>JAVJGJ010000014.1:100468989-100499022 GCA_035590215.1 Microhierax caerulescens
CAATCTGACAGATTATTTTTAATCTTTTTAAATTGCAAATATTAATTAAAAGGCTTAATACAGTGTATACAAATTTAAGAGGCCTGGACACCATAACACATGCCTAAATAGGATTTACTATATTCATATTCATGAAGTCTCTCTTATTCAAGCTTCTGCTATAATAGCTCATTTTCCCATCCTTTTTTCCTTTAGTTCTATCCACAAAAATTCAACCAGTAGCAAGTCTTAATGTACCAATATCAAAATCCCCCTTTATACATGCTAATGAATTGTAGCTTTGTGGTTTTGAGGCTCATTCTTTTGAAGAATAAAAGCGAAACCAAAAAAAAAAAAAAAAAATCAACATGCAAACAGAATATCAAACTTGCATCAGGGTCAAGTTTGTCCAGCTTCTATTTCAGTGCTAAAAAGGGACAACATCCACTTTGCTTTGTAAAGATCAACTAGTTTGTTTATGTTCAAACCTCTGTCAGAAAAGCATTAAACAAATCTGTTCAAAAAATGTTTCAGTTAAGTATGAGCTTTTATCTTCCTTTAAGCTTTTGGAGAAACTTTGCTATTTCACTTAAAATAAATTTCACTTGGTCATGCTCAGATAAAAATCCACAGCTGACAAAGAGTGTCAGTTATCACCAGTTCCTTATTTCTTACTTCCTAAAAAAGACCCAGAGGCAGAACTAACTGTACAGTACCGACCCCTGGCATATGTACCTTTTAGCTTTCATGCCGTTGTTTCTTGCTGAACATTAAGAGGAGTTTTAAACATGGCACAGACTCTTGTATCGAGATTTTACGCTTCCTCAAAGAGGAACGACACTAACATTCTTGTGCAAGCTAACATCTTGGTTCTTAAAGTCAAGAAACACGCAACACCCTAACTAAATCCAAGTGACTAAAAATTCCAAAGACAAACTCTCCTGGAGAAAAGATACACAGCTTTTACTGCCTTATCAATTATAAACAGGAAGTTGAACCTCAATCATCTTGCTTCCCAGCATTTTCCCCCAAAAAAGTCTATTTCAGCTTTTAAGGAAGGGCCTGCTGGTGGGATTGAGTAACTTCAGACTTGAAAGCATCAAACACACAGGTTACAAAAAACTTTAAATGAAGGGAGACTTCTAATGAAAAGCTTTGGGAGCAAGGTAAAACACAACACTGAAAGGCTATATCGGTATCACAGTTTACTGTTTAGGAGGTACAGAGGAAGATTACTATAAATGCAGTTTCTTACTATAACTGCAGTTTCTCAAGGGGTAATTTTTCTGCAATCCTTCTGATTATTTAACAGGACCTAACGGATTTTCAGTTACAAACATACTTCTTGAGAAGCTTAGTAAACATACATACCATTCCAACTTCCCCTATGATAAAGCTCAGTTTCAGGCACTGATCTACATTACCCACATAAGCATGACCTGCAAGTTTTTCTAGACCAAACAAACCTACACTATCCCATTATCAGCCAGTTACATCTTCCCTCCCTTAAAATAAATAAAGCTCCCCAGAAAAGAAAACCCACTCAAACAGAACAAGACACAAAAAGTCAAATAAACTTCCAGGAAATTTATTCCAACTCAGTAATATTTGCTACTGTGTATATTATTTAAGAAGTTATCAACTATGTAGAGTACTTTGCTACTGTTTTCGGAAATGTTTTAGTAGTACTACATAAGGGAGTAACAAACACACCAGTAAAGACTTCCGCTGCAAAAGACTTGTACAAAAAAGAAAAGCCTTTGTAGAAAGGATAGTGGTTTTTATTGTAGTCTTAGAAAATACTGAATTATGAAAGATACAAAATCAACTGTTGTAATTATCCGTTTATTTTACAATCTGTATGCCATCATACTCTTATGGCTTTAAGATAGTTTGTCCAAAGTATTTTAAAACATGCTTTAACAAAGTATTTTACAATCTCAAAATTAAGTATTTCTTTACTGAAAAAAAAACCAAACAAACAACAAAACTTCAAAACATTTACCTGAGAATTCTGTTATCATAAAATTGTCATTCATTCTTAACTTTTGCAAGTTGATGATATAGGCTATAGAAGTCAACATGCAACTTGTAGGTCTACTGTATTAAATAAATATTTTAAAAATTATTTAGATGCAGCTGGTTAGGCAAAAATCTACCCTTAACTCTTCAAGTTCATCATGGCTTTAAAAACAAGAACATGAATTTTATTGTATGTCAACATCAGCCATGATTTCTGCACTGGAAGCCCTGCACTGTTTGCTGGGTGGAATTCAGACCCTGGCTGATCACCAGACTGCAGCAGTGGAGCACATCTCTTTGGTGGATAGTCCAGCCCCTGAACTTGGTGATCACCGACCTTGTTTTCCAACATCCACAGCCAAGTGCAGCAGGGGTTTGGGCCACTGGGTATGTTTTAAGTTCTCAGCCAGTCATTCTCTACATAGGTGCTCCACTCCTTTTTAACAAACATTTAACCCAAGGAATTCTATTTCAGAAGATGTGTACTATTAGGACAATGATTTAATGTTATTATCCACGTCATTTCAGAATATCATCAGCTTTAAAAAGTGATATTATGTATGGACAATAGAGAGGTTTGGGACTTTGTTTTGTTTTTTTGTTGGGGTTTTTTTGTTTTGTTTGTTTTTTGGTGGTTGTTTTTTTTTTTTTTTAACTAAAATGGAGACTTAGGAGCAAAACACTGCCCAGGGTGGCAGCTTGGGAGGGAGGCAGGATTAATTAACCAGGCATATACAGGTGCTGGAGAAAATACCCAGAGAGCTTCATGAGTAATACATATACAGGATCAACATATATCAATGATAGTCTTTTAAAAGATTTTTCAATTCAGTTATCTGAAAATATATCCAAAGCAATAGACCTCTCATTATATCTGCCACATAGTATTTCTGAATTTCAATTACTGCAAGCACTGTGATTTATACAAGCTATGCTCTATTAACATAAAATTTGCCCTTAAAGTAATAATACATGATGAAAATCCAAGAGTATCGCTAGAGATTTGAATCAACTTTCAATCCCATAGGTGAGGTAGTGTAGTCACTTGTATTATGTGCTGGTTATGAGAAGTAGTTGAAATCTGTCAAATTTTTAAGTTTTGTTTTAAATAAGTGGCTTAATAGTCTTAATATATTTATTAATGCTGTGTTACCTATGGGGGAAGGGGGGAAGGGGGAGGGGAAGAGCGAGCCTTGCCAAGAACAAGTTTTGTCTCACTGCAAGATAAATCTGCAAAGCAGTATTTACAACAGTCCTTTGCTTAGTTGCTGCCTACTGTACATGCACACAAAGACACAAAAAGCTAATATACATTCTGAGGTAGGAAATGAAGAATTCCACTGGCTTGTACAAGATTCTTCATGTTTTGTAAACCAGCAACCCCAAAGTTTTCTGTGGTGAGGTTCAATACTTCGTTCTGGTGTAAGAATAAAATCTCAATAACAAAGCATCATTGGTATACAATATGCATCCACTGCCATGTAAAAATAGAGGAAACAGGGATTTGATTTAGTGGCTGAATTCCTCCTTCACAAATAAAGGAAATCTCTCCAGCTCATTTCCTTATTATACCTTCTATATGTTTATACTTATAGCACAAGCCATTAAAAACATACTACAGATTTAGCCATAAAAGTATCCTGAAGAATAAAATTCTGAAGATGATCTCTACTGGTCCCAGTGATCAGAGAATAAATACATTTGTAAATTTATTTAGGCAATTAGGCACTGAAGTCAAAGAATCTGGTGCCCAAATACCTTAAAAGATAAAGTCTTCATTAAACTTTCACAATACTTTGAGTCCAACTTATCACAAACAGCAGCGAGCTTGAAGGTGCTAGGACAGTAAGTCACAATACAGCAATGACTTTTAGCAAGCATATGGGATGCACAAAGCACACTAATCAAAGAACTGCATCAAACTTCTGCCTTTCCCAATATGTTGTTATTCCTCCCACAAAATTTAGAGAACAGTACGCTGCAGCACCTCTGGTGTTCCAGTTGTCTTAAACTATGTACTGGAGAGCTAAGACAAAGGCATATATTCAACAAAAGCTGGCTCTGGTACAAGGATGGCAACAACAGGAAGCAATGAGCTGTTCCAGAGTGCACTTGCCAGAATCTTCTCTTACTGTCACGTTATCCTAACCCATCTACAAAATAAACATTTACAGAGCTATATACGATTCTTAAGGTTTGTCTATCAGGAAAAAAGAAATCTTAAAGAGATAAGAATTCCAGGTATATAAGTCATTGTGCATAAACACCTGTTAGGAGGCTTTTCTTGAGATGCAGAGTGGCATTAGGTACTGTAGCATAAGTCAGAGTGAGGGCTGCTCTAGATCTGAATGAAAACTTCCTTGCAAATAAACATCCGTGCACAGAGTTTCTACTTTCCAACAACTTTCTAAACTCTCCTTGGTATTACCACACAGGAAAAAGCTCCTAGGCTGACACAGACAAATTACTCTAAAACTACACAGAGCAAACCCAAAGCTTGCCAAGTAATATAACGACCATGTAATTGTCAATGTAGTTTCAAAAGATAAAGTTTCACCTTCTCTTTCACTTAGAAAGTTATTTTACAATAATGCTCAATCTCTTTTAGTTGCAATGTTGAGAGGCTGGCAATAGGAAGAGAATAGATTCACTCATCTGTAGTGCATTTGTCAGTCATTTGCTGACAGAAGTCTGTGATACCACTGCTCTGTCCACACTGTTCCACAAGCGAAGTTTTCTCCAGTGTTCTTACAGAAACCGGGTGCAGTTCTTGTACTTGATCATATGTTGCATCACACACACTTTTCACACACTGGTAACAAGCACTCTGCTCATTTGTAGATGTAACACCTGAAAGACCATCTGCTAATTCTGTACATGCTGGTATCACAAACTTGCTATCAGATGGAGGTGTTCGTTCTCTCTCCGGGAATAAAAATGAAAGTGGACAATCTGAGGAAGAATATTTTGCAAGTATTTGTATTTGCTCGTGACTCAGGGCTGCTTCCTTACACACCTGCTGGCAAAGTCCCGTCAGATTCTGCTTTGTCTCACCCAGAGTTGACAAAATGTGGTTTCTTTCCTTCAGCAAGTTCTCCTTCTCATTTTGCTGCAAATAGAAAAATAGCCTTTTAGTCTGTATTTTAACACAAAACCCATGGTTTGTGTTTCTATCAATACTGAAACAAAACTATAATCTGGTCTGCTGAAACAGAAGCACTTTGGCAATAAGAAGGCAACACAATCAAATGCCTATCAAAGGACAATCCTAATCACTCCTGAAACATCATCAACTCAACTACCTGAAGTTATTTTTCAGACATACAGCTCTTACAAAACTCATGCTGGCAGCCAAGAGAGTAATTTGTAGTTATTAAATAAATTAAACCTAGCTTCACTTACTATAAATACTCCTCAAACACTAATTCTGCAGGGTAACACATTCAAACCATTACCACTGGGTCAACAAAACATAACCAGAGCAGTGTTCATAGATATTTATATTTTAAAAGTCAAATGTTGAAAACCAGACATCACATTTTTACTATTGATACTACTCTGCTAGACAAAAATAAATTCAATTCTCAAGAAGTGCCAAGTCCACTGTAGAACAAACAATGGACTGAAGAGTTTCCAAAGTAAATAGAGAATATAGGAAAATTAAAGAAAGCAAGCATGCTAAAACTGTAAACAAAATATTTTCTCTGGATATGAATCAATCTGATTTGTTTCAAGGCACTGACTAGAACACTGGAAGTTAAGGAATTTAAAGTAGAGTGACAGAGAAGTAAGAGATTAATGAACCGAAGAGACAAAAACAGGGGTACCACTAGGTAGGTAACCTACTATTAGAACAGGAGAATACTGGCTGAATGCTTGCATTTTAATTACACAGATAACACGTTTAGGAGTAGCAGATACCTCTCAGCCATGAAATAACACTGTCCTTGCTCTGAAGAGCTTACAATCTAGCTACGTAACGCAAAAGGATTTCCCAAACAGAGCAGCGAAAGGGATGACAATTCGCTAATGAACAAGTAGAAAAAAAGTATCATTCATTAAAAATTAGCTTTTTTTTTTTGCTTCTACTTTAGTGTCAAATTTTTCTGAGACTTCTGATACAACTGGCTAAAGATGAAAGGACACTGATAACAGAGATCTAGTGATAGAAATAAGCAACATCTACAATAAAGATAAAACAATGAAATGGCAAAGGACAGGAAGCAACCAGGACCATAATGAAGCAGTTTAAAGAACAAAAAAAAAAAAGCAACCAAACCCAAAGATGCCATGACACACACATTTTTAGTTCCATAATTAAAAGAGGCTGCAAAGTTTTTAAGACATACAATAGTTTTTAAGAAATAAATTTTAATCATAGGGACTGTATGTTAATTCATTTTTAGAATGCTTAATTATTTTCAGTCCTCCTCACACCCTCTTTTGCAGGAGAAACTCATACTGCAACCTCTACAACTTTTTTGGTTTGGTTTGTTGTGGTTTTTTTTTTCCTTTGGAAAGAACTGACTAACATTAAGTGGCATTTTGCAAGAGAAGGAGTTGTTGCCAGTCCTTTTTGCCTAAAACTATTAAAAAGAGCACTTAGCTAATAAACTTCTACTTGTCAGCACACTAGGAGCAGCTGTTGCCAGATCTCCTAATCTGAAATCACTTTATGTACAATTTGGGTATGCAGAAGCACTCAACTGTGTACTATGGACTGATGAAATTATCTAGATTGCTTTTTAACACAAACTTCAACATTCAGAAACAGTTATTCCAGTGTAAGTTCCCCACTCCCATCTGAATTTACTGACAGATTAATACACTTAAATATTATTGTTTTATTTTAGCAGCATTATATGAATACTGCAAAGTAATACCAGCTAGTTTTGAAGTCGTAATAATGACCAAACAGAGAGATCTTTTGATTATCCTGGTAAAGAATCTATTTAGTCCACACACTTCCTCTCCCTGCTACAGCATATATAACAAGATCCCAAATACATTTCTTGGATCACAGCTTCTAGTATGTCACTCACTGACACATCCTCCTCCTGAGCTACAGAATCTTCAGGAAAACACTGTTTCTGGAGGACAGCTGTCCTTTACACTGCTCCCCCTTACAAGTATCCTCATTTTAAAGCTTAGAAGTGGGAAAATCAAGGAATGTGAATATACACAGGTGCTCTGAAAGCACTGTTTCTAACAAGCCAACATCTTGAGTGGCCTGCATCTATTCTTAAATATGGAACACTGGTGAACAGCAAGAATACGTAGCTTCACCTGAAAAATCAATAAGCAAAGATTATGTGGGGGTCAAAAATCATCAGTACAGAAGGTCAAGAGAAATGACCAAACTTTATTCTCCCAGATAACAGTTAGATTCAGTATCAAACAGAATTTTTTGTCAATACAGGAGAGCTTAACGTAAGACTTCCAATTTTACAGAATCACTTGGGTGGGGAGGTATCTCAGGTCTGTAGTCCAACCTCCTGCTCAAAGTCAGCTCTGAGTAAAATCAGGCTGCTCAGGGCTTTGCTCAGTCAGGTCACAAAAACATCCAAGGATAGAGCATGCACAACCTCTCTGGTGGGTAACCTGCTCCATTGCCTGCCTTCCCCATTGGAAAAAAAAAAGCGTTTCTTTGTATCCAGTTAAAACCTCCCATTTTAATTTATGACAACATCTCTTGTTCACCTGCTGCAAAGTACTACCCTCCAGGAAACTGAAGAGCTTCCACTCTGGATAGCTACAAGATCTTGAGGGCTTCCCCTCAGATATGGGCAGGTGGCTATTAGGTCTTCCCACAGCCATCTCTTCTCCCAGCAAAAGCCCCGTTTCCACTGCCTCTCACTGTAAGAGAAGTATTCCAGGCCTGACCATCCCCAGTGGCCTTCACCTAACCTTGCTCCAGTTTGCCAATGGACTTCTGGCACTGGGAGGAGTCAAAGCTGGGACAAAAACATTCAGTCTTACATGTGCTAAGCACAGGAATGCAATCACTGCCCTCAAACCACTGGCCCAGGACACTGATAGCCTTTCTTTCAGCCTGGAAACACTGCTGACCCATGCTCAGCTTGCTATCTGCCCAAACCGCCAAGTCCTTTTCATCAAAGCTACTCCCCTGCCAGTCCCCAGCCTCTTCATGTGCAGGGACTTAAGTCTGTTCCATATAAAGGACTTCCCCAATAAACATACCACACATACTGTGCTTTAATCTGAGAGAACAAAAACCTGATAAGCAACAACAAAAAGAAATTAATACAACGCAACATGCTGCCCATACTGGAAGTCAGGATGAGTTATTTAGCCAAACAGTATTTCATAACAGACTATAACACAGAGTGTTATTCACTTGTCAAGATTTTTCAAAATTACAGCTATACCATATTATCCTCTTTCAAAGCCACGTTACAAGGATACCATGAGAAGAACAAAGAGTAACAGGTCTGAGACACATGACTGACCCAGAGAAGCAAGACTGTCAGGAGTTATCATGCATAAAGCAACCTGGATGCACCACATGCCTTTTGCAGATGTCTCTTTTCTTCCACCCACCGGGAAATTATGCCTAGACAGATCTTAAAAGTTTCTGTATTGCGCACAGCTTACAAAAGTTTGATGTTGCATAATATCAGTTGCTGTCAGACATGCTCAACAGCTCCAAACAAGGTCTTTTCAGGAAGTTCTGAAGACATTTAGCTGCACACTTGGAAAAAATAAGCAACTGGAACATGTCTGTGCCTAGAGCACGATTTGTAACTCGGACCTCACCTCACGATTCCCAGCACTCCTTGTCTAGACCTTGCACTGCAGTATCTGTCAAACAGCAGACAGTCATGCTGTTCTAGCACAGGTCCTCAGAAGAAAGGATATTATACTACAATTATCAGGCATTTAGTCAACTACAGGTCTAATCTTGCAGACGAACCTCCAATTCCTGCCCACCCACCCACCCAGCCAAGTGTTGCACAATATTGACAGTTACGTAATGAAAAGAAATGACAGTATGACAACAAAAACAGGCAGAAAGTTCTGAATGGTTAGAAATGCAACTTCTCTCCGTAGTCAGTATAACTATTAGTAACAAGATCACCTGATTGCCCTCCCTCCCAGAATATCATCTTCATTCAGCACACTGAATTACTTGCTCTGTCAACTCATCAGGACTGTATGGCACTGCAGGCCTTCCTTCAAAGTCTATCTCCTTTGCTGCAGAAGTGCATGTAGTGAACAATAATGGAACACTTCAGGAAAATAAGTTTTTAGCCCACGGCACTTTGCTCTACTTTTAGTTTCTCCATACAACTTCAGAGTGAAAAGGAAAGGTGTAACATGAGTGCATATGTTCCTAGCTGATGCAGATATCAAATTAATGTACATGAAGTCTAAAATACTCCATAAACCAGAATTAAGAGTACGGTAATCCTAAATCACTGAACTACTTAGTGCACACAGTACAATCAACTACAAAACAGGTCAGAAAAAAAGCCACTCAATTTTTTTCTTGCTAGGAGAACTTCAGATCATCCACATTTCTCTTAAGTTACACATTTACCTTTTTATTGCCTTTTTAAAAAGCAGAAATTATATTAACAGATGGTTGCAGAGAAATCTGGTTGCATTAATTCCTCAGCTAGACACAACTGCTAATGAAGCAAACTTCTTCCCAAGTTCTGCTGTATCTTCTGCCTTTCTGCAAGTGTCTCATTTTTAAGGCTGAAGACTCAGGAAACAGCTCACCAGCCCATGCTGATATGTTACAAGAACAATATTTACACAAATAACAATTGAACAACTGTAAACTTGATCATGAGCAATACCACGAGCTGAAGAACAAAAGCACAAAGCAAGAAAGGGGAAACAGGCAGAAAAAGTACAGTGGGATGATGGTTTGGGAATCATTCTGTACAATTAAGCTCAATGCTGATAGTCTTCAGAAACACCACTCCCCAAAAATTATGCTGTGGTGCACTTTTACTTGAATGGGAACAAGTCCACAGATGGAAAAAACATAGGTATTTTAGAGTAAAGCACAGAAAATCTACATGACTTCCTAACAGCAAAAGTTTTCCAAGCTTGAGTAGAAAAAGTAGTAAGCCACCTCACTCTCAAACTACTGCCAGATATCCAGTCAAGATGTTCAGAGAAAGACTGAAGTCAACAGTAATGAATACTTAATACATACCAATTTTTCAATTTCAGATTCAAGATTCTGTATGCAGTCAAGTTTTCTCTTCCGACATCGCTGTGCTGCAATTCTATTTTTACTTCGTCTTCGGATATCATGAATACAGTCCAATTGTTCAGGAGTCAATTTATGCATTTTCAGAAATGACTGGAAGTCATTTCTGGAAAGTGAGATAATTCTTTGTGCATTAAATGGCAGTTTAACCTAGAATGTAAGACACAGTTGTAAATCAAATGTGAAATTGATATACACAAACACCAACAGGCTAATTAAAGGTTTACATTTTAAGCATTCTTTACCACACAACCCATCTTCTTTCCTAACTCTAAGACAAGAGCAAGCTCATGTAGCCATTGGGTGAGCTGGATGAAACCCAGAGGTTTCAACTAGATGAGTTCAAGCTCAGGTGAAATAACTGAGTACTTTACACATTTACACTAGATCCTCAAAAGCCTATTTAGAGTAGGGTGAAATCTATCCATGCATGCAACAAATAATTAGGTGATACGCTCCAGGAAAACAAGTTATGGTTAGGTGGTGCACAAAACTGGTGTCAAGAATCACTTATACAGTCTAAAGTTTCCCTTAAGCTGCTACTAGGACTGCATCCTGCATACATTTTTATACCTACAGTTTTCTGCAGAAGTTCATCAGAAACAGGCATTTACTTAAAATACAGAAGTTACAGTATTTGTCTTGTAATTCTTAATGCTGGAGAACTGAGAGAACCACACTTGCTACCGTGTGCACACCTGAGATTCAGAAGCAGGAGCTTCTGAAGCACATATAGATCATGAAGTCCTGATTAATACTGAAAAACATCTTTACCTTTACAAAATAATTGCCAGATTTTATGAAGTATCCAACTAAAACCACTTTATTTTAAATCCTTACATTTGAGTATATTAAATAGCAGAATATGTTAGCTGGCTGTGGTCAAAGATCTGAATTCAGTTTAACAAGCAGAGAAACGCTTTTTGTGTTCAGCTACCAATGGTAACAACAGCCAGGGAAAAAAAAAGGATAGAGTATTGCCCTCAGCAATGATGCCATCTACTTCTTTGTAATATAAAGACAAGGAATGTATTTAACCGATGGTGGGCTTTTGTTTGGCCTGCTAACTTTCTACTTGATGGTAGCTTCCACTTAATTTTAAGTCTCAGTAAAGCCTTGAACCTTGAAAAGAAAAAAAAAAACCCAGTGCTTTAAAAACAACTGAATTTTCATGACACTAAATGATCCATCATACAGAGTCATATTGCAATTCCACAATTCTAAGAACTGTGACAGAAATCATTCTAGGCATACAGTAAAATGTTTTGGTATTAGACTACTTACATATGGCATCTGCCTAAAACACTGCCAAAGCAGTGACATAGGAAAGAAGTGCCAAATAATTTCTGCAGTTGGAGCAACAAATGTATGTTTTGGAGAAGGTGATACTACTAAAGCAGTCTTAAATACACAGCTACTGAAGCCAGCTTGAAAACTTGATTTTCATTTCACAGAAAATCTGAAGTATCACTTCTCCCACCCTTTCTCCACAACTCAGAATACAACCAAGAAAAGTTTAGTTTCTATAAAACAAAGGTTCCAAGAAGTTTGTTTTCCTAAGTTTAATTGAAGTAGACAAAAAAAAAAAATCTAAAAAACCCACCCATGCCTCAGTTTAATGCTCACAACTTCTTCTGATAGAAGTTTTTCCAGAAAACTATCTGAAGAGATCTAATACCCAAGAATCTACCACTTCAATATCCTAGAAAAAAAAAACCCATAACATGTTTCCTTAAATTAACAGTGATCATCCATATAAACCTCTGAATGGTTCAAGTTTCATTTCCCAAATTTTTAAAACAAGCAACCTCAACCACCACCACCACCCTGCCCCCGAGAATCAGAATTAGGTTTTTGAATAGGGCCTTAAGAGACAGGGAAGCAAAAGATACACGAGGGTTTTCTTACCTCACATTCTTGTTCTCTTGCTGAACAGGATTCACTGTCCCCCTCAGTGTCTGTTTCTGAATCCTCTCCCAAACTTATCACATAATTATAGGGACACTGTTCTTGTTGCTGTCCCTGCATGTAATCTCCGCTGCTTATTTCAGAGCTGTTGGAGCACCCTTCAGTATTAAGGTTGCTTATAAAAGGGCAGTTGACAGAATTCAATGTTGTAAAAGTTCGTTGAGAGCAAGGTTCGGGGCTTTCACTGATCCTGATACCCAGCCATGGACACTCTGATTTTTTCCCAGAATATACAGGCTCAAAACACTCTTTTGGAGCTGCAGGCGGTAAATGTATTTGACAGGTTTCGGTGCTGTAAATATCACTCCAGAACCCTTTTGCTAGATGTTCTGCTACCTCTCTCTCCACACTGCTTCGATCACCAGCTGGTGTAATGTTAGTGGGTTCCTTAGTGCACAAATCGACCTTTGAAGGCATGTCATCTTGACTTTCAATTTTGTCATTCCCAAGCGCAGTACCAGATACAGTTTTTTCAGCTAAGACTGTGTTGTTTTGCATACTACTGAAATTCAAGTTACCGTATTGCTCACAAGTATGTAAAAAAGACACAGAATTGAGTCCATGAGGTGCAGGAGAATTTTGGGGGAAAGCAGCAAGATCCATTTTCTCCATAGGACACGACACATTCTGAGTCACAGAATCTCTCTTAGACTCTTCCCTTTTCTCAATGCCTTCCTCCCCTTCTTCCATTTTTACCTGAGCCTCTTCACATTTTGAGACCAGCTGCATAGGTACGCACTCCTGAGCTTTTTGTATCCCATCATTATCAAATATTTCCTTCTCAAGAAAAGTTGCAATTGGTGGCACCTGAATGTCTTTAATACTGGAATTGGACTCTGAAGTATGAACTTTGTCATTTCCAAAAGCTTTCTGGAATTTCCTGTATTTTGGGCATTGAGAAGATAAGCTGGGAACATTACTCCTTTCTAAATGTACAGGATCACATGTTTGATTGGCATTATCTTGGAGAGCAGGCGATGATTTAGCACTTTCTTCATCTTTACAGAGCTTTGTGTCAGCAGTTTGGATATATTCCTTTTCTAGAAGTTCTTCTGCTTCATCATCTATTTCTAGGTCTCCGTCATCCACATTGCCTGTTTTAGGGTTTGTTTTCTGACAACGCTGTGTACAACACTTCTTCCTAGGACATTCCTGCTGATCCAATTTAAAGTCCAAAAATTTGAATTTGAGAAACTGAAAGCAAGACTCTTCGATGTTGTGTACACCCAAAAATTCAGCACATTTACAAACTTCAGACACATTGTCTTTATTTAAAATAAGTTTAGCTGTGTATGCAAACTGAAGCAAAGGACTAAATCCTTTAAGTGTTACCTATTTAAAAAAAAACAAAGAAAATATTAGTGTGGCCAATATGGGCTTAAATAGAGAAACACACAGAACCCAAACCTACCTGTGAGAAAACCATGCCAGCAGGACAGAGTACAAGACAAAAGCAACAGATTTGTTCCACAGAAAGCCTGGCCATGCTCATTATGAAACAAAACTTCTGATACAATTTTATCCTGTACATTTTGTGGCAATTATCTTCTTCCCTGTGATCAATCACTTAATAAAATGTTCCAACAATACAGTACCAACAAGTGAAAAATATTGCTGTTCAATGAAAACCTGTAACTGGATTCCAAATTTACAATGATATCTTTCAAACCCAAGTTGTACATTAATTACTCTAGAATAAGACCAAAATGCTGCTGGTATTTAACTGTTCCTTTAAAAAGCAATTACTGTTATTCGCTCAGACTTATGCATTATTGATATAAAATAGTTTTGGAAAAAAGGAATTTGACCACACATGATTATTCATTACTATAGCCACCTACTCCTTTTTTCCTCCCACAGATGAGAAGTACTCTACTCAAAAACTGTATGCCAAAACTAGTTATTCTCAGTTTAAAGCCTCTTGGGAGTAGGTAGTTTTAATTGAACATTTCCAGCCACAGAACAGCTGCTTAACATGGAACCTAAAGATAAACTGTATCATTTCAAACTGAACACAATTATCTTCTATGCATGAAAACACTAAGGAATCAGGCAGAAAGCTGTAAACAGATCACCGTATTACAAATTACTTGACATTTACTTTAGCCTTTCCTTGCAAGTGAAGGATAAAGCAGTATGTCCTTTATAATTAACTATACATGCAATTTAATTTAGGAATCAGTTGAAGTTTGGGGTTCTTTTCTGGTTGGTGGTTTGGTTTTTTTTAGTGGTTGTTTAGTGGGGTTTTTTAAAGAACATAAACACCACATGAAAGGAAGTTGAATAGATCTGCAGAGACAGTTCAGCAAAACTATCTGTAAAAACTTATTATCTATCTAAAGAATTCTTAAAATAGCATTTTAAATATACTTTGGAGAGAAGACTACTGATTATACCACCACATTAATTCACCCTTAGTAATGTGGGGAGAGGAGTGTAAAAGTTTATTCATAAGCTTGCAAGAAGCCTTCGAACCTTTTATAGTTAATAAATCATTAAAGTGGGTTTACAAACAAGTGACATTCATACAGGAAAATGAATAAAACACATAACAATGGTATTTCAAAATTGTATGTTCTTTCTGTACAAGTTAGAAACTTAGGGCTAAAATGTGGAAAGATAAAGAAAGGAAAAAAACCACTATACTCCTTTCACTTTCTCTTACACATTTCTAGCTGGCTATCCTCAAAGAAAGTAGAACACTAGAAAGGCTCTTGGTCTGACTGACCTAGAAAAGCAAATCTTGAAGTAGTCATTTATTTAATTTGTATTTGGGCTAAATGTCTAACTCACAGTAAAAAACACTGGTAGAAAAACACCACAGTACCTACATCAAGATATTAGTACTTAGTCTTTACAATATAATACATATGTAATTCTTTAATTCCAAAAATATTTTGGTATTTCAGATTGTGGACTGGTATCTTTCGTTTTAAAAGTTTAAATATTTGAATGATTAAAAAGACTTTTAATTGCTTGTCAAACCATGTGATCAGTGTTTGCCTGTCTTAAATATATAGCTTCATGAACTGACTTATTTTGCAGTATTTACCAGTTGCCAAAAGAGAAGTTCAAGACGCTGGGTCTTAAAATGCTTCTACCAAGTAATTAGATCAAATGATTAAAAGATTTACTATTAGTATTTTGGTTTTTTACTGCTTCAGTAGATTCAGTTCTTACAACTGTAATACTAAATTATATTAAGAGTTTTCTTAAGTCTACATTGTAGCAATTACCAGGATTATTAGGTTCCTCCATTTTCTTTACAAACTCTGGTCCCTTCTAACTCAGGCTTATTTCATGGGTTCAGTGGTTGGGAACACTGTTGCTTTGTACCAGAGATTGTTTTTCCCCTCTCCAACTCCAATGTATATTTCTTATTCTTCCCCCTCTCCAAATTTTACATATGTTCTTGTTCTTCCAATATCCTATTTTTTCCCCATCATCCCAAAGCAAAATTCTCTCTTCAACACCAGAAGTTTTAGAGCCCACTCATTCCCCTCTTTTACTCCAAATCATGGCTTTGTGTCCCCCAGCATCCTACTTCCCTTCCACATCAGCTCCCATCATTATTTTTCTTTTAATCAGAGATGTTCAGACTATCTGTAACATATGCCATTAGGAAAAAAAGTTTAAGAAGAAACAAACACACAGAAACACAGCAAGAAGCTTGAGTAAAGGTGACATACTGGTATTATGCTATAATGTAATTTTGTAACAAATTCATCAACCAATAGAGAATCACAAAGACTACTGAAGCTCTTTAAAGAGACCACTCGATGTCTTTCAGTTTCCTATATCTTATCAGAAAGACTGTGGTAAAAGAGATTCCTTGTGCTTACCTCAGTATGTTACAAAGCCAATGAGGTAGCTACTTTACTGAAGTACAGTAAGTAATCTCTGCATTAACACTCAACTCAGTCTCATAAATAAACAAGTCTATAACGTAGTCTCCAATGGCACTAACAATTATTGGTGTACACATTTCCTCCAACTTTAATGTTTCTAGTTGCCAACAACTTGTATGTTATTCCCCATCCCAAAAATTAGTGACCATAAACTACCTCCCACATAGCCATTGATTATGTTAACAGCCAACTCTGAAGAGTACACCTACCACTCGGTGCAACCAGAGCACTTGGAGGCTCTTCACTCTTCAGCTACAAGCACAGCATTTCACATAAAAATCCAGTCACTTGCTTGACTCGTGCCTCTTATAATTTAACTAAATACCACCTGGAATCTTAAAAAGTCTTGGATACTCCAGACATGTAACAAATTTTCTTTCCTACAGATGTCAGGTTCCGGCTCACTCCCTTTAAATTAATCTGATTTAAGAATACATTATTTTACGAGTAAAAAGGAAAGCAGGTAGTTGCAATATGTTTTTTCAGTCTTAATGAAACAGTAGAAAAAAAAAACAAGCTGCAAAGGATCAGTATGTAAAAAGGATGGGGAAATCAGAAGAAAATTGTTAATAGCAATAAGCAGCAAGCAAGGAATATAAGCACAGCTATATTACTCAAACATATAAAACCAAATCTTGATACCGATTTAAGGGTACTACTATTTTAACCTTTAATTTGTTTATTACTCCAAAAGTATTCTGTTTTCATATAGGAGGAGTAGTTCTGCAATACCTCTAACATTTAAGGTCTGGTTTTTTGATGGACTTAAATGCTTTGAAACATGCACAATTTTAAAAGTAATATACACTTAAAAGATCTCCCCCGTACATTCCCTAAGACAGCTTTCATGTAACTTCAGTCTGTAACATGCCCTCTGATCTGTCCAGCCTTTACCTCAACCAATGGCAGCTTTATAACTTCAAAATTCCTTCTCTTCAGTTCTTAAATCCCTTACCTTAACTTCTCAGTTAAACACCAGCCTGCTGTAAACCACAACTGGACAAAATGGATTAAAAGCACTGGCAGGTAAAATACAGAAGGGAGTGACACTCACCTCTTCAGGTAAAGTGATGATAAGATCAGCATCCTCCTGGCCCACAATTCTTGAAAGGAAGTAACTGCTGCAAGCTGCAAGCACAGCTCTGTGAGCTCGAAATCGTTGATCTTCCACTAAAATAGTAACATCACAAAGAATATCTTGCTTTCTCTGATCATCAAGGCTGAGAAGTACATTGGTACTGTGTACTGAAGATTCATATGCAAAAACCACACTATTCTTCTCACTTAGAGACATTCTGTATCACAAATGGTAGTGTAAGTCTCAGTGGAAAGCATGCTTCTGTTCTTCAAATCTAGAGGAAAAAAAACCCCAAGTTTTACACGTTAGTCATATCCCAACAGGAACCTACTGATAATAAAACACAGGCAGCAAACTTTTAAACATGTATTGCCTGTTCTAATTCTTTTTAAGACTAACACTCAGTATATCATACCTGTTAATATATAAATACATACTCATGAGCATTTAAAGTACACAAACCTTAATAAGTACATCTTAAAGTGCTTGCTTTGGTAGCCTTATAGATCAAAAAAGGGAACAGTTTTTCATGTGATTTCAGTGTTAAAGAACAGATTTTTCCTCAGCAAGTGACTGAGTCATAACTTTACCACTATCCTAAAGATTATTTAAGCTTTTGTTTTAGTTATCAGTGTATTCTGACTCCAACACTGAAAACGTAAAGAGAAATAAAAAACATGTATTAAGTCAAAATACACCAAAATACTCCGTAAGTGACTTCTGTTTACAGATTCACCCAGTACAAACGAAAGTATATGTGTTCTACATTCTTTCAAAAGTAGTTTGGTAAACTGATCAGGCATCGGTAAAATACTCTCATTCTCTCTAGCACATTGGTGTTTAGGTTTTAAAGCAGATTTGTTCTCCTATTTTCCACCTGCCTTAATTCTTTAAATCCAGCCTTTTTTTCCCCTCTCCTGCTCATGACTATTTGATTTGTCATGCTTGTTAGAAGTTTGCTTTCCTAATGGATCGTCATGATTCAGATCACCAGGCAATGGAATCCCTATTATGACAGAGCATCAAAGTTCTGAAATAACAGCCTTTATTGCATAACAAACAGTAGTAAGAGTTATATGATATTTAAAACCTTGAAATAAGCTTATATATAACCATCCAGAAGCTACTCCTCACTTCCCTAGTATTTGGAAGGGAAAAAAAATAAAATAAAAAAAGCATTAAAGAGAAGTCAGCCCTCCTTACAGAGTACAAAGTTTAACAGCATTTCAGCATTTCCAAGTCTGATCTTTAGACTGTATTTCTAAATTCCTGTCTTCTTTGGATCAAGCCTTTCTTCCAGTTTAAAGAAAAAAAAAAAAAGCCTAATAAGTGTCCTTGTATCTAAAGCTCGATCAAGAAACCTCATCATCGTATCTGGAAGTGGCCTGCAAAGAAAACGTGGTGTTACTACAGAGAGTGTTACTTTAGCAAACCAAGCATTCAGATTACAATGGACTATTCTACCCAGGAGTTACTGTAACTGAGCACAGTTGCTGAGACAGGACTACCCGATCATTATATTGCTCAACAGAGGTTGTTATGATATGCCAGCTCCCAACAACAATAAAACTGTAGCCAATGCAAATCTCCAGTTTTTAAATATGGGAAACTTTCACAACACAGGGAGGGAGGAGTGCATGGCCATTTTTAAAGGCATTGGGGAAAGCCAACGGCTCTGCCAGCTGTACTCCTGGTTACTCATTACTCAAGTTTTTTTTTCATGGCATACAGGCTTTTTTAGTGATGTTTTGAACAGAAAGAGAGGAGAGATCCACGTTTCCAGTGTCAGTAGTAGCACAGTACCAGTCTGGACTCTGGTAAAGTGCAGAGCACGAGCATTACCTGCCCTTCCCACTCCCTCATGGAACACTGTACACTCAACTTCTCAGTCAACTTTACCAATAGAATGTATAGATGATTCCTTGGCAAAGATAAACTAAGTCTGTTTAGGGGTATTTCTTAAATATATATTAAAATCAATTATATTAAAATATTAATTATAAAATATAAAATATTGGGGTTTTGTTTCTAAAATGAAAGTTCTGAGGATAAAAAAAAAGTTGCAGAAACTAGTTTTCCCCACTAATAGCTATACCACATGCCAATAACCCTAAAGAGCTTATTTTTGGAAGCAAAAAAAAAAACCCAGCTTAAATGTTTTCATATACCTAATGACAAGACTATGGAGATTTGTTTACTTAGGAAATATTTAATTTCCAACCAGCTTAAATGGGAATTATTAAATAATTCCCTGTGAAGCAGTTATTTATTAAATTCTATTCTTATAATAGCTTATGAAAAGTAAGCAATGCATTATAAATAAATCATGTATTCCTAATTTTTTTGCTCTATATCCTTAACTTATCATATGCCTCAGGTATTACAACAGGTACAGTTCAACAAAGTACGACTCCATATTTGTTACTGGAAGGTTTTAAAAAAAAAACTAATCAAAAGGGAATAGAGGACAAAATGGAAGACTAAAGCCAGGGTGGTGGGGAGCACTGGGAAATATTAAAGATACAGACATATTTTAGGGTGAAAACCTAGGTATAACTCATTAAGGAGACTATAGTTACAGAGAGGCCTCTGAAGGTTCTTTCTTCTTCTCAAGTGCCAAGTCCTCCCAACCCTCAGATAGACAACCCACATATGATATACACTGCTCTTGAGTCTTCCCTTATAATCAGTTCCAATAATATCCAATTCAGCTCATTACACTTTCATAGCGTGGAAGACTAGAAGGAACAGTAGTTTGTTTACATATAGACAGATACACAGAGGACAGTCAATCCTCCTTTTCACTTGATGACCACAAGGCACACAACATGCTTCCAAAATAGTATTGCAGCCTACTTGAAGCATTGATAGTGAGCTTCCAATCTTGTTGCTGCAAAAAAAAAAAAAAAAAAAATCAGGTTTCAACACTGAAACACTACCTTCTGTTTCTCAAGAGGTGAAAATAAATATTTAAGCATAACTCAATTTAGCACTTTACTCTGACAGAATGTTGTACTTCCCAATGTGAAGACTTCATCAACCAAGCTGTAACCCCACTACATTTGAACAGTATGCAAGGTTTTTTGAGATATCTAAAATATAAAATGCAGCACTGTGTTAAGCGTTTCAAAATTTAAAAGAACCTTTAAACATACAAACAAAAACCTCACCACATTCAAACATTAAATTCCTCTCAATCTTCTTTATAAAATCTAAATGTAAAACTAACCACATACACAACACAAATCAAAAGGAAAAGAACCAGAAGACTGAAAATGCTGGTGAAAACAAAAAGCATGGAACAGGAAAGGGAAAACGTAACCACTGTAAAAAGCTGTAACATTGTAGAGAAGTACTAACAGAGGTCAAACTTGTGAATGTCTTAATTCTGTTCTCCAGTTGTGTAATAAAGGCCTGGTAAGACATTTATAATATTTGTCATGACAGCCAACTAGATTTTCTAGTGGCACATGAGTACAAAACACAGTCGTCCATAAGTAGATTTGTTATATACATATCCACAGCAATAACACTTACTGTTGTACCAAAAATGAAAATATCTCTTCTGTAAACTGTTTAATTTTTCTTCTACTTCAACTGTTCTCCTGGAGCCCTCAAACTCTTAAAATTAGTTCACTTATGGATGGACAGAGAGGGTGACAAGGTGTGGAGAAAACAATTCACCGGCGCTTTTTAAAGCGGCTTTATAACTCACAGGCTCATGCTGCAACTGTCCTACAAGGACATGCCCTTCTATGCTTTCTTACTCCTAGTGCAGGTATCCATTTTATATAATTATGTAGTCTCTGTAATTTAATTTGCCACAAATATCATCAGATTAATTTGTGCTCCCCACCACCAATTCAAATGAAAGTAGCAACATGTTACCAAAAAGAAGGAAAACTGATACTACAAACAGCAATGCAAATTATTTCCTTGGAAACCAGACTAAAACTCCTATTCTACCATGCTATTTTTGTTCTAAAATTAACACCTAAATAAAGAAAACTAAAAGCAGGTACAGATAACTTGTAAAAGTATTCCAAAAGTCAGCAGATGACTGTATATTTAAATAACTGTTTACTAAGTCAGTGCCAGTGAACAACCACATGACTGAATGCAAATGATGCAAAGAAACAAAAACATCCAAGAACTTTCTTTAAAGATATTTGATACAGAAGTTACCATCAAAAGTAAGTTTGGGAAGATCTTTTTGGATTCTCCTTAGAATAGTCCTTACAATGCAGGTTGAAAGGATTAAAGAATAAACATGAAAACTCACTAATTACAAATCCTCAGTTCGTGGAAGAAAACTAGTACTGTCTGTACACGAGCATTCCTCTAATTCCTCTCACCTGAAATTCTGCACACCTAACAACCTCAATGTCTTGAGAGGGAGAAGGAGAGGAAAAAGAGAGAGAACATATATAAACACATGCTAGTATAAAAACTACATAAAAAAAACACTTGCAGCTGAATCAACCAAGCATGCTGTTATGAAGTTCCCATTCTTTAGACAGTGACTTTGAGAGAAAAAAATGTTTTGACTAAGAGAAAAATCAATTTTCTCCTAAATACTGGCTATAAAAAAAACTTTGCTCTGCTTTATCAAAGTGAAGCAACTCAAATATTTATTTTCTCCCTACTAGCATACAACTCAACAGGAAAACTGCCTAGCCATTACCTGTAAAATGACTGTATCTTCGGTAAATTTGGACATCTCTACTTTTAATTGACCAGATACACACAAATTTATTTTCTAAGAACATATAAAATTCTTATTGTCTTAATGATAATTATCTTAATGAAAATTAGCACTGCAACACTTTAAAAAGGAATATACTCACTGGCAAATACAGATCTCACCCAAGGCTCATTTTTCTCATGCATTTAAATTATTAACATGGAGGTAAATTTAAAGTCTAGTAAGCGTAAGGTACTTGAAAACTGCAGGTGTGCTCCTCTGATTGCCTACGACCTGTTACTGCTCTCACTCCTAGCTGACTGCAGAAAAAAAAGTTGCTTCCTTCCCCCACGACCTCTGCTTTAGTCACTTGGTGCAGATATTTAGGTAAACTATGAAGTCTCCTTGTTCGATACTTTTTTTAAAAAAGGTTTATATTCAAAAGATGACTATTATTATGGCTGACACCAGATAAAGCTATAAGGAACTGCTGTTGCTACATTACAGAAGGAAAATAATAATCATATTACCTTGGAGTAGATAGCGTAAGACTAGGAACATATTACTAGGATAAAATTCATAACAGTGTGATATATTCCTCATCCACACATACAAATCTGGCACAAGGTAGATCAACTTTCATGCTCAGTAGCACCACCGCAACATGTAAAAGTCTGTCAACAAGAAAAGTGTTATGCAAGGGGTGAAGGAAGCTTTGAAGCATCAAGCTGTCACTAAAGCTGACAAAAGCACGCACAGAAACCAGCTTACCCCCAAATATCTATGATAGGGCAAAAGAACTGCTTGATTTTTAAATAGGTCTCTGAAAATTCAGAGAATTACTGAGTCTTTGAAAAAGAGTTCTATACTGCATTTCACAAAAAAAGACACATGCTTGTGAATAACAAATGTAAGTGTAGAAATAACGTATTATATAATAATACCTACTTTTTAATATAATATGTACCTACATAGTAAAATAATGCTTTTATTGTAAATGCTTTTACAATAGGTCTTTCTAGCAAGTCACTCCTGAAAGTCAGGATTTGACACACTACCACCGTCTCAAGTATTGAATGCTGAGGAGCAGTTTTCTCCATTATGCAAAGGACAGTAAAACAGTTTTAAGCATACTGATATACAGCACTCAATATGAGCATCTGCCTTTTTTTGTTGTTGAACCCAAACTTCACCATGTGCCATAATGCTTAAGTCCTTTGTACTTGCAGAAAGCTGATTAACAGAAATCCCATTCAAAGGGGAAAGTTACATGGCAAACCAAAAGCAGTAGCAGTAAGATGCGGATGTTAAGACAACATTCAAAACCTTAGTACAACAAAGCAACTGTACCACCCATCTGCTCACTGCAAATATGAACAGCAGCAGCAATTATGTCACTGCCACTTATCCAAGATTCCCACTGGACAACTAGGAAAAAATTCCAGCTTTTCTGTAGAGAATTTCTAGAACATGAACGCTCTGTCCAAAATGTTTTATTAATAATGTCAAGCATACAGGATCATAAAAATCAAGCAAAGTGACTAAATAAATAAAACACACTAATACGCAATGCAGTGAAATAAGAATTTCCTCAGAGCAGAAATGAGGATTTAAACAGTATCCTGCATTTTGCATCAATGTTACAAAATCCCCCCAAATGCCATATTGTTTACAACTAAGCTTTTCAGCACTTTTAAAAGACACTTAACACCAATTCTGTATGCCTATAGCTGGTTAGTTGTATACTTGCACCATTCTTTCTGAACAAAGAAGACTAAAATAGGCAGGCAGATACCTCCAGCTGTTATGACAGCTGCCAGGAATTTTACCACAGAATTAACTCAGAACAACAATAAGACAGCTATCAAAAGTTAATTCAGTGTCCTTTACTTTATACTCAAACACCACAAAAACTGAAAAGGGTGATATTTCAACATACAAAGAGGCACGCTTCACAGCTAAATAGCTTTTTGAACATTGGACCAGCTGATGCTGGAAAGATCCAGTGGTGGTGTTAGAAGAAAATGCACAACTAGAAAGAATGAATGAGTCACAGAAATGAGCTCCATAGGCTGAGACTCTTTAAGGCAAACAGCCAAAAAACACTAGAGTGGCCCTTAAAACTGAGATACAGGTTCCAGAGTGCAAATCACTGCCATTTCTTCTTCTATTTACATTACGATACACCTATGATTTGTGTACACATTTACCAAAATACTTTTTTAACATTCTGGGTTTGAATGTTTAACATGCCTTTAAAAATATTTCTGATTTCTGTCAGAGCACAGAAATACATGGAAATCAACAATGGTCATTTCCTTTCCTACTTTGAAGGCTTACATTTTCAGGAAAGATATAGCTGATTTGCCAAACTCACAATTTAAACTCTTGGTGGTAAATCTAAGGACCTGAAAAAGAAAATCCACTACCTAATGGTCACCAAGATACAATGGGAACCCACAGATACTTGGATTCAGTCCAGTATAGCATCCAAACCTAATGATTGTCTGTGAAAGACTCACTGTCAAATGAAACACAGGACTGTACTTTGTTACCGTCACCTAAGATACACTTAAAAGCAAGCAGGGCAATAAACCAGAACAAACTGACCTGTGATTCTTCTGTCTTAAGCTCTATTAAGATCACAATAATAGTAGCAAGAGCCAAGAAAAAAAAAAAACCACATGAGCTACAGGAATTAGATCCTATCAATTCAGTGCTTTCTCTTTAAGAGCAACAGCCTCTTATTTTCCATCAGTCCATAAATCCATTTCAGATATTCCTAAAGAGAAGAGCTAACCTTTCATTTCTAGACTCAGATGTCAATTATGTTGCTCTACCATCACAATCAACACAGTCTACACGTATGGGTTTTGTTTTTTTTTTCTAGCCTTCAGCTACCATACATTTCCTGTAAATGATCCAACCCCATGAGTTACCCAGTTTACTAAAAAAAGTATTCCTTTGTCTTTACTTTCTTAGTGAAGAACTATCCGCTAACACCACACTGGATATCAATCCTCTGTAGTCATCACAGTAACTGTCAGTTGTACACAGGTAAAGTTCTTGAAATAAGAGAAAGCAGACAGTGAAGCTTTCCTTCAGTAGCTGCAGAACCCAAGTGTGACACCTTTGCTGTCACTGCTATCTGAGCTGGGTGAACTTGGACATCAAATGCAAATTCAATTGTGATCACCATCATGGTATATCTAGCAAGATCAACCAAACACACAATTAAGGTCTGCTCAGCTATCACAATGCTTGTAACATATCTGTACTCTTTAGAAAACTTTGAAATCCTGAGCAGTTGGGAAAAAGGCATTTTAGACCCCGCCAAAAAAAAAAAAAAAAAAACTTGGAGAAAATTTGGGTACTGACTCCTAGTCTGATCTATTGAGTAACTTCCAGCAGGTCACTTATCTCTGTCAGTTCCCTCAGGGTGGAGATTTACATTTACTTTATCCTACAAAAAAATTCTGTCATCCACAGCTGTAAAGTACAGAGGAACAACTAGCATTTACTACTGCTAAATAAAACAAGACAGTTTGGCTATGAGACAGTTTATTCAAAATACACTGCAAAGGCTTTTTTTCCTGAAGTGTGACATCTATGTCCTTGCCCCTGGCTACCTCTCCTTTTAAGGAAATAAAGTTATGTTACAGATGAACGCCTACAGCAGCTAATAGCTGCTGATTCACGTTATGCTGACAAGAAATGAACAAGCATTTTAGTGTTCATGTTTATTGCTTCCCCATCTTTAGTTCAAAACGACTTTAAAAGAAAAAAGTGATTAAAAAAGCAAAAAGTAAGCTTTGCTTTGTAAGAACAGTGCTTTCACCACTAGAAAAAAAGTAGGTCTCATCTTCAGATGATTAGTACATTCATAATTAAAATTCTAAACTGTATTCTTTATTAGTCTAAACACCAGGATGATATTGCTCACAGCTTAATTACATAAATGAGCTTTTAAAAAAGTATTCGGCTGTATTTCTGCAACATATTTCTGCATTTGGACTCTTGTCAAGTCACAAGTGAGAATTAAAAAGAATCACGGGAAGTCTGGCAAGTTTTAAGTTTGCGTTGAGAGTCTTAATTTGTTTTTCCAGGTTTAAAGCCTGAATATTAATTATTTTTTTTTTAATCTTTGCAAGTTATATGAGAACTTGGAGCTCAGAGGAGAGCAGTGGAGGGGCGGAACCTGAGATTCCTAGTAGTCACAAGGATCCAGGAGGTGGGAAAGGAAAAAATCAAAGGATTGATACCATGTAATCATAGAAACATTCCACAGAGCAGAGGTCTGAATCATTTCCATCAGAAGATGATACAAAGCAGCCCATATCAAAGGCAGAAAAAAAAATATATTACTACTTTTCTGTTCACCATTACTTTTCACAACACTAACTGCTCAACTTTTGGATCAGGGATAAAAATCATGTCATGGGATTTGGTTTTGTTGCACAGCTAAAAAATGAAATGGGACTGAAGGCATTTCAGAGACTCCTTTAGATCAAATTCCCATCACTTGTAATCCTTCGATTCTGCTGGTATTCAGACTTAACTTCGGGAAGATTACAACAATGCACAGACTCCCTAAAGGCATGGTTCACCTAAAAAGAAAAAACCCAAAACACCTAACAACAAAAAAACCCAAACCCCACAAACACAATGCCCCCCCCAAAAATACTAGTAGAAACCGGTACGTGTTGGTTTTTTGTTTAAGAGCTAGGTTAGATAATAAAATATTCACTTTGTATAAGGGGTAGACTGGCATAACAGAAAGCACACACAACTAACATCTACTGTCAACCCTTGTCTTTACTTAAAGGACAAATACCTTTGCATTTATAGCTACAAGTTCTACTCTGCCACAGTTAAACAAACCACATGAGTTATTTTATATGACTGTCAGAATCCATTCACAAAAACTTATGTCAAAGTGTTTATAATGAAAGAATTTATAATAAATTAACCATCTATGGTTCTAATGTATATAACTTAGAAAGAAGAAACAACCTGAAAGAACTGAGAAGCAAATACATTGGCAAGTCAAAGGAAATTCTTTCAGGAAACAATATTCATAATCTTGTTTCTGGTACTAGCTTTTTAACTCCGATTTGTTTCCACAACTGTTCTTCACAGTATGCAAAACAAACAAAATTCTATGAATATTTTAGACCTAAGTCAGAAAGAACTTCACAAGTATTTCTATGAAAACAGGTTCAGAACTGACAGTATTTATATAATAAGAAAGGGAAAAAAAAAAAGTGCAGATGACCAGACTTCAAACAGTAATTCTAGTAAAGACCTCCACCAAATCACATAAAGCTGTATTTCACTTTCCGCATCAGGAAAGTGTAGACCATTTCCTATTTGACACACAATATTAAAAGACATGGCCTTACTAGCTGAGCTAACAAGGAAGCATTTTTGGGATGGTACCATATACAAGACTGATCCTAAAATAAATGTAAACAGGGAAAACAGACACTACCTATTTACTTATCAAAGTATTAGCCAATGGGCCAACAATGGAATCCAAACAACCACCTACAAACATTATCTTGACAGTTCAAATGAAGTTATTCACAAACAAATTATCTCAATATGATTCTAAAGATTAATTTAATATTAAGACACAAGCTCTCATTTAAAGACATTTTGAGTGACTGATACCCTAAGGCTACCTCTTCTGCTCTCCAATGTATGTCTAATGATTAAACTCAATTTATTTGTATTTCATCAATGCTTCTAAAGTCAATTTGCCCTTCATAAAGCCCCCCTCCTTTTTAATGCTTCAGTAGCTGACCCATCAGCTGAGCCTTACTGTGACCTAACCAACACTTATACAAAATACTAGTTTTTCTCTTCATATGATTTAACAAAAACAAGACTTCCTTTCACCCTGAAAAGGGCCTTAACCAAAAAATACAGCATACAGCTGGAGGTGAAGTTACTTTTGTGACACAGCCTATGCTTTGTTACAGCAAAGGAGCCTTTCTGGTTTGGTTGGGGTTTTCTTCCCCCCTCTCCACACTGCTAACCTCTGAACTGGAGGTGGGTGGCAGGGAAAGCTGCAGGTGGGCCCTTCATACATTATCCCCACTGTGGTCATACTACAGTGAATTCATACAACTTAATAGTTGTTTCAGCAGTTATTTTTTGCTTACTCAAAGTTTTGGTCCTACCCATATTTTTGCATTGACTAACATGTTACCTATGGTTTAGCTAAGGAGTGCATATAAACAGGACTTACACTATAAATACCACTAAGGTTTTTTTCTACCCCTAAACCTCCCCCACGAAACTTTCCGTGGTCAAATTCTAAGGGACAACTACAACACCCGCACTCAGACATAAACATGAATCCTTTGACTAACCCACCTCTCCCCCCCCCGCCCTCACCCTAGCATGCCCAGTGCAGGGGGAAAGACAGGTCTATGATTAAAAGGACATCTACAAAGAATTTATATTAACACCTCTTCTCATCTCATAAAAGAGGGAAAGGGGGAACGACATGACAAGGAGACCAGCTATGTTTCCCTAAACCAGGGATCCTCAAACTTTTTAACCAGGGGGCTGGTGCATGGATGAAGTGGCAGGCAGTCATCTGCAGTTGCTTGGTTTCCCCCCCAACCCCCGGGGGGGGGCGGGTGTGTGTGTCTAAATACCAAGGGGCCAGACTGAGGACCCTGGGGGGCCATATCTGGCCCATGGGCTGTAGTTTGAGGACCCCTGCCCTAAACCATAGAACAAAGTTATTTGGGACTCACATAACTCATGTGCAAAGACATGCCTACTCTACACCAATGAGCATGCCACCTGATTCAAATGATCAGGCAACGGGTATGGTTTTTAATACTAGAAAAGTATTACACTAACATATGTTTGTTACTGTTCAAAATATGCTTAGCTTAAGGATTTCAGAACCTACTAAAAGCAAATAAATATTTAGCATACCAAGATCTTGCAATTTTTTTTTAGTGTAACACACTCAAAAATACAGTAGATGGAAGTTAAACCTCCACTTTAGCATTCCAGTTAGACTCAGGAGCGTGCTAACGAAGCCAACTTACCAAACACCCCACTTACTGCACTTTTGTTCACTTCCAAGATGGACCGGGCCAACAAGAGTAGGTTCTTTTTTAGACTAAATTAAACTGGGAAACGTACTTTAGAAGTACTTCTAAACAAGTCCAAATACTAAGGGATTCAGTAGAGTTAGCTGAAAGGAAGCCCTTCCACAAAGCATACAATATGGATATTGTTTTCAGCAACAACTGTTTCTCCCTGCAAATCTGCCACTTTTAGGCCTCACTACTTGTTAACATCCACACAGGCTTACTCATACGGGTTAGGGCAACCAAGAGTAATTATGCCATTTAAGTAACCTTTAAAGTTAAACTCATAAACCACAAGATATGACTGGGAATATCTTAGTTGCTTTCTTTGGAACTCACCATGGTTGACAGGAACATACTCTTTTGTTTTCTCTTCGGTGTGGCACAGTATTTGAGATTAAAGAACTGACTGTATTACTAGAGTATTCAAGTGCTGTGTAACTTTAATTTACAGTGCCTCTAGACAGCAATTATTTCATTACCAGTCAAATGTTTTTCACATACTAAAAGTGCCTTCTTGTAGTGCCTCAAACTGATGTCTGTCAGAAGTTACGACTTGATGAAACTGTACACGCGGTTACCTTCACTCTTCCTTTACTGCCTGAACGTTTACTTTTCCCTTTCTTAATTCAACAAGCACTTAAGAGGGCCCAGCTGTATACGAACCTGGGATCGTGGGACCGCTGTTACGTTGCCGTACTAAAATGGAGAGTGCAAATACAATGTGACAGACAAGCGGGTGACGGTTCTGTTGCCACCGCTGCCTCTCCAGCACGCCCCGGCGCTGCCGCGCACCCGCCGCACAGCACACGGCGGACAGGACCCGCACCTCCCCGGTGACCACCCAGAACCCGGAGATCAGCGAGCACCCAACGCACCGGCTGCGGGGCCCCGCGGGCGCGGCGGGGTGACGCCGCACTGCCAGCCGGGCCGCGCTGAGCCCTCCGCGGGGGGAGGCACGCCCGTGTCACCGGAGCGCGCGGGGCACCCGCGGAAAGCGGGGACGAGACGCCGAGCGACGACTGACC
>JAVJGJ010000014.1:100499122-100541901 GCA_035590215.1 Microhierax caerulescens
GCCATGGAGTCACAAACAGATTCAGAATATATGGCAAAAGAACTGGAGTTACAACAAAGACCTTATAGCTTTTTCCACGTACAGAGAATTAGATAATACATACTTCTAAAAATTCCAAAATGCTTTTGGGGAAATAAACATAAGACTATAAAAAGAGAACCTTCCAGTAACATACAAAAGGTATCCATCCATCCACTCATAAATGTCACATGAAGCATGGCACTTGCATGAGAGACAGAAGGCAGCTATAGAGGGACATAGGTCTAATGCATTCTACATGCATTCTATTTCTCCATTACTTCCACACATTAAGGGGGGGGGGGATTACATTCAATAACCTACAGGTTTTTTAATTTCTATCTGCCCACAATCTGAAGTGCCATCAGAGTTAATTACTCTGGAAATGTTATCACTGAACATTTCCTAACAAAAGCAACTTGTGCAATAAAAACCCAATCCCATTTGCAAATTAATTAATTGGTTAAGAAGTTCCCACAGCAATACAATTTGTCACAGGATGCCAGAGCTTATGAAAAAAACATAAGATGGAAGAATGAGACATTGCAGTATCTTCAAATTTTTAGGTGTCTCAAACTGCCAGTCAGTGAACGGACTTTGCTTCCATCTGGTGTGACTAAGGAGGCTACCTGAAACCAAGCCATGGGTTCTTCAATACTGGAAACTTCACATCCTCAGACATATGTCAAGTACTGAGGAAGAGACACCATCATGCAGCAAACAATGTAAAACCACCTAGGACAGCTGACAGCAATAATCAAAGAAACACTCACTACTTAAACATCATGAACCAAAAAGGCTGTAACAATCATTTTGGATACAGAAACTGCAGAGAACCAATTATGGTAAATACGTGGCTGGGCACATTTGCCACTCTTTCTCATATTATCTGTGAATAAATCCAAATGAACACTCATTCTGATGCTGCCTCAAAAGGCAAACCCTTATAACATAATGCACAGTCCAACCAATGCTATGGATGTGAAGAAGAAAACAAAATGTGCCATGAAAACATACTCTTCTTGTTAACTTTATATTTGAACAAGTTTGGAAGGAAACCTAAAACAGCTTTCTAAACTTGGCTCTAGCACAGGCTAATAACATACAGAAAAGCAAGCCTGCTCCCGTTACAGAAATTGGAAAACAGGCTTTAAGTTATAGTTGCTTTAGAACAGAAAGCTACCATTGGAAGGGACCAAGGACAATCATACAGTCCAACTGCGTGACCACCTCAGGGCTGATCAAGGCTCAGGTCAGGGCTGACCAGAGCTGCTCAAGTTGTTTAGAACTTGGTAACTTGTTTAAGCATGAAAATAATTTGGCCTCGTATTTTACACTGGCTAGTTTACACAGCAGGTTTTAAATCGGCTGTATGACTTAGAAAACACTTCAGAAAAAAAGTTTAGCACCTTCCCACCGATTGCTTTGGTTAAGCTTTATAGAAGAGCAGCAGGACCGACCTCAGTGCTACACCACTGTTTCCTGCTACTTTGAAATTTAAAGGGGTTTTCTGATTGTTTTTTTGTTATATCCTACTTTACAAAGCAAACCTCCACCATTTCCCGTCTCCTCGGGAGCTACTGCGACAAAAAGAGGTCGCGGGTCTCCTGGAAACTGGCGTGACACCCACCCTCACGCACCCCCTCGGGGCCCGGCAGCCCCACCGGCGCGGCACGGCTCCCGCCGCCCCTCCTGCCCCCACCTTGTCCGCCGTGCTGGGCGCCGGCTTCAGTTTCCCTTTGGCCATTAACATCGCGTTGATCTTCGCGGCCACGGCGGCGGCCGCATCCAGCGCTCCAGAGGGGGCTGCGGAGCTCTCGGAGCCGGCCACAGCCGAGCCACCATCGCCGCCACCGGGAAAGGGGCGCCCGGGCAGCGGCGCCGTGCCGGGGAGAAGGAAGGCGGGGGCCGGGCCGGGCTGGTCCCACTTACTGCGGCGCCTGGAAGAGAGAGAGGCCTCAGCGCCGGCCGCAGCCCACCGCCCCGCGGGGGCTCCAGGCCCCGGCGCGCCCCGCAGCCGCCGCCCGGCGTGCCCGCCGCGGGGGGACGGCGGGGCGGGACGGGCTGTTCGTGTTTTGCTGGTGTCAAACTCTTGCGCTGTTGGAAATGCGGCACGAGGCCTGTGCCGGGAGGTGCCACCAGTTAATAGGCTTGACAGTAACGCGATTAGTGCCACGTTTGTGCCAGGAAATGTTGTTCACCTAACGTTTTGTAAAGGTGCCGTCCTGCGGGAGGTTTTGCGGGTATAACGTACTGGGTTGCCGAGCTTTTGTCCGGTGGTCCAGAATGCTTTCTGGAAGCTCAAACCGCAGTGATGTGAGGGTGATTTGCTGTCAGTGTCCCGCTGACAGACCTTGTCCTCCTTCTGGGTCTGATTTGTCAGCCGGCTACCGGGCTGTGCTGCTTAAGAGGAGATAAGATGTCCAGTAAGGCAAAATAATACAGTGGAGCAAGCTGTGGTGAGGAGATAGCCTTCAGCTAACAGCAGACACACCAGTGGTAGAACTGAAGACGGTGTGGTGTTACATTTGAGCTAGTATCCCAATTGAAAGGCAGATCAGGGTGTCCAGTGCTATGTGTATGTGGCTTGTGTACAGTTTTCAGGTCCCAACAAGTATTTTTGTGTGTGTCATCTACAGGTCTGAGAGGATGACTTAGAAACTGCTGCTATGTGTTATCCTGTCCAGGACCAGAGTTTTCCGTACTTCTAGGCTCTGGTATATACCGTGTCCTGCTAAGGAACATTGAGTAGCAGTAAGGTCTTTCCTTCTGCTAAAAACAGCCAGAGAGCAAGCAGCTTTGTTCTATGCAGTGTCATCTTGGAGGCAATGCAAAGGGAAATTGATTGAAAGATGGAAACCCCCCCTCCACCCTATATTCTTTTGTATATTAAAAGGAAAAAAATTCTCTGTTGGCCAAACTGGGGGGGGGGGGGGAAGTAAACTCCCATGGACCTGTTTACTCAAGGACACCACTGAAGGCAACCTCCTTCCAGAAGCTGTATATATCCTGAATAAAACATTAATGATGGCAAAAGGTTCACTGCCAAGAATACTAATGGAAATTTCATTGCTGTGACATTTTGACAAAGTTTAACAATTTTATTTACATTTTAATTATGAGATTGCATTTATTCCTCATATAAAATAAAAGCAGATGAGCAACATACAGTCTGTCTTACGCTGTACTTAAGTGTCACATAATTTTGTTGAGCTGTTTTTACAGTAGACATTTTAAACTTCCTTTTAGCCTTTCTAAGAATTTTTTGGGAAGGTATGAGCAAAGATCTTGCTGGTAATATTTAGTAAAGATAGGTGTGTATAAAAGGGGAGGGAGTTCCCCTCATGTTTGAGTGTAATGACTGGCCTTCCGTAATTCAGAAGCAGATGAAACCACAGGGAAAAATGCTTATGGTGGAAAAGCATGGAATGTTTTTCTTAAAAACATACTTGTATATATTACTTCTACATGTATTAATACTCTTTCCTACAGAGTTATTGCTATTACAATGGCAATGGTAATGAAATTCTTCTTTTATTTACTTGCAGTGGCAAGCCAGTTAGAAAATACACAGGCAGGAGGTCTGAGGGATCTAGAACTGATTCCACCCCCGCCCAGTGAACCAGTTTTGTTTTCACAGAAAAAGAGAAAGGAACTTTTCAATAGCTTTCTTCAAAAGTCATTACACCAGATTAAAACTGATAACAGACAGGAAATCCCTGCTGCTTTATTGATTTGTTTGCTAGCTGAAAAGAGGGTTCTGAATGGGAATTTTTTTTAAGTGGGGAGTGGCTGCATTTCACAGGCAGGCTTCACTTTTCTTTGGATCATTTCTAATCCTTTAGGCTCAGTTTTGTAAGGTGCATTTTGTTACTATTTCTTTGTCTCCATTTCTTTAATTGGACATCTTCATTAGCACCCAAACTAAAAATGACAACCCAAAGCACTGTAAAGGCAGATGTGCAACCATACCCCAAGCAGCAGCTCCAGATTGCTTGAGGGTTCCCAGTTGCTCCCGGCTCTGAGAATTTATAGTGAAAATTGTGTGTGCAGATGGAAAAGTCTGAAAAATGAAAGCTGTCTTTTCCTCTGTGGACAACATTCAAGAGAGATGTTTATGCCTTGTCTAGATTTGCACCAAGTGAAAATCTCGTCTTTTTATTACACCTGCTGTAGGCCTGGCACGTAAACGGCAGTTGTCTTCCAAAGCAACACACTTTTCATTTTACTCTTACACGTGCCTGGATTCTTAAGAGTCTTTATTGTGAGCTAATACAGCTGAGTAACAGTTGTCTTTTAACGTGACAATCATACAAGACAAATAAAAGCAACATCAATGAAGCAAACAATCTACTGTGTTGGCTGTACCTGAGATTAGTCAAGCAACACTTTCTCTGAAAGGCCTGCATCAAAGAGGATTATATGCCAATATAATCAGGATTATATACCAATATGATCATCCACACTAACAGCCAGGACAAAAATGTTGCACCTATGCCATGCTGGAGCTAGTGAAGCAAAGAGGACACCAAATCAAGAGGTACCGAAAGAGTATAAAAAGCAACAGCAGTGTAGAGGATGGGATCAGGCAAGAAATGGAAGATTAAAAAATATTTGCTGAATTAAGAGCAAATCTGGATATTCACTTATTAATTTAAAAATACATACACTTGTGGTTGTTGCATGTTCATTTTACACACCAATCTTGTGTGCATTCTCTGAGATGGTATGATACCTTTGAGGTGAGAAGAATCCACTGTGAAGAGAAGAGATTGCCTCTCCACTACCCCCTTTCCATTGGGAATTCTCTGATGAATCTGCTCATGTGTATTTCTGCTAAAGGAACAAGTTATGTGCAGTGCTTTGTAAATCAAAATGACACCTCTAACAGTTTTCTTTGTATGTAACACAACTGTTATTACTGTGTTTATACACTCCACAGTTTTGATTAGGAAAGAAATTATTGGCCCCAATTTGCTAAATACAGCTATGTTATAAAATGAGCAACTGAGATGTTTTTAATCTCATCAGGATTCAGCAAAATTGCACATGATGGAGGGAGGGTGTGGTTCTCTCTGCCATTTATATGAAGAGTATATTGAACAAAATTCTGAGGGTTTCAGTTTTGACAGAGGCTAATACAGATTTACCTTCAGTGACTGTTCAATAACTGCCTTTTACCTCATTAAGAAGGCAGCATTTAATTATTTTTAGTTACTCATTGGTCAATGTATTCACCAGTACAAACAGAACTTCATTACAAAATAACATAAGCAATTTATTGGCAATAAATTTAAGAACAGCTGTTTGATAATGATATCCAGATAGCACCTTTTTGCTTGAGATTTGGGTACTACCAATTCTTAGTGTGTTCTGAATCAAAGTTTCTGTGGTTGCTCTTTATGTTTGCTGTGACTTGTAGTTGTCATGCTCTAATGCATGTTGCTAATTCCCAATCCCCTAGTACAGTAAAAATTGAGTTGCAGAAATACAGGATGTTCTCAATGTTTAAGCATAAGCAGAAAACATAAAACACCTACCACTAGACTAAAAGGTGGGGGTGGTTCTGCTCTTACGCTTAAGATTTTTGTAGGGAAGAGAGGGGAACAGAAGAGAAAAGAATATCAAAACAAAAGGAACTTCCTCTGGCTTGAAGATTGGCTACCAAAGCTTGGACCGCACTCGCCAAGAAAGGATCTTCATCTCTTGTTGATGCTAGGGATGACGCAACGCTGACTTCCCACACAGTAGGGAATGAAATTATGGCGTAACAGCTTGCTTCTCACTCATAGTCAGAGCGAAGAACTGAGTAAGTACTTTCCTCATTGAAATTAGACAACTGGAGAGAGGAAAAATAAAAAGTCCATTTTTTCATTACAAAGGAGAAGTAAAACCAACAAAAAGAAGATCTGGAAGCTAAGCTGAAAAATAAGGAAGTATATCTTCCTGCAGATGAATAATGAATATTTTAAAGATAAAACAATATAAAAACAGATGATAAATGCTCACATAATTAGCAAGATGAAAGCAAATAAAAACTAAGAGGAAAACAAATTAAAATGTCCTTTTCTTTGCAATAGGTACTTTTTTTCTGATAAAATGACAAGAATAATGAGATTTTAAGTCCCATTATATCAAATGCTGCTATTTCCCTGTGAAGCCTGGCTACAGTTGTGGCTTTGCTAGTGGTGTGCACATTGGATGCACCAGCCTCAGCTAGCACTAGTTTGTGGCTCAGTTTCACTGAGCTCTGGCTAGTCTATGGTAATGGCCCAGAGAGATGAAAGTGACCTAATCTCTGGAGGTTAGTTGTGTTGACTAAAGGGCACAGCTTAAAATAAGGAATATTTAGGCCATCTTCAATAATATGTGTGATTTTTTTCTGCCTTTGTACTCTATTCCTGTGCTGAAGCTGGTTTCATACCATAGAAACTTGGCTAATGAATTCTCCAGTGGTAAATCGCAACATATCTCAATGCTAAATATGAGATTCATCTCACCTGTCTTTATCCATCTAAAATTTAGCTCTCTAGTCTAAGCTACTTATCTAGGCTGCCATGCGCTCGGTGGAACTAGACAGGCATCTCCATGGGGTAATTCTTCCCTTCCTGTGGCAGATGTCTGAGACAGGTGTGATGAAACTCCTTTTGGAGATGCCAGGCTCATGCCTGTGTCTGTGGCAGGAGTGTGGGTAACTGGGTTAGGCTAGACCAGGGGTCCTCAAACTTTTTAACCAGGGGGGCGGCACGCGGATGAAGTGGCAGGCAGTCATCTACGGCTGCTTGGTTCCCTCCCAGCCCCCAGCAGGGGCTGGGGTGGGGGGGTTCTGTAAATAGTGAGGGGGCAGATTGAGGACCCTGGGGGGCTGTATCTGGCCCGTGGGCTGTAGTTTGAGGACCCCTGCCATAGAAGGTCAGGACCCTTGCAGCCTTTCTAAGGGATGTGACCATTTATAGGATCTCCAGAGCAATATCTCCTCTACCTGCTTTTGCCAACACCCTGCTGCTGCTGGGGCTTCAAGGGGAAGTGCTCAGCAGAGCAGGCTGCTGCTGACTAACCTCTCAGAACCCCCGTGGTCAGGTTAGGGTATGCGAGTGGCTCACAGGAGTGATATTCTCAGGGGCGTGTTGTACCTGTGCATGTTACCCATTTCTCATGTCCATCCACCTCAGAAGGACTTGGAAAAACTGGGGTTCACGGGCCGTAGTTTGAGGACCCCTGGGCTAGAGGCATAACTCCCAGAGGACTGTGCATTAATTGAACCTGTGCTCCCATACTTCTGCAGGATGTGGGGGTCAGAATCCTCTAGAGCAAAAGTGTTGTGGGGTCATTGAGAAAAATAGGAGCTAAAGGCCCATCTTCCTTGCATCAGGAACTGTCCAGTTTTGTCTGGCTGAGCAGGACACCTGCCTCAGTGTCAGAAGAGGGTTTCTGTCTTTGGTGCCTTACCTACACTGTACCAAACTGATTATACATACGTAAGAATCCAGCATTTCTGGTTGTCAGCCAAATGAGCGTACAGAGTACTGCAGTAAATCAGGTGTAATAGACATGCTGTTGTCCTAGATGCACCAGGTTTGCATGCATAGATTGCATGCACTGCATATATGGAGTACGTCTGATGCTGTCCTGGAAGCACTGGCCATAGTGGTGTAAGCAGTGCTTTACATTCAGGCACGTGCAGTAATTCCAGTATTTCCCTGGAGCCGCAGACTTGCTCTGCATATATACAGCACTTCTTGCACATCTGCAAGACATGCATGCAGCAGTGGCAGATGGAGTGGGACAAAATCCCAGCTGGGACTGGTTTGGCCTCTCTGGAACAACTGATTGAGCTCGTGGCCTGCCTCTGGTGTACTCCTGCGCTCATCCACACCACGAGCTGTGTCAGGAGTCACCTGGTGGAAAGTGCCACCCTGGCTTCACTGAGCAGAGGCTGAAGACCCCGTTGTACACACATCCACGTCAGATGTGACTTCTGTAGGCCATAGGAGACTAGTCCATTTACACTCTGGTAAACAAACCCCAAACCACTCCCTCCTATGAACTTGCAAACACAAAAGCTGTGGTTTAATCTAAACATAGATAACATTTCCTATCTGTAAATCAAGCTGTCAGGGAGCTACTATGTCCTGTGATGTATCTAAGTGACTGAAACCACTGGGCTATGTCAATATGTATGAGCTGAAAATCTGCCTCTTATTTTAAAATGGTTTTTGAAGTCATTAAATACATTCTTTTAGAATTTATTTCCATACTGTCTGTTGCTGTATGTGTGTGGTACTGTTCTTAGGAACACACGTGGTTATTGTTTGTGGTTTCTTGCTTACAAAAGTCTTTTGTTCATTCTGGGAAAGCATACTGTTAATCAGAGGAAAATAATTTTAAATTCCCTCTTTATAAAAAAAGGAGAAAAAGCGCTTTTCATCTAGAATTAAATCCTATTCTAGTAAACTGACTTTTAAAATTCAATTATAAAAGTGTTTATCTTAAATCTGAAGATAATTTGGTCCAAATTCTCATCAAAGCGTCTTTAAAATGAAAACTAGCCTCGCAGTTAAAGCTGTTTTTTTTTCCCCAGGTGTTATTTTGAATGAAATTAAACAGCGGTATTTCAATGGGGGAAAAAAATGGGAATTTTTTTTCTTGAAAAGAATGAGATTTTTTATTATTATTATTATTATTTTGCAAGAAGGGTTGTATACTGTGCATAGACAATGGCAAAAAGGTGGCAAACAGATTTTAAAGTGGAAAACAAGAGGTCTGCTTTAGATAGGCTGGGGGAGGTGTATGAAAAGACCAAAGAATGAGAAATGCAGCAGGACAGCTAAAAAAATACCCATCCGGGTACTTAGCTTGAAAGAGGAAAACAATTTATTCGTGAAAAATGGATTTCCTTTCTGGAAACCTGGTGTAAAACTGTTAATGAGTGTAATTTTGCAATCAGCAATGCCTGATCTGAGGGAACTGGGAAAACACCAGCATAGTTCAGGACGTGAGGTGAATTTATTGCAGCCAGACTGTCCAGCCCAGGCATTGTCACACAGTGGCTCTTTTGAAGCCTGGGAGGAAACCTCAGTGTATGTGGGAAAGCCAGTGTATGTCATCCAGGGCTTGATGAGTGTTTGCAGTCCTAAGTAATACTGTGGGATTGCAGCTGTGTGGGCTTTAGACGAATTAGCTCTCTGCAGCAGAAAACCACTAAGCCTGAAAACAGCAGAAGCTTAGTTTTCAGCCAGATGCACATAGATTCATGGAGGCACCGAGGTTCTGGGGAAATGGGGGGAGAACTGGTGAAACACCCCATGCTTGGAGGGCTGAGGATGTGCATTTACAGGACCACAAACTAAATGCACAGCAAACTCCACCGTCTTTGTGTGCCCTTCCCCTATGAAAGGGTTATGGTGGGGGAAGAGAGCCATCTCTTCATAAAATAGCCTTTGCTGTACTAAGGAACGAAGAGCCACTCCGTTTTCTTTAATTTATATTATAGTCTATTGACAGTCTCCTGAATTAGCAACTTGGGATGGCACGTGCTTAGTTTAGGAGGACTAAGACCTGGTAGTCAGTTATTCCCATGTGTGTCTGATTCCGGGCTTTTCTCTTGCTTTCGCTCTAAACTGCTTTAACTGAGGAGTCTGCTCATTAGTGCTATGTTATCAGGGCTATCTGGAGTACTGGTCTGTTGCAAACCCTCCCCACCCTGCCCCAGATGAAAACCCTGGGAGTGTTCATTATACCCGTGGAAGGAGGTACCTTGAGTTCTCTTAAAGGACAAAAGTATTTGTGGGTGGGACCCTTGAAAGTGGGAAAGAAGTGGCCTCTCTCTCACACACATGCAGATTAATAAATCTGTGCCATACTTGAAACACTGAAACTTTGGACTGACTCCCTGAGAACCGTAGTCATACCCCTGAGAGCAGAAGGATGTTGAGTCATAGTGAAGAAAGGAAAGAAAAGCTGAATGTTTTTTCTATTACAATCATCCCAGAGGTCAGACACAACCAAGACAGACAGATGAACAACAAAAACACTGGTTAAATGATTCAAAAGGCTAGGTTTTCTGGCAATAGACAGAAACATTTCAAGCTCTCTGAAAGAAATTATGGAAATGAATTGTCATTCCAGTATATATGAGCATATTTGCCTTTTGAATCTAATGCCTGAAGAAGGATTAATTTTAAAATGTTTTGGTAGAAAGCTTCTGAAGGACTTGCACTTAGGTTGTCTGAAGGCTACTGTAAATATACCAGGATCAGAACAGTGAACAATGAAACTGCATTTGCTTTTGGAGGTGTCTGACAGCGGCATAAACTAGAAGCTTTTTGCAGCATGGTGTAACATATTTTTTTGAAGGTACCTAATTAAGCTACTCTGTTGTTGTTTAAATAGGTTCTTGATGATCACCCAGCTTGCTTTTGCTACACAGGATGATTGCAAAAGTGACTGATGTATTTGAAGACCTGGCTAAGGCTGGAAAGCATACCAAAATTAGCAAAGAATACCATACATTCAAATATTTGGATAGGTTTTAATTTCACAGCATAAGGTTCTTACTGAAACTTACTGCCTCTGTATTGATCACACAACGATTTCCAGGATGATAGTTTGACTGTTCGACATACTAACTCTACTGTTACAGCTTTCTGAAAAGGGTATTTATTTTTCTAAGGTTGTACACTTTCCCGTTTGTCTTAACAGAGGAAAACTTGATTCAGTGCCTGCTTGTTTAGAGCTGCATATCAAATGCCCCACAAAAGAAGCTGTTCAGTTTCTGCAACTCATTACAGTTGGAATCTCAATTGAGAAACTGGAGTGATTACTAGTTTGTTTGTCACTGGTGATCCAGTAAGAGGAGGGAGCCAATCTTCACCCGTCTGCCGTGTCTATCTGGATTTCCTCCTGTTCTCAAGTGACTGGCCACTCAGCTCATCGTGTGCTTGGGTGTGACTGCAAGCCATGGTGAGTCATGGTTTAAGTGCACAACTCATACAGAAGGGAAAATGAGGCCAATTTTAACTCTACTTTGGATTTTATCTCTAGCTTAGTTCTGTGAAAGTCACAAAGAGCCCAAAACTGCTGCACACAGCAAAAAGTAAACCAGTGCAAATAAGACACAGGAGGAGGTATCACCATCAATACCTAAAAACAGAGAGAAAAGTACCTGCAATTTTCTGCACTGGCTCTGACTGTGATGGAGTCTCTTCTTTAAACCAGTGTTAGATGTTGTACAAACTAGTGGTCATTTCTTCTCAGAGGTTGAAAGTTGCTGAAAACAGCAAGCTGACAATTGGAAAGTGTCCTTGCAAATCTGGAACTCGTTATAGAAACGATGGAAGTGATTATATAGTGTCATTTCCTGATAACTTTGTTCTTTGGGGGGTTTTTTTGTCTTATGAGGTATTGCCTTGGACACAGTAGTCAGACAGTTTCCTACTGTTGCTGCTTTTCCTCTCCCTTCTTTGAACAGCTGGTGCTCCACACCTGTGGAGACTGGTTCTGCCAGTACTGGAGGAGACTCACAACCCTGTTTAGAAACATTTTGGAGGTTTGGTGCAAGGTTTTGGAGATTCTTGAAAGCACTTGCAAAGTTTATCTCAGGAACACCCTTTCTTTTCCCATTTCCCTTCACAGAATCACAGACTGGATGAGGTAGGAAAGCATCTCTGGAGGTCACGCGGTCCAACCCCCCTGCTCAAGCAGGGCCACCCAGAGCTGGTGGCCCAGGGCCATGTCCAGATGGCTTTTGAATATCTCCAAGGGTAGAGACTCCAGAACCTCCCTGGGCAACCTGTATCAGTGCTCAGTCACCCTTATAGTGAAAAAGTATTTCCTGATGTTCAGGTGGAGCCTCCTGAGTTCCTGGATACCACTGAAAAGAGCCTGTCTCTGTCATCTTTATGCACTTCGTTCAGACATTTGTACCCGTTGGTAGATCCCCCCTCAGCCTTCCCTTAATGGCAATGAAGTGCTAAAGGAGGGCTGAAGTAGGCCAAGCTGCCTAGTCAGGGACTAAGCTGATGTATCTACTCAGCAAAAATCTCTGGTGCTGTTCTTGCTACTGTCAAATGATTAAAATACTTTTTGAGACTTGCTGTTTTTTTCAGGCAAATGTGTAAATATTGCACTTAATGACAGTGCAGGTCTTGGGAGCCTGGATGCTGTTCCAACCAGAGCATCTCTAGCCTGCTGGCTTCTCAAAACACTCTGCAAAAACACCTGAAAAAGTCAGTGAAGACTTATTGAGACATCCTGGATCACACAGCAGCCTCCCGTCACCTTATGCTTTGTGCCAGATTCAATATCCAAACTGGACAAATGGATCTTAGGCCTGAGCGTAGTTGTGAAAAGCAACCTGTGGGTGTGTTGGTGATAGTTCCAGTTGCATATTTCCTGAAATGAACCCGTATCTCTTGTTTGCAGAGCTCACGTGTGGTCTTCAGTGCCCAGAAGAGACCAACTGGGTTACGTTGCTGTAAGCTGGCTGCTTTACCTCTCAACAGGCATTTGGAGGGGTGAGGAAGAGGCGGGAAGGCAGAGGGAGCGAGGGGCCACTCTACCAGAAGGGTGGGAGAGAGTCAAATTCTTGTGGGGTGCTTCTTTGCACACAGACTTATTTCCTGATAAGGACAATCACAAACATGACTTTGAATTCCCTGTAAGGTGTTTTCCAACTGTTGTTTAGCTTAGGAGATTAATTTTCTCATATGATTTCATATGCCACTATGATTGCCTTTCTCTTGAACTAAATCCTCATCTTTTTATCTACCTAGCAAATTGTGGCTGTGTTGACTCAAAGACTACCCCAGTATGTAGCTGATTGTACTGGGACTTTGTGCAGGACCGTTGTCTATAGTTGGGTATACTCCATAGAGCAGGGGTCCTCAAACTTTTTAACCAGGGGGCCGGCATGTGGATGAAGTGGCAGGCAGTCATCTGCGGCTGCTTGGTTTCCCCCCCCAACCCCCGGTGGGGGTGGCAGGGGGTTCTGTAAATACTGGGGGGGCCAGATTGAGGAGCCATGGGGGCTGTCCGGCCCATGGGCTGTAGTTTGAGGACCCCTGCCATAGAAGGTCAGGACCCTTGCAGCCTTTCTAAGGGATGTGACCATTTATAGGATCTCCAGAGCAATATCTCCTCTACCTGCTTTTGCCAACACCCTGCTGCTGCTGGGGCTTCAAGGGGAAGTGCTCAGCAGAGCAGGCTGCTGCTGACTAACCTCTCAGAACCCCCGTGGTCAGGTTAGGGTATGCGAGTGGCTCACAGGAGTGATATTCTCAGGGGCGTGTTGTACCTGTGCATGTTACCCATTTCTCATGTCCATCCACCTCAGAAGGACTTGGAAAAACTGGGGTTCACAGGGTTCAGGTGTAGTTTTGCAAGTCATGGTCAACCTGTTTACATCTCTGTGTGCAGCCACAGCAGAGCACAGTCATGTTTGGTCCTGATAAGATACAAGCCTTCAGCTGAGTGCTTGTTTGCATGTCTTCCCACCACATGAAAGCAAGTTACTGACTAAGAAAACGCAAATGCTTTGTACTTTGTGAGCAACGCTGTAAATCAGAAATTGTGGTAATTGTCTCACATGAAGTCCTTCTAAGAAAAAACGAAATACCAGTGTTCTAGTTAAATGCTTATGAATCACTACCTGGTAAAAAATGACACCACCTGTCACATTTCACGTACAGTCTGAGGAAAAGGGGAGAAAATACTGAACTGAGCAGCTAGTGACGCTGTTTCACGGTGGTTATTGTATGACACCAGGAGATGCATTATACTGCAGGTTCATTTCAGGCAGAGAAACAGCAGCAACTGCATAGCTGACACAGTGCTAGGAGAAGAAATCTTAAAATGATAGTTTAAGTAATAAAAATGCAAATTTTTGCATGCCAAGACTAGAACACAAATCAGATGGTTTTCTCTAAGATCTTAAGAAATACCCGCAGAAATTGCATATAGATACGCAGTGGTGACTACTGCCTTGTTAACAGACGGCACAGTGTTGTGGTTTAACCCCAGCCAGCAACCAAGCCCCACGCAGCCACTCGCTCGCTCCCCTGCAGTGATGGGGATGGGGGAGAGGATCAGAAGGGTAAAACTGACAAAACTCGTGGGTTGAGATAAAGACAGTTTAATAGGCAAAGCAAAAGCCGCACACCCAAGCAAAGCCAAACAAGGGATTCATTCACCCCTTCCCATGGGCACCAGGTGTTCAGCCATCCCCAGGAAAGCCGGGCTCCATCGCGTGTAATGGTTACTTGGGGAGACAAACACCATCACTCCAAATGTCCCCCACCTCCTTCTTCTTCCCCCAATTATTATTGCTGAGCCTGACATCATACGTTATGGAATATCCCTTGTGTCAGTCAGGGTCAGCTGTCCCAGCTGTGCCCGCTCCCAGCTTCTAGCACACCCCCAGCCCACTCGCTGCTGGGGTGGGCTGAGGAGCAGAAGAAGCCTCGGCGCTGTGCAAGTGCTGCTTGGCCATAGCTAAAATATCCCTGTGTTACCAACACCATTTTCAGCACAAATCCATAACACAGCCTCCTACTAGCTACTCTGATGAAAATTAACTCTATCCCAGTAAAAACCAGCACATAAAGCATAGGTAAGGATGAACAATCCATTGGCATTTTTAATAATGTTTCTAGAACAAAGCAATGAATGAAAGAGAAGCATTCAGGAACACAAATGAGCTGCCACTCCAGCGGGAAACATAGGCTTTGGGATGGGCATTTATAGCCTATGTAAGCAATGTTTATGCAAAATTACACAGCTCTATGGTTGCATGGTAAATACTCCAAAGGGAGAGTCAAATGGAAAATAGTATATGCCAAGTCCCTCATCTGCTAAGGCATTTAAGAGAGTACATGTCAATAAGCAGAGTAATCCCACTAAGATCTGAATGGGCAAGCTTTTAAAAATCTATTCAAAACATACCCTGTTCTGTTGCGTTTTAGGATAGAGATTTTTCTCTTATAATTTTGATTTGTGTTATTTTAATACCACTTGGCAGTTTCATTGGTGGCACAATACGATTTAGAAGACTGAAATAATGTAGCAGAGCAGGAAGGAAACTTGCAAACACCAATCTTAAAAAACAAGAAATAGTAGTTATTTTGTATAAAAACAGTCTTGAAAAAATGCTCTTGAGAAATAATCCTTAATAACCAATTTTTCTGTCTTTGGGAAATCACTTTTTTCCCCAGCTGGGCCTTACGGGAGGTTTCTAAACCTGTCTGTCAAAGTTCATTTGTATCAGCTAAAATGTAAACTGATATGTAAATAAAACACAATTTGAGCCTCTACCAGTTCTGTCTCATTGTGCAAATCTCGTCACTTTGCAGGAGGTCATGTGTCAGCACAGTCATGTTTATTTGGATTAGTGGCTGTTCTTCTACCAACAAGAAACTTGTAAGTGCTTTTATGTTGTTGGCAGTTGTGTTTGTAAGGGCATAATGACTAAGCTTCGTATGTTTCTATTAATAAAAAGTTGGCCATCATTGATATGAATACTTGCTGTTGCATAAAGTGAGAAATACTTTAGATAACCACTTAAAAATGGTTAGAAACTTCTCAATCACGTAGCGGTATAGATTGGTTTTAAAAGTTCTTAGCTGTACAGTGCCAAGGAAGCCTTAATTCTGTCAGAACATGAACAGCTTGCTTGTTTTTTCGTTATTTGCCAGTTGCAGTGGAAACGATGCAGCACAAAAAATCTGCTGACTGAAAGTCAGTTGTGTTTTCTAGGTACTTTCTGGTTTTGAAATAACACTATAGATTATCAGAAGTGGTGCAGTTGTTTGAATTCAACTTGTGCCAGTTTTCTACACTGCCAATGCTGGTAAGAAGAGAGAAATCTACCTTAGAAGCTACTTCTTAAGTCATGTCTTGATATTTTCAGTACTAAATACAAAATCATGTTTAAATGTTATCTTATTTGTCGTGGCATTCCTTAAATGACATTGTAACTTAACAGTTACATAAAGAATAATGTTGTGTGTTGCAGAGCCATGTCCCTATAGAGCAGGGGAACAGCCAGAAGGACGTGAGTTAACGTGGACTGGTGCAAGGGGACACAAATCCACCAGTATACTTATAAATCAGTATACCCCGCTGAACGTTAATAAAGATGATGAGTTTTTCAAACAAAAAAGACAGCACTTTCACCAGATGAGGCCTGTGGTGGGGCTCTCTGACAAGCAAAGCATGATCCTAGAGGCCCTTAGTCCTAATTTGAAAGCGAGTGCCCTCACAGAGAGCTGAGCAGATTCACGCCCCAGGAACTTCCCAGTGGTTCACAGATCCCAGCCTTGAGGGTGTCCGCTGTGCTCAGTGTCTGTCCTCAGAGAGATCACGGTATCTGTGCACCCACCTGCACTTCCACCCTAAGTTTAGGCAGGACATCTAGCTCATGCCTAAATAATTAGCAAAGGCATTAACAAAAGCTTGTGTTGGAAAATTAAAGAACAACATTCTGTTTGCAAGCATTGCTCTTCAGTGATTCTTCTGGGGAGCTAGAAGATGTAAAATGTTAAACAGAGAAAAAGAGGAGGGAGGGAACTTCACAAATCAAATAGCTTGTGTGTTTTAAACACACTGCATTTGGTACAGCAGTTAAACCAGCAGTTGTGAGCTGATGACAGAGTAGCACGACTGCAAATACTGGACTGTGAGAGAAGTTTGGAAATATACCTAGGTATATATGGATATATCTGGTTGTCTAAAACTGGGGGTCCACTGTCACCCAAACTGTTAAACCAAGCGATACGCTCCTTGCTTCTCCTCCTGAATACTGCTGAGTTTACCCCATCCTTCCCCGTTTGACCTGAGCATCCTCTCAGTACCTCTGCCTGTGCTTCTCAGCACACACAGGCCAGCCGCAGCCTGAGGAGGTAGTGCCTCATCCCTGCTGAAGTGCTCTGCTGGAGTTTTGGGGTGTGGGAATGCTGAGTGGCATTTCCAGCGCCCCAGCCCATGAACACAGCACGTCTGATGGCCTCCTGCAAAATGCAGCACCTTGCCTTCTGAGTGGGGCACCTAGCTGGACACAGAAAATACTCATCCCTTTACCTCAGGACTGCAAATTATATCAAAAAATAATTGCATAAAGTTTGGATGGGAAGCCCCCGCACCTACGTGTTAGGGCCCTGTTTCTTGTTTGCTCTCCTCCTGCTCACAAATTTTGCAAAATTTGCTGCAGAAGGACCCACTTATGCATAAGGACCAACCTGAGAAGACCCATATTCATCCTCCATGTATGTGCTTTGACCTATTTAACCTATTTTCTGGTGATGGGGCACTGTCTTTGAAGCTGACAACATTCTCCATTTCTTTCCTCTGAGCATTTTTTTGAATGATTTTTTTTTTCAAGTTTTTTTCAAATTACTAGAAAGCTATGGATTACGAAACTGGCATCACCAGTTTTCATTAGTTCTTCTCCTCTCCTATTCATTAGTTCTCTAGACATTAGCCTGCTTCTGTTGACCAAACCGCTACTCTCCTGAACACATCACAAGGATGTTCTTTAATCCGTGTGCATTATTTTAAGCTTGTAATTGGTGGGTTATAAAAATAGGCAGCAGGACATTAAAAATGTAAAAATTGGCTTGGATTAAACTGAGCTTGTTCAGATGCTGTCAAGATTTCAAACAGCAAAATACAACGTATTGCCAACAGAGCTACCTAACTTCCAGATCCGAGGTGTACGTGATTCATTGACTAAATGCCACCATAGCTGAGCAAGTATTATGGGAGATATATACATTTGTATACATATACACATATATAAAATGAAGCTTCATTCAAAGGAAGAAAGTGATATTTAAGTAGACAATGCCCTGGAACACCCTTACAGTGAAAGCATAAAATTTAACCACTATTGGAATGAAGTAGAATTAGCTAACAAAACAATTCTCCAGAAAACAAATTGGAAGTGCTGAGAAAAGTTGTATTGTTGCCTGTTGAATTTAAAGTCATCCTTCTTATAGAAACTGTTGAAGTACAAAATATGTTTGCATTATTAGATCAAAGTAGGAAATAAAAATCTAGGAAAATGGGTTCCAGGCAGGAAAGTACTTCCACACTATCAGTGCCAAAGCAGACATACCAGAGATAGAGTCCTCTCCGTACCCTACAGGTCATGAAAGAGAAATAAGGTTATACTGGGTATAAAAATGGTTGCTGTTGGCTAAAAAAAAAAAAAAAAAAAAAAAGCTCAAAAGAGCATTGATGTAAAATAAATCAACTGGTCAGTAAAAGATAGGAAAGCAGAGTAATTATAAAACAAGTAGTTGTTGCTAGAGACATGCAATCAGGGTAAAGCTGCCCATCAAGAAAGTTACTCAACTGTTAATAAATCAAGAGTGTTAATATGTTGCTACCAAAAAATTCCATTTTTTTAATAAAGTTTTGGTGTGGGTACTAAATTAATTTTTCTAAAGAAACATCCATCTGACAGCAGGTTGAAGCAGTTTTAAGAAAAAATGCAATGAAATCATGCAATTCACAAAAGGAAATGAGGAAGCAAAGTTCTAGCAGAAAGAATAGGTAACAGAAAAGTTCAGTCTTGGAACTGTTTATAAGTAGCATTAAAAGTAAACATTTCTGCTCTGTCCAAATGGACTGTGGGTTCATACCAATGATGCATGAATAAACTGCACAGAGATTTCCCAGAAATAATTAGGCAGAAGGAAGGATGAAATTGGAGCTGACTTCACAGGCTGTGTAGCCCAGCTTTAAAGAAAATCAGTAACAAGATCCAGGAAGGAATCACCTGGAATAGCAACTGAAAAAAATAGCAATCCAGATCAGCCGGTCAGCTGCTCAGAGTGAACGGACAAAGTGGGCCGCGGGTGGGGGCACAGCAGAGGATGCCGGGGAGCCCAGGCGCTATCCTCCCTTCGGGGGTGCTCCTGCTTGGAGTCCCCAGGAGCTCCTGCAGCAGTGAAGGTGAGTCAGCAGAGGTGTCCTGGGTTTTTAGGTCCTACAGACCGACTCTGGGGAGGAGGGTGGTAAGAAATCACTGCATGCTTTCCTCCACCTGCCCTCCGCACGTGAAGGAAACGGTCCAAAACAGTTTTCCAAGGAAGCTCTAAAAGACCTATGTACACTGTCACAAGGTTTGCAGTGTGTATCGATCTTCTTTCCAGATCTTTATGACTCTGCTAATATAGAATAAAAAGTCTATTCTTAAGCTGAGACATCATCAAAACCCTCTGAAGGTCAAAGAGTTCAGATGAGCAAACTTGTTTGTAGGGCGTATTTCCTGTATTTCTTAGCTCAAATGACTGAGTAATTTCTTCTTTCAGCATATCAAAACAGCAGTGTCCTACCACTGGTCAGCTGCCTGTCTCCAGGATTTCCAGTGATCAGCCTTCAGACCAGAAGCTATACAGAGACAGTATTTCTTTGGTGGGATTTTGTGTTTTTTCTTTCACAGACTACAAAATTACCAAATGATCTTGTTCCACTTTGAAGAAGCTTCAGGCTGAATGCTGAGAAAGCTCAAGTTCTTCTTGACTACAGTTGCCCATTTAGTAGAGACAACTGCCTGTTTGTACCACATGCATCTTCATTGCAGCACCACAGTAATATTTTTTTAAACTGTTTTTTAACAGGAATATTTCCATCATATTTTCCATCATACCTCCTCTTACTTTTGAGGGCTCTAGAGCTTCTGTGGAACCGTGGGAGCATTTCCTCTGCAGGTTTGAAGTCTTTTTGGCTGCTGCTTTGCCACCTGATGGTACTTCTGGAGCTCTGATGACAAAAGGCCACACATTTTCTGTCTTCTGAAGACCTCTCTGCCTCTTGCCAGTCACATGAAGAGCAACAGGCAGAATTAGCCAGGCAAGACTTTGGAGCAGTCCCTTTTGCTCCACTTTCCCCTGCGAATGTTGGAGGTGGCTCCACAAGGAAGTCACCCAGACCTGAACTGTGTGTGGTGTGCGGTGGGGCTTTATGTCGGACCCCTCAGTTCAAGAGGGCAATGACTGTAGCTGCACAGACATACCATAAGGATTTCAAGTTCCCTTTCATGTGTCCTCAGTGTGTACCCATGCCATACCCACCTGTGTGGTTGGCAGAATACTTTGTTGATACGTATTTGCTTTCTGAGAGGAGCTTTTCAAGTGAAAACAGAACAATTTGGTGCTGATGCTGCTTGGAATATGAGATTTAGGTACTTTTTATGTCCACATAGCATGGCTCAGAGTGCCAGGAGTCTCAGTCTTAACAGCATTCCCGGAAGGTTAATCCTTCAGTGCAGAGAGCCAAGTTTTAAGTGAATGAATGGCTCTTTTATACATGTGCAAGATGCAGTAAGGAAGAGGCCCATGGAGCCCCAGCTGGTGGGTGACTGGACCCCGAAGTCCCTGCAGTCAGTAGAAAAGTAGAAGACCTCTACAGGAGACCTTACGGTCTGAGCAAACACCTACTCCCTGCTGTTGACTCTGTTCCCAGAATAGCATCAGGCCCAGATAACATGCAATCCGAATTGCTCACGTCTTTTCTGAACTGTGGCACTTTGTGTGCTGTCCAAGTCCTTGTCAGATGGCAGAGCTGATCTTCATAAAGTCTAAATTTTCAAAGGTGAAGTCTGGCTTGCTGTGATGTACCAATTTTGATTTATTTCAAAAATTAAACACTTAGAAAGTGCTATTACCCTGTCCCTGTGAATGAAGCCCTGAAAGACCACTGCATGCTGCTTGCCCAAACACTGCTTAGTCTTGAAAACTTAATTTAAATTATATAGTGAGCAATCTAAGCCCACTGTGGATTACTACTCTTCTAACCTCATCCTTTAGCTGGCATTGACCCCTGTAACTGAAATGGTATTTAGAAATGTGTTTAATAAATAATTAAACGGGGATGGAAGTTTATTTATTTTTACGTAAAATTCCTCAATAATGCTCCAGTAAGGCTGAGACTAGCTGAAGATGGTATGTTTCATCAATCCTCTGCTTGCTTCAGACAGATATTAAGTAATTCCTACTCTTGAAATAAGAAAGTGTGTCATCAGACAAAAAGCCCCAAATGCTTAAGATTGTACCAAAATAGCCATTTTGTTTGTTCAGCTGTACATATCATGACAGGTCTGAGCTCACTACCCATCTGTCTTAAAAAGGCACTCAAAGTTCCTTATCTTTTGTAAGCATATGTTCTAATACTCCTGCCTAGACAAAAAAGAAGAAAAGAAAAAAAGAAAGGGTAATGGGGAGAGGGGAAAGGGGCAGGGAAGGGGCAGGGGAAGGAAAGGGGAAAGGAAGGGAAGAAAGACAAAGAAAGAAAACCTTTGGTTTTGATTAGTAGTGATTGGTGATGATAAAGCAAATCAGAAAAGCAGCAGCGGGTTCTAGCCAAATATAAAGGCAGAGTCTGCATCCTTCCTGGGTCCAGGTGTTTGATCATTTTATGTTTGAATATGACAACTGCCTCCACAATTTACAAGGATTAAGGAAGGATATTGACAGCACAGGAGAATCAAATTGCCATATGAAATCACAAGCACAATTGTCTGTGGCCATATAAGCCTGTCTGAAGTATGCATTTGCCGGGGAGAGCCATCTGTGTGCCGAACAGTCACCAGCGCATAGAAGCTCTTGGGTTACAGAGTGAGCTTAGCTAGGAAACATTTTAGCTCCAAGTCTACTTACCACATGCAAACTGAAAATTTCATATGCTTATTACACATCCACATTTGAGCAGGCATTCACGTGGAGGGCAGAGGACATGCCTTTTACCCAATCAGCCCTCCTCTGCCCAGTTCCTACATCCCCAGCAGAGAGGAGTTTCTCCAAGAAAAGGGTGCTGCAACCACAGCTCTGAGAAACATTTTATTTCTCCATCTCATCTTTGAAGCAGCTGAGATCTCCTCTTACTGGAAGAACAGGGAGTGGTATGTGATGGGAGAGGAGGAATGGGACCTATCTGACAGAGACACCCATGGCATTTTTGTCCTAGCCCAGTATTTCCAAATAAAAGAAAAGCAACAGGAGTATTTCTAAAATTCTTTACCAGTATTATGCTTTTACTCTTCTCGTTAAGAGCCATTTCTAGGTGTGTTTTATAGTGCTTTGTAAATATTTGACATTACTTTTGTGTTTGCTTATGTTTTTTTTTTAAAAAAAATACTCATATAGTTCCATATAATGACCCTACAGAGCCACTTCATAAGGGTTGGCATGGCTGCAGTTGTGCAAGTGGGAACAAATGTGCTTACCAGGAATGACAGTAAGAGAATGTTTTTTGCATTACTTTTGACATCTTATGCCAGCATCTGACTTGTTCGGCAGCTGCAACTGACCTAGATCCAGCTCAAGGCGCTGGAGCAAGATGCCTGAGTTTTGTACATACCTCATAGCCTGAAGGTCTTCCCTCCTGTTAGATGCTGTGAGGACCTCTTTAGCTCACTGACAGACAGCTTGATGGAAAGGCCCTGACGCAGCATGGTTTTTAAACACTCCAAGCATGTAATTAAATTCCAGTGAACTTTTAATAGTCCAGTTTCAAGCTGAGGTGCTGGTCTCTCTGGCCTTGATCCAGCAAAACACTCCAGTGCATGAATAAAACTTCACCACTGTGAATATTCCTGTTAGCAAATCAGTGGGGACTGCTCATTGCTTCAAGTTAGGTGTGTGTTCAAGAGATTTGTTTGATGTGCCCACAGTGCCCACAGTAAGTGCTGTGCTGAACCCAGGCCTAAATCCAGTTTACCATGTGTTGCCCTCTTGGCATTGCTGATTACCTACCAGGCAGCCTTGCTCACTTAGATGTGGACACCCTCATTTCAGAAGCAATGTTAAGCACTTCTAAATGCCACTTTCTCATGACAAAATTCGCTTTTGGACAGTAATTGTATCTGTGACAATTCCCTTTTAGATAGCAATATAGTTGTAGATTTATATCAGAGCACTCTGGCTTCTAATTCACAGTCAAACTGTGAATTAAAAATCTCTTGAACAGAAATTATAAGATTAGGAGAACATCATAAACACCTGACAACAGTGCACATACAGGCATACTCAGGAGATGCAGAGTTATCAAAACCTGTAACTAAAAATGTTGTACACTGCCTTTGGTAGAATCCTGCTTATGTTTTCTTATGTCTTCATGCTTCACCTTTAAACATAGTGTAACTAGAATTTTCTCTCTTGCCAAGCTTCAGCCAAGTGACAAAACATAAACCTCTTCTTATTAATTAAAATGGAATTCTGAAACAGCTAAACTAGAACAGCAAAAGCAAACTGTCATGCTTTTTCCGCTCCTTTTCCTTCCAAAACATTCTAGGAACCCAAATATTCCAGAAATGTGGTTGTTCAAATAAACTCTGGGGTGTGCAATAGCCACCATATTCGTTGCTGGTAAAACACTCCTAATATTCTAGCACAGCCACTTTGTGTTGTTGAAACTCGAACCATGGCTGGAACGTTGCCCATGCATTAGGGCACCCTTCCGAAGTCTAAAACTTCCCGTGTTCAGATTATTTAACCTAAATACAAAGAGAAAAATAGGAAGGTAACACCTGTGTTTTCTTTTAGAAAAGTAGCTATGAATTACCGGGCTGTGTGAGATTTAAAGCATATTAAAATTTGCCAGCAAAAAAGAGGTAGTCAGTCAGCTGTTCTGTACTGTTACTTAAAGCACATTTGACTCTTAGGTTTTGGACCATTAAAGAAATACTTTTTACATATCAATTAGTACTGCCTAGTACTTTGCAAAAGTAAAGCTGCATGGGCCAGATTTCCGGGTACATATAAATCTAACTGAGCTCAACATAAGTACTTTGGATAAATAAAAATAGTACAATGTAATTTTATACAATACAATACAATACAATACAATGTATTTTTATCCAAAATACAAAGTATTATGAACTCTTTCAGCTTCTCTAGGATGCCAGAACTCATTTAACTCGGGTGTTCATGTTAACCGTTCGTTGTCCAATGTGTTGTAGAAAACTACCCCTTTGTGCACCTATCTTCAGTGTCTTAAAGATATTGGACATCACTCTTTTGGTAGTTTGAGATGAGATCAGATGGTGAGAAATTAGTATACTGCCCTGCACCTAGATATAGAATTAGTATCTATAAACACTGAAATAAACAAAACTCCACTTGGACAAACATAGTTGTGTACCCAAAACATTTACTGAGCTCTATCTGCTTTGTCACAAGTGGTAGATGGCACGTTACCCACCAGAGGGAGCTCGCAGAGTCAGATCCAAGGGTATCTTTACGGACTTAAACTAATGAGAGCTATTTGAAGAGTTAGAAATAGAATTAAACACATTTTTAGCAGTTAGTGCATAGCTAGATGTAATTTATATCAGATTGGAACTGAAATGTGGGTGGGGTTTTTTTTTTCCTTGAAAGAATACTTGTTTTTTGAAATTATTTCAAAAATGTGTTCACATTCTCCTTGGTGCAGGTAACTTCATGAGGAGGTACTATCTCATATGTGAGTAGCGAGCTTTTTTTCTGATTAGACACACAACGATGGAGTAAGCTCCCTGAATAAGCCTAATATTTAGAACAGTATTTATAGGAGTACGTTTGAACATGCCTCTGTCTTCCATGAATATTAACGCTTGCCTCGTTTGTTTGTTTGTTTTACTGACTTATAATCAGTAGATGTGTATACTGGTGTACTCGTAGAACAGGAATACAAAAGGGCCAGAAGACAGCCAAGGGTTTTAGCAGGTAACATTTTCAGATGATGCATTTGCTCTGACTGCTTTTAGAAACCCGGAGTGTTTTGACTTATTTCAGCTCTCCAAGCACAGCAGAGGAATGTGGCAGGCAGGAGTCAAAGGAGCAAGCTGGGGAAGGGCACTGCGATGAAACGGCTCCGTAGGCACAGGGCAACCTGGGCTGTGCACTGGGGTGTCTCGTGCACTTGTAGGAAAGTCACAGGACAGAGGTGGAAGTTTTTTCCATCACAGAACATCACATCACATCACTATCCCTTCATGTGGGTAACTGGGGATGTAGTTAATAAAAGCACCAAACTTTACTTGTGCAACGAAAGCAGCAAAAGCCCATAACTGGGGATTTCAGTACTGAAGTGCTCTAGCTTCAGTGTAGGTTTTACTATACATTGACTATTTACTAAGGCTGTAAGTTATTTAACTTTAATATAAATATAGCAGTTGGCATGGTATTTGGCACAATAATCATTATAGGTCCCTTCCAACTTGAAGTAGTCTATGATTAGCAGAATACAGTCATATACTGATACTGGTTATTCCCCTTTCTATAGAAGAACCATCTGCAATGCTGTGAGCATCTTCATCACAGCATAGCTCTGTTGATATTAGACATATTAGATAAAAACATTAATGAAGTAAATAGTCCAGTATAAAATGTTTGTGTGGACTAGGCTTGGAAGGGCCTTGGGAAACATCCAAACAAAAGCTTAATGCTGAGTGAAGGACAAGAGCCTATACATCCCACTGGTGCAAGCCAGAAACTGCAAGAAAGTTAAGGCACAGAGCTCACTTACCAGTTCCTCTTCCTAGCTGTAACTGCTTCCTTTCCATCATTTACAGTTCTCATATCACTTCACTCATTCTGAGCACCCAAGGCACAATCTGGCATTTGGCCGCACATTTCTTACATCAGCATACACATCCTCATTTCATTTCCCTAATTTCTGTACTAAAATTTAATACAAAATTCAGACAAATCACTAAATCCACAGATCACCTGGTCTCCTATTTTCCCTAACCAGTTCCAAGAAAGCAAGCACACCTCACAGCCAGCCCCTGCAGGCTGGTGGGGTGCCTTGCTGCTATATACCAGCACCAAAGCACCAAACTTTGTACAACTGTGATGTTTGGAAACCATCTCATGGACACGGTGATCATCAGACCACGTCATGGGATCACCAGTCAACCGGATCTGAGCTGCTTACTCAGTACGGGTACAGATACATGGGTTGTGGTTGGGGGTGGGATTAAAGGAACTGAGGTTTAGAAGGGGGAACTGATGACTGACGTGTAGAAAAGCTGAGTGACTCATACACCAGATCTTGTGCTTTTCCCATGTTTCTACCACTGGACTGTGCAGTCTAGAAAGCCTGCACTGAGGTTAACAGTAATCTGTGAGCGACTGTCATCTTTCATTCCTACGGGTATGAGTAATGCACGACATTCCCTGTAAGGAGCATTGAAGAACCTAGCAATGACTGGTGGTGTCCCAAGTAAAACAGTTGACTGCTTTGAATTTAAAATGCCAGCTGCACAATTTTGGTGTGCATCTGAAGGATCATCTCAATAACTCCCAGTTTAACACTGCAAATTCAAGGGATTGAGTGGAGGAAAGGGTGAGGTCTCCTTTACAAGCACCTCTCCTATGAAGACAGGCTGAGAGAGCTGAAGTTGTTCAGCCGGGAGAAGAGAAGGCTCTGGGGGCACCTTAGAGCAGCTGCCAGTGCCTAAAGGGGCCTGCAGGAAAGCTGGAGAGGGACTTTTTACAAGGTCATGTAGTGATAGGACAAAAGGGAATGGCTTTAAATTGAAAGAGGGTAGATTTAGATTAGATATTAGGAAGAAATTCTTTGCTGTGAGGGTGGTGAGGCACTGGCACAGGTTGCCCAGAGAAGCTGTGGATGCTCCATCCCTGGAAGTGCCCAAGGCCAGGCTGGATGGGGCTTGGAGCAACCTGGTCTGGTGGCAGGTGTCCCTGCCCATGGCAGTGGGAGTGAAACTAGATGGCATTATGGTCCCTTCCAACCCAAACCATTCTATCATTTTATGATAAGGTCAAGGCTGCCCATCCAACTGCGCCTTGTTACCTTCTGTCCCCCCTCAATGTGCACTGTGGTGCAATCGTGCAGCCACGATGTCTGGTCTTGTTGCAGAGAAGCCCAGCAGGATGGACAACAGGGACCAGCTTTTTGGCACTTGCTCAGTAACAGACCTAGGCCTTCATTGCTGACACCTTCCAGGCCTGTCGTGAACACAGTTAATAGTTTCATCATGGGTTTTTCAAGGCTGTTAATCACATTATCCATGTATATACATGCCAGAACACTCTAACAGGAGGGAGAAGACCCTCAGTGCTGTGGGTGCACGTGTTTGTCTGTGGAAGTATATGCATGGAGAGAAAAGTCATACCAGCACCTAGGTTTTTTCCCCTCTCCTCACAATCCTGCTGTTCAGGGCCAGCTTTCCTCCTGCTACACTACCTGGGCCAGAATTCCTTTCCATTCAACCCTCTTCTTCAATCATTGCACACCCTGCACCCTCCATGAGACGAGAGACAAGACTTCTCCAGACAAGTCTTTCCTGCTCCTCTAGGTGCTTCAGTCCTGTGCACTGAACAGGCGAAGAATTTTACGGAGGGAAAACCACAAGTGAATCCATCACTAAGACTGCGACTAGCTCGTTTCTACAAGGTGGTCTGTGATAGAGTTGGAGCAGCAAATGGACACGTGCCAGAGCTCCCCAACCACACAGCCCAAAGGAAGGCTGGGAACACCTCTGCCCCTCCCCCTGCCTGCTTGGACCCAGGAACACTGTGTAATGCTCACAAAAGCCCAGGTGGCAATAAAGCCTCCGGGGGGAGGTTACACTCCAATGATCATAAGCTCACAAAAGCAGCCAGAATAAAGACAATCCTGGAATGGGAAACATTATTAAAAATAAAAGCCACCAAACCCAAACCTGCAAGTCTTTATCTTCCAGACTTTTCAAGTGTAAAATCGCGCTAGCGTCTAGCTGGTTTTGGCTGCGTGAGTCATATCCTTGCTAACTGGAATACTTAAACTGAGCTTGTTCAGCATTTGCTGTGATGGAAGGAAGTTAGTTAGTAATAATAGGAAATAGAAAGCACAGGTCTTGTTTTCTTAAGCCCATGTACTTAATTGTTCTCTTAAGTGGTCTGAAGCAAATGCATTTGTCATCGTAGTGGCATGCTTACTTTTGCTAACCTGAATAACCTGGATAATAGCAAGAAATGCACTTTATCTGTGTACCAGACTGTAGCTATGTAGCTGCATCAATTCAGCAACTACTTTTGTCATCCAAGACTTCTACATGTCTTTCCTTGCCTTCTGACCACTGGTGAATTGCCAGCAAGAACCTCAGATCGTGCTGCTGTTTTGCAGAATGCAACTGCAGTTGTCACAGGCTGCAGTGGGAAGATATAAAATCGAACATTTCATTGGCAGTTATCACTCGAAAGCTGAAACTGGCTTCTACATTCTTGGGTGAAACATGATGTAAAAAGGTCTTTGAACTAATTGTACAAAACTGGCTTTTACAGTACTATACTTACAATGGACCTAGCTAGCAAACCAATTTAAGGTTTCTATTTAAATACCTGAAGGACATAAATCATATTGCTTGGATGCAATTCTGTGCAACCTGCTCCAGGAGAACCTGCTTTAGCAGGGGATTGGACTAGATGATCTCCAGAGGTCCCTTCCAACTCTGACCATGTTGTGATTTTGTGATATTGTCTATTTGGAAAATACAGTATAAATATGACAAACATTTTCTTAAAATATTTAATTTCAGCTTTTTAATCAGCGGAGCTATGGAGTTGGAAGTAGTACCTAGAGAAAAATTCAGCATGTCAAACTTTGAGATTTATTGAATATGAAAATGTTTATCATTATTAAGCTTTTGATAAAAAATTTAAGAGATGGGTGATAGATACAGCAGTTACCTCTCAGAAGGTTGTTCTAGCCATTTTTATTCTTTGCAACACTTGAATGATTTTCTGGGTTATGTTGACTTTTCTGCATTTTATTTTCACGTGCCTGTGAATATTTTTTGAAAATTGCATTCAACTACCTTCCTGTTTTTGAATCCCATCTCCCTTGCTATTTCTTCTTTAAAAATTTGTTTTCATGAGATACTTTCATTTTTCTTCCTCGGCACTTGTGTATCAGTTTTAGTCATTTGGATTGTGGTGCAGTTTCTCTGAGTCGCTGTTTTCAGGCACATGAGCATCCATGCTGGCAGGCATATGTTATATACAAAGCAGTGCTTTATTAATTTCACCATAACTAAAAGTAGGAGGGAAATCTGATTGCAAATAGCCACAGTTCAGATTAAATACAACTCTCTGACTTCAATTACTTTGGAATGTTTTAAAAGTTCCATACTTATCCAGGTTGGTAGCTGGATCTCACCACCAATTTGATGTCTGTACACCTGTAAAAATGTTTCCTCAAGAATTCCATGCTGGTCAGTATCGATAGGTTAGAAAAGACATATTCCCCAGCTACTCTCACATCACTGCATGTCACAAACATGGCCTAGCTTTCCTCCTCCGCATGACTGTGGCTCTCCCTCGGGTTTTTCTCCAAGATTATGATCTGTTATTATTCTGACATTTCAAGTATAATGGCTGCACTTCAGTAGAAAACTCCAAGGTGAACACAGTTATTTGTAAGTAAAGTTCTGCTGTCTGATCCATCTGTTAATGAAATAATTTTATGTACGTTGTACAGTTTTCAGTGAATTCACTGAAATCACCGGACTGGCTGACATTTTCAAAGCTAGATAGAAAAATCTGACTACAACAAATTAATTTTGAAAATGAGAATCCTCTTGTTCAAAACACATAATTACAGTCAAACCCAATACATCCTAGATGCTGCAGTGCCCTGTGCTCAAAGCAAAGCCCTGAAGTCTGTACAGGGCATGTTTCCCACCAGCGCAAAACTCAGACAAGGCTTTTCCAGCATTCCCAGGCTTGGACTCTGAAGTGGGTTTTATTCATTATGGGTTTTTTTCCTCTTCAGCTTTCACAAGATATGGTGCAAACCGGACCGATAGATAGATAGATAGATAGATAGATAGATAGATAGATAGATAGAGGAATAAAGACAGTATCATACCACCCACAGAGCATCCCAGCAGAAAGTCTGTGCTTAGAATGGTGGTTTCCCTTTTTTCCTTCATGTCCCTGCACTGGCCAGGTGAAGGCAGTAGGCAGTGCTGGGCACGCACACAGCCCTGCTCCGCTCAGGAGGAGAAGCAGAGACAGGGCTGTCCTCTCCCACTCCTCCTCATACTCCCCTACTGCAATGTCAGGTGCCTGTAGTAACGCAGAGCCTGTTCTCGCACCAGTGCTGCAGGGAATTCTGTAGGTAGGTAGCACAAAGAGTTGAAGGGCAGCTTGTACATTTTTTGTCCCCTTTGTTGCTGATATTACTGGGTAACATTTTGGTACCAGAAGACTTCCCCAGGAATTGTTCTGATTAACATAAAATCCCATTTTTATAATAGATCGGTGATAATAAAGATGAAGTTCTGTCAAAAGCCTTAAGTTCATAGTTTTCAATTAACAAGACACATTTCAGTACTAATGACACATCAAGCTGAATTCCAACCTCATGAAGATGTAACAAGCAGCATCTGTCAAGCAGAGTTAAAAATACAGGTTGATTTAAGAACACTCAGAACATAAAATGGCTTTTCTATATCCACTTTTAATGAAAAAAATACTGTATGAATAGAAATGGAAGTATAACAAAGAATTTTCAGTTGATCTAGGAAAATACAGGGATAAATAGAGCAAGTAAAACTAACATTTTACTTCCAGGTTATTTGTGTATCACAGAACTCTTGTCCCTACTTACAGCCACTTATGTTTCAAAACAGACCAGAAAATAAGAACAAAATATCCTCACAGTTTTTTTACTGACATATTCTCAGTTGAAACCATGATGGTAGTATTCTTATATTAATTCTTCATTTCTTGCATGCCAAAAAGTACAATAAAAAGACTCTCAAGCTATCTTCACGCTTGAGGAAGGAAAGTTTGATCTTACCTGTTTCATTTTAATTTAATAACTTGCAAATTATTACTGGCAGTACACTTGTTTAAATAAAAAATAATTATGTTACTTCCATATTTATTGTGTAATTTCTCAGATTTTATACAACAATGTAAAATTGACACGGGATAATGAAGTATAGCTTTTACCAGTGAGGAGATCTGTTTTAAGATAACTTCCAAACACTTTAGGCATGAGGAAAATAATTAAAAAAATCTTCACCAAACTAAAATTAACATACATGTATTCCATATATTAACATTGTCCCTGCTGTATGCCTTAGTATGGTCCAAATTTCCAACACAGAGACTATTTATATCATTTTCTAGCATGGCCATATCTTCTTAAATTGGAAGAAATATGTTTAGAAAAGAAACCTGATCTACTAGAACATATAATGGATGAAATATCCATTATATTAAGCTTCTGGCTAGCAAGCATTAAATCAAATATAGACTTCTACATACTCTGTATCTGTAGTAAAGTATTATAACATATTAAACAGACCTTTATTTTAATATATCTTTCCAGCACAGGACCAATCCTGTATTAACTGCCTCACATAAGCTAGTTGAGAGTTATGAAGACCCCTGTCTTTTTTGGTACTGTATTCTGAGCTTTTCCAGTTGTTCTACACACTGCGTTTGGGCCAGCTTCAGCGTTCGGTTCTCCTCTGTCAGTTCTGCGTACTCCTTAGCCAGCTGAGCAGCATCCATGCTTTCTTTTTCCACTTGTTCCAGCCTGGCAATCAGCTCCTTTCTGATGATTATGAAAAAAAACAAAGATTAAAAATGGCAGTATGCAAAAATCTGTTGTCATGTGTTAGGTTAAAGCTGGACTATAGGTTGTTATCATGGTATTACTTGAGCTTTTGTGAAACAAAGGCCTAGAAAATTAATTTGTTAGAGTCCTCCTTTTCCCTTAAAAAGATGAGGCTGCCAAAAACTCTGACAGGTTTGCTGTTCAGCAGCCAAACCTGCAAAAAGCTGAGGACCCTCAAGTGTCTCTAATTTCAGTAAGAGCTGAACGTGCAGTTCATGGGGAAGAATCAAATTTCTGGAGACCGCATGCTAATATTTTGCCTGAAGAATCACAATTTATTTTTCTCTCAATACCAGACATAATTGAAAGAGAGTGCAGAGGGGTTTTTTTGGTTGGTTAGTTTTATCAGTTAATTCTGTGAAGTGCACCTGGTTTCCTTTTTCTCTGCTACAAAGAAAACTGGTTCTAGTAAACACAAGGCACATGAATCTAAACTACATACATTGTTTCTGTAATGTGTTTATGCTCAGACCTTAGCCCTGCAGCTGAGGAAGAGCCATAGAGCTGCAAACCTCACACCTCCTGGTCTTTTTATGAGAAGAGACAGGAGGATTCAAGCTTTTGCTTCTTTCTGGAGTCACACAGTGCCCTGTATTCCCAGAGCTGGCCAGAGGCTGGAGTCTCCTGTATAGTATCAACTGAAATTACCTCAGCACATGTTAAGATAAAAAAGGTCTTTCAAACAAAACACACTGAAGGCATGAGTAACTCACAGGGTATCTAATCGCTCTCCACTTAGTTACCCAGCAGGCTAGCCTGGCCTCTGCCTTTTTTCCCCCCTAAGTCATATCATTTACTCACCCCTGCTACAGGAAGTCTCTTCTAAAAGGTTCTTAGTTCTTTTGATCATTCTGTCTCAGAGATTAGTTAATCTTTAACTGTTCATAGCCCTGTGACTTTATTTCTCAGACATGTCAAAGCAATGCTTTCAGATCATCGGTGGGAAGATGTAATGCCTTCAAAGTGGATAGCTTCTGCTGCACTCTTTAAAGGATCTCTCTTGTCAAGCTGGACCAGTGCCTTCAGACAGGAAAGTCCTACAGACCAGGAATTCTATTGCCATAGGTCAGAGTATTCATGAAATAACACCATTTCAGTATTTGCAATCTCTTACATTACTTAGAGCTGGCAAACCACCACTTCCAGCAGCAAAACTGTAAGCATCTGGGTTTGAAAAACACTTCTATCTGGCCTTCCTTTAGGATCCGTTTGATCTTCCTCTAGTCTTTACTACAGCTTTCAGTGATAGCATAGCATACCCATGGTTTAGCTGACTGCTTACAGACACAGTTACTTCAGTTCAAGGAGTCACAAGGCAAGAAAAGACCCTTGGCACACTCATTTCTCCCAACTGTGTTTCCCATACAAAGAAAAGAAGGGAAGAGTACAGCAATTTTAGGTCATCTGAAAGTTGCAGTATATAGAAACCCTCCCGTAGCTAAATATGTTGCCTTTGTTTTATACCACCAAGGTAATGTATAGCAGCTATGCTACAGCAAAGCCTCTCCTCTTTCCTTTTACCAGGAGAAATGTATATTCAGTAAGGTCTTCAAGAGAAAATATCAAGAGCGTATTTTTGTTCAGCAGGATTCCATTAACATTTGGCACAATATAGTTGTAAAAATTTTACAAGCAGCAAGCCATTAACAGATTAATTCCTCTTTGCTCGAGCCATGCTACATCAACCAATTTTCAAATTGGCCAAGATGAACTGATCTTGCTAGACAGCTCCTGTCGATGGAACTATAGGCCACAAAGGAATAATTGCACGTATGCTTTAGAGAGTGAGCTTCAGCAATAATCTTTGCAATTATTCTACTGGTGCAATGCTGGACTGAAGGATTAAATTAAGCTCTTTCAAATTACAGACTGTTGACTCAGAAGCGTTTCAGACACATCAATTCAGAATCATTCTTCTTTACTTTTCTTACAAAGTTCTTAAAAGGTAGATGCAGTGAACACACTAATAAGTAATCAGCATCCTAAAAGCAGGTAAACCTTTTCCACAGGGACTTTTAGTACATGTGAAAGAAAGGTAGTAACTACTCTATTTGGACTTGAGCCAGGAGTGGCACAGACAGACAGGGTGCAAACTCAGACAGCTCTATTAATGAATGTCAGTCCTGATTTGATAAGATGAGACTATGTGCTGGCATGGCTTATGTGCTGCTTTATCGTAATACTCAAGCAGCACAGATAACTTTTTTTAGCCTAGGATTTAGCTTTGCTATTAAAGAAAGTATAAATGCATTAAAATAAAAATATACTTATTGCTGTAGTCCACACTCTAGGACTTCCCTCGCAGAAAGCAGTTTCCTTGCACTGAGGTAGTAAAATTGCCCACTTCTGAGTCAGCAGAACCCACTTATTCCCTTCCCATCAGGATCAACACCTGTTTACAGGGCAGGGTGATGTTTCAGGCAAATACTGTCAGCCTGCCACAAAGATCTAAAATTAGAGTACCAGGGAATTGCTAAATGTTATGAATGGTGTGGTTTACGAAGCTCACAAAAGGATGAGGACAGTAACTAACATTTGCTTCTGATCTAATCCAGGATTTGAACTTAGCTTCCAGAGGTTAAAGAACTCCATACTAAGCTCTTGCACCATGTAGCCTTTGTTATGGATGCTTAATAAATAGATCTATCACTGCGTAATCTATGTTTTCTGTTAATGGTTACCCTGAGTTTAAATATTAACAGCATTGATAAGGTATTTTCTAAAGTGGTGCTGTAATGTACACTCTAAGTGTTGTTTTTTGGGGAGAGGTTTGGATGGGAAGACGAGTGTGATTTGCAGTGTAAACCAATAAACCACAAGCCATACCAGAGCGGAAGAAAAACCCAGCACATTCTTAGGGAAATTATTTCTCTTGTCTTGGCCTTAATGACTAAATATGCAGAGAGAATAGAGTTCCTTCTTCAGTAACATTCTCAATGAATAAATACCAAGAAAAGTAATAGAAAAAGCAGAGAAATCTATCTGGAGATAAGTGTATTTGGAGATGGACCAGACTCAAGGAAAACTGCTTCCACAGTGCAAAGAAAGAGGCAGACTTCTTTCCTCTGTTGTGAACAAGGCATTCAGGATCATGCATCTGCGGTCCTACACGTTTCTCCCTGACTAACATGTGTCTGTGTTCTGGTGGCCATAAGGTCATTTACTTTTCCCACATTTGACATGGCTGTTATGTCAGGAGGAATAACGAGACCCTGTAAAGTAATTGCTGTCTGAAGAAACTGCCCTTGCATGTTCAAAGTCTACTAATTAAGTTTTAAAATAATGACACAGCCTGTTTTAATCTAAATGAAAATATGTCTCAGATGCCAGCACATAAAAGATCCTTAAGTATTTGTCATTGCAATAGGGCAAATTGAGGGTTCTCTTTTTATTAGAAAAGCTGTAATTTCCACTATTTGGCCAGTAACATGAATTTTGGATACATATGAAATAATGAAAAATCAGGTCTAGGATGGGAAAATTGTTAAGATAAAAGATTGCCTTTATGGTTTACACCAATCTTTTCCTGCAGTACTTGAAAGTCTGAAGACTACTTGTCTCAACGGTGTTGGGAAAGACACTACAGAAAGAGCTTACCTGGAGAAACCATCTAAACTGGAGACCTTAGAAACTGTCCTATGGTCATGAGAGTGTGCTAAAGAATATGGAAGGATCCCACAAAATTAAGCAGACATCTCCATTGCATGTCCACTGTAATATGTGTAAAAGAAGGAAAAGAAATCATATCCATGGCAAAGAAAAGGAGTGATCCTAAACCAGGTGGTGAGCAAATGATATTTTCTGGAGAGTTATATTAGAATTGTCTGGGGGAGGAAAAAGAGAAAACCAGCCAGTGCTAAGAATATAAGATATAGCTAGCAACCATGGCAACTCTAATATTTAACTACATAATCCAGGGTCATTATCTAGTAATAGCAATATAACAAGTGCTCAAAATAACCAACCATCCCATCCCTTTCACCCAAACTTAGATACCCAAAAACATCTGTTATGGAAATACATGTGTGTTTCTGGAACATAAATTAAATTACATTCTGTGACCTAAATGTGGTGTGTTCTCACTTCCACACCCTTTTCTTTCTTTTCAATCATGTCTCCCATTCCAAAGTGATTTTGTCCCATGTACTACATATTGCTGGCATAAATGGGAAAAATTTGAGGGAAGACAGCAAACAAAGCTATGATTATTTATATTAACAAAAACAATCTACCCAATGTTCTTTAAAATTCTTTCAATTTCTTGCTTCCTTTATTTTTTTGTCTTTTTCCTGGGTGACTTCTTTTCCCCTTCTTACTTGCTTTGTCCTTTGATTTTCCCCTTTTTGAACCTGAAATCTCCCTTTCTCTCTCACATTTCCCATTTTCCTGTGAAACAGCTGTCTTCTCTCCCACTCCCAGCCTAACACATACTCTCTCTGTCTACATTGCACACAAAAGAAATGGGCAAATAAGCTCTGTTCTTGCCTTGATGAAAAGCAACCCTTGTCACTTCACACCACTGCCCTTCTATACTTTGGCCATACTTAATCCTCACACTACAGTGAGAAACAAGTCAAGCTAAGCAGAATTAAAAGCCTTTGAAAAGTTGCAAAAGAGTAAATGTTTTTGACTATTAGAACAATATTATTCAACTTCCTATTTCTTAAAGATGCCTCCTTTAGAAATATGCTTGCATGTCTTATTTCAGGTATGAAAGGTTACACGGAACTTTGGAGGTTGGAACAATAATTGTTTAAAGTAGAATGAATATCGTTCCATTTTTTTGTTTTACTAAAAAGCTTCAATACCTGTATGGACATTTATGTCAGATTAATTAAAAATTGTATCTTCCTCCTAGCCAGAAAATCAAAAATACTTGCTCAATCCATTTCCTGCTCTTTCCCTGACAATCATTGTCTTCAGTATTCTGCGTGCACAGTGTACTACCAGCAGGCACCATAGGTGCAGGCACTGCCAGGTGGGACTTGATATTTTAATTCCACAGGTGAGTTGATCTGTGGAGAGGAAGTTGGGAGCACTGCCAGGGTCACCATCCAACAGCACTTCTGGTTGCCCTCGGTAAAATTCCACGCTAAAGAACACTGCACAAATTGTTTGTTCCCATTACAAGGGCTGAAACTCTATCTTTGCCCATTTTATCAAAAGCATATTTACAAGAAGTAGACAATAGATAGCAGGCATATTAGGCAATTGTGAATCTTTATTTCTATACATCCAAATTCAAATGTAGAAGAAGATAAAGATACTTGCAACAGGGGCAAATTCCAGAAAGTTGCAAATTGTTTTTTGAGATTTGATTATAATTGCTTTTGAGGCTAAAAGCTGCGCATCTCATCAGACTTTTTAGACAAGTCAAAGCATCCTTTCCTTCTGAGAATGGAATATTCAACAACACACATGCTACCCCAGCCATTGTAATCCACTCTTCATTCAGCATATGTTACCCCATAAACTTCCTTTAACTTTCAAACTGTAACTGTTGAGAACATTTTTAGATATAAATCAGCGATCGCCAGACCAAAACACTCTTTTACTCCTTGCTTACTCCTTCGGCTCCACACTTACTCACTTTCTATCTAGTTTTATATAAAAATCAAGGTTAATGTGTTCAGGTTGCATATGCTTACACGTGCGTAACAATATGTCCTAATAACTTTTTGATCCACCTTCCAATTTCAACCCAACTTCATGCAGTGAAGAGATCCCAATTAGTTTCTAAAGGTTTTATAAAAAACAGACTGCTACAGAAAGGAAAGACACTCCAAAGGGGAAAGGAAGCATCATGAGACCTCCTCTAAAATACTATAAAATGGCAAATCTATCAGGAGGGAGAAGTCACAAACAGTTCCCCTCTGCAGAAAAAAAACTTCAGTTGGCACTTGCAGCTTTTTAAACCTCAAAATCAAATAACCACAGTGCACCAACCTGTAGGAAATCAAGCATTTTCAATCCCAGTGTTTGTAGGACCACGTCCTCAAATAAAGAGATTTGGAAGGTCGTGAAAGGACCTCCACTGGTATTTGTCATGTTTAGGCATTTCATAGCTACACAGCATGTGAATATCAAGGCCACAGATACGTAATTAGAAGGCACAGAAGAATCACAATAATATAATTCTATTTGCTGCCTGATTCAGCCACTCTTCTTTTAACATATGTTTACTGGGACATGAAATACTCTATCCACAGAGCAGGTTCAGCAAAGGTAGCAGCGGTGGAAGCTTCCTCACATTGTTCTACTGTTGACATCCACTGCTGGAATGTAGGAAGAAGCCAGCCTGAAGTCCCATAGTTCACCCAGGATAATCACTACTGAGAGGCTGTCTTCTGGGCTCAGGGGTTGATCAGGATAGTTTTGAGCTCAGGGAAATGATTTTGTGCATGTATCTGCCATTCCCAAGGAGCAAAATCTCTCTAATTCAGCTAGTATCACAGACTCCACAGATAAACAAAAATGCATTCAAAAAGCATATTTTTTTCATTCTAGTAAATGCAGAAATATATATATGAGTCTAGTTTTCAAGGGCTCCTAGCTTACATCATAAATGTGCATAACTGATTCAGGGATGTGTTGGTAACAATGATGCTCTTACATTTATAGACTAAAACCCAAACAATCTAAGGCTACCTTTTGAGTTTATACATCTAAAGTCAAGCACTTAAACAACCATTTAATATTTATTTTCCATTTGGGTTTTCAGAGAAGACAAACACACAGTTTCCACTGAATTCACTTGGTTGCTAAATACATGTGTAAGCAGCTTCTATTAGATAATCAATAGGATAAAAATTTGCAAAATTATTTAATTTAATTATCTCTTCTACGTCTTTTTAAAAACACCAACTACTTTTCATTGGCCAAGTTTAATTAATGATGAATTAAATGCAAACACTGGGACAATGCAGTGTTAATCTCTTCTGGATATTTTTTCTTCTTTTTTTAAGTTTTATGCCAGTCTGTCAACAACTGAGTGCCATGCAGGTCCTACAGTGGAAGGGGATTTGTGGTGGGAGACTCCAACTAGTTCTGACACTTTAGGCAACAACTAACTATTCTGTGCCTGTAGCCATCAACCCCCATAAATACAAGTCACTTTCTTACCCTTCATAGTCTGGATTCAAGATCTTTGGCTATCTTACTTGTAAGACTACAGGATTTCACCAGTTTCTCTCCCATCATCTTGCTTCTACAGCTAAAGACTCCCACGGATACAAAGTTGGCTGAGCTGCACGGTCAGCTGTCCGAAGAGTGCTAGGGAACAAAGCGGTCAATCTACCACTCAAAACCCACTCTGCAACAGGGCTCTTTTAACTCCTCTTACTATATTACAAATTTCTGTTCAAGTGGCATTTGGAAGAATGATGGTGCATGGCCTTCATTTTCACAAGAACACTGACAGATCGGTACTGAGGTAACTCTCCCTGAGGAAGGCAACACTGCTTGAAGTCACCTTCAGTGTGAATGTAAAAATAAAAAAAAACATTTGAAAGAGAAAGCTTACTTAGCAGTGTTATTCCTTAGGTTGGTTGTCTTTAAAACTTTCACTTCTCCTCCTCTTTCTCTGAATTTCTTTTTCAGGTTTCTTGTGGAAAGGGGCAAAGAGTCACGGAGTGCACTTTGCTCTTTAATAGTCATGTGAAAATGACAAGCGTATGAGTATAGGCCATAGCCAAGAAAAAAAGTCTCCAGCTTATGCGCTTTGGGTATGAAGACCCAAAATGTCAATGTACAATGGAGACAATACACCTCACAGAAAAATGCTTACTAATATTGTCAAGTACTCTAAACCTGAGGATCCATTATGTTCTTCATTAAAGCACGTACAGTTAAATTTAAAAAAAAATTCCCTAAAACCAAAAAGGGGGCTCACACCAGCTTAACTGGACTGTTGTGTGACCTGGAGGCTGTCAATGAAGGTTTTAAGGGACATCTGTATAGCTGAGGGCCCAGAACTATGACAGCTCTGTGTCCTTAGTGGCCTCAGTTGATCCTATGGACCAATGGCCGAACTGTTGTGCTGTAGTGTGACTGTCAGGTAGAGGTATAAGGTCAGAAAATACCATGCGGAACCCTCATGTTTAAAATAGCATTTTACTAAGAGAATATACAACAGCAAATGCTTTGGGGAAGTTACTCACTTTCTTTCTTCCAGCAGAGCAATTTCTTTCTTGACCTCATGGTACTCTTCTGCTATTTTGCAGTGCTGTTTGTACACCTGCATAGATTCCTTAGAGTCATGACAAGGAGGCAGTGGCTTTAAGAAAAGAAAAAAAGATATAAATATATCTTTTGATAAATATATCAAATACTGCTTTTGAATGAAATATTAGGAAAAATCACATTTTGAAAGGTACAAGATTTATCTTAATTCCTGTGAGAATACCTAAAGATTTTCCCCCTCGTCCCCACCTACTTCAGGATACAGCCAAATATTCCTACCAATGGCCTTTCATGGAAGGGAAAAAACATTTCCCTGCATAAGAATATTCATAAACCTTCAAACCTTGTAAGGATTTTCAGAACTTTCCTGGTCACCTTTGCAAAGTATCTCTAAAGATTGTTCAAAGAAAGATTTCTCCCTTACTTCCCTCTTTTTCAGCTATAGTGATATAAGAAAACTAAAACTGAAGCATTGATCAGATCCATAAAATATATGAGCATATTTTCACTGCAAGGAAACAATTCACAAGAAATTGCAGCACTGAGCAGAAGGGTAATTTGGCTGCAAACAAACTCTTAGCCTCCAATTCTGCAAGATGAGAAGACATGGAAAACTATCAACTGAGCACTCTTTTTTCCATAGATGCAATGCTTATTCCAGCTTATTACTAAATGGGACAGGACAATGAACTGGGACATGAGCTGATTCTACTGGACTCAACAGGAGTTATGATACTGCCTCCACCAGTGCAGCCAAGATTTCATGATGGGTTCTATCCCAGCAACACCTCAAGCTGTAAGTAGTTTGCTCAAGATCATACCCAGTTTCTCTGCATTTCCATTCCCTGTAGAAGAAGGGGATATTTTAGTCAGCAGAAATTATGAGAGTTAAATCAGCTATATTTGCAAAATGTTTTAAATTTCCATGAGAAGTACAGGTGAGATTGAGGGTGGAAGGATGAGAGCAATTAAAAAAAAAAAAGTCAGATTAAAAAGACAGGGTGAAGGCAAAAGCACTGTACCTCCTAACCTAAGTGTTGACGTTATTGCAGCAAGATTTTAAATGTTTTTCAATGCACACTGGAGGTAATAAATATGGGAAATAAATTCACTCTGTCCTGGGACACCTCATATATATTTCAAGCAAGATCCTGAAAATACAGTTTGGTTGAATGCTAGTGCTTTTTTGTTCCTTAAAAAGAATGCAATTCAATTCAGGCTTCAGGCTTGACTGTCACATTTTGGCTATAACACTTTCAGGAAGCATAGTATTTTTAAATTATTAGCTATGAATCAATTGACTGTAAATGAACTACAAATAGCATGCTTGAGCCACCTGTCTGAAGCAAAAGGAAGCACTTAAAATAGTTTCTTTACTGCCCAGTTAAAGAACATCCAATTGCCTTTCACAATACAAGTAGATTATTTTTTATTTTGTATTGTCCTACTTCGACTCTTCTCCGTAGTATATTCCTTCAACGCCATTGTCAGGAAAAGCATAAGTCTTCAGACTTCTCCTATTTTATGATCTTATAAATGCTTCCTTTAAACTGGAAATTTAAATTTTACTGAACATATTCAAAGCCAAAGATTAAAAATATTTTTACCTGGGAGGCAGGGTAAGTTGGCTTCAGATATACCCCAACGTACAGAGGAAACTAGTGTATGAACCTTACAATTACTTGTAGATGGTATGTGGTTCCTCACTAAAATTTTAACACAGACACTTGTTTTTCACGTTCTAAATGTAAAAATGCTGTGGCAGAATTGTTTCACAGCACATTGTTTCATTCTCTCAGAGCTTGGACAATTTAGGAACCCAGGGAAAGGGCAGTCCATTACTTGATGAATCTGGTCCCTAGGAAAGGGGTTTTCATTGCATTTCACTGTGGATGAGCAATAGCACCATTCATATAGCCAGCCAAATAATAACCATAAATTTAACAAGACAGAATATAGAAGTCTCAGTGCTGTAATCCAAGAATGCAAGGGTGAGCCAAAGTAGCATCTCTGGTATCTACCAGAGATCAGCAAACAACAAATGCGTCACAATAAAACAATTTTGAACAGTACCCAGGGGAAAGTCCCCAAGCAGTGACACTTCAAAAGGAAAAAAACACCTTGCTCTTGCTTCCAACTTAGTTTCCACAAATCTAGCTGGTTTAAACCAGTTTAAAAATTAAAGCAGCATTCAGGTTCTATATTCCAGCTTCCCACTCAAAAGATATATATAGAGAGCTAAAAATTATCTAGTCATGCTGAGACTTAGTATCTAATTCCCACTTAGAACCAGTTGCTGACTTTCAAACCCCTTCCTATCACTGTTTCTTCTTTAGTGTCATTTTGTCTTGCATTGATATTTTATCACTCAAAATAAACTGACAACAAAAGATACAGTTCACTAATAATCTGTTCGTAAAATTGTTTTTAATCTTGTCTGATGCTATTAAGCGCAATATCAAGAACTTTCTAAATTTTGAGTGTACTTTTACTTTAAAATGTAAATTTGATTATGTTTTTATAGGACTAGATGATAGGAAAATTTAGTTTGCTCTTTCGCAGTTTTGCAATTTCTGAGAAAGGTTTTCGAGATAAGTACCTACAGTGTTCATGTGTAATTTCTGGCCAGTAGAACATGAAACAGGCTTATGCATTCATTTTTTAACAAACACCTCTACTGTAATCACAAGAAAAAATTGAAAGATGCAAGTCAGGACAGTTCTTTGCTGCCCACCAGAAAATGCAAGCCAACACAAAAGCACAGAAAAATTATTTCACCCATGTCTAACAGCCTACTTTTTTAACACAAAAAAGAGTGCAAAGAACTAATGATACATCTGGGATTGGAATAAACTGGGATAATGCCCTGGAGGGAAGAGGGGCCCCATCAAGCTGGTTAATACTCAAGGGTCACCTCCTCCAAGCTCAGGAATGATGCATCCCAATGAAGAGAAAGTCAGGCA
>JAVJGJ010000014.1:100552385-100568257 GCA_035590215.1 Microhierax caerulescens
CTTTAATTGCTTTAATTATACAGAATTGTATCATGTAGATATGCAAGTGTTTACCTTTAATTTGCTGTTGCTTTCTTGTACAATATTTAAAAATAGACTAATATTCTAAAAGAAGAAAGATGAATCATATGGCAAAGCTAAAAGGAAGGACGGAATAGGACTCAGTCTGACTAGGGGTACAGCTGCTCTACAAATATTTGGCTGAATAGCTGTTAAATATTCTGACAGAGATATTGGATGAGAGTCGTGGACGGCAGTTAAGCTGCTATTTGTTTTGACAATTCCAGCAGTACAATCTTTGGTACAGTAGCTTTTAGGAGGGACTGCAAATATTTTTAACTTAAGAAAAACAAAGCAAAAGCAACCCCAAGCATTTTAAGGAAACATCAGCTAATAATTATTTTTTCGCTGCATGGGATATTAATAAGAAAACAAATATGATGCAGTATCAGAATATCAGAAAATATATTGGACTATCTTCAGAAAAGAATCAGTAAAAAAAGTTTGTACTTTAAAAAAGGATGGAATAGAGAGAGAAATTACTATAGAGGAAATCCTTTCAATAAACAGATGTTCCCTGCTTATTTTTTGAACTCGAGTGACTGAGTCAATGGTACTAAAAATAGAACATACTGGTATCCTAACCATTATGGCATACCATAGTACATTTTATAATGGGCCTGCCCTAGCATCTATTGAACAGCTGCTAGGGTTTTTTTTAGTTATGCTAGTTTAAGACTTGTTTAATTCATCATCTGATGTGTAGAACATCATCAAGAAAAGTTGGGGACTTCAGTTGTTTGCCATTTTTCTGAGTTCCTAATTCTCTTAAGCTCCTCTGAAATTTTCAGCTGAAGCATTTAGTTTACAAAAATAAATAGAAATGCTCACAGCTAACTGTACTCTGGTTTCCACAAAAAGAACAACATCCCCACAGCTTCCAGTGAAATAAATTACTGCATCATGTCAGTCTGTATTTCACTGTTGTCAAAGTAACAACCACAACAATAACAACAAAACCCACTTGGTCATATATAAACACGTTTAGATTTCACACAAGGGGAAAACAAATGACAGCAGTCATTCACCTCCTAAAACTTTTTTGAGGATGTTTTCAGCAAGTCAAGAGGAAAGACATAGTCTTGCATTTTTGTCCAAGAATCACTATTGCAAAACTGGGTGCTACACAAGAGATCAAGCAAAATCGCACTGGCTTCTGGCCTTAAAAATCTATGACTCTGAAAATCAGAAACATTGAAAATCCTAGAAATGTCAGAGAAAATCTTCTGAAGATCAAAAGACTCTCATAACAGTCTCCTTACCTGTCTGTATTTGTCCTTTCCTGTTCTTCATCTCCTTAACCAGACAACAGAATTCAGAAATAACTATTTTTCCCCTTTTCTCAATTTATTACCAATATTTAAGTACCTAGATTGTCATAAGGAATCACTGATATAATCAAAGACCCCTTTTATTATAAATATAGCAGCTTTTCTGTACCACAAACCCTGAATATGACTAGGCTGATTCTTCACCAGATACAAACAGCACCTCACCCTTCTGGTCACTATTTTACTGATCCCTTCCCTGTCACTTGTAAAGAAAAAGGATTTATAATTCAAGCTGGTTGTTGAAAACACATTTTTATTAGAAATAAAAATATAAAAAAATCAGAGACTGCAACTTGCTGCACCTGAAAATAAGTCAAGATTCTGGTCAAAAGAAAACAAGAAAGGAAGAAAAACGTACAAATTAATGTTATGGCCATCCCAGAAAACTCAACAGCACTAATCTGTGATGTAAGAGTCAGATCAGGGACTTCATTACAGCCACCTAAGTTAAAGTATCTGTCACACAATTTCTAAATTCGTAGCACTTCCTGATTTCCCACATATCCTGAAACTAAATCTGAAGGTCTCTATTTGAAAGTGCACTAAAGGTAAAGACCTGAACCCTGATTACAAGATGAACTTTCTGCACATATAATTGATGTTTTTTTAAGCAAAGACTTGGTTCATGTGTATGGTATGGAACAGTTTGATTTTGAGGTTTGTTTCATCAGGTTCACACATTCACTTTGCTTGTTGCTGAAAAGTAGCATTAAAGCAGAAAGCATCTGAGGGAGGGTCTCCAGGGAAATCACTTCCACCTTTTGCTTTCCATCGGCTGCGCTGAGACAAAGTACCCTTCTATGTCGGAGCCAGCTCTTTGACCATTCCTGCAGCTAAACTAAGAACATAACAAAAGAGCAAGCTCCCTAAGCATGGGGCACAGCAGCACGCCTTCACGCTGAAAGGGCATGGTGAGCAGCTTTATGTAAGGACTGCAGGGCTCAACCTGCACTCTCCAGGTGAACTGTTGTCTCTCTGCTGATAGCACCTATTAGCACAAACATGAGATGGGCTTCTGATGTGGGGTACAAATATCCACACAAGCCACCTGATTTAGAATGTCGTACTGTATTTAGACTGAGTGTCTTCATACAAAAGTCTTACTACTTCTCAGTCATGTCCTGATGCATTCAGTCCCCTGATAGATGCTAATGTGGCACATTTGAGAATGAATCAAGCTTTCTGGAGAACTTCACTTACTTAATCATGTTTTGGCCTTCTGGAAATTACAATAGCCCAGACCTCCATCATGTAGATGAACAAGCAAAATCCCTCATGCTTCACCGTCTGACGGACACAGTGTCTGGTACAATGAAGTGTAACACCCCAGTCTCTTCCTATTTGGCTGCTCCATTGAGCTGAACTGTGAGTTATGGGCAATAGTTAATGAATAAACATCTGTTAATGAAACAACATCTGATTTATTTGAAGTATAAACTCGCAAATCAGGATTTCGCTAGGATCTTCACACAGATAGACAGAAATAGAACATAAAAATTTAAATGTGTTGAAAGCACATTAAGGTTGCTAAATCAAGCATTCAAAATTTAGGAAATGCCAATCACAGCTCTGCTTCCTTGAGTAACTGAGTTATGATCCAGTCTTTAATTATACAATCAGGTACTATTTTTTTCTCCTACGTGTGTGGGCAAGTGTATTCAGATCTCTTCCTCCTAAATTAAAGAATTAAATAGGTAGCATAAGTAGGCTGTTATCCTGTAAGTAGATCAGCCCTTACCCAGGAAAAGTGCTCAAACTCAACTGCAAGCACCGCAGCTCACAGTGGGACAGCACTGGCAGACTGTGTACTGGGGTCCAGTCTTGGCCCCACGAGGGCAGTGAGATCCAGCAGCTCCAGCCCTGGTTACTGACAGACGAGCATAGACTCATCGAATTCATCCTGGAAGGCTGTGTGGCTAAGTGACTGCAACTTGGCACTGCTGCGTGAAGCTCCCAGGCTTCTATTCACAGCCCTGCCTGACATGACCTTACACAACCTCGCAGTTACCTCACTTGCAAAATTGTGGGGAATGGTCACTGCCTGGCCCAGGAATAGGCTATGAAGGCTTGCTCAATAATAAGAGTTGTGGACCTCCCAAAAATAGAAATGGCCCATGACAGAAGAGAGAAGAGCAAAACCCTCCTATTCCATATACCTTCACTTAAGCCTAAAGCATCCTCTGATGCACTGCCACTATTCATTTGAGGGTGTCTCACCTAAGTTCCTGTCTAATTTCCCAAAGATCAAGCCACTCAGTTGTAGGTTGGGTGTAGTTTTAGGAAACTAGCTCTGTAAATTTTAGCCACGTATTTTAGCAATCCTTGCTGGTTTTCAACAAATACGTTATCTGCTGGAAAGCCTCCATTGCCATTACAACAAAAATGAGGACGGAGCAGGGATTTGAAGGTTGCTATTGAAGAAGCTACCATTGCAAAACAGTCCTGCATGATCAACTATAAAAGCAAAAAATTCTTCACGGTCACTAGGATAACAAAGACATAAACAGGAGTAAAAGAAGTCACTTGCTGTGCTTGCAAAAATATTACACTGTTCCACTGTCTGTCAGTTTCGTTAGAAGATGTATGTTTCACCTTTGTTATCAGTGATCTTTCTGGACAGTGCTATCAGAGGTAGATTAATTTCAAACAAAAAAAATACTAGTGATTTCAAAACCAGTCATTTATCACCACATGTCACTAGCAGACCTTTTCAGCTAGATTCAGCCTTCCCTTAGAAATATCACACAAAACAAATCCACTTGTCTAAATTTAGTAAAGTTCCTGTTATAATCATTGACCCTTAATATGTTCAGTAAATAAGAGTTAGTGATATAAATTAGACAAATTGAATTTCACTGGTTTAATTAAATCCATGTTGATAAACCACAATGAACTATCTATTTGGGAACACTTGCTTGAATTTGGGAACGCTGTATTCAGTTTAACTTGCATTAGTTTTCAAGTTATGTAAGATAGGCTGAAATAGTAAGTTTCAAATTCGTTAATTTAAAACGGTACTTTAAATCAAACTGGAGCAATATGGTGTGCAGATACATGCTGGGAAACCTGTTTGATGCCAGCTTATTGAACCTGAGTGAAAGAGTCAAGCACAGATATCTATATATACAGGAATGAGAGATACACAATAAAACTGTCTTCTTGCATAGCACCGGCTGAGGGGCTGTTTCTGAGACTTTTAAGGAACTGGTAGCCTACTTTCAAGGTAAAAATACCGCACAAGGCTGGCCAGGATTTCAGTCGTTAGGTTTTGACTGACAAATAATATAACACAATTAAACTATTTCTTGTATACTCAGGATAAGCCAGCTCCGGTCTTGTAGGTTAGTTAACACAAAGTAATCTCTTCTCATGGGTTGAGAGCAGTTTCTCCTTTCACTGCTCCTCACACCCAGTGCTTGGTTACAATCCTAGCCAGTGAGATAATCACCACCCAGAAGAAACATTCCATTTCCCCTTTTTATATCTAGTTATGCTGCCAGTTCCTCCGAGTAAGCAGTTGTACAGCCCCCGGAAGGAGAACGCAGCCTTTCTTGGTGAAATCTCACTGTGCCTTTCAAGTGAGCTAGAAATTAAGGAAAAGCTTGAGTCAGACAGATTCCCTGACCGCTCAGCCCTGGTGAAGAACTTTTCTGTATAAACACTAACAGTACACGAGCCTCACCTGATGCTTTACTATCACACTTACAGCAGATAACTCCTGTTTGAACAGAAAACAATTATCCTTGTCTAGGAGAAAAAAAAAAAAAAAGATTAAAAAATAAGGAGGGGAAAAAAAAAAGCAAAGTATGGAATACCTGAAGGTCTATCTGTTAAACGGTTTTGCAGCTTATCTTAAAAAAAAACAAGAGTGTTAAATAATCATTTGTAGTTTCTTGATTCAACTATGGTTTGCTGAAAATTTTCAAACCTGATCAAAGATTATTTCTTTTTCCTTCTGTAAATATATAAAATATAAGAACCATGTTCAGGCTCACCACTAAGAGGGGCAGCAGAATTTTTGTGACATGGTAAGAGTATGCTGGTTTAGACCTCCTGGTAGCCCCCAGAGGGATGTGATGCAGAGGAGATGGCACATGCTTTACTGATTGCTGTTTATTTTTTTCTGTACTCACAGAGATTCTGGGTTGCATACTGCAGGGACACACACACACACACACACACACACACACATATATATATATGTATATAGATACAATAAATGCCTTGTAAGTATGGAAAAGTTTAACAAAAGTCACAGATTGTAATTGAGTTTATTTCTCTAAATGTTAAGAGAAAGGCTGGAATTATTAGCAGGACAGAAAAGTAAAAAATAAAGTATGATGCAATGTTTAGGAAGCTAGGCTTCCTGCCTTTCATGTCCTCTTCTTCCAAGCTATTCACAACCTTGTCATTTCCTACTGCCGTCTCTTGTCACAAACCACTCTACCGTCTTTGATTTTCCCATGGTCTCAGCTTTCCCTGACTTGCTTTCAGTGTCTCATATAAACATTCTTTTTCCATAATTTGTAAGAGCACTCCCCTTTCTTTTACATCTCCCTTCATGACCTACCTTTGCCATAATTCCTGTAAGAAATTTACCGTGTTACTATATCTTTACGGATTAAAATGATTCTTTATTGCTTTCTGTAATAAAAATGTAATTACCAGATAATTTTAATTCATGAGAAAGGCAACATAGACAGCCACATGTGCTTCTTTATATTCCGTGTCCCCATCTTTCTGTGTCACTCATCTTTATGAGCTGGAAGTTATGTGCAATAATATATGAAGATGTTTGTTTTCAAATTCCCTTGCTTAGGGAATGGGATTCTATTTCAGGCTTGTAGCTGAAAATTAACATTGCACAACAACGAGCTAGGAAAGATCATGCATATCCTAAAATATTTCTTAAATGAGGAAATTGCATTCAAGCTGAGACTCTATTCACACAAAGCCCAGGAAGTGGCCTCACACATTATCCTGCAATGCATACCGTCACATAAAGCACTCACCAGCAGTGGGACAGTTATTGTTATCAGAGATCCTTACATTTCATGCCATAAACACATCTCAGCCCTGGCTTCAGCCATTCACCTTTAGCCATAGCACAGCCAACTTCACAGCTCCCAATTTACTTTATTTCATTCTGACTTTTACTGTTCAGCAACAGCTCGCTAGACCTTAATAATATTTAATGTGTAAACTAATAATATTTGTCTATTCCACAGGCCAAAGGTTCGTGCATGTACAGGGTATGTTTGGGGAAATTCATGCTCAATCAGCACTAGCTGACAGGATAAACGTCAATTAAATTTCTGCTGCTTTCTCAGGGAACATACCATGTGGGGCATCCGTTTCCTGAAACCTTTCACCAAGCTGGGCATGTGCAGCACTTTCCAACCTTCCTGCTGAAAGGAAAGTCTCATCCTGCTCTAGCCTCATCCTCAGTACAAAATGTCCTTTTACTTTTCTTGTTTTAAAATTCTTTAAAATCAGACATACTGCATTTGCAGGTAAATTCAATAGTTAAGTACCTTCCACAAACCACTGAAAGAAAGCCAAGATCCAACCTGTCAGTCCAATGGGTTTAGTCTAATGAAATTGTTAATGGAAACATTAAAAGATATCAGGCAGGAAAACTGATCACATGCTATCACTCAGGAAAAAACCCCACCCGTGACACTGGACTTCATTTGATATTGTAAACACTGGTAAGAACATGTTTTACATTTTGTAAAAGCAATTATTTCATTGTGGTTTAGTCTATAAATTAAACTGTACCTGGGGAGTCATTCAGGCTGAAGGCAATTCGTACTGGCTTATCAGCAGGTACCCTGGCGGTGGTGATCATGTGGGCACTTGAGTCAATGCTTTTACTTGTTTGTTCCAGCTGCAATAACACAAACAATATATTTATTACAGATCATGTGACACCATTCAACAAATTAGTTGAAAAACAAATGCTTTTCATGCATCCACAGCTACCTTTCTCATTCTAGCTAAGCACCGTTTAGAATCAAAGTCAAGGGAGCGCCGTTTCACTTTTCCATTTAAAAAGGATTTAAGTGAAATCCAGTGCAGAGACTGCCTTTCTTTTGCTATTTACAGATTGATTAGAAAGAACAATGGCAAAGGAAGCGTCCCCTCTCCTCACCTGCTTGCTCCCCGCCATTGCCCCTTCAGCAAGCCTTGACTCACTCGTGGCAATGCTGCCTGGTTCTGAAGGTGAAGAAGGAAGAAGGGGTGGGGAGTTGAGAGTAACATGACCCCCAGTCTGCCATGTGATTGGGAACGTGCACACCACTCTACATGGTGTCAATGAGGAGGCACCCATCCTCCTACCTTCCACCCATACTCCCCCAGCCAAACTGTGCCTGCTAGTCACACCCTTAATGGTCAGAAAGTTACTGGGTCTCCAAACCTTGGTGGTGATTCTTCAGTGGAACTCTGTGCAGGTGAAGGGGTCTGTCTGCATGGGTTTGACTCCTGGATTGGAACCTTATTCAGTCCTCGGTCTTTCTTCTGAGATCAATCCCAAAAAGTGGCTTTACTGAGATGAAACCCTGTCCATTAAGAAAACTGCTAGTTCATTTCAAGCAGGGCACTAAAGAACTGTTGAGCAACAAAAGAATTAGCTACTACTGATCTGTAATGATATAATTAAAGCATCTCTGAACACTCAGAAGTTGTACTCGGAGCTCTGCTATGTGTATTTAACCTTTTGAATTAACAGTTTTGGTTAAACTGAGTGTAAACCTAATCTCCTTGTTTATCTAGAACAGGGCTGCTAAAATTCACAGATACTAATCTTCTGATTAGCTCCATGTGTGGAGAACATGAAGTCAGTGGGACTTCACGCAAGCAAAAGATCTGCCCATAAAGGAATTATTTTAGGACTGAAGACTATGCTATCTAGAATGCATTCTATCCATACCAATTATTTGGACAATCATCAGAGTAGCTTTTAAACTCCTCAGACCACTAGAAATGCCAAATTCTTCAGGAAAAAACAATGAATTTACTAAAAGTTGTACCACATGTCAGTAGACAAGAGAGCATTTAGCTAGTGAAAACAAAAGCCAGTTTCCCAAGCCAATAGTCTTGCAGTTTTTCAGTAAAGTCGGTATTGTATTGCACTGAAATCCCAACAACTCATCCTAATTTACACTTAACTGTTTGGAAGTCTCAGACAGTCGATAGAACAGAACACTATTTCAGGATTACAATCCTCTGGTGATGCACAAGTGAATCAAATGCTTCCCTAGCATCACTGCCTTGCAATTAGTGGAAGAGTATCAAATTTTCATTTGGCCCATTAATTTCAGTATTTCTTTTTTATTTGCTTTGTCTGTCTTAAATATTTAGCTAGCAGAGTGATACGATTACTCTGTAGCAATGCTACATAAGAAATTGTTATTAGAAGTGCATGATCTTTTCTTAAAATCATAACAAATAATCATTATTTTGCATAAATCTTATTTGGAGCTGACAGTGTCTCTACTAATACATGAAGGGTATCAAGGATTGTTCTGTATTACCCATTGCTAAAAATCAAGGCACAAAAAATTTAACTGCTATCTATTGGGCAGAGACAAAGAAGTCAACTAAATTGCCACAGTGTATGTTTTTGCAATGAGGAAAAGATCCTTGGAGTCAACTGAAATATTCTATTTTGAACCGCATTGCACTAGACTAAACAACTTTTACCTTACCAGCATTATTGATCTTTTTTCCCCAGACCTTCAATTTATAAGAAACATCTGAGAATCTCATACATCTTATTGTTTCTAAAAAACAACAGAACTACTAATCCAAAATTCTTTATCGTATTTCCCTTCCATACCAATACAAAGTAAAGAAAAAAAAAAAAAAAAAAAAAGAAAGAAAGGATATTTTAACTGATAAGCACATCCTTGAAACAGGGATGTTCATCATTCTGTGTTGTTGGTACATATTCCCATGACACCTGCTTACTATCTCAAGTGGTCTTCCACGTAAGAGTATACTTAACATTTCATATCATAACCTGAGAAATTAAAATGAAGCATTCTGCTAGAGGTTTTAAAGTTGCCATAACAATATTGCTAGGAGCAAATCTGTTGTCTTATCCCAGTCACATACTCCGTGGTCTGCAATGTCTTTAAATTACCTCTTTCAAGCACCTACTACAAGAGGGCAAAAATCAATACCCCTTCAATAAGCAACAGTGAATTCTATCATAACACAAGAGTGTTTTCATTGTATTCCAATTCACAGAAAGAAAGCTCATCTTTATGCACAGAAATTACCCTGCTATCCTTTTTTTTTTTTTTTTTTATGTTGCATGTATCCCTTCACTTCATTTTGTGCAGAATCCTTCAGCTCTTCATCACAAAAAGCAATCAAAGAGAACAGAGAGGGATGTAGGCAGCCTGCGCACAAACGAGGTGATACAGGAAACACGCAGCCCAGCTGCCCCCAGTTCCCCACCTGCTTTCTCCATGCACGGAGAACAGTATCTCTGTAGACAGAGATAAGGGTGAGTGGGCAACTTGGAATTTAATGAGATTTAATGAGCAGCTCTCCACAACAATTGCCCTATAGAACTGGCTGCTGTTTCTCCATAAAAAAAGTCCGCAGCAGAACTCAGATTAAGTGCTGTTACAGCTCTATCAATTTAGTTCGGTTTTCACACCTGTTGCCTTACCTCACTTAGCCGAGTGTCTGCACTTGTATAATCCAGGGCCAGCCACTGCCTTGGCTTGTCGTTGCCTTTATGGAGTAAAGCTTCAATAAAAGAAAAGGCTGCACCTGCTGCATAGCAACAAACTGACAAGGTCTGAGAAGCCGAGACAGCTGTCAGGGCAACATGCTGCTACCTGCACTTCCCATAGGCTTGGCTGTCCCAAAAGATCACCCTTTTCCACTTTTCTCCACAATTCCGCTTTTCCTTCCTCTCCTTGCCAGTGACGAGGGATTATGATGCTGTCACACTTCAGGGAGGAAAAAATCCTTCTGTCACAAGCATTATTAAGCAGCAAACTGTGGCGAGCCCAAGATTTTTAATTCATTAGTTCTGGCAAACCTAAAATACAAACAGACTTGCTTCATAGGACAGGAATGTTTTCAGCATGACCCAATCAGTGTCTGTGTCTATTCCAGCAAACTGGCAAAGATAGCATGACTCCAGTCAGCAAAAATGTCTGCAGCTCCAATCAGCTTGGGCTGACACTGCCAACTTGGACTGGCTACAAGCGAACTATCAAATGATAGCAGCAACTATCAAAGCTAACAACGAGGGATGGGCTTGGCCTGTTAGGCTAGGTCCGTGTTGGCCTGGGTCAAGCTGGGCTTGTCTAACAGCAGACAATGGCCCCACACTTCTGAGAAGGCAACGGGCAAATTTCAGAACGTGTAGGCTGTGCAAGCAGATGTATTTATAGATGGGCTGGGGATGGCAGCGACAGCCAAAGCTAAGTCAGAGATATGACTGAACTCAGAGGATTTCCTAGTGCAATTTCAGATCGCTTTTGTCAGTTTTGAAACCACAAGCAAGCAATGAATAGACAAATCTTTAAGTATCGCAAGACGTATTTTCTTCAGCTTAAACTTTTATTTTCTGTAGCTGTGTCATGCACAAGTACTACCTACGTGACTTCTTTGATTGACTGCTATCACAGTCATTAAAAAAAATGGAGCAAAATTACAGAATGATTATACAGAGTATCTTTACATTTATTGTTCTGTGCTTGAAAAGGGGGTTCTCCTCCTTTTATATTTCAAAATGCATTTTGAAGGTATATTTTGTATTTTTAAAGTTCAAATGGAAAAGGTTTATCTAACCCAGATCTCCTGTATAGGCACATTGCTAGTTTCTCTTGGCTCAGCTGAGATATAGAAAGGTTGCATGACAAATAGAGGCGTGAAGACCTGAAGTCAAATTTTCATCCTTCCTGCCCTCTCACCTTCTGGCCCTAGCCCAGCATTGACCTAATCAGTGCAAATCTCAGGAAGCCAGCAGTTGCCCTTGTGGCCTCGAAAGACCTTTTTCATACTTTGAAATGACTAAACTGCAAAGATATTCTGCCCACACTGCATTTCCCCCAGCAATGACCCAGGAGGGTATCAGACAGCTACACCATTAGTCAAGTATCTGGTGAGGCTGCCTTTCTAGCTGCAGTGATTTCAGAGCAGGCTACAGGCTCTGGCCCAGACAGCTAGTGCAGGACTGTGCCTCGGACTATGCTGACCATTTTCTCTTCTCTTGATGTATTTCTGAAAAGACTGAGGGTTCCTCCCTATGCCTCCTTCCAAAGGAGGAGGGAAAGAGATTTGTCTCTGATCACATCCATTACTGCAAATAACATTCTACAGCTCAATACCATCAGCAGTTGCTATTGATGTCCAGCTCCAGGTCCAATTACTGTGACAGTATTTGTTTGAAGACACAGAAAATCCTGGCTCCAGTGAAATCACTAAACATATTCTGCTTCAGTTTCCACAGAATTCCAGATTCCCCCAGATCCCAAGATCCTCTTCTGCTTTGTATGGACAGGTGGTATTTAGATGGTATGAGTGCCTTCATTACATGCCGTTAAACTAAAGCCTTAAAGCCTAAAAAAGGCTCGCTAAGTAAAATCCAAAGACATGCAAAATCTTCAATAGCCCTGACAGCAAGGGTCGTGGACAGAAATTATGTCTGAATAGCAGGGGGATGTTTTTTCCAGATGGCTCTGACACTCCACATTTCCAGACTGACACCTCAGTTGTGCTCAGCTTAAATAGTATGTGCATTTGCAAATTGAGTTCATAATCATTTTATGGTTTCTATCCATTGTATGCATGGTTTTTAAATGTCAGTGTTTCTAGTTGTCTGTATTATTATACACACTTTACAAAAGAAGGGGGAACCACCTGTACTTCACTTCATATGCACACTCCTCTTCTAACTGGTGTGCTGCTTCTGAAAGCTGTGAATCATGTGCTAAGATACCAAAACTGCACAAACCAAAAGGCCCCTGATTTGCATTTAAATATCAGTTCTGTACTTTACCCAATGATTAGTCACCTGAAACTACTACTTTATGGAAGGTAGCCTATTTTTAAAATGTGAGAATATTATAGAGCTCTGTATACCGAACATCATATTAGAAGCATCAGGGTGAATGATTTGCCTGTAACAGTTTTATCACCTATTTATTATTGGGGCTGTGGTGCTGAAACTCCCAATATGTATTTAAACAGTACATTTTAAAAGGTTCCCTAAATTATAACAAAAAACTAGGGAAGATCTCAATTTTAAACAATGGAGAAATTGAAGACCAGGATGCTTCTTCTGCATGAGTTGCTCAAATTAATATTCAAAGGCATTATAAATTTTGGGTGGAGATAAATCCCATTTCTCTTATTTACTAAGTAGGTGACTAAAATCTGTGCATCTAAGAAAATTACTCTCCCATTTATTGCAACACAAAAAATACTTCTGTATAACAGGTTGCACATATATTTTATGGTGATCTCTGAAAATTAAAGAATGCTGATAACTCCAGAGTTTTTGTGCAGAAGCACAGTCGGCCTTGCTTCATTTCCAGCATACTCTTAGCCATCAGATGCCTGGTACCCAAGCAAAATCCTTTCAGTCCTGTATCACATTATGAAACTGGTGATATGCTAGAAGAGGGTATCATGCTTTATTCACCAAAAACACCTTAAAGGAACATACCCTAAATTAGGAACACTGGGACTTACTGATACTCAGTAGTAGAAACTTGCAAATTCATAACAATTTTTAGGATGAAGTATCAGTTATTCTGTAGATGTAAAAAAAGCCAATATCTGCTATCTAACAAAACACCTGTTGCCTTCCCTTTTTTAGCTGTGCTACTTTCAATTCATCTCAGTTTCCTAGTATAAGTAGTACTTTAGTAGCATATGACCTCATTCATGCTAAAATGGTGTTTCACAGATTGCCAGACACTATTTAAAAATACACTTTAAATATTCTAGCATATGGAAGATGTTCCAAGAAGAAATTAAAAAAAAAAAATACTTTGCCTGAAACTGCACACAGAGGAAAATATTCATTTTACAGATTCCTCTGGGTATAAACAATCTCATTTTTGATAATTTCTGATGAACTTATTTCTGCAGAAAAATTTGTTAAAAATCCCACTGCGGAGGGATTTAGTCCCCTTTACTGACATTGGGGCTGATCAAGGTGAAGCTGCTCCATAATATAGAGAATCGATTTTGAAAGCATAAACATTGGTGAGTCATGTCCTTTAACTCCACATTACCTGTAGAATTTCCAATGCCACTTGGACTGCATGGCTCAGAATTTGCCAAATGCTAAAAACTAGATAGTATATTCCATTTGTCTGCCACAGTAACTCAATAAGTGCCCTCACACCAGCCACAAAAATAGAATTTCTTTGTTGACCTGATCTCATCTTGCAGTCCATAAAGATAACCATTTCAAGTCTGCATGGAACAGGGTACAGAAGTGGTTTTTATTACAGCAGCAGTTATCCTAGGTGAGATCAGGACATGCAATATGATGTAATCAAATTGCAATTTTCCCAACCAGAAATCCAGAAACAGAGAATACTTCTTTTTTAGCTTTCAGATAATGGAAAGGTATAGATCAAATATACATTATTTAGTCTTGTTGCACCTCACTCACACCCTAACATCCCAAGTCCTGACAACTGAAGCAGCCAACAGAGCACTTCATTACTGTTCTTAGATACTACCTCCAGTCTCCTTGCCTGGGTAGTATTTTAACACAGGCAAAATAATGTTCTTTCCCCCAAGCTCTACACTCATAAATGGCTGAACCCTATCAGATTAAATTAAGTCATTAAAACCAGCATGAAACATACATTGAACACTGACTTAAAAAATAGCATAGAAGAAACTTTATGATTAATGGTAAATTGATACAAAGTAGCTGAATTCACTTATATAGGAGCATACTGATCTAATAAAGGAGATCGTTGCAGAGAAATTTTAAAAATGGCTCAGTCAAGGTAATGTGGATTTACAGGAGTTGACACAATTTTTACACCTGCCTTAAAACTATGTGGAAATAACTGTATCTTGAATCATTTGAAAACCTGACTGATGAAGAAGTCCATCACTTCCACAGCAAACTCTAGGCAGAAATTGTGAGAAGCTAATTCTGCTGAGAAGAAGAAAACTGAAGCCTTTGAGATATGATGCTGCCAAAGATCCTTGTGTATCTCTTGCATGGAAAATAAGGTGAAAGCTAAAGTTAGAAATATTACTGGAAAAGCCTCACTATTGTCAGAAATCAACAGGTGCAAACTTACATGCTTCTCTCACATCAGCACAGAGATGGAAATAACCTTTAGAAACTAATTATGGGAAGAATGATGGTGGGTCTTCTCAAGAGGGAATGATGAAGGAGGATATGGATAGACAGTGTGCAGCAGTTCACTGGGAGATCAGCAGTCAAATGTTCAAAGCCAGCATTGGCTAGCACTGGCTATCTGCAAACGCCAACACTTTCTTGCAAGCACTTAAATACAAATGCATCAATTTTGCTTACCTGTGCCACAATAACTTAACTGTGCACTAAACCACATCCAACTGTCCTAGGATAAAAAGATAATTCTGTCATCTTTGTGCAAAAGTGGAGTAATCACTCCATTTCAGCTGCACTTGCCCTTCCTTAAGGAAGGAAGTTTAGCTTGGCATAGTGAAGAACTTACATGAAGTGCAAGACATTACAGCCTCACTTGATGATGGATGAGGTCATCATGCTCTCATGGACACATGCACAACACTTTCAAGTTAACACACTCTCTCATGAAGTTTTGCTGCTCTAAGGAAGAAATTAGCATCCGGAAAAATGTGGCTAAATCTCCAGCAGCAGCTAGTATTCTGCCCATTCTTGAAACCTCACTGCTGATTCAGGACAGAAAATGCCTTACTTAATAGCACTAGTTTCAAACATAGAGGAGAAGTTTAGAAACAATAAATGCTAGAATATTTATTAGCAAAAAATTTTCATTAGCAAATGCAGCTTAGAATAGTCCAGGAAGTCCTCACACCTCCTCTAGGTATTTATGTTCCCTCCCTCCATGAAAAGTATGAAATTATAACCAGCAGGAGCTGAGCAGGCAGTTCTGCAGTGCGTTAGATATATCAGGAATATGACTATCACACAATGACAGGATGTATGTGCATGACTTTATCTTATTCTTTAGCATGAACTACGTTACACAATAAATCATTATGGTTACAAGGTCAAAAACTGTCAGACTTAAGACCTGCTTCCCTATGTACAGTTGGTTTGGAGACCTTGTGCATCTCTGATGTGGTCTTTAATGATGGATGCTTATGCCTTTCCCCCCCATGAACTAAATTCAGCCAAAACTGCTTGTTCCAATGAAAGATATTATACTTTTATAAGCCCAAAGATATTACCTATTTATAAAGGGTGGGGGGTGGGGGGTGGGTAAGACTTTGCTCTAAGAG
>JAVJGJ010000014.1:100568357-100612957 GCA_035590215.1 Microhierax caerulescens
CCCCCCCCCCCCCCCCCCCCCCCCCCCCCCCCCCCCCCCCCCCCCCCCCCCCCCCCCCCCCCCCCCCCCCCAAGACTTTGCTCTAAGAGATAAATTATACATGACAATTTCAAAGGTCATCTTACCCAGGGACAGACAACTCCTGCCCAGAAAACAAGACTCCTAATTTTCTGCTGGCAAATGGACAAGACAAAGCAGGGTAAGGGCAGTAAACTGCTTTATTTAGAGGGGAGAAAAGAGCACTTGAACTTTGTTCTTCCTGAATGATTACCCATGCCCGTGAGGCTGACTGCAAGTGAAGGACCAAGCATCACAATTTTGTCACATAATTAATGTCACACTTCTCCTCTTATCACAGGACTTTAAAAATGAAGAAGCAGATACTCTTGTGATCTAATGTACAGGACTACGCCAGTGATAATAATATTCCCATATTAAGTCACCCACACAATGCTGTTTAAGTGCAATACTGACAGGGAAGGCTTGACATAATCTAATTAGCATTAGTCAAGATGGCACATCGCTTTTAGAAACGACATAATATTGATATTTCTCACAAGAAAGAAATGCAAATAGGCTTTGCCATCCCTTTCTCACTAAAACCCAAACAAAACAAAACAAAATGGCCACCTTTTTTGTACAATTTTGAGTACTCCACAGAGCAGAATTCTAATGGTTTTATCACGTAAACTGAATCATGTCTGCTACAGGATTTTTTGACAGATTGACAGAAATGACTCTCAAACACACTCATTACCTTTGAAAACCCGTAATTGCAAATAGCAGAGAATAAGCACTGATTTGTTACTCACTCACACCTACTCCCTATCACGAACAGAAGCAGCCCTTCGCGCGGAGACCTGCTCTTCAATGCTGCCCCTTCGAGGGCACATTCGAGAAGTTCAAGCCCTCACACCAACCCGCCTCTGAACGCTGCGAGAACTAGATCAGGACAGTATAATGTTGTACCATTTGAATCCTATTACTAGTCTGGTACTGATTGTTCACCAGCATGGCATAGTAATGTAAAACTCCTTAATCACTTTAAGAAATTGCATTTGGTCCAGCAATTTTTGTCAAAAATCAACTTTGATTCCCCATATCACGTTCATGTTATCCCCTAATGACATCCTGGTTTAGATGTTACGATTTTCTTCACGTGGTCATCCACAATAATACAAGAACAAAATGAAATCGTCAAACTAAGCCTGTACTGAATAATTGTAAATGTCTTTTCCTCCCTTTTTTTCTTTTCTTCTTCTATTTTTTTTTTAAAGCTCTGTTGGCAACACAAGCTAATTTTTTTAGCACCATGAACTATATGCAGGCTGCTGGAGCTCCTGCTGGACCTCTCTCTGTCTTGATTCTCATGTGAGAGTGACAGGAATGCCACCTTCCCAGGGAGGCAGCAGAGTATACTGATCTTTAAATTACCTGAATTACAGGCTCCTGCATAAAAGTGTTTAAGATTCTCATCTTTCAAAATACAACAGCTCTACCTATAGGCAAGAAGCTTCATCATACCTTGAATGCCTTTCCTTTAGATGAGCAGTTAGATGTTAATGTCTGGTAAGTGACCTTTTCAGATGAAATGTTAGAAAACCCAAGGCCACAGTCTCAAGTAGCTGTCAACGGCATCCTAAGAAAAGCTGTAAGGTATGTGGAGTAGCACATACATTTTTTGGGGAAAACTGTACATTCCAGGTCACTGTTTAGATCAACTTGTCTGCCACTTGAGTATTACAAGTCTTCAAACACAGTGCTAATTTAGAAAACTACTATGGAAATAGCTAAATTGAAAATTATTCACATTCCATTCACTTAGATTCTACAGTTTTACAGGCATAAATAAAATGACAGTGGTTTAAAATTAACAAAACTAATAACTAATAAATCTCACAATTCTTGAAATGTTAAATCCAATAACAGAGTGCTGTTTACTAGACCTGGACAGTTTGTAATACCACAGCTTAGTGGCTGATGACATTTCAATTCTAAAGCATTGATTTCAAAAGTTACGAAAAGCATGACATATAGACATGACAGACTGCTTTTGAATTTTAAAAATTAAAAAAAGAAAAAGAGAACTGTTTCAAATATTTGTTCTCTTAAAACTTTTTTGCAAGTCATAATTGCCATAATGATTAAAAAATAGTGACAATTGAGAAACATCTAATTTCACTTGCTGATGAAACCCCTTTGTTTTAAGTTCTGAATATCCAAATATTACAAGGCTTTTGCTATTCATCTTCACACCACCAGCCACAGACTTCACCATAACCTCACTTAAGCCTCCTAAAATGAAGAAATAGACACAAAAAGTTAAAGCAGTAGGTTCCTATGAAACTGTAAAATGTTATGCAGAGGATTCTTTCTTTTTTTCAAGACTTCAGAGTGAAACAATGAAAAAAATTCCACATCTGGAATTTTTTAACGCAGGCAGCTAGAGATAGATGCACAGATGAAACCCACCTTTTCTTTAGAGCTGCTGAGAAGTCTGCAGGAGGGGTCCTGAGGCATTTGGAACCTTTTGGAACCACATATACAATAGGAAAATACCTGTAATAGCACTTGTTCTAAGAGTTCCCTTATTTTTACCCTGTTGACAGCCCTGGGATAATTTATTGTAACCACTGAGTCTGACGACAGATTAACTGAGTAAAACACAGTTACTAATAACTTAACCTACATCATCAGTGGGTAAAATCATAAGAATTTATTTTTATTTGCTTTGGGTTGTTGGTTTTTGGGTTGGTTTTTTTTTCCAGTACAAATACTGTACATGGCACCCTTAAGAGCATACACTCTGTATTTCACTGTTTCAGCTTGGACTGTGATTCCAGTATGTAAAATCAATTATTAGATTTCAAATTCATTATTCTTTATATGTCTTATGAGAACAGAGCATTTTCTTTAGTTCTCCTGTACGTGCCAGTGGTAACTGAAATTCAAGCTCGAAGATAAATTGCTGGTTAGACTGTACTGCAGAGGATTGGAGGCATGGAGACACAATGAAGTACCCCACTAGGTGTGAGAGTTCAAATTTCAGGGACTCCGCAGGCTTGAAAAGGAGGCATCAAACTGCTGATGAGAACAAAGGGAGCTACACTTGTGCGTTTCAACAGCATCGTAAATGGAATCACACACTGCTGAATGACTGCTTTGGGTTTCCCATCTTTCCCATAGATATCTTTCTGAACCTTACTCCACTATATTTTTCCAAGTTCATGCACAAAGCAATTCTAATCATCAAATGTCTTATTTTATTAATAAAGCAAATTAAGCTCAATTGGAACAACAATACAGCAGTATGGTTTGGAATCCTGTACACTCTGCCTTCCACCATTCCTTTCTGAGAAGGTAGTGTCTTCTGGACTGACCTATCCAAAGCCTTTGTAAGTGATCAAACAAGACAATTGCTCTCTGAGAGCTCCTTCAGGTGTTGGGAACATAGATGACTCCCTTCTAAACCTGCAACGTGCTGATGTTCAAACTAAGAGAGCAGTGGTATGGCTTGCCGTCATATATTGTCCCACTTTAATCACTGGTTTAGTGTTTTCTGCTGTCTCTTTGCCAGCTGGCTGACAACAAGGACATCTGTTAGTGGATCAGAATAACTGATGTGATGCTGTAGTATATGTTTTGGACCATTTTCATGCAAGAGAATGATTAACAGAGCACCTGTTGTGAATCTCACACATTGCTTACTGATGCCCATATTTTAGTCAACAGAACTCAGAAACTGGACCATAAAGACACATAACAAACATTTAGACATTCAGTTCACCGGACTGTGTTAAAAAAAATAAATAAATAGAAATGAAGCTCAGATGCATCACAGATAAAATCTGTTCTTTGCTAAGGAATGAACACCTAGCCTGCAGAGTTGGTAAGATAAGCAATTTTGAAGATGAAAAAAAGTTGGCACAATTATCCTTCAAAAACAAAAAAGGCAGAGGTTTCTTTACCACTTGATTACTGTTTCAAGAATCTTAATTCCCAATACAGGGTTTGGAATTAAATCTGGCTGATAGCCAACAAGGAAAACTAGTGATACTTCTGAGTCAGGGATGTGGTGTTGCCACCTTCACCTTGGAACTTGAGGTAACATCCTTTAGCTTCCCTCAGCCTAGTTCTCCCATTCTCATTTCGCCCATTCACTGTGTAGCACGCAACACGTCTGGAGATCACATACTTAGCAAATACATGCAGTTCTGATTGAACAAAGCAATACAGTATTTTGGTAGCTTTATATATCATCATAGCAGAGTACAAACATTAGTTCCTGATTTACTTATAAAATAAACCTCCAGGGCATTAATGTTTCTTTTGTTGTATAGATTACACCACCAGTACATTCACAATTACCTTTTTTGAAGTTATTAGGAAATATTCTCTGCTTATTCTTTATATGTAAACTGTGTTGCGCTGCTTAAATGATACTTTAGTAACTGTCCATAATTACTTTATTCATATCTATATGTTACTTCATTTTTCTCTACTGTGGAACTTAAATAACTGCAGTATAGTCTTCAGCTTAGGTTTCTTAGGCAGTAGGTGATGCGTCGTCCACTGTTAAGACACAAGATCGCACTTTTGGGATTTAGCATGTAATACTGGGGACAAGTCCTGTGCGTTAGTCCCAGCTTCTCGCATTAATCCATTTCATGGCCTTTAGCCCTTACTACACTATGGCATGATTCCCTTACTGTACAATGTGGTAGCACATTTGTACAATGTAATACATTGTACATCTCCTGCTCTGCAGAAGTGCATGGCATTTATGCATTAACATTTCTTTAAAAATTTCAAGAATCATGTAGGAAAGACTATGCATTACTGTGCAAGCTATGATTCTTAGATACAGCTAGGAAGGTTATGCAGTGCAGAAATGAGAGCTGCAAAAGTGTCTTTGGAATTCTTTTGATTCACAACCAAGCACAGACTCAGACCAGTTTCTGAGCTGCTGGCAGATATATGGGCCTGACAGAGTAGCCAGGAAATAATGTGACACATGGAAGCTCCCCAGGTCATGCTGGCGGGTCACGCTCTATGCTGGCAGCATGGAGAGTGCTCTGTGGTCCCCGGGCCCAATTCAGAGAGAATGGGCCAGGAGACTCCCACTGACCTGAGTTCTGGAGAATTAATGGATTTCTCAACAGGTAGATTGAGATGACACATAACTAAGAACCCTAAAATTAATCCCTAAGTAAGAATGGGGACAACATGAGAAACATAATTATTAGTTACTTAGAAAAGGTTTTTTAAATTATTTGGGTAGAGAAACAAAGACTTTGTCCTGAAAATCCAGCACTGTTTTAGACCATCTGAAAATTCTGAATTGGGCATTCAAGTCAAGGCATGACACAGTGAAGAAGTAAACCCACAGACCTCAGCACCAACCAACACAGGTTGTGGTCTTGACATTTAGCTACATTTTTTTCTGCTCAATGTCTGCAGAATTGAAAGAAATGCAAATCAGGTGTAGTAGTAGCTTGTTTCCAGGAGTCTGCAGGCAGTTGTTATTTATTTTACTCTTCATGACTTCATTTGGGTGCTATTTCTGCAGAACTCTTCACCTATTCAATGCCGAGCCCACCATCCTCTTCCACTATTTCCTGTCTTTTCTAATTGCAGCCTAAAATTCCTATGTCACTCACTCTTCAGCTTGATGGTCTCCAAGTTTCCACATCCACATAGGTACTTCTAAATTCTTCCAACAAGAACAGCTGAACTTTCAATAGCAGTTGGCTTATATTTCCAGGTATTTCCAGGCTCCTGTGCACTCCACTGGAAAAAAGTTCCCACATGACCACTTTGAAAACTGAAGAGATATGTTTTGCTAGCCCTTATCAGATCCTGGATTTGACTTCCTCATACAAAACAGAACTCACCATCTAGAAGGCATCATTTTTGCCAATTATGCTTTCTTTTTTATGACATCAAAACCAGAAAGACCTCAACAATTTTGCTTTCTCTCATGAAGTAGATGCTCTTGTATTTTGGTGTGTACTCTACCAGTGTCACAACATGATTTTATACCTTGATTTTACCTGCAATACAAAATCAACACAAACAGCAACAATTCCTTCCTGAAACTATCATGCTTTCCAATCTTGTTTGTTTAGAGGAACCTCTGAATCTTTGCCACTTGTGCAGGCAGAATCAAACATACTATATGCTTAACTCAGCCGGGAACTGTCATCACTATTTTAACATACTAACATTTTCAGACAATTTAATCTACTGATCCCATGCAAAGGCAATACTCCTTTAAAATCCCCAGAAGTGCTCTCCAGTGACTCATGCCAATTGGATTAGCTATAGCAGAAAGCACATACACTGAGGTACGAATACACAAACGGTAAGGAAATCTTGCTTTCCTGTCTAGCTTGCAATCCTCTGCACTAGCAAGCAAGATAAACCCAACAAGAGGGTAACGTTTAACCCACGAGCTGTGGACCAATGACCTAAGAAGTACTTAGCTGATTAGAAGTACTCTAGTTGATTAGAGTGCTCCTTCTCATTATGTCACAAGTGAGATAAGCACCATCTGGGAAAAACCGATGTAACTGCTGCTGGTGTTATTAAGAGAATTATATTCACCCTAAATGTTCAGGCCTATGTGGCTCACAGTTCTGTTTCAGGTATATGTATGATTCTCTGCAAACTAAGTATGATCCTCAGGGTTCCTTGGTGCCACTCACATTTTTGCATTGGCCAGATGTCAGTTTTGTTGGACAAACAGAGTCAGATGTACTCACAACTTCAACAGAAACTTTTCTATGCCTTGTTTTTCAATTGCTCAGGTTCCCACTGCTGAATAAGCAAATAGAAATTAATATTCTGTCCCTTTTAAGAACTTCCCAAGATCTTGTTAAAATTTTACCATCCTAGAATTTGACAAACATGTGCCTACAGATAAGCTGGGGATTTCCATGTGTACGGTAATAGATTTTGGCTGGTGAAAGGGCAGCCAACTGCCAATAGCCAACCCTCTGACCTTTGGATGGTCTTTTAGTATGGCAGTGTCTGTGCAGAATATAAATGGTGTAGATGAGTAGCTAAAAAAAGATCAAGGCCAAGTCAAAGTCATGATTAGGCAGTGAGTCCCAAATAACTCCTGGTTATAACAGAAAGAGATGTTTTAGTGATACTTTAATAGAGATTAATATATACATATATCATATATACTCATAATCACAAACATATAGATTTTAGCTTTAGTGGTATTCTGGCTTTAAAAAGTGTAGCTAGCATAAGCTTCATCAAAAGCACTGTACCAACAGGGCAGTTCCAGAAATATGTGAAGATAGCATAAGGCAGCACTGCCATGGAGAGACTCCTGCCCTGCCTCCCTTCACCTCTCCTTGCGCCAGCCCAAGATTTTGCACAGCCATACAGTAAGCAGGAAAGCTGAAACCTGGCCAGGCTTCTTTTGGGTTAGTCTTTAATGCAAATCTGTTCCCTAATCTGGCTCATCGCATGGGTGCACAAATGCAAGAGAGGATTTGAGAGAAGGAGAATGCAGTGGTGAAACAAGCAGCCAGAGATGGGACTGCCTTTGTGGCCACTGTCCTTGCTTAAAATACTGGGCCTGGAGTGTGGAATCATTGAGCAACACTAACTTTATGACTCTGCAATACTATAAGTAGAAACAAACATGGGTAAATTTACTTGTCCAAGCAAAAGCAATAGTTAGGAAGAAGCCTAAACTGGAGTGAACTGGACAGCTTAAGTGCTGAAAAAGAAGAACTAAGTCTTTCCCCCCAAAAATTGCTTATCTTACTCAAGTAGAGTTGATTTAGCAAGAAGCACTATGCAATGCTGCAATGATTACTGTTGGCCTGTGTGAGCTGACATTGTGTTTTGCTGTAGCTCCAACATTATGCAACCTACATTTCCTGTATATAATCACTTGAGAGACTAATTAAATAACACCGTTTTAATTACTGAAGACTCAGAAAGGGAATGTTGCCTTCTTAGTAGGATGAATGCTCCTAAGGTTAATATGCCACATAGCCAGGCAAGAATAACCCTCAATTCAATTTCTGAGATAAAATTTACTAAGGTTCTGATGAAGCGAGTGCCTTGGAGAGGCCACTCCTGAAAAATCAGAGAACAGAGTTCAGAACTTATGAGAAGATAAATATTTAGCTTTTCTTGTTATGGAAAGGTAATAATGAATGTAAACTTGAAAAGTGGTTTTAATAGTAAAATCCCATTTCTTTAGCACCCTACATACCATTGCTTTGATTCTTCTGTTATTTGACTTGGTGAAAATCAAGGAAGGACAATAATACTGATGTACACCAATGAGCTCAGAAACATTTTTTAATACAAATCAGTACTGTTTGGGGCATCATAATTTAAGACCAGGTTGGCAATCCACCTAGGCAAGTGATAGGATCCTACAGGAAAAGAGCCACAGACTGCCTGGCTGAAGACCGTATATTTTCCAGGGAGCCATTTCATAGCTTAGCCATTCTATTTACTATCTGGAAAAAAACGTACTCATGTTAAGTCATGCAACAATGAGGTAGATATATCCAGATGACTGCACTGAGAATGTAAAATATATGGTAAGAAAATGACAAAACTTTTAAGTGTTGATGAAGTACTAGAGACTCACCTGAGTTCATGCAGGATATTAGTCAGAGAGCTAAATCACATCTTGCAGTTACTGATCAGCAGTCTAACCACTTGAACCATCTTTTGTCCTTGCCTTAAAATTAATCTCTGATTAGAATGCATTCAACTATTGAAATAGCGCCTGTGATTTCATGCTCATGACTTCTGCATTGACTTAGAAGTACCTCCTCTGATGTCCATGCATAACAATAGATTACAGAAGTTACTTTATAAAATAAGGTTTCTGGACACTTGGCTGTAGAACAAGACAGACATTTCCTTCTTTCCTAGCTGCACTGTGGTGCAGATACACTGGAAAAAAAGAAGAAAGGGATGGATAAATGGGGTTATGCCACCTAAGCCAAACCCCAACGCCTCCTTTTGAAGTGCCTGCACTCCTTGGTCATGATAGTCAGGGCTGAGTAGGTTCCCTCTTATGCTTCAACTGGCATCTGCCTCAAAATGCTTCTAGCAAAACTGCATGCAAATTCTTTGAAATTCATTCATGGGGTGCTTTACGTAGTCTGCTTTCTGTCACCACTCTTTATACTGCCATGATGTGTTACAGGTTAAAACTGATTGAATGTTAAGAATAATAGGGTGATAAAACTAAACCAAGTGTGTCCTCCTGAGGTTAAGCAACAAAACACATCAAGTGATTTAAAATAAACTTTGCAGGCAGCCTACCTGTGCTGCAGAGGTGGAGCAACTCAGTCTGTGTTGGGTTACAGGCTCAGATACCGCATGGCTTAAACACATTTCTAAGGTCTTGAAGTTCTCATCTTGGAACAGTATGTTTGATTTTTAGTGGCACAGAAGCAAAGTTAATAAAACTTAACAAACTGAAAGCAGGTCCATAGAGAAGCAGTTCCACTGTCTCCTGGCTGGACCTCAGCTACTTGTAGAGATGTCAAGGTGAGCCTCCAAAGTGCTCTTCAGCACGTCCTGCAGCACTTCTAGTACTTGGCCTTACCCGGGTAACGAGGACTTGACCGTAGCCTTCCCATCAGGAAAGTCTGCTTCCATTTAAACAAGTCAGGTACGTACTAAGTGACAATACTCGACCAGAGTCTGCAAAGTTTTATTACCAGTTTTTCCCATCAGTGGCAACGAAGGCTCTTACCTGTTTTGGGGACACATATCGCTAAACATTCTCAGATAAACGTCTGGGAGCCAGTCTGCTCTGCTGAACTCAACAGCGGGACAAAGGCTCTGAGGGAGCCACCGCCACAGCGCTGCGCAGGGCTTTGCAGGGACGGTGCCCCCAGGAACGGCCGCCGCCACCGAGCGGCCTGGCGAAGAGTGTGAATCATACAGCACTGTCCTACCTATTTCAGGAAAAACACTTATCTGGGCTCTTTTCCTTTTAACGAAACGACACAAACGTTACATAAACACTGCACAAGTGAGGTGAACCATCGGCTTTGGTTGGTTTCATTTCCCTAAAGCAACACGCACAACCACGGGACAAGCCAGGCACCCCTCAGGTTAGTGTCTCTCGACGCTACCCGTTGGGTCCATCTTCACTCTCCTTCAAAAACTCCGAGCCCTTTCGCCCCCCGGAGGCTCAGCACCCGCCACCGCCAGCGCCGAGGAGCAGCTGGGCTCCCCCCAGCGCGGCCGCCTCAGCCCGCCGGCCGCCTTCCCGCGCCCCGCCCCGCCATCGGCCTTCTCTAGGCGCAGCTCATCCTGCCTGCGGCCAGCCGGCTGCCACCCCGCCATCGGCCTTCTCTGGGCGCAGCTCATCCTGCCTGCGGCCAGCCCAGCTGCCCCCTCCGCGCCTGCGCGCCCTCCGCCTCCCGTCGTCCCCTGCGCGGTGCGTGGCAGCAGCGGCGCGGAGATGGCGCTACACGTTCCCAAGGCCCCGGGCTTCGCCCAGATGCTCAAAGAAGGGGCGAAGGTGAGAGCGGCGCCGGTCAGGCGCTGTTCCCTCAGGAGGGTTGTGTTGGGGGGCGGGGAGGAGCTTGGGGGTCTTGGTGTGGCGGCACGGGGAAGGTTCTGGAAGGCCGGCGCGGGAGGGCGGCGCCTGGCGCACGCGGCCTTCGAGAAAGCTCCGGCAGCCCCCCCCGCCCCCTGCCCGGGGCTCTGCCCCCGCCGCCTCCGGCCGCCCCGGGGGTGCCCACCGCTTCGCGGGGCGGCGCTGCCCCGGATGTGCTGCCCCGAACAGGGCGCCCCACTCGGGCCTTTCCGGTGACAGCAGTGTCATGGGAGGCGGGTGGTGTGGAGAGCTCGTATAGGTGACGGCAAAATCAGCCGGCCCCTATAGATTTACCTGCTCAGAAGTGTCCCGCTTGTTACGTACGTTCCTTGACTGTTTTTCTGTTGCTGTGCCCATAAGAAAACTGCTTTTGCGAGTGTTGTATATTTTCCATATATTTGCTTTCTGTAAATTATTCTGATTGTATTTTACGTTAAACGTAAATCTTAGTAGTAGTCAAGGACTATGCCTGATAAAGCAGAAGCTCTCTTGGAATAAGTGGGACAGAAAGCAGGTGGTTGTGTTTTGGGGTTTTTTTATTGCAGGGGAATGCCAAAGGATTTTCTGGCTGCTGCTACTTGATAGAAAAGAAAGCTAGCTGCTCAGAAGGCCTTTTATTTTTCTTTTCAGAATATTCCTTGGAGTCAGAGAATGGCATATGTCAATGGCAGAGGGAGAGCAGGGAAACAGAGTGGCCTAGATACAGGTTCTCCCATAGAGAATTCAAGGCCAGAATAGCAAGAGATGTCTTTTACAAAACAAGGAGGCAGGTGGTGTTCTGAGATACTTGTTTTGTATTTATAGAGTAAATATTATTAGAGATACTTTTCTCACTTCTCATGGGTAACAGAGTATGTTTTATCCTGCTATTTCTTCTTTCTTAAGGCTCTTTTTGGGGATCCCACCTTTTCTTAAGGCTTCCAAACTGAAGCCAGGTGGATTGACTTCTCAAACACAAAGTGTTATACATCCTGCTGAGTTTTCAAACCACGCGTTTGGAAGCAGAACTGAGTTAAATGGATTTTGTGCAATATTGAGTTGTGAATAAAGAAGCATGTACAAAAATGCATGTTTTGAAGTTGTGCCCCTCTCCAATCTGGTATTAGTTGTTTTCTGTATCCCTTTGGCATGCCACAAATTTTTTTGGAAGAGTTAAAAGAGTTTCCTGTATTGAAAATTTGAACAGGGACTTGATTTTCTGTTCAGAAGCTTGTTGTGCCTGTTGAGCTGCCTAGTTGGGAAGGAGGAGACAGTAGTTCTTTTCTCACTGTCTGTGGGTAAGATTTAGTTTCCATTCAAACTTTTAAGTGAAATACCAATTCTAAAATAATAAAAAACTGTCATGGACTCAGTAGATTATTGCTGCTTTGATGAGAAATGCCTAGTTAATTTCTTTCTTTTTTTGTTAGAAAGCCTAATTCTGAGCAGAATGTTTTTCCCTTTAGCATTATTCAGGACTAGAAGAAGCTGTCTACAGGAACATCCAAGCATGCAAGGAACTTGCTCAAACCACCCGTACAGCTTATGGACCAAATGGTAAATAAATCCTAAAATTATTGTAGTGTTTTCGAGCAAAATGTTATGTTTGAAGGATAAGCCTACCTTGACAAAGAAGCAGCTATTTGTTTCTTGAGGAAACATATTGGACTTGCCCTAGAACTCTAAATATATAGTCTTTGTGGCTATAGAGATCAGTTTGTTTCATTATCTCTTGAGTTATGCACTATGTACCTGCCTTTGCCAGGTTTGTGTACCAGTTACTGTGTCCTCTTAGCTGTTTCGCAGCTATATGGAAGACTTAAACAAATTAAAGGAAAGATAATAACTTGGTAGGTATTCATAATGAACATAACCATGCTGTGTCCAGTCAGATATACCAAAACAACAAGTCTTCTCCAGTATCAGTTAAGTAAATGATGTACTAATATTTCTGAAGAGAAGACTGCTTATTCAGAAATTATCGATTTCTCCTTAATGTAATATACTCCCAAGTGTTATTTCACAAAAATCTTTTAGGCCCTTGAATTATAAATAGGGCTAGGGTTTTAATGTGTAAGATACACTGGAAAGTTACAAAACAGTATCTGTGTACAAAATTACATTTGCCTAATGAAGGATTTTTGAAATCCCTTCCCATTAGGAATGAACAAAATGGTTATCAATCATCTGGAGAAGCTTTTTGTTACAAATGATGCTGCTACTATCTTGAGAGAGCTAGAGGTAAGTTTTATGGTTCTGAATGTTCATAAGGAAGTACGTGTCACACTACCAGATGATTTACATATGTCATTTTGTAAATCATTTGTGTTTTTCACTGGATTTAAGTAATGTCAATGGGCTGTATCGACAGTGAGGAGTAGAACTCTCTTGTAAAGCAGCATTAAGTAGTTGCAGAAGGTGCTTAATGATTGCCTACTTTTTTCCCCAAAACCACTGTAGATTTAGAAGAGGGTATGTATAGACAATACAGTGTCTAAAGAACTCTGAATGAAGTAGCTGTTGCATTAATCTTCCAGTGTTGATTGTTGGCATGTTCTCCTGTCTGCTTAAATGTGTTAATTGGATTTAAGAAGCTGAGCATATTGCAGCATCCCCCTGTGAATACAGTGTAAGTGTGGAAAGACTGACCTGTCCTAACCTTTTTCTCTTACTATCAAATTCATATTTGTATCACAACACAAATAATGTTCTACGGAGTACTATATGTATATAGTATTGAATACTACAAAAATAGTGCAGGTATCAACTATTTCCTTACTTAATGTATTGTGTTAGTGTCTGGTATAAGTAGAATAGCTGTGGAAGTCTCATTCTCTTTTTAAAAAAGAAACTGCAGACTAATGAGTTTTTCATGTCACAGGATAAAATGACAGTTGCTCTAATTACATTCAAGGATACAGCAGTTTTATTGATAGTTTTCTTTGAAAGAAAGAGGAAGCAGTGCAATCTTTAAGCAGAATTAAACTGTAATTCAGATGTCTATTTTTGAGTGTTACACATGAATTCAGCTTGAAAATCTAAACTTCAGGCTGCTCTCCTGTTGCATAGTTTTGTGAAGCCACTGCATCCTGTAAGAAATAGCACAGAACCGCTATCAAGGATGTTTAATTCATTTTGTAGGGGTGTTCAATTCTCTTGATTTCATTTTTTTTATCTGTGTTTGCACTTTTGCTTATTACGGAAGTTATCCAATTAAGATAATCTGTGCTGCTTTCTTTTCCAATTTTGTGCATTCTTGGTGTCTTTAGATATAATTTGAAATAAGAGAGCTTTTACTGGATGCACAGAAAAACCTGGAGCTGCAGTCTAGGTGGGGTGTTAGTAACTGAAATCTGTAACTTCTTTTAAAGGTCCAGCATCCTGCTGCAAAAATGCTTGTGATGGCTTCCCACATGCAAGAGCAAGAAGTTGGGGATGGAACAAACTTTGTCCTTGTTTTTGCTGGAGTTCTTCTGGAGTTAGCAGAAGACCTTCTAAGGATGGGGTTATCGGTCTCAGAGGCAAGTTACATTGCTATTGCAATTCACATAGCTTGACTACATGTTGCCATTGTTCACTGTTCTTGTCAGTGTTGTGAATTGTCTGCTTCCTTCTGAACTGATTTTTTTTTTTTAAGACATACGAAGAACAACAGTGTGTTTTATAGCTTGTGATTGATTGCTTCCCTTATAAGCTTTTGCATTTGATAATGTTTTATGGCGCTTTCAAAAGGAGATTCAAGCAGTATGAATGCATGGTGAAGTGGTGTAGTGAATATTTATTGTTTACCACACAGGTGATTGAAGGATATGAAAAGGCTTGCAAGAAAGCCCTAGAAATTCTTCCAGACTTGGTGTGCTGTTCTGCAAAGAACCTTCGAGATGTTGAAGAAGTGTCATCTTTATTGCACACTTCAGTGATGAGCAAACAGTATGGCAATGAACAGTTTTTGGCAAAGCTTATTGCTCAGGCTTGTGGTAAGTGGACAAGAACAGATGTGCGCGTGCATCCTATGCTTGCATGTGATCATGGCTCGTGTTCATGTAAAGATGAAAGGTACAGTTAGTTTATCAGGTAGAATTGGACGGAAGCTTTAGGCTCTGAAATTAGTATAATCTTTTTCATGTTGAACTCTTGAAGTGGCTTGAGAAAGGTCTGTGTTTCCTACTAAAAGTTTATAGAAATAGCTTTTTAGTTTTTTTTAAAGCAGAAACCCATCTTTCTTCCTCTTTGTCATTAAGAGGATGTATTACACTTCAGATCAGCCATTACTAGTCTCAGCCTCAGAACAATGGAAGCAAGACTAGTTGAGTTGTGGTTTTCTCTCTAGATCTCCAAGAAAGAAAATTGGTGTTTAGTTTAAATGTTTTCTCAAAGTATTCTGGGTCAGACTTCTCTTGAACGTACATGTGTAAATGGATATTCTGACTTTATTAACTGAGCAGCCTGAATAGATGTTGCTTTCTGATTTCCAGACTGTAAAAACAAAATTTCTATTTCTCTTGTTCAGTTTATTAGCAGATCATAATTGCCTTAAATTTAGGCAGGCATTTCAAACCATTAAATTTTAGTACTTCAGAAAAGCTCCAGGCATTATTTATGGTGTCATTGTTCTATTTCATTCATCAAGCAATACAAATTTATTCTTTTTTGTCTTTTTTTTTTTTTTTTTTTCTTTTCTTGCCAGTTTCTATTCTTCCTGATTCTGGTCATTTCAATGTTGATAATATCAGAGTGTGCAAAATTGTGGTAAGTTGGAAGTAGCTAGCGTTGCTGTATTACCAAGGTAAACAGTTTAACGAAAGTTATTTTTTATATCTTTGAAAGTGCCTTTTCTGTTATTTCTGTTGTGTTGTAGCATGCATAATTAGTTTTGGAAATCAATCTTTACGTTCCTTGTTTAGCATCCAGTAGCAGCTTTCAGAAACAAAAATCATTAATATTGACAGTTTACATTAAATCAGATACACAAACTTAATTATACACAGGGATGTTGATTGCATCTTTCTTTTAGAAGTAGTCACAAGACTAGGCTAAGATGTAGGCTGGCAGAAATGTGGCAGTCTAATCTTGTGTTCTTTTTGACAGGCTTCAGTATGTTACATAGGATTGGAGCAAGTTTATATCTAGTATGAGCTTCCTCCTGTGTTTTTTCCCTGCTAGTAAATACATTACAAATTGAGCACAGGGAATGAATGTTACAGGCTTTAACCTGGACCACCAACTAATCTTAAAATGGGAACCTGTAAGACAGTGTTTGATGTTGCTAAATAAGCTTAAGTCTTACTTCTGCTGTGGTGAAAAACTGAGGTTGCTACATTCGAATGCATGTAATGACTGCCTTTCATAAAGGGTAGTGCAGCTTTATGACAACAAAAGATCAATAATACGACTTTCCCCCATTCCATTTGTTTCAGGGTGCTGGTATCTCTGCTTCCTCAGTACTGCATGGCATGGTTTTTAAAAAAGAAACTGAAGGAGATGTTACTTCTGTTAAAGATGCAAAAATAGCAGTGTATTCCTGCCCTTTTGATGGTATGATAACTGAAACTAAGGTATGTTAAAGCTCAAAATAAGTTACATATCTATTTATGCTCATGTGCTCTTATTTTTAGTTTTAGCTATATATATTCTTGACGCTTGGTCATTGAGATATTTTTGTTAATACTGCGTTCATTAGTTTAAAAAAGTTCATAGAAAATGTCTGTACCTAATTTTGCTTTACAGGATTTTGGGAGTTGGGGAGATGATGTTGTTTTTGTTGGGTTGTTTGAGCCAAACTACATGCTAGAATGTCTGAACCTCAGGGTTGTCTAGAGATCCTAGAATTGCCTGTTCTTTGACTTGTTTCACCATGTTGCCTGGGAAGGGTGGCAGTATTATAAAATAGGATGACTTGAGGTTTATGGATAGGTTGGGAGACAAAGTGGTTTGTCAAAATCTTTTAGGCATGTAGTTAACACTGAATTGATAACAGTGTATGTGTTTTACTAGGGCACCGTACTTATAAAGAATGCTGAAGAACTGATGAATTTCAGTAAGGGAGAAGAAAATCTAATGGATTTGCAAGTCAAAGCTATTGCAGATAGTGGTGCAAATGTAGTAGTAACAGGTGGCAAAGTGGCAGACATGGCACTCCATTATGCCAACAAATACAATCTTATGTTGGTCAGGTAAGTCCTAGAGCATAAAAACATTTGATCTACTGGGTTTATGAAATGTGCTTGCCATTGAGTGCCTCTTGCCTCTCAAACAAATTAGAAACAAAATATTGCAGACTATTTGGCTTTCTAGTGGATCAAAACCTGCACCGCAATTTAGTTGTTTCATAGCTTATGTTCCTTGAACAGTAGTTCACCTCTTTGTGACAGCTAGGTGGGGAGGAACTTGTGTATATGGTACTGTTGTTCTGGTGTAAGTGTCTTTTATAGCACAGCTGAAATCTATAATATCAAAATCTGTGGATCTGGTAAAGAGGGATGTGGCCCCAAGGGCATGGGGGATTGTACCGTAATGGTTCCTCTTGGTCACAGTCCTTGTGATGCTTCAGCAATGATGAGATGTCTCTGTGCATCACTAATGTATTGAGGGATGGAGGAACTAATTTGTAATACTTTTCATTTCTGTGGGCTTTAAATCTTCTTTGTAAATAAAGCATGTTTGTACGTCCTTGAAATAACATTCTGCATGGCATAAAGTTAAATGACCAGCAGTGGCACTTGCATCTCACACAGACAAGTGGTACTTTGTTGAAATCTGTGACTGTATCGGTAGTGTCCAAAAAGTCTTAATTTTTGGAAATGGAGCATGATACTGTAAACTCTTGCGTAACTAGAGAAAGTTTACTAAAGAGGTGTTGTAAGGATAATTCAGGTCTTATACACTAGAAGATTAGTTTGACAAAGTATTTGAACTAGTTTGTTTTTAAATTCTTAGGAAATAGTCTTTGGGTAGCATCCCTGAAAATAGGTAGTTATAACTTGAAAGAATAGATGATTGGATTTTGTAACTCGACACAGGAAATTTTGGTAGATGTCAGTAGTTTAAAAAATGCTGCCAAGTTAAGAGAATACTTACTCATATGTGTCAACATTTGTTCTGGAAATTTGTTTTTAAAGGTTGAACTCCAAGTGGGATCTGAGAAGACTGTGCAAAACTGTTGGTGCAACAGCCCTACCCAGACTGGTATGGACTTTTCAAATGAGGAGCAGAAGGGAGAGCACTGATTAGCAGGTTCACCTTTTAACTCCTGTTTTTCTTTCTAGACTCCCCCTACTCTAGAAGAAATGGGTCACTGCGATAGTGTATATTTGTCAGAGGTTGGGGATACACAAGTCGTTGTGTTTAAACATGGTATGTACATTCTCTAGAACTGTTAATGCTGCTGTTCTAGAAGTACGATGTTCATGTGGGTTTTACACCTAACAACCTTAGTTCAGTAATGCACGTGTCTGCCTGAACAGAAAAGGAGGATGGTGCCATTTCTACTATACTCATTCGTGGATCTACAGACAACCTGATGGATGACATAGAGAGAGCAGTGGATGATGGTGTAAATACTTTCAAAGTACTCACAAGGGTAAGTAGCTAGAAAGCTCGTTGTCAAACCTGAGCTATGGATCAGTTTGAGGCAAGACTTGCTTGTTTGCTGCAAAGACTGTAGCAGATATTTACATTATCAGCTGAAGAGCCTTCCTGAGGTGTAGAGGAGGCTGCGTGGTATTGAGGTGTGGAGGGCTGTGTTGAGAAGGTTGCTGCTGACACTGTTGTGAATACAGTGAACATAAAAGACTGTGCTCAGCGTGTACTCAGTTTTCCAGTAATGAGTGAGTTCTTGAAGGTGGATTAATTCTGCTGCTTTGTCATGGCAGTCAGCTCTTTGTTTCCCTAAATGTTTTTTAATGTTCCTTGGAAACCAGGCACAGAGGAAAAGCTAGATAGCTTTGTTTGTCACTGGGGATCAGGAGGAACTGACCAGTTGTAAACTGAATTTCTAGTTCATTGGTGGCAAGACATGCTTCCTCAACATACTACAGATAATGCTTGATTGGTGGAAGAACTCAGTTCTGCAGAGTTGTTTCTGTGAGGTTTTGTGGACTTCATTCTTTCCTTTTTTAAGTATAAAAGGAAACATTTGTATATTTACTCAGAAGGTGGTATGCAAAATACTTTTTTTATACATTTACATATATAAATACAAAACCCAAAACCTTTTGTTTGATGCTTAATATCCTGTACATACCAAGACATGCACATTGATTTAGAGTACTGGAACAGCTCTAGACTCGACATTTATGATTGTCCCCAGGAGCTGTCGTGACTTCTGATTTAGTATGATTACTTTTCTGTTTAAAAGACTGGAAGTTCTTAAGTGAATGCTGGTTTGCCAAAGAATATACAAAATACTGAATTTAAAAGAAAACTCCGACACCTTGTGATGCTTGTTGACATGTTAAACTTTGTGTACAGTAAATTGGTTTCCTGCATGATATTTCCCAGTAAGTTAATGGAAAAGATGAGATAAATCTAGGAATTCTTTTATTAGTGAAAAATTGAAATTACTTTCTTAGAAAAAAAACAACCAAACAAAAAAACACCAATGAAACCCCAGACACAAAGCTCAAAACATTTTTTTTATTTTTTTTTTTTTTTTTACTCATTCATTCCAACGTGTTTGAAGAAATTCTGTTAGATTTCTCTTGTACTGCATGTTTGTTCTGAAACAGATTTTTAATAAGCTTGTGTGGTACAAAGCTCTATTGCATTCTTGCCAGAGTATATAAATTCTAAAAAGTGAAAATTAATACGATGCTTTAAGAAAAACTTTGCATTTTGGGATGGTCTATTCACAGGATAAACGTCTTGTTCCTGGAGGTGGTGCAACAGAGATTGAATTGGCCAAGCAGATCACATCTTATGGAGAGGTACAGCAAATGGGCTTTTTTACTTTTTAGTTTGTTTTATACACACATATATGTGACTTATGAAATTATATGCGTATTATTTTATACCAAAAAATACATGTGTATTAATGCATATAAATAAATAAAAAATATGGGGGGAAAATGCCTCCTTATCTCTGGTTTTTGAAATGCTGACATGGCTTTTAACTTCACTTTAGACTTGTCCTGGGCTTGACCAATATGCTATCAAGAAGTTTGCTGAGGCATTTGAAGCCATTCCTCGAGCACTGGCAGAAAACTCTGGAGTAAAGGCTAATGAGGTCATCTCCAAACTCTATGCTGTGCATCAGGAAGGGAACAAAAATGTTGGATTTGATATTGAGGTAAACAGTCTATCACAGTACTTGGTGCTCAGCAGTACAGGGTTATATTTAAAAGTACTTCTATCAGTATTAAGTGTTTATAGATTAAATTATTGAAGCTCTGTGTTGCGCAGTTTAGAAGAACTAAGAATTGTAATACTGAAGTGTGGTCTTTTTCATTAGCAAGCAGTTAAATTCAGTGTAGTATAGTGGCCTTGTGTAGGGGGTAAATGAGATCGTGAACAAATGTGATGGAGAGTAAGTCTTTAGTCACTACTGGTTTTGTCTTCCTGCTAATGGGTAAGGAATTTCTGAAGAGGGAAGATGAGATCAGAGAAGTGATAACTTGTTCTAAACCTGTAACCTTGAAAACCTAGTAATTTGCTCGGTAGAAGCCTGACAAAGTTTTAAAGTTTTGAATGTTTTTCCCCGTCTGGCAGGCCGAAGCTGCTGCTGTGAAGGATATGTTGGAAGCTGGTGTATTAGACACGTATCTTGGGAAATCCTGGGGTATCAAGCTAGCTACAAATGCAGCAGTAACTGTCCTGAGGGTAGATCAGGTAAGCTTATAGTAACTTAGGCACTGAATTGAAAGCTTTAACTCAGCGTGAAGAACACCGATATAAAATGCATGAATCTTTTGGGGATGCAAGGTGTAAAAATACGATACTTGAAAAACATGGGGTTTTTCTTTCTGAAAGCCAGGAAGTTTGTTCAAGAGCTCAGAATTTGGAGTGCTGTAATGCTGCTTTCATAGGAGCGCTGTTAGTGGGTTTTGGGGTTGTTTTGGGGTTTTTTTTTGTAAGATTTGACAGTTGATACTCATATCCAGGAAGTTATCCTAACTTGCATAGGAACAAGGTTTAACCTAAGAAACCTTTGCCGATTCGTTGTTTTTACATGAAAATCCAATGTTAGGAAAAATAGAGGTCATAACCTTAATGATAAAATTCTTCGTATATTTTGTGGAACTTCAGCAAAAATGTATTTGCATGTGAAATTTCTGTAGATTATTATGGCAAAAACAGCAGGCGGTCCAAAAGCCCCTAAGCAACAAGGACATTGGGATAAGGATGACTGGAAAGATGAGCCTGAAAAATAGTATGCAGTAAGCTCTGTTCCTCTAGCAGAGAGGTCTCTGTGTGTGAGTGCATGCATCAGTATACTGACAAGCACATGGCAGATTCTGTCTCGAGGACACGTAACACTGCTGTCTTATGTATGCTGATCGTGACATTTTGTATCGGTGCCTTTGCAAATGAATTTTACTTCTAAAACCAAATTTTCACAGAAGGGATGACAAGTGCCATGTTAGTTTTACCTTACTTTTCACTATAGCAAGTGCAGAAAATGAGCCTTTAACATGGTAGGACTAGTAGACTTCATGCTTTTAAAGTGTGATGCTTGCCTCAGTAATTCAGAACAATAGCAGTGATACTTCTACATCCTCCTGTAGTGTGCCTCCTGTAAACCAGCCTATTTTAGCACTTGCTTTCTGTAGACCTAACTGAAGTCTTAATTTGCATGCAAAAATGAGGTAAAAGCCCTTTTTTAGTGTATCAGGGCTCAGTTTCTGCCATTTCCAAGAAAAAAAAACCTACTTTGGAAATATATCAGTTAGATGGATTATAATATTCACTGGCTTTAGTTTGGAGTAGGGAAACTGCATGAATTTAGTGAATGTCAGTCCAGCATCATTATGGCTATAGATGGTCTAAGAGTCTGATTCTAACCTTAATCTTTTCTTGCTTCCCTGTTTATCTTCAAGATCATCATGGCAAAGCCAGCTGGTGGCCCTAAACCTCCATCAGGAAAAAAGGACTGGGATGAAGACCAAAATGATTGAACAGTTTAAGTCACATGTTTAATTTACGTGGTTATGTGCGGTTTTTCATATTCCGGTTGGAACCTGTCATGATGTTCTGCTCTGTAAGTTATGAACGGTGTCTGATGGAGCACGGAACTTCGATAACACTTCAATAAATGTACTTGCTGTTAAAATGCTAACTTGTTTGATTTGGGCTCGGTGGGACAGGGTTGTTCCCCATTTGTGGACATGCAGGCATGTGACTGTGGGAGAGGTGGGCTGACCTTGACTGGCTGGACTGGGGCAGAGCTTGAGCTGAAAAACAGCCTGGGGGTTGAGATAAAGACAGGGAGGGCACAGGCAAAACAGACTCAAAGTGCAGAAAATTTGATTTTTAATGAATGAAAAATAAGCGCTGGAGAGCAAGAAACAAAAAACTAAACCACCTTCCTGTTCACCTCCCCTTCTTCCCTGGCTCAGCTGTACTCCTTCATCACACCTCTTCTACCTCTTCCTCCAAGTGGTGCAGGGAACAGGGTCTGTGGTCAGTCCGTAACAGCCCCTCGCTGCTGCTCCTTCCTTTGCCCGCTTTCCCCCTCTTCCCCTCCTACTGCTGCCTCAGCCCAGGACTGTCCTGCGCCGGTTACAGCCCATCAGGAACAACTCCTCCTGTGTGGTCCTCTGGGCTGCAGTTCCTGGCAGGGAAACCTGCCCATCTGGGCTCCTCCACAGGCTGCGGCCTGAGGGACCCCACAGCTGCTGTGTGGAGGCCCAGCATCGTCCTCTTCACGAGCTGCGGGACCGCCTGCTCCAGCGCGGTCTCTGCAGGAGCACCTGGAGCACCTCCTCCTCTTAGTTTCTCACGTTTCCCGTCACAGCTAGGCAGCGTTTTCCCATTTCTCGCACACACACGCTGCCCCCCTCGGCTGTAGGGCCCAGCTGTGCCCCGCGGTGGGTCTGCTGGAGCTGGCTGTGTCCAGCAGGAGGCACGCCCAGCATCTCAGAGGCCACATCTCGCAGCCCACCCCACCGTCTCGTCGTGATACCCGCACCCGTACGGTGGGCGAGGGAGACCGATCACAAGCCCACTGCAGGGAGCTCATTCCTTCCAGGAAACGTGATCTATAATCATTGCAGCTCATTGTGCTCCTTACCCAGTGTTTGAGTGAAAAACTCAAACAAGTATTGAAATAAGTACGGTCCGTGCTTACATTCAGTTTTGTCACATGCCTCTTTCATCCTCGCCCTCTGACATCTCCGTGCTCTCAAAATGGCAGCCTGACAGCAGTGAACTGCCTCGCATTCACAGGGCCTTAAAAATAAATGTTTGCAGCCATAGCCAGCATGATGCAGTGCTGGAATCTTTCATCTGAAGCCTCCTGTTAAGATTCTTCTTGGAAATTAAACAGCTTGTATGCCTCAGAGTAGCTTGAAAGGAGAACTGCACTTGAAATTCAAGCCACTTCAATAATTAATCCTTTTATTAGTCTTGTCAGTGCTACTCCATTTCACAGCCAGAAGGGAGTGGAAGGCTAAATCAAGTCAAACTATCTTATGCCTAAATAAGGCTGCCATGACAGCTACACTGATGCTCGCTTTATAGTCAGTTGCTGGTGTGGCTGAAAAATAAACTCAGCAAGTTTTCAGAAGGATTGGCAGGCATACTGATACCGTCAGCTGCACAAGTGCTGCTGCTAAGGGTCACAAGAACATGTAAGACTGCCCATTTTCTTGGTAAGGTTGCTGCAAAAAATGCACTGAATGTAAGCAGCTGCTGCTTGAGCATGGAGGACCCAAGGTTTTATTTCTGTGAAACCCTGTGTGAAGCCAAGCCTGTAGAGAAGAGTTAGAAGTCACTGCAGGACTGTTTTTCTTACCCCTCTAGTGCAGAAAGGCTACACTGGAATGGCTGTAGCAAAAGGTAGAGAGCACTGAGGTCCCAGCCTTGCCAAAATACCCGTGTGAGGTTTCCATACAAAAGGATTCCTAAAGAGTTTGCAAACTGAGGGCTCCTCTACTGGATGCAAACCCACAGTGGAAGGTGGGCTGATGCTGAATTTGTCTCAGCTCTAAGACATTCTAAAATATACAAGGAAAAGTTGATAGCTGAGATAACTACCATTCAAAGTTCTAGCTGGTCCCTTTAATGCAAAACAGCTGCTGCTAAAGACGTACAGCACCTGCAGGAAACTAAATGTAATCATTGCTTACCTGTGCCAGTGCACAAATTACTCAAGAGAAGCTCAGAGGTGTAGTTTTGAAAAAAACATTTATTTAGAAGTAGCGAAAACACTGGAAAAAGTATAAGTTAACCACTTGTCAGTGTGTCTAAGAAGCATAAAGTATATTCCTGCAGTTGGGTACAGTAGCTCCAACATGTCAACAATGTGATTTGCCAGTCTGCCTTCTTTCAGAGCACTTGGAGACGGCTGGACATATTCTCAGATGAGTTACAGGAGTCGCTCATAGAACAGCAGATAGGCTTGTGAGCTCAGCACTTTCGATGCAGACACAGCTTGTACATGGGTATCACTGATGTGGAACCACTGCCCTTTTACTGGCTCGGTTTCTAAAGCTGTGAAAGGAAGAATTTAGGAGTAAAAGTCATTACAAAGAATTGGAACAACCCATCCCATTACTGTTCTGCAGCAAGAAATAACTTGTAAAACACTACTAATTATTCACCTTCAGGAGATTGTCCTCGAAGGACAAGGTCAGAGAGATGGTTGTTCATATTTCTCATTTTGGCGTACGCAGTGTAGTGCCCAGACCTCATTGTTCCACTGTGTTCAACAACTCCATAGAGAGAGTACAGCACTTTTGTATTCCCTTCAGCCACATTCTATAAAAGCAAAAGTTGAGGTATGTCAGTCAGGTACTGGGTTTTAAACACGGCTGGAATGTAAACTCTTCACTTTGCTTTGACCTGTATGCTGATGGAAGGGAAGCCCATCATTACAGATTCGTGCAAGCACTACAGCTACGATCAGCGCAAACTGCACTTGCAAGTTACCTGTATGACCCCACAAAACAACTGGAGCTTGACAAGCGTTCTACAAGGATTCTGCTAAGCAGCTTCATTGTGAAAGCACATTAGAACAAGGGGAAGGAGAACCCAATTGTTTTCCCACTTACTTTACATTTAGCTGTACAGAAAGGAGCCAAGTCTATCACTTCTGGAAACTTGATGTGCCTATTAACCTTCCGTAGATTAAATCCAGCCTTAAACAGACAAAGTAGAGGAAAACCCCAGACTGTTAAAATGCGCATATCAAACCCATGCTGAGTTACTAAATACTTCGGGTTAAAGCTTCAACAATGTAGAATTAGTTTTACATTAAAAAAAAAAAAAAAATCAGGAAAAAGCAACATTGGGTTGTTTGGGGGTGGGTGGGGGTGGGGGGTGTTTCCCCTCTAATGCCCAAGGTTTTCCAGCATCACCTCCTTGCCCCAACATGCTGCACTGCAGCACCAGTTAAGGCGGCTCTTTAAACTCATTCTTAGGGTAACTTAATGGTAGCAAAAGTAGAAAAAGAATCAGCTCTACTTTACTTATGTAGCTATCTCTAGTTTCTCAGATACAGATACGTACGTATCACATACATAATATGCCTGAGGATCTAATTTTGTATCATCAAAACTGACGTAACTTCTACTCCCACCTTATTCAAATAATCTTCTAGCATCAAACTGGAAAAACAGAAGCAAAAGATGACAAATATTATTCTCTTAATCAAGTTAGTCTCTTGGAACACTTCCATTTTCTCTGTGAAACTGTTTCTCATCTAAAGTCACATCCCTTATTTTTCAAATATTTCGACCAAAATACTGAATAGCTTTAGATTTAGAAGGGCAGTACTCTTTCACCTTTTTTTCTTGGAAAGCTAAAGCCCTAAAATAAAAACTTTCCTGCAATTTGGAAAAAAGGTAAAGCCACTTTATTTTGGATTTTATAAGTAAGAAATAGCACAGCTTTCCATTCATGCACACACACACAGAGTAAGGCTCAGAATCCTTTTTTTTCCAATTCCTCCTACCCGTTCATTACATTCATTTAGTAAGGGATACTATTCTATCTGTACTGAAATGTAAGACTCCATGAACTACTGCAGCAGCAGGAAAGAATTAATGCTAAGATATTACTTGATAAAGTAAACAGTAAGAATAACGAGGGAATATAATGCAAATAAACTCACAAAACAGTGTTTTTCCAGATAACTAATGGATACTATTTCAGGAAAACACACCACCAACTCTTCAAAGACAAAAAAAACCCCAATGCTGCACACCAATGCCTTTCAAACTTCAGGGAAAAAAAAAACCAAAACAACCAAAACAGCCTTATAGGAAATGAAAATATGCCAACATTAGTTTTAAGATAAGCTAGCACTATGTGCATATATACATGTTAAACTGGTAATATATACATACACATTTTTGCAATATCATCCTTCCACTTACCTGTTGAAACCTCTTTAAGTGAAGTGTTAAAATCGGAGGAGCAAGAGAGATTAGCATCTGCTTTTTGGCATTAGTATAAATGTACTTCTTTTCACCTGGAGGAAAAAAAAAACCCACCAATGAGTAACATGTAAACAAGTGTTACAGCAAGAATGTCTTTATTTTCACTATTTAGACTGTCACAATGTCATCCACTACAACTGAGAAACTGAACATTCCCCTTTAACATGATGAACTGTACAACAGCTGCCATCTGCAGACCCCTTATCACAAAAGTAACCATTCACACCACGTCTGAGCGGTGTCAGCACAAGCAGGATGAATTCTTGCTCATTCTCCACAACTGAACCAGAAATTGCATGTGGCTTTTCTTGGCCTTTTGAGCAAACACCAATATGATTTCCCTATGACTGTCACATCAGAATTTTCACATTTAAGGAAAGAACAGGGAAGTCACCTGCTAAATAGCTGCTGCCTACATTCATCCACATAATGATTTTTTAGATTGAAACGCCCTTCCCCTTCCCCAAGCCCACTCCTCTTTGCTCATTGTTCTTCTTCAGTCCTGCGGTACTGTGGACCCAAGCTTGTGACCCTACTGTTCTCAATTGCTTGTACTAACCTGTGTGAAAGTCCTGACAACCCACCCACTGAATACTTGTTCAACCAATCCAAGTTAAAGTTACACAAATATCACTTCAGGGACATTTCCCCCCCTTAACCCACCCAAGCAGCAGATAAAGACGTATTTAAAATTTTCTTTTAAAAGATAATTTGTCATACTTTTTGTGTTCTTCTTTGGTCCATAATGTCTTTGTGTACATACATCACAGAGTAGTTTATTGGTCTCAGTAAGTTTTTCATTACGGGTAAACTGATACAAACAGTGATGGATTGAACCTTCTTCTGGGTTCAGGTCTTCCCTGTTTGCAAGAGTACAAAATGCTGTTTCTGGATCTTCAGTCAATACTTCACATGTCTTGATGGGAACAGTTTGAAGGTCATCTAAGGTACTTGCATCAGATTCAGCGCTGGCACCCAAGTGCAGTTTTGAGAAGTCAGTAACAAGCTCTTCCTCATCTTCATTTTCATCATCCTCATCTTTCAGAGACAGGTTGTCAAGGCCATTGACAACATTTACAGGAGAATCTAAGCCTTCCATAGGGATATCCATGAAAGACTCCTTTTCTACACACCCTTGTTCTGTCTTTCCTGTATTTTCACACGTGCTCTGAACTTCTGTATTATTTCCCTGTATACTCAAATCTTTTTGATTTAAGCAGTGATCTTTGCAATCATCTGACAATTCATCTTCTTGCTTCATATCACAAGTTTCAGAGTTAATTTCTGCCTCTGATTCTTGGTTATACACAACATCTTTTTCTGACTGTTCAGTTGCACAGATATCTGTGAAGTGAAACACCTTTCCTTGAAGTTTTTGCTGGCGGCGCTGGCTCTGCAAATTGGAAGACATAATAAACTCTTGTTTAAACACAAAACCCAGAGGAAGTTTAAATTATACTTAGCGTTTCTTACTATTTCTTTAGCAAAATTTTTGTAACATGCCACAGATGCAAAGGGTGGAAGGGGGGAGAATAATCTACGATTTAATGATCAGAGGTGATCAATTCAACCAATACCGAATTTATCCTCACTTGGCAATAGTTCCCACTGCTCCTTGTTACACAGTATCTTCAAATACAACTAATGATTCCATTTATATCTTCCCAATCCTTTCTTACATTTGTATTCTAAAGTTTTATGAATATTCTTGCAATCAATGACTGGAGAACTGCTGCCTGATACAAATTAATGCTACTTCAGGCAGGCAATGTAAATCCTACGTTCCTCTGGATATTATTATTCCTAGCACAGCAACTCTTAACAGAACACATAACTCCTAAATAGCAAAGACATAGATAAAATTGGTCTCTTCCATTGTGCATCTGAGTGACGAGAAATTCTAAGCCGTCTCCTCCATCATCTAAACTGAGGAAGCAAAAAGAATTGGTTTTACCAGAAGTTGCAAGCACTTCATTAATAAAAGCAAAATACTTAACAAGACCAACCTTGGCTTGCTTTTTGGCCTGTTTCTTCGCTTTTTTCTGAAGGTGCTTACTTGTACCAGGGGGCTCATCTCTCTGCTTAAGATAACAGTCATTATTTTTATCCTCTTCATCTTCAGATTTATTGTCTTCGGTTTTTTTGACGTTTCTCTCATTTGTAATTTTTACTTTCTACAAAAAAAACAAAAGCCACAAAACAACAACAGCAGTAGAGATGTTATTGTCCTAAATCACAAAATAGTGTTCCAAAGAAAAACACAGGGATGAGATTTTATTTGACTTTTCAGTTCAAATGTAACATTGCAGTGACTATAACACACAACTAACTCATTTATTCCACCCTAGTCTTTACAAAAGAGATGTCTCACTCTGGACGGAGTCCATGTGAAACAATGACTTGCAGAATCAAACAGTATAAAAAAAATAAGGCTATGAAGGGCCAAATTCTGAACCTGTAAATAGGCAACATTACCTTTAGCTCTAACAGATGTACATCTTATTAAATGCATTGAAGAGTAACATTTTACACAAGCAGAGACATTTTCAGTTGAATTGCCCGCCACAGAAATTGTTTCTTTCTGCTAAAATAAAATTTGTTGCAGAAGACATATGATCCCTTTGGATGAGGGGCTTTCATTTCAGTATTTACTCATTAGCTATTGGGTGAACAGTGCAATGTAACAAATCTGAAATATTACAAATACAGATCAATAAGAAACACAAAGCAAACCAAGTATTTTGAGTGCTAGAGATCCATCAAATAAGTATTCACATACTGTTCTACCAATGTTTACCTTTATTCAATAATATGAATATTATGAGAAGTATTCTTGCACTCAGTGCAGAAAAATGGATGAAAAACAAACAAAAAAACAAACAAAAAAGAGTATTCAAGCAACCACTAGACACCCATTACTGTCAGGCAATTTCCTTCATTTTTACAACAGTGAAGGTTACTTGGGAAGCACTGTTCTTTGCAACTCAGCCTTCTGCAATAGCGAGACAACACTGCAACATACTCTACTATTTCCCTAAGCCAATCTCCATGTTAGAAACATTAATGGACAAAACAGCAAGATCACCAACAGACTATCAGTGATTTTTCAGAGACAATTTATGAGCCACAGCTTACAGAAATGACTCTCAGGAAAATCTTATTCTCTATCTTTCTGAGCAGATCTGTAATTTTAGCTTTCAAAAGAGACATATGAAAGATGTATAAATGAATTCCCTAATGATTATATAATAAAGGTGTCTTCCTATAATCAAACAAAAACTAAGTCAAAAAGCAAGCATGTACAATTTCTTACCTGATCATCTAGTACGGGAAGCGACAAATCAAGGAAAGACTCGTGGACCAAAGATACCTTCAAATGAATATTCAGAAGTCCAATTTAATTTTGCTTGGAAGTGGCTAACTTGCTGTCAATAGGCTTATTTGCATGTAGGGGCTTGCTTGCCTTCAATGTATGCTTTCACTTGTGCATTCAAACATAAACCACAGCTAATCCACCTTCACAAACAGCTATCCATCACCAAAATCTAACAGTTATTACCACAGAAGCAAACAAGAAATACTTTCACAAATTTCAGTTTTCTAGTGGCCTAGAATGGGAGAACCCAACTTAGGGACTACGAGATTGATATCTGCAATCTGTCATGATATTCGTCTAGCCCACTCACTAATAATACCCTTAATTACTTCATTATCCCAGTAGTGCTTTCTTGCTGAACTATTCCCCTGGCAATCCCACGGTCATTCCAGTGTGGGAAAGGGAAAGACCTAATCAGCTAATGAAAAAGCAAAGGGCCCCTGGCAGCATACTGCTGGTAGCAGAACAATTCGTTCACTCTACAGTTTGCACCAATGGAAGGAGTTTATTAGGAGTCTGAGAGAATTCTTCTGGCAGAAGCATTTTGCTGTTGCTGACCTGTTTTTCTTGAAGGCTTCTAAAAGGAACTGAAAGATTAACTTTATAACAAAAGGGGAAGAAAGATTCCAGCCAAACCATGCCCCTCTGAAAAGCAAGCAGCTAGTCAACTCTTAGAAGTGTATTAACTGAAGCAAACCTCCCAATTTAATTGATTTCTACATATAGTTACTTCAGGGTTCTGCAGATTACATAAAATTATACTCTAGGCTATTCAAAGCAGGCAGTTTACTTACGGTTCTGCATTCTTCGCACATAATTGTACTGGTTAATTCTCCACCAAAGATTCGATCTACAAAACTTTGTATTCCCTTTTTCTTTTCATATTCTGAGAATTGACAATGTATATAGTAAAGTTAAAGATATTATATATAATATACTGGCAACCGATTTAGTTATGGCATACCAAATAAAAAAACAGATAATACAGTATGCAAGATGTACAATAGAATGTGCTGACCTGTTCTGGTTTCCTCAGGAAGTACCACAAGATTCTTAAATTAAAATTCTTTCATATATCAAAGGAATGGGGGCAAAAACACATTTGCAGAAGACAGCTTGACTGAACCAACACCTTTACCACTTTCTCAACTCAAACACACTTCCCTGTTTTCTCAGAAGTACTGCATCCCAGTAAGTGTGCCCGTTTTTCTTTCAGGATTTAACTGTCTGAAGCTAAAAAACAAGCACCAACTTTTGCCTGTACAGGTGCCTTACCTACAAAAGCAATTTCCTCAAATTTTATTTGCAGTGTAGCACACAGTCTGAAGTTGCTCTTCATCTTCTAATCTAAGTCATGTTGAAAAGTTAAAAAAACCCTGTACACTGTACAGAATAATGTTTATTAACAATGGACTACTAGGACTGAATAAGTCATTACCCTTACGTGCTAATATTTTAATTCATTACATAATATTTAAATTATTAAACCCTACCTAAACATATTTTAATATATAATGTCTATCAAATCAATTCTCTCTTACACTGTTAAGAATGAAAGAACACCAGAATCAGTGAGACATTTAAAAAAATAGACCAGCACTACTGAGCCTTATATTCTAGATATATACACACTCAGGACATGGCATAAAGTTGTACAATTAAGCATGTATCTTTTAGCTGACACTATTAATGTTACTTTGTGTACTTCAATGAAACAGAATATATTAAATTGTCACAACATCAGTAACAGGTATTTTACCTTTAATTTTCTTTTTAAGTTCTTCTTCATTTTGTTTGTTAGAGTCAGTCAGTGCCTTCAGTATTCCAACACTTATTTGCTGAAATTTTCAAAACAAATACACACTGTAAAATTTCCTAAACTAATGCAGTTAACTAGTTCAAGTCACAAAAAGTCACAAAAGTCTTTCAGATGGAGGAAGTTTAATCTTCTCCAATTAAGAGCATCAATACAAAAACCACAAATGCCTGCAGACACAAAATAGTTCCTGCAAATATTAAACAAATAGCCAACTGAGAAACAAGCTTGCAACCATAATGATGCAATTAGTATGTAAGAAAACTAGTCTAAGGATTAAATGCTTTCCACAATTAAAACTGGCCAATAAAAAAAAAGATCGTATTTCCACAAGTGAACTTTCAGGCATTTTAGAAATTAAGACAAAAGAATATTCTTTAGGGTGACTACACATACTCCAAACCCACTTTTTCTGTAGACATTTTGGACAAGTAAATTTATTTCTGCAGGACAACAGAAATTTACATTAGAAATGTTGAATTAATGGAAGACCTTTAAAACAACCAAAACTGAACTTTCTATTTGATTTTATTAGAAGAGCATAGAGAATAACCAGTACACTGCTTCCCGAAAAGGCGGAAAGTACCATCACCTCAGAAACCTGAACAGCGTGCGCAATATATGTAAGAGATATAGGCCACAAGCAATAAATGAAAATAGTAATACCCATGGCTGCTCCTTCACAAGCCCACTGCTTAAAGGCTATTCAGTTCTACAGCTCTGTTGCTAATGTGCTTCAAGTGCATGCTATGGGCAGCACAAATCACACTACAGAGGTTGACTTATCTCAGAAAGTTCTTTCTCCCCTCAGCAGAGGAAAAAGTCTTGGTCTGGGATATGACCAAGGTGGGCACGCACAACTGAAACTGGCACTCACTTGGATTTCTTCTGCTCTCATTCCATCAAGCAAGTAACGAAGCAATTCATGACTGTCTTGCTGCTGATAACCTTTAAATCGTATTGCTCTGTTAAATGAAACAGTAATTGTAAAGTGTAACTGAACTTAAAGTAAAAACAATTCATACCAGACACAAAAAGACAAAGTCTCAAACATGTATGTTTGTAAGTGTAAAAGCAACAAGTGTCTACATATGGTATTTTCTAAAAATACGAAGCCAGCTAATCAGAATGTCACTGGCTATCTTCCATTCTACTTCAGTTCATTTATATTTTGCTCTTTATCCTATTCTTTCAAAACTTGTTAAGTATTATACAGATTTTATATGCTGTGATGTGAGCTCAAGAAAAAATAAAGGAATAAAACTGACCTTTTTAAGCAACTAAAAAACTTTTTTCATACTCACTATGACATGCAATTGTACAGATACTCACTTTTTACAAACCTGAGCAAAAAGTTCCTTAGGAGTCACTACCCCTTTTTTTGTCTCTTGCATTTCTGTCAGGAACTGATACATGGCTAATGTCAAAGGACCTGGCTGATCTAGTTTTATCAGCTGAGGTTCCTGTTTTAAACAAAAGCAACAAAGTTGTTTTGCTTTAACTTGGTGATGGATCCTTCTGGAGTAAGTTTTTCCTTGTCTAAACAATTCAGTTCTTGAAAACATTATTATAAAATAAAATACATAAAATTAAAAAATGGCAGTAAATTAACCTGACAAAACCAACCAAGATGTGGTTTCTCATGAGGTGATACCAAAACACTGGGCTAAGAATCATTATGTATTGCTTAGTTGCAACCCCATTATTACTTGCTTTTATTAGGAAAGAAATACAATTTCTTAAAACACAACCCTTCTTTCCCATCCAAATCCCCAACTGTGACGAGAAGTGTTATTTAAGTTAGCACTGCAGAGATTCTCTAGTTTCCTGTTGTGTATTTAGAAAAGTGACACTATAGCAAAAATTACATATTTTCATCCTTTAAACCACTTAATCATCATGTAAATACTCCTTTGATGACAATTAACAAGAGTATTGAATCACTGCTCTTCACTTTGAATGAAAGACCTCCGCTGACTTCAGAAGCAGTTTTATGGTTCCCACTGATTTTACATCTTAATCTTGTTAGTATTTAGCTGAAAGAGCTTTAAAATCCAGAGATGAACACTGCTTTTTTCTTTAACAGACTGGAAAGGTGGGGAGAAACACTATGGAAGTTGAAGCATGTATATACCATGGATAACTCAGGTGACTCTATTTTAACTGTTGTGCCAGGCATTTTAGCTTCTTTAAGCAGCTCCCTCAGGACTGGAGTTTGTGATAAATTCTGTAGAACACAAAGAAAGAAAAAGATTGGTAACTTGGCAACAAGAGGAAGGGCAGCTGAGCTCCACTAGTCATGGAATTTGTAGCAACCAGATTAGTAGCAATTTATTTTTCCCACAGAATTAGACTGGTAACTACCCCTCTGGAAATTCTAATAGTGTTCAGCAGTTAAAGGTACATTCTCTACAGCTAATGGGACTTCCAAGTGTCCTCTATATGTATTACCTTACATAGCAGAAACCCTAAATGTACTATTCTTATATTCTATTATATATATCTTATATTCTATAACTATTAATTATTATTATTATTGTGCCTCTTTTTTATTATTATTATTATACTCTTCTATGATCTTTTGATGGTCTATTGACTAGTGTCCGATTCCAAAATCAAAAGGTAAAACGCGGTGTGCATATCTGCTTGGTTTAGAAACAAAAATCAAATTAAACTGTTTACTAAAACTTGCAACTCCAGTGGGAATTTTGTTTGAGTAAAGCTTCAGTAGCAAGAGCCAATCAGCACAAGGTGACATACGAGCTTTAATACTTTTTTTTTTTAGCTGGAATAATTTTCTTAGTGAAGCAAATGGCTGCATGGTATTTAGTTGCCTGCTGGGATTAAACCCACCGGGGTTAAACCACAACAAATACACATGAAAGAGCAAGTTTATTCTATCCAAACACTTCTTAGATGAGCAAGACACTTAAGACAGCAATACAACACGCTCACTCTGTTAACATTTACTTTTCAGTTGATTTCCTGTTGCCAAGAGAGATATTTTTGATTCAGTGAACACCCATGGTCTTTGGGTATTAATCTCTTACAGTCTAAGAGGTCAGCAAGGGTGATGTGCCAGACTATTTTATTTTTTTTACTAAACTGGGAAGTTGGCATGCTTTATATCCATCAGCAAGTCTGAACCTGCAGCTCCATTTCTTCATATTTCTCTGGGCCAATACACTATTTTTATAATGAATTCATCATTCTTGGCAGATAAAAATCACATTCTAACTGTGTCATTGTAAAATACTGGGGGTGGGTCTTGTGGGATAGGGGATTTTTTTTGCTTTGGGTTGTTGGTTTTTTTGCTAGTCAAAAGTTGCTTTTAAGAGCAACAATAACTACCATACCTGCATCACTGCATTAAAGAAACATGTATTCCCCAAGTTACTAAGTCCTTTCACAGCTACTTCTGCGTTAGTACTTGAATGAGAATTCTCTTCTTTAAGTGAGACTTCTTTTTCTTGTTCATTTTTGCTGTCTTTTTCTACTTTTTTATTTTCAAATTCTTTGTTCTCTTGGTGTTTTTCTACTGAAATAATAATAAAAAAAAACATACCGCATATTAACCCACTAACAGGGAATGGGCTAGGAAAAAGTAATTACAAACAGCAGCAATCTAGAGTGTTTAAAACTTAAACATATGATAACTAATTCTGTAATTGTATAAATGTAACACTACTGGTTTAGGCTTTTAAACTGTCTAGGTAACAGGAGTTAAAATTGAACGAACAAAAAAAAAATAAAAATCAAGGAACCCCTGAAATGCCACTTCAGATCAGCATGCAATTTAAACATGCCACTCTGCCCACAAGCCATCCATGCCAACAATCTCTGAAACTCTGCATGTGTTATCTGAAATTTTATTCCTGTTGCAAAATCGCCTGTGTTGGGCTTCATACAGCATCTAACAAGATGACATCTGAAATAAAATCCCTTTAGACATGGCACTATTGTCTGAAATGAAATGCAGAGCCCTCCCACTGTCCAAGCATTCTCATGTTCACATCATGAACCTAAACAGATGAAACTGGAATATTTATATTCTTAGGACACACTAAAGACATTTTCCCCAAAATTACTTTGGTGTAGAGCTCAAAATGTCAATGACCTGTTTAATAAAACCGTAAGGGAATTCCAGGTAACTTTCAGAACACCCCCCACACTGGTTCTGCTAGTTGGGCAGTGTGCTATTGATTAGGTTTCTGATAATAGGCTGTGAACCAAGATTAACTTTAAAATAAAGTAACACCAGCTCAGAGAAAGCAAGGAAGAGACAGTAAGTCTTCACAGATGGGCAACAATAGATGGAACACCTGATACAGACACCCAGTTATTCACCTGTTCTCCAGTTCAAACCTGAGAACATTTTGGCAACAAATCCAAAGTTCAAATATTAGATGTAGAGAAACAATGTTTCTGGGGAAGACTGACCAAAACCACTTGAAGATTCTAGTCCCTGTGGGAAAACCTCAGCTGTTTCTTGAGCAAATGCTCAGACACAGCCATGTGGCATTACTGGATGGTTGTCATCTATTTCCCTAGGGGACTATGATTTCACCCAAGTGTAGGATGGTTTTGGAATTTCTGATAGCCACAACTTATAGCATTTATTTTGATATACAGATTCTTCCAAGTTTTCTAGTGGAAATGCCTTGTACGAAAATAGTTTTGCCATTGTGGAAACCGTGGGGTTTTTGGGGGTTTGTTTCCTTTTAAACCACCACATTTTGCAGATAGACTGCAGGCTGGTTTAGAGTACTGAATGCACTGCAGCCACCTATACTAAATGTACAGACCCAGCAGACAAATCTTCTTATATATATTCCTTCCGTTCGGAAATGTGCTGCAACAGCTAGAGACTGAAGTCACTCCAGCTGACACATTCACAAATACCTACAAAAATACTTTTAAAAAATATAATCAAATTATCATTAAGCAATGACAATTTTCCTTCAGATCTCAAGACAGACTGAGCAATACTGATGAACAAACACAGCACTTCTAAGCACTCAAAGTCAATTCCTTACAAAGCAACCAAATGTCACATTTTTTTAAAAAGCCACAGTATACAATTGTATTTTTTCCTTCCTATTCCTGTATTTCTGTCCTGTAAAAGTTTAGGGGACACTGAGCAAAATCTGGTCCAATTAGGTCCACAGGCTAGGATGTTACCTACGCTATCAGAATTCTGACAAAGAAAAAAAAGGGAAGAAATTAGCTTTTTATTTTACTGTAAGGTATTCCAAAAGTTAAATCTAATATAGTACTGTACGTCCAGAATATACACTCTCTCCTACATTTAAGGGGCTTTCTGATCTACAGTATGTATACTATAATTACTTACCTGTACGTGATGAATCAATACAAACTTGTTTTCTAACATAATCCACAGTCTGTCCCAACCGGGTTGAAGTACTATATGGAACTTCATTATCACATATGTAGCACCTGTCTCCGCCCCCCCCCCAAATAAAAACAATTAATCATTTTTTTTCTGTTGTTTAAAAATCCTAAACTATTTGCTTGATTGATGCAGTTCATTACACAACTATAAAATTACAAGATTTATTTTAAAATTTAGACATCTCAGAATTCAATCTATTTCTGATCAAGACAATAAGAAGTTTAAAAATTAATCTTTACCAAATTATGTCACTGACTGGAGGTAGCCATTTACAAATATAAATTAAGAGTTTTAAAAGATGTGCTTAGGAACCTTCTTACAGTAAATATAACTGCATAGAAAATTTTGCCAAAATACAAAAATTAGGATATCAGGCCCTAAAGGAAACTACTTATGAATATTATGCCATGTAAAGATATTCTGAGTATTGTAGCCAAGCAAGTACTTAATTATATTTAAATTGGAATCAGTGCCCTCCATTAATCCTGCATTTTTATTTGCTCTTCCAGTGCCGATACAAACCTGTTCGTCTCTTTATGAGCAAAGCAGCATGTGGTTAGGCCACTAATCAGTTTTAAACAAAATTGTAAGAAAAACTGCAGTGATAAAGGCTCAAGTAAGAGTAAAATACTGCCGGGACACATTCAGCTAAAGGAGAGTTGTATATACTGATTTTGTAGTTCTGCCCAACCAGCTCTCTGAAGAGGTGACAAAAGGTATTGAAGAGAAAGCAAATACTTCTACACTTTGGAACATACCGGTTACAGCTCCTAGGCACAAATGCATTTAGCAGACTTTAGGATTACTATAAGTCAGAATATTTTCTAATATTAAAAGCAGCGGAAGTCCACAGCAAAGTGCTTTCCTTGATCTCTTGCCTTTCTGGAATTAGCTGCAATTTTCACATTTCTTCATACCTCATTTAAAAAATTGGCTCAACTTTTGGATCCCTGATTACATATTTATCGTTTGTTTGGTTAATTATAAAGATAAGTATTCTTACTCCTGTAGTAACAAATTACAGTTACTTCCACAGGCAATTTTAACATCATAACCTTTCATCCATCAAAATTTTTGTTAGTAACCTTGAAGGAATCAAGGGATTGAAAACAGTTTTTTCAGCAATGTCTGTTTAACCGGTGGAGAAAAAAACCTATGTAGATCCAACTGCTATGCCATATCAGTACTGAAAATGCAGACAATAGCACTTGTTGTAAATCCAAAACAGCAGAACTTAATGAATTACTAGACCTTTTCTCTTCCTCTCCAACTTCAAAATGTTTAACTGTTTACAGATACTATTCAACTCTAATTTCAATCACATATGCGAGCACACCAGAGAGATTTATTCATACATTCGTAGCATTAATAAATTCTGATCAAAACTGCTTTTGCTTTTATGTACCAGGTCCACTGTGAAATACAGTTCTTGACTGTAGGTTTGATTTATAACAATAGCTTATACCCAATATATCAATCTAAATAATTTCTTGTGCAAGTTTATAAAACCAAGAAATTCTAGAAGGAAGCAAAACATCTTGCTTAGACAACTTCCTCTCATTTGCAAGTACTTTGATTTATTTTCTCAGTTCTAAAACTTAACGTAGTTTTTAAATAACTTCAAAACAATAATTTTAACACTAATTTACATTCCCCAAAAGAAGTTCACTAGTTCATTAGTAACACATGTTATTAGTAATGTCTATTTCCATTCTAGAGTTCAATAAAAATACTAATTGTTACACATAAATGTCCTCAATATGATCAAGTTAAGAGGTAATGGTAAATGATTAAGTGAATATAATGACAAACAGCAAGTTTTAAAAAAGTTTACTAAGCAAAATTAAACCTCTTTGTATCAGACACAGTATTTCTGTATAGTACAGTTTAGAAAAATAAGGTTCCCTCTTCTATTGTAACATACTATTCCTTTTAAGAGAAAGAAATACTATCAGGGAGATGGAACTTGTATTGATTGAGCCAGTAGCATCCTGTAATTCTACAGCTGTGCTTCTTAACCACACATATTGTATTAAGATGTGATATATGTTGAGAAAATAAAAGTAATAAAGTTTGTCACTAACTGTGCATCAGAAAAGAGCTTCTACTAAGGCTGAAAGTTAAGATTTAGAGCTACATATTAATATTTGTTTCTGCATGTCAGTATTCCGACCAAGCAAAAGCAGCAAAATAATGAAGTCAAGAGCATTTACTAGTTGGTTGATTTCAACTTCAATTATGGAAGTTTTCTAGTTATGACTTTTACAGGAAAGTAATATTTATTCAGCAAATCTCAGCAAAAACTGCTGGGACTTTTGTGTGTGGAAATGCTTTACATACACCTAGAGATAAATGCTAGAATTCACAAAGAAAAGAAAACACAAATGGTACCCCAGCCTCTGTTGCCTTCTAGCTATGTCTTGTAACTGTTGCCTGACAAACTCACCACACACTCCAGTTGTCCAGACTGAGAACCAAACAATGGGGATCTGATCTTGGCGTTGCATAATGCTTTAAAGCATGCTGTTCTTGAGAATTTCTGCCACAGCCCTATAATGTTGATAACCAGAAGTGTCACAAAATCCAGTTGACTATCAATGAAACATACATAAAATCAGTGTATAAACAAAGTATTAACATCAAAACTGTTTAATTACGTTAAACTAATTAGGGTGAACAGATGGGTCTCTATTCCAAGACACTTACTTCTGCAGAGAGGAAGGTAACTTGGAAACTTACTGGGTGCAGAAAAACTATAAAGTTGCTTGGGGACTGAATATCTAATTTACAACTTCCAGTTTGAACAGTTTGAAGAATGAAAAAGAACAAAAAACACTTCAGCATGCAGAGTTTTCAGTTCAGTTGAGCCTAAGATCTTACTGTAAAAATCACAAATTAGGAGCATTAAACAGAAATTATTTTCTTAGCAAAATAATTCGGACTTTCTAGGAAAACAAGTCCTCAGGATGGTCTTTTAGCTTTAAGCCTGCTAAATGCCTTTGTGCCATGCATCTAAGGACTTCCTTTGCAATTCAGAGCAGACATTTTGTAATCACACCACAATATATAAGATAATGTATGTAGCACCACTTTAAAATAAGAGAGAATGTAAGAGTTTAACTAGAAGCTCTCTTGTTCCACTATTATTATCATGAGACACTGAAAGATACTAAGACAAATTAGCAACAAAACAAGATATACCCTATGGCCACATTTTAGACATAACCATATCGAAGGGCTTCTATCAGCCTCCTCCTCAGATTTCTCTTGTCTCTTATTGTCTGCCTTGCAGTCCTGACAAACATGCCACTCCACGTTCAGCAGTGCCTTTTTCAGATGACCTTGCTCCAATCCTTTACGAATATGCTTGCACACAGGTTCTACAAAATAAAAAGCACAAGAAGGATGTAGGTATCATAACAAATCCAAATGTCAAAGACACAGGCAGCAATCCAGAAGCTAGGGTAGCCTTTCTAGAGTCAAAGAAACATTGACAATTTAGCAGACATATCAGAAAGAAACCCTTTGATACCCCATTCACAATCCGGGGATACTGTTGCTGCATCCTAAACTACTACATTACTGGAAAAAATAAATAAATATCGCTCAAACCTACATCTAGTCAGAGGAGTTGACAAAACTTTTGGATACAAACCTACCTACTGTGCCAGGCTGTGGGCTTCTATTATTGTGGCGTTATGATTCCCACACCTCGCAGGGAGCAGCCATAGCCCACTGCCACGGTTCCCAGTCACCAAGGCAGGACCTGGCTGGCCTATAAAAGTGGAGATTATGGAGGTTATGCTTCCAGCTGAGCTGCCTCGGTGAAATTATGCAGCAAACTACAGTAAAAAAGAATGGCAGAGTCATCCTACCTACATCATTATCACTTTGCACTGCAACACTGTACCCTACTTCAAGCTGCACTTTCTGGGCCTGGTGTGAACTCCAGCTATTTAATCAAATTCTGCTAAGAATGGTTACACCAAAACCAGGTATCTGTTGCTAAGAGCTACTACCAGGAGTTTAAAACAAAACCCCAAAAAAGATAATTAAATTTTAAGGTTGTCAGTTGCACTGTCACTTGAACAGAGAGAAGCTGTCTGTAAGCCTACATCATGTACAGAGAAATTGCAAATGACAATGTATATGTAAACTGAATCAAGTTTTTCCACATAAAAAATGAGGAAGTTATTTTAATCACCCTTCTCCCCTTTTTTTTTTTTCAGTGTAGGTTTCCAGGACATTTAGCATCATCAGCCTATAATTCTTCACTAATTACAGTTAGAAATGCCTAAATTTGCATATACAGGGTCAAATATGTGACAGTACAAAGAGTTAGCTCAAAAGTCAAAAAGCACAGGGTAAACAAACCCATGCTAAAAAAAAAAATTGTTGTATGGACTTAACATGTAAAAAAACCCCACAATTTTTGTGAAATTATGATTGAGAAGAATTACATAGCCATTTACTTAATTCAACTGTCTCAAGTCCTTTGCTACAAAGGTTTTATTATTGCTCAGATAGAAAACCAGTTCTGAATCTCTCTTTGTTAAGGACCATATGCAAGGTTGCTATCTTAAGCCTGTAAACGTCTCTTGCCACAAGCTGAAACAGGTGAAAAGTTTTGTACCTACAGTTCTGTTTCTGTCCAAGTTTATAGGATTTTACCACAGCAAAAATGTTAGCCAATAAGAACAAACAGATATTTAGATGCATTGTTTAAGCTTTTTTTAAAACAACAAGCTTCATCTACAAACTCTAAGTTGTCCTTTTTAAAGAAATCATTTGTATATTGCCTACTACTATTACATTGGAGCTATTCACAATGATCAGTCTTTGTTTACATTTGTGGCTTTACCAGACTTTGTTGGGGTAAGCTAGCCTATTTTTAGCCAAAGAAGTGAGATTCCACCAGTGACTGCACCATAACTGATTTTTTTGCTGAAGGAAAAAATGAGGAAGAGTCACAGCAGACTCTTCTTGACTCTGGGGGTAGGGGGACAGAAAGATAACAGAAGAAGCTAAAGAGCCATAGGAGACAGAAGCTACCACAAGACCAGGACAACCAGGAAACCAAAGCAGAGTAGACTTGTTTTTAAAATAAACAGGCCATCACACTGAGCATTCTGGCTAAAACTCGTAAGTGCACTCTTTCCCAGCTAAATTAACATGGCTTAACTCGTTTTCCCAGTCAGGATCAACAAAAAAAGATGGGCAAGACATAATCTGTGACTGGACAGGCAAGGTGGTAGAAAAGAATGTTACACAACACAAGCAAGAACAAGAGCTAGAATAACCAGGGTAAACAAGTTCAAAAAAATTTCAACACTCGATCCAGTACAGCTCTAAGGATAACATTAACTATTTGGGATTAGGAACTATTATGAACAGAAGGTGACGAAGAGAAAGAGGTTTTAACCAAAAAGCACTTTGAGTAGAGAGTACTGGCCCTGGACACCTCAGCTAAGCTAGTTGCTAGTGTAAAGACAAATGCTTTCACAAAAATATTTTAATCACAACCTTTTTGGTGAAGCAAGAATCTTCTGCAACAGAATCTTCATTAGGAAAATGCTACTTAAATCTACCATGACAAGCTCAGCAGCTGACTCTACAAACACTTTACATTCTGAGGAAATTTATACAATCTGCATGTCTGTAAGGAACTGTGTCTGAGTTTCTCAAAAAACAGAAAACAATCCTACTTTTCAAGACAAGATTATTATTTTCTAGTGTACTTAGAGAAGTAGGAACACTAATGTTTCTTGGTGACTTCGGTTTCAATTATACAAACCCACACTTTGTGGGAGATTTCAAAGCCAGTGACTAGCCCCAGATAGAGACCTTTAATATTAATGAGTTTTCAAGCTTTGAGGTTAAAACAGCCATTAGGACCACAGACTTATCCAAGGAAACATACCCAGCGTATCCAGAGACTCATCAGACTGTGCAGTTTTGCCTTTGGTGCGTTTCTTTCCCATATTTGTAGTCTGGAATTTTTCTTACATAGAACAGTATCCTAGCAAAAAAAAAAAACCAAACAAAAAACAAAACCAAGTACATTAGAAAGTAGGGTTTGGTTTTACTTTTTAATTTCTAACCCATAAATTACTTCTACGGTCAAGCTGTCTCTTGTAGTGAATTAACTTGTATCAATTGGACATTTAAAAAAATAAAAATGATTACACTTTAACATGAAACTAGATGTTGTGTATGGTAAGATCACAGTGTGAATTATAAAACCCAAATGATTTAAGACCTTAAATCAAAAACATTGCATAAAAGAACAAGATGGGAAACTTAAGTACCAAAAATCCTATAAACCTTCAGAACTTGTACTTTACTTAACTTAGGTAAAGAACTGTGTCTGTACCAATTAAATCACAAAGTTATTTGCAATTACACTCATTCAGTTTTCTTTACTGCAAATTCCTTGTATCTCTGATGAAGTCAGACACATACAAATACTCTAATTATTCCAAAATATACAGACAATAGGAGTTCTTATTTTTCAATTTCTTCAGTGGGGGAGACTTAAGACTGCCTTCGCAACATATCAAGCAAATAATTCAGACAGGATCTGTTATTTGGTATGCCTGTAGACCCTTCTAGGCAAGGGTGATCTACCACTACAGAGTCCTAAGCCAGGTGCTTGCCTTCAAGAATCTGGCTACTGTACACGTGGTAGGACATTTCTTGCTTCTAGTCTGTAGCACCCACAAGGCCTTGACCCTTATCTCAAAAAAGATCTTTCAAAAAGATCAGGTAAACTTAAAATCTACATATGCTCTACAATGAAATTATGCAAGCCGAAAGGGTTCAAAATTCAAGTGTCTGCAGCCTGGCCTAACCCTGCTGTCCAGCCTTTATGTAAACATGTTAGCAGTGCAGTAAAAGTGACTTGTAATATTTGTCCTTTAAAAATCACTTCTTAGCTCTAGCTCAGCAGCACCCTGGCCACCGAGAACAGCTGCCTGCTTGGAGCTGTCACGGCCAAAAGAAAAAGAAGCCAGCCCAAGAGAATCAGAGAGAAACTAAGCTGAGAAGAGGTTAGGCTCCATACCCACTGAAGGCTTTTTGTATGAAAAACCTTTCAGAAGCACGCGTTTGGGACAGCCTACGCAGCTGCTGAACGACAGGTAGGCAGCCTTCATCAAGAGCACAATTACCAGCTTTTGCAACTTCGCATGCCATTTGTTCAGCAAAACAACAGCTCATCTCAAAACCTGCCTCTACAGCACAATTTCTCACAAAAAGTTACGACGTTTGATCTTAAAGGAACAACTCAAAACCGTTAAAATCCTTTCTGAACTGCCTTTGCCCGGTCCGGACGGGGCGAACACGTGTAGCTACTAATGGCACCCAGGCTGTGCGCGGCCGGACTCGCCTGACAGGCTCCGCACCAGCCCTTTCCACGGAACGCCCCGCAGACCCCAACAACTAGAGCAGTAAAACGCCTGCTTGTTTTATGGTATACATATATACATATACGTTTGATAATACAGAGCGGTCTGCAAACCGCCAAGGTGCCCCTGCGCCGGACGGCGACCCGGGAAGCACGCCCCGAGGCCCGCCGGGGAAGCCCCGCGGCACGGCGGGCGCGGCCCCACAGGCTCCGCCAGCCCCCCCCCCCGCCAGGAGCAGCCCACGCTCCCCGGCACCAGGGCGGCGGGCAGCAGGTGCGCCCCAGAACTCGGGCGCAGCCCGGCTGAGGCGCTCGAGTCGTCCGTCTCCCCGCCGCCACTCACCCCGTCCCGCGGGCCGGGCCCCGCCGCCGCGCCGCCCTGCCCCGCCCGCTGCCCATTAGCCCG
>JAVJGJ010000014.1:100617330-100664538 GCA_035590215.1 Microhierax caerulescens
GCGGCGGGCCCGCAGCGCGCCTGGCCCCGCCCCCCGGAAGTGTCGCTCTGCCCCGTCCCGGCCGCGCGCCTCCTTGCTCCCGGCCGGTACCCAGCGTCGCCGCCGCCGCCGCCATGGGGGGCAAGAACAAGCAGCGAACCAAGGGCAACCTGCGGGTGAGCGAGCCCTGCGGGGCTGGGGGGCCGCCGCACCGTGCCCGTGGGCCCCGGTCCCGTACGGCCTCCGCCCGTGGCTGCAGCGGGCCCTGCCTTCCCTGCCTCACCGGGGCTCGGGCCTGGGCCTGGGGCTTCCGGTGCCTTGGGGAGGGGGCTCTGAGCCGCCCGAGCCCGGCCCCGCGCGGGGGTGGTGCGAGCCTCGGGCCTGGGTGCAGAAGCTGCGGCCGGGGCGAGCCTTGGCCTGGGCTCGGTCCCGGTCCCGTGCGTGAGGGGACACCCTCTGCCCGCGGCGTTTGTACGCGGTTCCCGAGGGGCGGGGTGTGACGGCGGGACCACCGCCGGTGTGAGCTCAGCGAGGTACCGGCGGGTGCAGGGAGTGGGTTGTTTGTGCGGAGAGACTCGCCTCTCAGCACCTGTTGGGGTGTCTGCCTTGCCACCGGGCCACAGCGAGCCACACCAGGCGGTGTGACATCTGTCCCGTGTGGCACTCGCTCAGGATGGGAGAACTGTGGGTGAAGTGTTGTGTCCAAGTCGTGTATTTACATGTGTTGAGAAGATTATCAAAAACAAAGACACATGTCCTTACAGTTGAGGATATGTATACAGAAAAAATGACTTAATCTGTAGATACAACAGTCGGGTAAAACATGGCTTACATACCTCCAGAAGATCGGAAAAGTGCGATGAACTTCAGCAAATGGTCGTTACTTTAAAAAAAACCCAACAAACAAAACTGCAACTGTCACTGGGAAGTGGAAGGTATTTAGAGTGTAAGGTATCACAGAGAATCTTAAAGCATCGGTTGGCTTTGGGACAGTATTTTGAAAATGGCATTGTTGAAATAAACATGAGCTGCTGATACCATGAGCAAGGTGTTGACTTAACTGGGGCAAACTAGAAGAGATGATGAACTCCAAAACACTCACTGCAACACTAATGGGACAGCATTAATACTGTTATGTATGTACCCTTCTTCTCTGTTCCTCTAAATCCTTCTTGGTTCCCTTGTTGCTGGTAGCATCCTTTGTTTCATGAGCGTTCTTATTTTTCTCAATGTTATGATGAGCATTCCTTGGGAGCTGTATTGATCTATACACAGTAAGATTAGAAGAACTAGTAAATACAGAAGTAGGAAGGAGGGTGAATCATTTCTTAATAAATTATTCCTGTACAAAAGGACTTTTCTGTTACACTTTTTTTGTATGTGTTTAAAACCAATACAATTTTCCATAAGTATCCATGAATTATGAGAAAAGAGAATTGATTCTGAGGAGGAACAATTTTCTAGGTCAAACTTGTACGTTTAAAGCATAGGTGGCCTTTTTTGTGAGACTTTGTTTTAAGTAGAAGGTTAATTATGCAGTATAAATAGCGTCATTAGTTCAAATGTGTGATGTGTGTGAGATAAAATGACTGAAATATTAACTGTCTTATGTCCCTGTTTTTTGTCAGCCTTCTAGCAGTGGCCGAGCTGCAGAGCTCCTCGCCAAAGAACGTGGAACAGTGCCTGGGTTTATTGGCTTTGGAACATCTCAGAGTGATTTAGGATACGTTCCTGCAGTTCAGGGAGCAGAGGAAATAGACAGCCTTGTGGATGCTGATTTTCGAATGGTATTGCGAAAACTTTCTAAAAGGGATATCACAACAAAATTAAAAGTAGGTGTAACCTTTGTCCGCTGTAAATTTTTCTTATTCAAAAGCAATACATTTTTCTTAGGGATAGGAGAGGAATATATTTGGGTAGCTAATACTAATTTCATATTGGTAAAATTTGCTAGAACTGTAATCCAGAAGGTATCTTGGAGGACTTATTCATGAAGCAATGCTGATGGAGCATTCATAAAGTTAATGTTGTAGGTGCTCAATTGCAAGAAATGAATTGATTTTTGAAAAAGAATTACAGTGTGTGGTAGAAGCTGGTAAATTACAGAACATATTGATCTGACTTCTTAAATCATGCTCTTGATATTTTGATTTTAGGCTATGCAAGAGTTTGGGACAATGTGCAAAGAAAGAGAAGTGGAAGTTGTTAAAGGTGTTCTTCCTTACTGGCCAAGAATCTATTGTAAAATCTCACTAGTAAGTATTAAAGTATCTAAATAAAAAACTTCTCTTGATGCTTCATGTGAAAACCTCTAAGGCAGTCTTTATTGATATATGTAACTGTTGAAATCACTGACTTGTGCTAGGAAAAACATGAAGTTGAAGGAAAGTAGTGTTCTTTATTGTGGAGATGTTCCAGTATTGGTAGTGGGTGGAATCTTGAACTGTTGGTGCCTGGGCTGTACTTGGTGGATGGAGATAGCTGTTTGTTAGACCTCTGTGTTAAAAAGATGACAAGATACTTCTTCTCATGAAAAGTTCTTTTATGTAGATTCCAGACCAGTTAAAGAGAATGTAGTGTTTAGTTAGCATAATTATAAATCTTTTTGATCTAGGACTAATACCTGACCAGACTTACTATTAAAAAAAACAAAAAACAAACAAAAAAACCCCACCCCCCCCCCAAAAAAAACAGGAAAAAAACCCACCCCAAAAGAAAGAAAGAAAAAAACCAACCACCTGTCCCCACCCCCGACATGAAAAGACCATGCATAGTCAGATAATCCATAATTTTCTGTTATATTTAATACATCTCCAAACTATGTGGACTGGCTGCTGTTGGAAACGTGATAGTGGACAAAAGGAATCACTAATCTGATCTGTTAGAGCAATTCCTAATATTTCTTTCAGGAGTCAAGAGCGTAGCAAGTCATGGTGTTGTAAATTTATACACAAATAATGGATAATGATGCACAGTTAATGTAGGCTTATGGTTGTTTTAATCCAAACAGTGTCTTCAAGGCTTCCTGTTTCTCTTGTGTCTTGTTTTTTCTGCTAAATGTTTGTTTAAAATGGAAATAGAAACTGTACTTAGGGATATCAGGAAAAGATTACAATTTTGAATGTACAATGCATCAGGAATATGATGCTGCTAAGTTGGGTCTCTCCCCTTATATGGGGCTACTAAGACTTTTTTTGTCAACATCACCGTGTATTTTCAAATCTGAATAGACTTTCATTGAGAAAATGGCTGAATTGTGACAGCTTTTTTTTTTTTGTTATCACTTCTTTGTGCTTTGATGTACACAGCATCAAAAGAACATTTGTTAAACCAATAAACCTTTTTTTTTTTTTTTTTTTTTCTGACAGGATCATGATCGCCGTGTTCGAGAAGCAACTCAGCAATCTTTTGAGCAACTGATTCTTAAAGTAAAGAAACACTTAGCTCCTTACTTAAAAAGTATCATGGGATACTGGCTGATTGCTCAATGTGACACTTACTCCCCTGCTGCATCTGCTGCAAAAGTGGCTTTTGAAAAAGCTTTTCCTTCAAGCAAACAACCTGAAGCCTTAGTATTCTGTAAAGATGAAATTCTTAATGTGAGTGTATACTTCTTTCTTTAAGGCTTTGTGTTGAGTATATGTCTACTTTTATTACAAGTTTAAAACTCCTCTGCCCCCCATCTATTCTTCATGGTTAAATTTCTTTCTCACCTGAAACTTTTCCTGCTAAAGTGAAGACTGAGCCAAAAACGTGTCCTCTGTTTTTTTTCATTTGAGGTTAGAATGACTGGAACCAGAGGAATGAATATGAAGTGGATTTTCTTGTGTGCATTTCTGTGTAATGGTGCTCAGTCATCATGTAATGTTGCTGACAGATGGAATGATGATGCTGGAGTAGTTTAGCTGCAGTGGTAAAGGATTAAAGAATGCTGAACAGTGTTTCAGCAAGTCTCTACAAGTTTAGTTCTGACCAAAGTTAATGCTCTTCTGCCAGTCATATATGAAATTGATTTACTGAATTTAAAAAGATAGAATTTGGAATTGCTGGCCCATCATATGCAAAATTAACTGTTTTATTTTGTCTCAGTTTGGGTTCTTTTTACCAGAAGCATGTTGGCATAGGACTGCAATTTAGAAAGCATTATGAAGTCTTGATTGAAACAGTACCACAGCTACTGTGTTCAGCAGGAGTCAATTAAATAGTGTTTTTGTTCACTAGTTTGTCTAAAATGTATTTAAAAGACTTGACTCAGGTTGTGAACTGTTATTGTAGAGCTGTTTCTGAATAATGTATAGATGATATTATTTACATATAAACATTAGATTCTCATGTGTATATATGTTTGGGTTTTTTTTTCCTCTAGGTACTTCAAGATCACCTTCTGAAAGAAACACCTGATACACTCAGTGACCCCCAGTATGTTAGCCTGCTTTAATGTATATGGTTTAATTCTTGCTCTGTGTTGGGTTCTCTGTCTTTGGAGGCAATGGGTATAGGTTTGTTTCAAGAGACACAATGAGTATTTGAATCCAGATCCCAGCAACTTTCTTTGGGACTAAAGCATAAATGCTTTTTATCAGTTGTCTAATACTTGATTCAGCATTTTTAGGAACAGCATTTTTGAATAGCTGGAAGATGAAATGACTTGAAACTCTTTTTCTGACATGATAATGTAATTTGGTAGCATTAGAACCTATGGAAAGTTTATATATTTACATTGCTGACATCTTGAGATCAAAAGAAGAACACACTAAAACTGAAGACAGTTTAGAAGAGCTTGTGAAGCCTACTGATTTATTTATGGGTTGCTTTAATCTTTTTTTGTTTTGTTTTGTTTTCTGAGAACTGTGCCAGAAGAAGAAAGAGAAGCCAAATTTTTCCGGATTCTGACCTGTTCCTTGTTAGCTTTAAAGAAGTTACTTAGCATGTTGCCAAAGAAAGAGATGCATTCAGTGGAGGAAAAGTTAATGTCACTTCTGTCCCAAAACAAATTTTGGAAATATGGCAAACACAACATGCCACAGGTGATTTTTTAATTTCTTCTTTATTTTGGTTGGTTTTAGTTACAGGTAATACACTGAACCTAGGCAAGTGTTACTTGTATTCTACAAGAGTGAACTTTGTACTTCACTGAATTATATTTGAAATAGCCTTCAGATTTCAAGGCACAGCATTGCTCTAAAATTTGCCCAGTAGACTAATTTGTAATGTCCTTGTCACCATCATCTGCTTCCTGGCAGTCTGCCATCATTTCAAATTCATGTAAAAGATGCAAATAGCATCAGCTTACTGCATGTGTTCTTAGTACTTTTGGATTTTTCTTTTTTTAAAACTGTTTTATTGGTCTGTGGTCTGATAAGACCAATAGTGCATAGGGTGATGAATTGATTGTGGTAGTATTTTGTTAAAAAGTTTTAAGGTGATTTTAGCAAAACATGCCTTTTGAGTAGTATATTAAAATAAAATTTTTGTAAGTGTTTTATCACTAAACAAATTAATTTAAAATACTAAATAGGCTTGTGAAGTAATTTCTTTATTTTTCATAATATGTAAACCTTTGCTGATGTGATAAAATACAGGGACCACATGTAACTTATGGTGACTTTAAAAGGAATGTTATAAACTACATGTAGTGACAAAATGTTGTCATTTGACTAAAATTATGTTTTTTCTCTGGCATGTGTCAGGTTCGCTCAGCTTTCTTTGAGCTGGCTTCTGCTTTTTGCCAGTACTTGCCTGAGCTGGTGAAAGCTGAAGCAGGAAGAGTTTGTCCTGTTGTTCTTCTCAGTATTGATGACAGTGACGCAGTGGTGTGTCCAGCTCTTTGGGAAGCTGTACTTTATGCTGTCACCACTATTGAGGTAATGTGAGAAACCTAAGGGGCAGATATACAGCTTGACTAGGTGTTCTTTATGATTAATAACATGAACTTATCAATTCTTTTTTCTCCTTAGGGATTCAATGTAACGTTCAAATACGTTGTGTTCAGCATGTCTGAAAATCAGATTTGTTTTATAAATTTAATTAAATGAATTCCTTTGAATAAATATGGGTACTAATAAGTAAAATAATACTTAAAACCTTTTTCTTGTTAGAGGTGGTTACAAAAGTAACCTGCAGTGCATTTTTTGTTTTTGTTTCCCCTTCTAATTCAATGCTTGTTTTTTTAACTTTTTTTTTTTAAAAAAAAATAAATTGAGTACGTCTTTGAATTTATTAGCAGGATAAGTGGTGTCCCATAGACTGGGATGTTCTGAGGGTTTAATGCTGCAGCAGATCTCTTTTGTAACTGCTCGTATAAACTGTAACTATTTATGGGGGGAAAAACCACCCCTGTGTTCAGCTTGCTATAATTATAGGTATCTGGAACTTTGATAAATCAGATCAGATGACAAAAACCTTGAGGTTGGGGGAAAATGCCAAGGTATTTGGTAACCGCTGGAAGATTTTTGAGGGGAGTTTTGAAGTTAGTGATGACTCTAAAGTTAGGATTTTGAAATCATTGCTTATTCTTGGTAATAAGAACTCAGAATTAAATACAGAGCCAGTTAAAATAATGGTTTTATTAAGCATTGTTAAAGCAGTATTAAAGAGAAACCTTTAACTGCAGTTTGCTAGTGTCGTGGTTTTAACCCCAGATGGTAATTAAGCCCCAAGCAGCCCCACGCTCACTCCCCCTCGCCCAGAGGGATGGGGAGGAGAGTTGGAAAGGAATGTAAAACTTGAGGGTTGAGATAAGAACAATTTAATAATTGAAACAGAATAAAAATAAAAGAGTAATAATAACAATGATGACAATTACAGTTATAATGAAAAGTGGGAGAGAAAGAATAAAATCCAGAGGGAAAGGAACACGTGGTGCCTAGTGCAACTGCTCACTGCTCACTGCCAGCTGACTGATGCCCAGGCAGTCCCTGAGCAATGATCTGCCAGCCCCCCAGGTAGATAGACCAGGCATGATGTCCCATGGCATGGAATACTTCTTTGACTAGTTCGGGTCAGCTGCCATGGCTGTCCTCCAATTCCTGTTCCCCTCCAGCCTTTTTACTAGGCCTGAGACACTGAAAAGTCCTTGACTTAGTATAAACATCACCCAGCAGCAATTAAAAACATCAGTGCATTATTAACACTGTTCTCAAATCAAAGCCAAAACACAGCACCGCACTAACTCCTAAGAAGATAATTAACTCCATCCCAGCTGAAACCAGGACAGCTAGCAAGGAAGGTCTATTGATTTTAAACAATACAGAAACAGTTTTATCACATTAACGTCTTAAATTCACAAGCTAAAATAGGGGGAAAGTGATTTTTAAAAATACTGGCAAATGAAATGAAATTTTACAATAACTTGTTTCAGCTACAACATAGGGAGGCATATTAATGTCTAGTTTGGGAGTTCTTCCAAGGCAGCATGTTCTCATTTAATTTACAAGAAGTGTTTCTTCCTGTAGGACTGTTGGAGTCATGTAAATGCCAAAAAGGGAGTTCTGCCGAAGCTATGGACAGTGCTTCGAGAGGGTGGACGTGGACTAGCTACCATTATATATCCAAATCTCTTGCCATTCATTAGCAAGTTACCTCCTGGCATTGCAGAACCAAAGCTGGAATATTTTAGAACTTTCTTCAGCTCTGTAATTCAAGGGTATGAACCACAAACTTATTTATTTGAAATTAGCGTCTTTAACATTTGAAAATAGGAGAACTAATCTTCTTTAAGCATTTAGAGATAAGTAACATATCATTTGGCTTGGGGATATTTAATGCATTAATTGTTTATTTGATGAAAAACTGTTTTCACTATGATATTTGAAATTCAGATTTTTAAAATACTTTAAATATCCAAACTAAAGTAATTTTTTTTTGTCTGTCCCTGTCTTCTTAAACCTTCACCCATCTTTTTAATTTTATTACGTCTTCTTTACTTAAAGCATTTTTATTTTTTCTTGTCAAAGGTTTGTGCTTATTCCATAAGTTTTAAAGTAGGAAATTAATTTAAAATTGAGGGGCTCTCAAGTTATCAGAACTTTTCTCACCCATGTGTAATTATTACAGAGGTTATTGGGAATTAGCATTGTGATTGTGAAATTTCTTGTATGCAGGAACTTCTTGTGATACTGATTTCTAAAGGGTTGAAACTGCTATCATTGTTTGCCTTTAAACATCGAAAGCAGCTTTCAATCCAATCTAAGTTAAACAGATGCATGTGCATTGTGTGCTCAAAAGCATATGCAAGTTATTTTATGAAAGACTAAGATGTAACTTATTTAAACAAAAAATCAGTTCTTGATTGACGTTGTGGCCATTAGCAGAGCTCTTGGAGTTAAGTGTAGGTTGGTTTTGAAAAGTGTACAGAATTTTACTGAAAGTAGGAAAATGGTTGTAATATTTCTATAGTAATTTGTGTGGTCTAATTTTCATTAAAAAGCAAGTGAATCACAGTTGCTCAGACTAGAACTGGCTATGGTGAAACTGTCTTTCAGTGGATTTTTGGTTTAGTTTTTTTTTCTTTTTTCTATAATGACCGAAAGTGACGCTTTTTAAATCTTTGTGGTATGTGCAAAAAATTGAGAAGGAGTTCTGACAAACTGCTGAAACAGCAGACAGTAAGCTTAACAAGATATGTTTCCTCTATTTACATAGATAGTTTTTTATGACTGCTAAAACTGGATGAAGAAGTGATTTTAATATAAGCTATATTAAATACCTGGATTTATTGTTTTGACTCTTTGAATATGTCCTATTGAATTTGTTTTGATCTGACTCCTACCAATGATTCTGTGATTCTGTATTCTCATATTGGTGTGGTCTGGATAAGAACAACATAACCAAGGTTACATTCATTACGTACGTACAGTGATTCTCAGAAGCACAGATGACTGAGCGTGCCCTCCCTCTAATTCTTGCCTTTCAATAGGTTGTCAAGTGAGCGAGTAATAGCCAGCCCTTCAGAAAGTTCAGCAATTATAACTGCATTTATGGAATGTCTGCGCTTTGCCATACTGCAGAAAATAGACAGAGAAGATGACCAAAGACAAATTCATCAAATGCTTATATATGACCAGGTATTTATTAGAAACATTTAATATTGTTATGTGTACATGTAATTCCAAGTTAAGGACAAACATAAATTTATGTGAGGATTTACTTCTTTGTTGAAAGTTTGACTAGATTTTATAGAAAAAATAATGTTACTGAATTTAGTCAATCTTTTTTTTTTTTCCTGTGAAATAATCCCTTTTACTATCCATCTTGTATTATTTTAAAAAACCTAAAGGCATCCCACCCTGTATATTTTTATTACATGTTCAAGCATGAGTAATTCTGATGTCTTTGGAATTGTTTCTGCAGTATTTTCCAAAATGATAGAATATCCTGGTCTAGTTGGTCAATGTTCTCTAATAATTTTTTTTGTTTTCATAGCTAATTCCTCTTACTGATGCTGTACTTAAGGAGCCCAGGTTACAAAATGGACCATTATTTTATCAAATAGCAGAAACTCTGAGCTCCTGGGAAGCTAAAGCAGAAGTCACCAGTGATGATGGCACAGATGAAGTTTTCAAGAAACTGTTGTCAGATTTTTGGAATCATCTTTTAAAAATGTGTGTAGTTCATGTTGATACCTTGGACGCTGATGAGAAATCATTGTTTGCCGTATCTGGTATGCTAGAAATTCTTAAGAATCCAAAGACTGCTACAAAACTAAACAACAGAAAATCTCTAAAAATCAAATTTACAGATGAGGATGAATCTGAAAGAAACACAGAGAGTGGAAAGCTTACAGAAGTGAGAAATTGTGACTCTGAAATAAAGGTGGACTTGCAGCATAGTTCACTTCTAAGGAAAGAACCTTTAGAGAATTTAGTCTGTAACCTTGCTGAACTGAGTTTTGTGTATGTCAATGAACAGAAGTCAGAACAGCATTTGAAATTCCTCTCTGCCCTGCTCAACTGTTTTTCTTCAAACAGAGTTTTTCAAGTACTCCTAGAGCAGGGAAGTGATGCAAGGTCTGTTCAAGCTGAATCCCAAAAGGAAGTGAAAGCTCATCATGAAAGTCCATCTGTACAATTTCTGTATGTGAATTTAATAACTTGGCTGAAAGAAGACTGGAGGAAAGACACCCATTTTCTGGTTGATATTTTGTACAGTGTGCTTAACTGTTGCAACAGTAATGACGAAAGGAAAATCATTCTTGATGATTTAACGAAGGTATGACTTGTACATTCTGTTACTATTTTTTTATCAAAGTGACTACTCCTTTTGTGGGCTGTGGTTAATTTTATTTTGGGGCTCTGGAACAGAAGATATTCTACATGAACTTGGGTAAGTTCAGTGTAAGGAAGGAAGATTTAGGAAAGGTTGACATGGCAGTGTTGGAGTGAAGGGTTGTAACATATATCCCTTTCTATATGGTATAAATAATTTAAAAAAAAAAGCAACCTAAGAATTTCTCTGCCCTTGCTTCTTTATACAGTATGCTTTTATACTAGCTATTGGTGGCCTTTCTTATAAATACAATCCGTTATTGATCTATGTGGTAGGGAAAGACTTGGAAGCCAAAAATAATATAATCAATAACTTTGTTCCTGAAACTTAGCAACTTCTGCTTATCCCCTGCAGTAAATAGAGTTGTAAAACAGTTTAAATGGTTTTAAATGCTTCTTATTTAGCAAAGAATTTGTTAAATATTGTGGAATGTTTGCTTTCTTTTTAGATGGACCTGAAATGGATTATATTTCTCCAGATAATTCAAAAGGTACCTCTTAAGACTTTTTTGTTCTTGTTTTGCATAGTTTTGATTATTTCCCTGGTGTGTTATGTTTTTGAATTACTTTTTCTTTTTAATTTAAGTAGCGATCATTTCTATAGTTTGAAAATCTTGTAGTAATACTTTCAGTGTTGTTTGCTTTAACTGCATTTAAATCTGGGGACAGTCTTAGAAATGAAGTGATGATACCCAAACAAAAGCATCTTTGTCTCTTCTATTTTTGGTCGGTTTGCTCTGAGCCAGAAGAATTCCTGATTTATTTCTGGTCATCCCGTCTAAGCTAGAGAGAATGGAGTTGAATATTAGACCAGTAATCTGAACGATTATTTGCATCATCACCCTTATGTTGTGCTTACAAGCAAAAGATAGTATACAGGGTTTTTTCACACAGGATATTGAGAGACTGACATTTAAATGATTGCCAGGGATGAAATAGGAGAGATATTACAAATTTTTGGACAAGACCTCATAGCACTTGATTTACAATCCAGCATGTTCGCTATAGTATCTTAGATACTGGGTATTTTATGAATCCAGAGTTGTTACGATTTTGTAACTTACAACAGCTTATCACCAAAATAATGGTTTTCTGATTCATGACTTTCTATTTCTTTTTAAAGAAATTCAGATTCTGTAAATAATTTTTATGTTGTAAATAAATTTTATTTCAACCAACCTAGTGATCCAAAAGTTATCCAACTCCAATGTAGGCATTCATTGGGCTCTATAGTTGGAGAAAAGGAAAAAGAAGAGCTTTCAGAAGGTGACTTGTTTCACTCTACAGTAGAGGTCTGACCTAGCTATAAATTGCTGTCTCTGACCAAAAAGAAAGTTGGAGGGATTGTTGCAGATGTAAACACCTAAAGACTTATTGTTTATGACAGATTATATGATTCCTACTCTGTGTGGGGGTTTGAAATATTAATATTATGCGTAGTTAGTAATAAAAGTTAATACCCTCAAAAGATTATTGGAATTATTCTCTTGGGATTCAGGCATGCTCAAGCACAACAAAACTTTCCTTAATCTCTGACTGGCTGAAAGGAGATACACTTGGAGAAAGACTTGTAATGCTGGCAGATGATCTCTGTCACCTGGGTTTAAAACCTGTAGCAGCCTCATCAGAATCAACCTCTTCAGAAAGGTGGACCCTCCTGAGCTTAGTGTTGTCGCAACACATTAAAAATGGTAAGTGTTTGTGGTGTGTAAACACTGCACATAAGCTTTGTAGAAGGTTGAAAGGAACTTGAGATCTAAAATAATTAATTTGTAACATCTAGGCTTTCTTCTGTGGTTGGACTTTTTTTTTTTTTTTTTTATTTGTGTTCTGTTGGTTTGTTTGGTTTTTTAACCTGAGCCAATTAACTATGTCCAATTTAATTTCATAAACACTAACTCGCAGCAGTGACGTTGCAATTTTTTTTTGTCTGCATTGCTGAACAAAAATCAGCATTTAAAGAACAGATTCAGATTTGTGAGTCTGGAAGACTTGAGAAGGATTAAGTAAGTTTGATTTCTTAGCTGATGTGCTGTAAAATAATAATTTTTAAACTGTACCGTCTGAAATTTACTTTCAAAACCAGAATATAAAAAAATCAATTATTATGGACCCATGCATGTGTTGGTAATGCCTTGTTACAGGAGCTATGATTTGTTTTGAGTCATTTGCAGTTAATATATTTTAAAAACTGTGTGTATGCACTTACGCTGTATATGTAAGCCTTTTTTTATTAATAACATCCTATTCCATTTCCTCCTTGCATTTTGTGGTATCTGTGATACAGACTTCTACTGGAGTTCAATTTTCTTGATGTTTTCCATGTAAGCTTGTCATTTGTGTTTTGTTAAGCTTAGCATTTGCTCTGATCCCTGAGACAACATACTTCATTTTTTCTGAATGGTAGGCACATTTGTGGTGTTTTCAAGTTTCAAAGATGCTCACAACAGGTTTACTGCAATGGATGTTCATAGATAGTGTGTCCTGGAGGTGTTTTAAGACTGTTATTTCTGTTACTGGAACTTTTGGTGTAGAGAAGCATCGGGAAAAGCTGTTCCCTGTCTCCAGAGAGAGTTCAGCAGACTTGTCACTTCTGAGTCTCTGGTGTCCTAGGGCTTATTGTTCAGTGACCTTGCTTTTTGGCTGCAGAGCTGGAGGTATTGCTGAGCTCATTTTGTGTGGGGTGCTGTGTGATCTGTTTTTAAAACATGTTGGATGAAGTCTAAGAGACCTTCAGGAGCTATGTTAGTTCTTGACTTAGTAATTTTGGCCAAAATAGAGTATTTGGACTTCCAAGAAGATTTTTTGGGATTTCTCGTCTAAGTTTCTCAGGGTAAAGTACCACGAGGTAAGAGGAATGGCCTTTTGTGGATCAGTAACCTATCAGATGATAGGAATTAAAAGAGAAAAAAGGATAAATACTGAAAGGATGATAATTGTTTCTGATAAATTAATCAGAGTAATCACAACTGAAACTTTATGGAACCATAGCAATGTGTTTCAATCCTGAATGATCAATCGATGGAAATTACAAATTAAATTAAAAACCAATAAATGTAAAATACATATATGGGAGGAACACAGTTGTAACTATCTGTTCGGTGATAGGCTCTGAGCTGTTAAAACTCAGAAAAGGGATTTTCACTCATTGTGATGGTTCCCTTTAAGTGGCAGGTTGGTGCTCAGCAATAAAAAGGAAATGCAGGTTATTAGGAGCCGCTGTGAAAAGCATAGAAGACAAATGAAAATTACTATAGCATTGGTGTGTCTGTCTTGAATACTGCCTGTAGTTTTGGTCACAGCAATATTCTTACCTATTCATTTTTGTAAAATGATGTCATAGAATTAGAATATGCTCAAAGAAAGATGGCAGAGATGGTTAGGCAAATGCAGTGGCTTCTGCATGTAGAGGCAATAAAACAGACTAGAATTTTTCAGCTTGCAATCAAAGTGTTTGGGGATGAGGTTCTGGTAAAGAGCCATAAAATGCTAATTAGTATGGAAAAAGCAAGTAGGAAGACATTTTTTTCATTGTTTCTTTAAATGGGAGAGCCTGTGGTTGCTTGCAGATGTTTAGATAGCAGGCTTGAGGAAAGAGAAAAGTATACTTCTTCATACAATTCATAATTAAATAATGGAACTCATTGCCACAAGGTGCTGTGGAGTTTGAGGATAAATGGGATTGGCCTACTTAGGTCCCGTGAGAAAGGGACTAAGCATGTTCATGGAAGATTGGTCTGATCGGCTTAATTATATGCAATAGTCCAGGTGTGATCTCTGGCTCACAATTGACTGCCAGAAGCTAGGAAGGCATAAAAGGGGAAGGGATCATTCTCTACTTGCTATATTTTATATACCTTTTGTCTAAGCTGCAACAGCTAGTTTAGAGGCCTGATACTTGGCAATGTGAAACCTGGTTCCTTGATGACTGTGGAATAAGAAAGACAGCTTAGGAATACATTAGACTGAAACTACTTTGTACTTTATTTTGCATTCAAAACTAGTAAAAACCAAATCAGTACATAAACATGATCATTAACTGACACCATATTATCAAGTAATCAAGGCATGCTTGTTGTCAAGTAATCATGTTTTTTTCTCCCCCCAATAGAATCTTTGATTGGTGAAACTTTTGTTGAAAGGATTATTGATAAACTTCAATCAGCTCTGTCTAAAGCTAAGGATCTTTCTGAAGCTGGAAATACTGAACCGTCAGTATCTTTCATCTGCGATGTAGCCTCAAGCTTTTTCAGCTCAGTTAAAGGGTGTTTGCTGATGCCATCCTCAGAAGACCTGCTCCTTACCATCTTCCAGCTGTGTGCTCAGAGGCAGGATGCTATGCACTTATCAGGTAATTTGGAAAAAGAACTTCAAGCAAACTTTTTTGTAGCTGGTCATTACATCTAAATTCTTCTCTTTCATCAAAATTTGTTCTTTAATTTACAATGCCAGTGGTTACTACTAAACATCAAGTCCTGTACATCTTTACACGGATTTTAACTCTTAATGTTAGTATCCCTGTGCTTCAGTTGTCTTTGAGGCTGTGATAATGGAATGTTGCATAACATATTTATGGTCTCTGAAGTAACAAAGGATGAGCATTTTGTTGTTGTTCATTCTGCAGTATGGGGATCCTATGAAAAAATGAGTGCAATCACTTCCTTAACGATATATATATTTATTGTGAAGCCATTTATATTGGTCAGGTTGCTCTGGCAAATTGTGACCTATTCCTCTCACCACCAGTGTCTCATTTTCAGACATATCCTGATTTTTATTCTCTGAATGTAGAATTTGAGAGTGATAAATTGATCTATGCATTTACTGACACAGATAAAAAGGAGGAAATGTTGCAGTGCTGTCGTAGAAATGAAGTAGGACAATGCTAGCCTGAAAACCGCTGCTGCTTTGCAAATGACTATTGATGCTGTAGAAGCGAAGTATTTCAGTATTTTAAAAATATCTGTGGTTTTGAAGACCATATGGGCATATTGTAGTAGACAGCAGGAACATCATTCTTATTCTCAAATAAATATTATGTGTACGTCAAAGTTAATGTAAAATTGCTTTACAACAAGAAACTGTATGTTTGCCTTTGATAGTTATTGCATGTAACCACATAGAAAAGAGAATTCTTTTCTTGCTTTAGGACCTTTAGTTGTGATTGTTGCTGTATGCTGTAGGTTGTAATTTGAATTTACCTGTTTGTGGTGCCTTTGCTCATTGTTTATTGGTTGGGGGGTTTGTGTGTGGTTTTTTGTTTGTTTTTTTTTTTTTTTTTTCTCTCTTCCCTACAATAGATTTACTTGTATGTAAATTAAAACACACTTGGATGTCTGGTGTGAATTCACTTGTGTGTCAACTTCGGAGTATGCAGATACAGAGCACCTTTTTACATAAATCTGCACTGTGGGTCAAGAATCAAATACAGTCTTCCTCTTTGGATGTTAAAAGGTAATTGTGATGTACATGTCTGTTTCATATATGTTGTTTCCCAAACCAAAGATCAGTGCTGTACTGTTATTTATTGTCATTTGTATTACTGAGAGATTTTTTTTCTCTCAGCCTGTCAGAGGAGAGAAATGTGGGTAGAGCATAACTTAAAATGCCATTGGTAGGTATAGCATGTATGTAGCTTCAATACAATGTATATAGCAGCTTGCTTTTACTGGATAACACCAAACTTGTTTGCAGTGTTTTTTCCTTTTCTCAGCCTTCAGGTCTTGATCTCTGCAGTTAGTGATTTGTTATCTAAGCTTATGGAAGCTGACGGACAGTCTGGATATCTTGTCAGAGCTTATGTTGAGCATGTCATGCCAAGCAAAACTGAGTGGGGGAAATTGCATGAGTCTCTATCCACCGAGGTATGAAAGCGATAATGGACTTGCACATGGTAGTCAATCTTACCTCAAGTCTCTTTCCTTTAGGGTGATAAGCATTCTTTATTTTGATATGGCACTGCAGTTATGAATATGCCTATGCCTGTGCAGAGGTTCTTTTCAGCCTCTGTCCATGACAGAGGACAAAATCTGTATGGCTATGGCCTCATCCAGTACTACTGGAGAAAAAAAAAAAAAAATCTATGAAATTGCTCTTTTCTGCATGGAGCGACTTGCTTTACAATTCAGGAATTTTGACTGGCTGAATATACATCATGAAGATGTTCTTATCTTTAAGCTAATTCTCTACAAGATGAGTGAAAGACACCAATATCTGTAGAGAAACGTGATGTGTTCTCCATCAGCAAAATGCTGATATACATAGAGTGGAGAGTGGGGAAGGTCATAAATTTCCTGTTCAACCCCCAATCTTCAGTAACCCTGGTATTTCTTGTAAAATATATAGTGTTCTAAAGATACATCTTTATTTCTGAGGCAGCAATGTAGTTTCAAGTTACTGCTGCGCATTTAGTTTTTTTTAATATGCTGGGATGGGTTATCCACACCATTGTGCTTTTGGTGTTAATTTGTATCTTTCATGGTTATATTTTAAAAGTTCTGTTTCCAAGGTTAAGCAGGTCATAGCTCTTCTGTGCGTAATTAGTGTCAATTATTTGTTCATACTCTTTTTATGCACATATTACAGTGGATACACAAACCTCTTTTGGAAGGAAGGCTCAGTATGAATTGTGAACCTTTGGGATCACGTGTCAGGCTGCGTGGCACAACTAAACTTCCAGGCCATCTGTGTACTTCAGCCTTATTAAGTAAAATGGTGCTGCTTGTATTGGAAAATGTTATAGTCCATGGAAATGATGATGCTGAAAGAAAGAAAATTGACAATATAAGTAAGTTACAATGATAAAACTTGAAGGATTGTGATTTTCTAGTAGTTATAAATTAACCTGAATTGATAATTAAATTGCAAAGATTGGCATATAGGTATTAGAAATCATCCTTTACCTTTTGTTGTTTGGTTTTTTTTCTTCAGTTCTCCTTTGAAAGTGTACTATGGACAAGTATAGTGTTTATATTTCTAGGACCTTTTGTCATTATGTACAAACTATCTCAACAGAACTTTGAATCTGGAGGAGTCTGAGTTTACGATGAACTTCAAAGTTATTCATTGCCAAAACACACAGAGTATTGGCATGAGTGAGCAATAGGAGCCGTATCCATGCCACCAGATAAATGCCCTGAGTGTTTAGCTATAATGTAAAAATATTTTGAAGCAGCATTTTTTCTTAATTCCACCAGGTTTATTTTATTTATAGAATGCTTAAATTAGAGCCATTGTTATCAAATTAACCATTCTGTCTCCAAAAGTCTCACCATGATGAGAAGTGTCATTGTTCAGTGTGGATCTTTGTAAGCTAATGTAGAAACCACATGTTAACTATTAGCATCAAATTTGTTTGTTTTTTTCCTGGGCTTAGATCTCGATTGCCTTGTCTGCAAGAAATAAATATATTTTAAAAGAAAAGAGAGAATAGAGAGGAGTTAGAGTTCTTGTCATGCTTGATGTACTTTCATATTTCTTGAACATCTAGACTAGATTATCGTAGCTTTTTCTTCTCTTGTATTTTATGATGCAGTGGCATATATCCAGTTCATGCTCTGAACACCTAAGATTGCATGTACATACATTTTTCAATGCGTTAAAAACATATTAAAAACCCCAACAAAACACAACAAAACTTGAACCTGAAACTTTGTGCTTATGCACCGTATATTCAGCAGCTGTTTGTAAACGACAGCTTTTATTGTTTAATTAGTTGCAGAACTGTTGTACTCATTACAATGGATTGAAGAATTGGAGAATCCTCCTTATCTGCTTCTGGAATATCTTCGTATGTTAGAAGAAATGCACATCACATATGAGAAGTTCAGTACCTTTAGTAATACAGCTAGCCTTCAGCAAACAATATTTGATAGGTATGTAAGAACAACTAAAACAATCCTTAACTCTGTGTTCATGTTTTGCGCTGTATAAAGTATTAAGTGCCATGATATTTTCTTATGTTTATTGATTCAAACTTCATCCAAATTCTTTTGTTGTGAACTGTCCATCTGTATATATTAACCAGGGTCTGTCTTCTTCTTTGAAGGTCTGAGGAACATGGAAGACTCTGGTCCTTAACCATGGCTAAAGTGATTCGTATGGAAAACACTGTATCCTGTGAAACGAAACAACTTTTTAAGACAACAGAAGGGTATCTTAATACTGCTGCCTATAAACTTGTAGTTTGTTGTGACTGTTGATAATGTTAATGATACCGATTTTGATGACTGACAAGACTTGAGAATTTGTTAATATATGTGTATGGTATGTAAAAGTGAGACTTGGTTTAGTGTGTGGAATTAGTTACGTCATAAGATACTAGATCATTATGAACCAATTCACATTTTGTTTACTAGTGAAATTTTTGAGGTATTTTCATTCTTGATGTTTTTCTCGTGTAAATAGGTTTCTGCCATTAACAGAGGGTAGATTGCATACACTTCAGTGTCTATCACCTTTTTTACTTGAGGAAGAAAAGAAAGAACTTGTTTTGCACTGTGTGGCCAAACTTATGACATGCACACAGACAGAGCTTTCCAGCACTGATGGTATGTTCTTACCTCAGTCTACTTCATTAGAATTTAAGAATGTTATATTGTCATAATGTTTCCTTTTATTTAAAACATGTTAACTATAATAATGTCACTTTCCTAGAAAGAAATGTCTTCTCAGATGTTTCTTCTGGACTATTTGATGTGGTAGTTTTCTACCTTATTAAGGAAGTATAGGCTTGGTACTTCTTGGTACAAAATTAGAACTAAGGGGTTTAGACTGATATTACTATTAACGGAATTTTGATATTGCTGTACTTCTTGTTTGGTCTCTGATTTAAACACATATGCAAAGTTTCCAACATATCATTTAGGCTTTACACAGCATGCAAAAATATTGCTATTGTCAGCTGATAGAGCTGTGATTGTCTTTAGATGGTTTAGTGAGTTGTATATGTTTCCCATGTATAATTTTTGAGTCGTCCTTCCAGTGCATGGGATATAGAGTGCTGAGTCAGAACTGCTGCATGTACACTTTCAGCAGCTTTTGAAAAACTATTTCAGAGGTGATTGAGATGTGTTAGAATATTGCTTTGTATATCCTTTAGAAAATCTTATTTTTACAAACTTGTTGCTTTTCAAGAAAATTCTTTGGAAATGCTCACACGCAGTCCTACATGTTTGAATTAGATGTTGTTTAAAAGAAGGAACTTTCTCTTTTTTTTCTCAGTACTGCTTTTGTGCTTTCTTGCACCTACCCTTATTGATCAGCCTGTATAAAAACTGTAGTTGATTTTGTGTTTTTTAACAAGACTGTGCTAATTTAAATTGAAAAAACTAACTTTGGTGATTTTAAATTGTGGACATTGTCCCTTGGTGGTACCCTCAGGTTTTCAGATGAGTTCAAGTAGATGTCCTCAAAGTGTAAAAAATTTTTGGTGTTGGTGTCATACAGCAATTGAGAGGAATCTTGAATCTTTCTACTGTGGTAGTTCCTCTTAACTCTTACACTTGACACGGTTAAGCCTTCCTGGCTTTGCGTGAACTGGTGAACCAGCCATATGTGTCTGTGAATCTTTAAACAGAAAATGGGAAAAAGAATACTTGCCCCTCCCCTACTGTGGAGCTCTTGTTTGTAACACTGGTCTTCATTTTCCTTTCTGCTACTCCTTTTTCTAGGGATTCCTGGGCAGACAATATATGCCCAGATTTTCCTATTAAGTGTGATGTAGGTTGTAAGCTTACCATTCAATTTTTATTTTTTTTTCACATCAGGAAAGTGCTGGTAATGTAAATCATTGCACTGCTGCTTAAGCAGAGTGGGTTTTTTGTTTGTTTTTGCTATGCATATATGGTACTTTAAGTAAGTTTTTTATCATTGTGCTTGTAAGAAACGTTCTCCAAGAAATCTAGATACAGGCAGTTTTCCTTAAAAACAGAAAACAGTACTAACACAACAGTAGTACTTCACTCTGAAAGTAAATATTAATACCCTTGCAATAATATTGGATTTCACAACTTGCAGTTATGTTTACTTAATTATCTGTCCAAATTACTGCTTAGCATGCTACATTTTTAGTAACACAAACAGATTTAAATCTTAGCAGGTATTTTTCCTTTTTGTTAATCATATAAACCAACAACTAATCTTTCAGGAGTTTTGGTTGGTTTGAGGTTGGTGGGTGGTTTTTTGGTTAGTTAGTTAGTTTATTTGTTTGTTTTTTAAAGTTTGGGTCGGCTCTACTATTTTTGATTTAGCAATGGATTTAACTCTGGATCAAGTGTTTAAAGAAGAAAGCTTAGGTGTTATCCAGACTGTCTTATGATATTTGTGTGAAGTTCAAATAAAATGATCCAGTCAATTGACACATGTTCTAATGCTTATTTTGTCTTGATAATTAAGACCTATTGATGCTATTGATCCTACTATGTTTTAGGAGCATTTGGGTGTCTTTCCATTTTGAACTCCTGCTTGAATGATAGAAGTATTGACTGTGGTCATCTACTACCTGGAATACTAAAAATCATAATATCTTGGAAACATGATAATGAGGACAGCTTTCTCTTTAGCTGGTGGGTGCAACTTTGAGATAGTTTGACTTTTTTTTTATTTCTGAAACGAGTTTAAAAATACAGAGTGGTTATTAACTCAAATAAAATCAATTTGTGAGTTGCAACTTCCATCCACTTCTTCGATAGTACATTTTTATGCCTTTGTAGAATCACATCCCTCAGTTTAATATACCTGTCTTTAAGTATGTAATAACTCATACTGAAAAAAAATGATCTGGGTGGTTGAAGGCTGGTAACTGGGAGCTCTTTAAATGGATGTCAACTGTTTTGAAAAGCATTCAGAACTGACCAGCTTTTGTAGGTGGTGTTGGTTATTCAGTTCAAAATTCTGATTGCTTGTTCAGGTGTCAGGAAGAAAACTTGGATACCAGACTAGGTGTCTGGGTTTTTTGCATTCTGGACCTGAAAATACAACTTGGAAAGCTTCCAGCAAGGAATGTAGATATACTGAGGTTCACTTGTCTTGAGTATAATGAGAAAAATCCAGGCAATGAAATCTTGAAATAATGTACACTATTTGGACACTTGAGGGCTTATATTTTATTTTTAAGATTAGTAACTGAAATATTTTTTTTTTGACTGATTTAGTTAAAATTGCTAAATTTCATAGTTTAAGTCTACTATTTAAGCAAATACGTAAACAGTATAGTGTTAGGAATCTGTATAATGTGTGAATGAGCAAGTAGCTGTCGTAGTCTATTTTGTACCTGTTGACTTATTTAGACTTGGCAGCTAATGTAGTGTTCTAACTTTGGAAGATGGACTATCAGAAGCACACAGGGTGCAGCCTGGTGCAAGACTAATTGGTCCTAAGAGGAGTGAAGGCAAGAATATAAATACTCGTGTCCACAACGTGATGATATGTAAGCTTTAGTTGTATTTTTATTACAGCAATCTGAAAGAAACAAGTGCTCAGTTGCTTGGTTTCAACATAGAGATGATGCGTTACCTTCCCTTGTTGCTGAAGTATTCCACAGCTCCTTTGGCTGATAATGAATGGGACTTCATCATGTGCTCCATGCTGGCTTGGTTAGAGGTAATTTGAAAGAGACTGTTACTGCGTTGCAACTTTTAATAGTGTCCTCCTGAGCCTGATGCCCTCTGAGCTGATTGGACTGAGGCAGGGGGAGGCAGGCTAAAAATAATAGGCTACAAAATAACTCAATTTTTATAATCTTACTGGGCTGTCTGGTTGACATTTGGTGCTAAAACCTTTGAAAGCTCCATGTTAAAAGTTAACCTGTCTATTTAGGAAGTGGAAAGTCTGTTATCAGGATGATACAGTGAAACATTGTAGAAGCAATGGCACATAGCAATTAAATTTGAAGAAAGATGCCTGAAGATTGCTGAAAGCAAAGAAGTCAGTGTGTTCCGAATGGTTCTGTCATAGATTTTAGAACACAATTGTCTGAATGGTTTTAACTTTGTTTCATCTAATGTGTGTGTTAACTTTCTAGTACTTTAGAGTAACAATCAATATTAATAGCTGGGTACTCAGCATTTCAAAGATAACTTATTTTAAAAAGCATCTCAATCAAAATATGGAGCTAAGAAAATAAACTTTACTGCATGGGTGTTAATGTTGCATCTTCACTTTTGATGTACTTAACTTTTTAGACTATTCCCTGCATAAGGCAGGGATGTAGTCCTCTGAGATTAGCAAATATTTGACACAATGTTAAAAAGACTTGCACAAAATCCTTTTTGCAATGAGTTGACAAAGGTCACCTGTGGCTTAAAAGCACAAGTAATATTGTATCTCCTGTTTCATTTTGTGTATGGAGATGACATCACCTAACTCCTGAAGTACTATGATTACTCATAGGATTGGTAATGGGAGAATAATTCTGAAATGTATCTGCTGTAGGTCTCTATGTTGAAAAATAGTATCCCTTTAAGACCAGAGTCTAACATGACATATGAAAGATTAACTGAATGAAAAGCAGTTTCTGCATTTCAATATCTAAGTGATCACATGAAGCATCCCATTGCATTCTAACACTGTTAGAAAACGGGTCAGAGTGAACAGCTAACTGCTACTTGATTAATCAACTAAAGATACAGAATTTTTCTCCCATTCTAGCTTTTTTTTGGGGGTGTTGTTGGTTTTTTTTATTTGTTTGTTTTGTTTTTAACTATAGAGCCTTCTGTCACTGCACATTTATAAGGGCAGGCCAGAAACTTCCATGTGGCCTTTCTTTGTCTCAAGATTAATCTTTTTACTTATGCTGTATGTGAAAACTGTATTTTTTTTAATTAAAAAACCAAAACAATGAACTTATATAAAGTATGTGTTGTATAGATTAGGTGCTTGGGAATGCTTTTAATGATATTCCTTTTTTTGGGGAAACTAGTAGAATAAAAATAAAAGAAGAAACTGTGTTGGGAGAGAGGAAATAGTTTCCTGATAGCCACTTAAATAATTTCAAGTTCACGATAGTATATTGTCAATTTCCTTTTGCAATTGGAAGTACAAGTATGATACTGCTATGGCTTTTATGTTTGGGAGAGAAAAGTGAGAGCACTTCACATGATCAGTTTTGGCTCACTTGCTACACATAAGCTACAACTGCTTACATTTCTGTTTGAATCCACTTGGTGGCAGTTTCTTTCTGATGCTATAAAGAAGGCCATACAAGGGAAGCAACTGAGGATTCTAAACGTTGGTGAGACTTACAAATTTGTTTCAGTAAGTCTTAATAAAGTACAGATTACATTTTTAAGATTCGCCCCCACCCCTCAGTCATTTTAAAATGGTCTTTGCAATTGAGCTTTCTTTGAAATGGTACCTTCTGGTATAGACAGGGAATGTGAAACAGATATTTTAAAGCAAATTTAAGGTTAAGAAACCTTTTCTTTTTTTTTTTTTTTTTCTCCTCCTAGACAACAAGTGAAAACCGTTCACTTTATCATGTCCCACTTGTGCAGATTTTTGCTTGTGTCAGTTGTGACTTGGCATCTGCCCTTAGTGCTTTCTTTGAAACTGCAGCTCCTGAAACTACTGAAAACCTTCCTGTGAACTTGATCAGTGAATGGAAAGAATTCTTTTCTGAAGGAATTCACAATTTGCTATTACCTTTATTGGTGAAAGTCACAGGCAAGTATATGGCAAGGAAAATAATAATGGTACCTGTCGGATTATTCTGAAATAAAACTTGACAGGCTGTATTTTTAAATTTATAGGAATATTATGTCAACATAGTTTATAAAAACGAACTTTTTTGAACACTGAAATGCTAATTAGTAAAGTAATTGCACTTCACATTGTGATTCTTAAAATTAGATGGATTCTGATGTGCAGTCTGAGTTGTTTCTAGTAATGCTTGTTTGTGACATCATCCATACATTCTGTATCACAGCTTGTCTTTCTCTTATTTTAAATAGGAGAAACCAAAAGTACATCTGAAGGCTCTTTTCAGAACTCTGTGTTAACATCTTTGGGTGAAGCTCTAACTTACATCTCGAAGGACCAATTGCTAAACCATAAATTGCCAGCAAAGTTTGTTGCAGGCCAGAAAACAAATCTTCCAGATAAACTCCAGACTCTACTAAATACGTTATCTCCATTGTTGCTTTTCTGGGCTAGACCTGTACAGATTTCAGTCTACCATATATTGTACAAGTAAGAATCCACAAATTTCTCATGTCACTTGCCTCCCTCCCTCCCTCCTCCCGCTCCCACCCAATCTTTTTTTTTTTTTTTTATGTGCTATAGAACATGCACTTACAGATGTATGTTTAGCATTGTTCCATGATGGAAGAAAATCCTTAACTGGGCAATTTGTGTTCTATGTCAGAGGACATTATATAAAGCTATGAATGCTAAATTTGATTGTAAAAGTAGACTAAATATATACTGAGAATTCTATTTTACTGCAGTACATGAAAAGATAATTTTATTTTCTGTACCATAGTTACATATAGGTATCAGTATCATAAGTATAAAGCTATTTATTTTTAGCCTCTATTTAAACACTTATAGAATTTTAAAATACAAACTGAAACATTCCAGGTTTGATCTGGGTCTGACAGTATCATTAATTACATAGTATGACCTCTTTATTTTCACTAATTTAGATAAGAAATCAAGAAAGTGAACAAAAATGTGTGGTATTCTTGTGAACTTTTTGGATATCTCTAATACCGAAAAAAGAGTACAGAATTTGAAAAATATTACTTGCATTTAACTGCTCAAAATGCAGATTGTAAGGCAGCTGGCTTAAGCATAAGAAGCGACCATTACCTTTCACTTACACTGAAATGTAAAGTTGCAGTAGCTTTATTCTGATAGAGAAGTTTATTTTAGTATGACTTGGGAAGTGTGAAAGGTCTGGAAAAGAACTAAGCAAGGCTATACACAATAGCTGTCATTCAGGAGCCATCTTTGCAATGGTGACATGTCTCTTAAAGATTCTGTGTTGTTATTTAAGAATGATTTCCATTATTTTGCTGTGTATCATTAATGTTGGCATTGATAAGCAATGAACTATGTGTCACCTATATTAAAATAGTAAAAATTAAATCTGGTTTCCTTTCTGTGTTTCTATAGATTAATGCCTGAATTGCCTAAATTTGATGATGAAGATCTCAAATCTTACGGTGACGAAGAGGAGGAGTTGGCATTGTGTGTATTTGTTCCTCATGTTGTTTTGCAGCTGTTTTCTGTATTTTTAAAATCTGTTATAAGAGTTGAGATTTGCAGCAGAGTAGTGATATGCCAGGATATGTTAAAAGAAAAAAATGACATGGCTATGGCAATAGGGTCATAAATGTTGAAAATATTCAATGTAACTGCTTAAATTTGCCTTTGTCCTAGAACTGGAAACAGTATTTGCAATTGTTTTCTGAGTACAGTTACTAGAGTAAGTGCATGTCGTAGTTTAACCCCAGCCAGTAACTAAGTACCACACAGCTGCTCGCTCATCCCTCTCCCATGCAGGAGGGATGGGAAGGAGAAATGAGAAGGAATGTAAAACTCAAGGTTTGAGATAAGAACAAGTTAATAATGAAATAAAATAGGGATAATATAATAATAACAAATTACAATGAAAAGGAGGGAGAATGGGAGAGGAACAAAATCCAAAGGGAAGGGAGGAAAAAACCCAAGTGATGCACAATACAGTTGCTTGCCACCCACTGACCAGTGCCCAGCCAGTTCCCAAGCAGCCATCAGCAGACCCTGGCCAACTCCCCCATGTTTAAATATTGAGCATGATGTTGTATGGTGTGGAACATCCCTTTGGCTAGTTCAGGTCAGTTTTCCTGGCTGTGTCCCTTCCCAGCTTCTTGTGCCCTTCCAGCCCTCTCACTGATAGGGCCTGAGAAACATCACCCAGCAACAACCAAAAACATCAGTGTTACCAACATTGTTCTCACACCAAATCCAAAATGCAGCATTGTACCAGCTACTAAGAAAATTCATTCTATCCCAGCTGCAACCAGGATAGTGCAACATATATGCTTTATATTGTAAAATCTTGACAGGTTTTTACTGGATTGCTATATTGGGAATGTGTCCAGCTGCACAAGTAACTTCAGTTTTGGAGGTTCAAGAAACTAACCTGGGTGTTTTATACAGCTTGAATCTGATAAAGTCAACAGTTTGCAGAGGGAATAACAATAACTGTAAAAAAATAATAATTTTTTTAAAATTTTTTTTTTATATCAGCCCAGTGATTAATACCTTTCCTTACTATAGAACTGAAAAAGGCTTTTTAATCCAAACCCAAATCGAACACATTCAGTGATTAGGAGATCCATTGTTCAGTTGCACCTTTGCTGGTATGACTTGATAAACAAAGTAAGCAAACCAGCTGACCATGATGTAGGTTAAAATCAGTGCAGCCATAGACCACTTTCAGGTTAAGTGACCAGCATTCAGCTTATATTTGTCTTGCAAGAGGTAAAAACACCAACTGTCCCTTTTAGGAAAAAAAAACACACTAAAATACAGCAATGATGTGTGAATCTGAAAGTAAATGTTCCTGTAATGAAAGGTCTCTTTGATGTTCTACATATATGGCTTTGTTAATGTGACTTTTCTAGGAAAGCTGTGAATATAAATTTAATTAGTGCTGGGTTTACTGTGTCAGACAATGGTTTTCCATAGATCACCGCCAGCGGCTCTTATGTGTGTCCTGGCCACTCAAGAACTCCTGCTAGAAAACATCCTGGAATGCATTCCAGTTGGAGAATTTGCTGTTATTCAGCCTCTGAGTGATGAGTTCTGCCTTGTTCTAGGATATCTTCTCACTTGGAAGTTAATATTAGCTTTCTTCAAAGCAGCTTCTTCTCAGGTATGTTTGAAGTCTTTTCCTTCTAACTGAATTTCTTAACAGACTTGGTTTAAATCTTGAAGTTTCATCTAGCCTTTTTATTCTTTTAATTAATATATCATCCAAAATATTTTAATTAATATATCATCCTTTGGTTTTTGTGGAATTAGTGGAATTCTGAAAGCACCAGTGGACTTAGATTTCTGCACTGCAATAGTTAAGGCTGGTGACATTTGGGTAATAAGGAATTAAATAAATTCATTAATGGTTGATTCTTTCTTGCATTTTCAAACAAGCTTGCTACATTTTCTGATCTTCTAATCATGCAAAATGGTGCAGAGAACTAAATCACTCTTGTAAACGCTTCTAAATCATAGTCTTGCTTTTCCTCCCTACAGGAGTATATTTATATTATTTACAGTGTTATCTATATGTGTTAAGCTTCATCTGTATTTTGTGTGTGTTTTGTTGTTTGTTTTTTTAATTTATTTTATTTTAACACTATCAGCTGCGAGTTCTCTACTCACAATACCTTAGAAGAACTAAAAGCTTGAATAAATTGCTTTATCACTTGTTCAGGCTTATGCCTGAAAACCCTGTCTTTTCTGGGCCAACTTCAGAAGTTCCAAATAAGGACACAAAAACCTTCTTTACTGAAAAGCTTCATTTAGATGTCAAAGGTTAGTAAAAAATTGTATTAGTGCATTTGAGAAAGTTGTGGTATTGCTGAAGTTTTAAGTATGCTTTTCTGCTTAAAGATACCTATTTAGAAAATCTTACCTATAAAATAGATACATACATATGTTTAAAAATCTTTGGCTAACACTCCCCTTTTGAAGCTTAGCCAAAGTTGAAAAATTTGTCAGAAAAAAAATCAAGAAAAAAACCCAAACCAACCAGGAAATGCTTAGATTATTCACTTAGGGCAGATATAACACATTGCTGCTATCTGAATCCTGAATGTATGCAAAGATTCAAAAGTAATAAAAATGGGTGATCTGTTCTGGGATGTCTCCATTGCTTCTAGGTGATAGTTGGGGGTTTTTATGCTAAATTGAATTTCTGTATTTTACTTCTATTTTAATACATGTTTTAATGAATAAAAGCAAATTATGTTTTAATATATATTTTTTGAAATGTTTGAGATAGTAAATTTTGTGTTGTTTTCATTGTGCTGTTCGGAAGACCCAGTTAATCAGCCATGATGAGAGAAGATATGCGGGGTTTTTTTTAGCTGAGAAACATGAAAAAGAGAATGAGTTTTTAAAGTTACTTCATTGAAATTGTTCTTTTATGAACCTGTACAGATGTAAGCAAAAATACAATGTTTCCATTTAAGTATTTGCTTGAACATCGCTGTATGTTGCAGCACGATTTATCTGGATGACAGTAAGAATTACTAACATGATGTTCCAAGAGAAAGATTTCCCTTCTCTCTCTATGCACTTCTATAGAACACTGCAAACCTCAGATGTGCTCCAAACATCTTACTGTTTGTTCACTCCAAAGTGAGCATTTTGTAATTTCTAGGCTATAAAATTATTCTTGATTACTGATAGTCCACCTAGAGTTCATTGCTAAATTAGAAGATGAATTTTCAGTTGTGACGTGTTAGCTGAAGAAACAAACCAGGCTGATGGAGAAAGGCAAGGTCAAACAGGCACTTTTTTCAAAAAAGTTTTTTTACTGTTTTACAAACAGTAGCAAATCTGGAAGGAACACATATGTGAAATTCCAGTTATCACAGTTACGTTGGTATCAACATTTTTGTATGTGTTATGGAGAAATGAAAATTTGTGACTAATGTGTTAGGGTATTTCAAAATCCTTTCTTTCCCTCCCAGGAACAGAAGCCCTGTCATCCCAGATTCCGCACTTGGCCTGCTCCGTGTACCATATAACACTGAAAGACTTGCCGGCAATGGTCAGGCTTTGGTGGAACAGCTGTGAGAAACGTGTCTTCAATGTTGTAGATAAATTTACAAGCAAGTACGTCAGCAGTGTGCTTTCTTCACAGGAAATATCTTCTGTTCAGACTAGCACACAGTTATTTAATGGCATGACGGTTAGTAAGACTTTTTGTCCTTTTTTTGATTTACTTTAGTTTTTTGCAAACATTTTAAGAAGCGTTGCTTCTCAGAACCAGACTGTATTGCAGTGTTTTATATGATTGCATTTTTGTTGTTCTAAATGACTGATGAAAACATAATTTAACTTGGCATTGATACATTAAGTTGATATTTATTAATATTCTGTTTAAAAAAAATAGAAAAGAATGGGGTTTATGATGTTTGGGAAGTTGAGGAGGTAAGTGGAAGATCCTGCTATCAATATACATCTTTTTGGTTTATTAAAAAATGTAATCAGTCAGTAGATTGAAAAATGGCTGGTAATTTCTTTTTGCTTTGCCATGATTTGAGTGGAAGTTTGAGAAAAGTGTTTTCCTGGTCTAAGACAATTAGACAATGTGTGTAGTGAAGTATATATAGTGTGTGTGTAAATATAAAGATATATATATATAAAAAAAGATTAGAGATGGCGCATCCCTCTCTGGAGTTTTAATACGTGCATTTTTTTTTCATAGGTAAAAGCTCGGTCTGCGGCACGGGAAGTCATTGCTACGTATTCAGTTGATGATATATTTATTGAACTAATAATACAGCTTCCATCAAATTACCCACTGGGATCCATAACGGTTGAGAGTGGAAAGAGGGTTGGTGTGGCTGTGCAGCAGTGGCGCAATTGGATGCTACAGTTAAGCACATATCTTACACATCAGGTGAGTTTAGAGAAAGCCTCTAGTTTTGAAAACAGAGGCCTGATAATAGAAAAATATTTCTAGTAATGCAATATTATTTATGGCTGTATAATGGATCTTATCAAAGGACTTGATAGAATTGTTCACTCTTAACATCTGCTTTTCTCCAGATGCTGAAACAGAGTTTTTATGGGCCTAAGTCCTATTAAATCTATAGCCAAAGTTCAAAATGTAGGTAGATCTCTTAAGATATGGACCAGTGTCTGCCCTGTGTAGCAATGCCATCTCAACTATAATTTGAAAACAAACAAAAAACCCAAACAAAACCCAAACACCCAAATCCAACCCCCCACTACTTGAAATTCTCTAAAAGATTGGTGGTTGCTTAGGTTGCATTATCTGTGGATTTTAAAATCCCCTTTTAAGTGCTCCTAAATGCATTATTTTTATTGTAATGAATATTAGCATTTTTACAGATCAGACTATCATCTGTATTTCGTGTGTTGGCTTTATAAATTATTTGCTGCATATATTGCTTATAAATTCAGATTATAAAGCCTTCAGGCCTTGTTTCCTTGATATGCTTATGAATAGCAATAAGAATATTCTGAAGGAATTCTGCAGTATTAACAGCTCTTTTCCCTCTTTTAGAATGGAAGTATTATGGAAGGCTTATCTTTGTGGAAAAACAATGTGGATAAACGTTTTGAGGGTGTTGAAGATTGTATGATCTGTTTTTCAGTCATTCATGGTTCCAACTATTCTCTTCCCAAAAAAGCTTGCAGAACTTGCAAGAAAAAGTTTCATTCAGCTTGCTTGGTAAGCACCTAGACTAAATCTTTTAAAATAGGCAAAATATCCATTTATAGTTTGAACCAGGAACTTCTATTGTAGTACCATCAGTTCTCCATTACATCATTGGAGCATCTGGGATTAACTGGGTTTATATTATATTTGTATGGATTTTGCACTGATCTGGAAGGGCATGTAATGAGAGAGGGGTTGCCACACTCCACAGATAATAACCATCCATCTTGTGTTCACTAAGATGGAAGCCATTACATCTGCGTAGGGTGTAGCAACAGCATCTTGTTATTATTAGCTCAGGTATGGGAAGAGGAAAGGTTAAATTTAATTTATGCAACATGCTCTTTAGTAAACCATGCTGATCCGGATAATTAACATATAACTACATCCAAGTCATTGTGGGCATTGGTTGTATGGTTACAGGGTACACTGGAACATGTTGGCATAGTATGGCTATGCAATGGAGGAATTACTGCTGCTTTAAAAATAATAGCTTTTTATCCTAAAATGAGACTGGATGAAAATTCCTTTGTGTCAGGTTTCTTAGAATAAAACTTTAGCATTGTGTGTGTATATGTGTGTAATATGTGTATATACGTATGGAAATTTATCTGTGTGTATATACACACATGAATACATACACACATGGAAAGTTTGGGGTTTTTTTACTGTTTCTTGGGGTTTTTAAAAGTATAGTTATTGATAGTGCTATTCATTGGCAAATAATGATTATTTGTGATAAACCGGTGTTTGTGATACTCAGCTTGCATTTGTATACTGAACAATTGTATTTCTCTTTCAGTACAAATGGTTCACATCCAGCAACAAATCCACCTGTCCACTCTGTCGAGAGACGTTTTTCTGAAATAAAATGGTCTTTCTTCTTTCTGTGAACTCAGTAATAAATGAAGAGGAGGCAATAAACTGTTGTGTTGAACGAAGCTAACTACTTGGAAATAATGTCAGTTACTTTAAATCCTTGACTAGTGGGATATGACACATATTTACCTCTGGACAATTTTTTGTAAGTTTGAAGATTCTTCTTTGATATCAAGAAATATATAAGAGTAATTTATTTTAATTTGTATATTTTTAAGATATTGAAGTATATTAAAAAATCAGAAATAACATAGAGTTATGTCTGAAAAGTGGTGTTTGAGCCACAGCATAGTTGATAAAAGCCTCTTATTTTAGGCATATTCTAACATGGTGTTATGCACTTAACCCAGACCATGCCTCTTAATATAACAGGTGACATATATATATATATATACACTTAATATAACATAGGTGGTATAAAGACTTGATTTTTTAGTATAATGTATTCTGAATAGTTCCTCTTATGGGGGAAAAAAAGAATGTTGCTGTTAGACATTAAGGCATGGAACTTAGGTGATAACCTTCTGTTAAAGCATAAAATTTAAACATAGCATGCTCTAAATTAACATGTTCATAACCTGAGCTTTCACCTTTACTAGTCTTGTTTTCCCAAAAACCCTCAGCCATCCACCACCCTAAAAATGTGAAAACTTGGAAGCCCAAACAGGGAGAGTACAATCATTCCTGCATGACAAAACTCTACCTACTTATTGTCAATTGGCTTTTAAAGAGAAGGCATACACATTGATCAATTCTTCTTTTCATTATTGCAGTTAAAAAGTCTTTATTAGCTGGCAAATTAACTGTCACTGAACGTATACTGTACTTCCACTATCCCATAATAATGACTCTAAGTGAACACGACAGATGTATCACAATTTAGTAGTCTCCAACTATAAATTTTTTTCATGCTTTTTTTTTCTTAACAACAGTAGCATACTAATATATTCTAACTTGGATGGTATTTGTGGTGGATTTCTTTGAGAGGGGAATAAATTAATTTTGTCAATCTTTGTAGTCTCTGGATTGCTGCGTTTTCCTCTGTGATAAACTTTCAGAAATCAGTAGTATAAATTTTCAGATGCTGAGTTTACAGCGTACTTAGCTGGCTGTACCTCAACAGCTATTTTCTTAGATTCTGTATATTTTCTCACACTTGGTCCCTTTGGAGGTGACCACTCTAGAAATTATTTTAGCTATTGATACCTGCTAAAAATAGACTTAAGTTAACACTGATCTTCCAGAGGAGAAATTTCTTGATGTTTTTTAAGAGTGAAAGGAAAGGATTTAAAACTGGTATTGAAAAGGTCTAACTCAAAATACAGATTAAGGAGCAAGCTGTATTGTTTCATAGTTAACTATACTAAAACTCCAGAATTGTGTCTGTTGCATCACTTTGCTTATTCTAAACGACTTTTTTGTAACGTCAGTAACTGATTTGAAGGCCAGTTGTGGTTAACAGGTGTTGTTTGAAAAGAACCATCTTAAAATCTCCTTGCAGACCCTACCTTGGAAATTGTCTGTGCAGCCTTGTGGAAAGCTTTTGTCTTTGTTCTAGTACAGGGGTCCTGAAACTATGGCCTGTGGGCTGGATACGGCCCCCCAGGGTCCTCAATCTGGCCCCCTGGTATTTACAGAACCCCCCCACCCCTGGGGGGAAACCAAGCAGCCGCAGATGACTGCCTGCCATTTCATCTGCGCACCGGCCCCTGGTTAAAAAGTTTGAGGATCCTTGTTCTAGCAGAACTGAGAAGTGTAGGTGCTCGCAGAGCAGCAGTGTGTCTTTTGACAGTGGTACTTGCTGACAGAGCAGTGCCAAGGGTTTGGGGGAGCAGAAGTTTTGCTTTCTTCTTGGTAGGTTTGACACTATGTGGGTCCGTACCTGCCACGCAGCTTATTTTCATGTGTGCTAAATGCAGGAATACCCTTCGCAAAACTCCTGAAACCGCCATGTTCTTTGGCCTTCTAGGAGAGGGGAGTAGGTGTGCCCTGGCAAATGCTAAGTTTATGTGCAGACCTCTGTGTAAACACAGATTTCAAAACTTAAAACCAAGCAAACTAAAAAAGCAAACAAAAAAGAAGTTACCTGGCCTGTTAGTAGTTCCCAGTTTTCACTGGGATGTTGGGAGCACAATAGGAATCACTTCTTACAGAACTCGCCCGTATTCTTACTTGGATTCTATTTTCCATTATTTTATATATAATGGATATAGTATTTTCTATTACTTAGATTCTAGCTTCCACTGAAGCTGCAGCAGACAGCGATGCAGTAGGGTTAGGAGAACTGACTCATGATTTATTAAAGTAAACGCCTACACAGTTGTTGTATAGTCCAGTGCAATCATCTTCTGTTGCAACCACGGTACGTTTTATTATGCTTTTTGTCCTGATCTTCTGATTTTCATTTTTCTGTCCTTTATGATTTAAAACTATGTACGCTCTTGAGCATTGTGAACTACAGTGCCAGATGACTGCCCTTTTTTAATCTTTGATTACTTCTTTTATAACCTCAGTTATAACTAAAAGCTAGACATATTAAAGCTTCCTCATGTTACACCTGTAGTTTGATTACATTATATGTTTTGACTATATCTTAAAATCTTCTTTTGATGTTACAGCTTTTGCTCAGCAACCTAACTCTGTTAGCCAAAGTGGTTAACAACATAAAACTTCTAGAGGAGTCTAAGGATGACAGCATTTTGGTTCATTCAAACATCCCTATGGCTTATAATTAATGAACTCAAAAAACATTATTCTACATAACAGCAAAATTGCGAAGCATAAAACCTCTTCTCCTTAACAGTCTTGTAAGGGAAAACTGAACAAAAAAGTGTGGCTTAGCTAAGGATCTGCCATCAAGTCAAAAAGGTTCTGTAAGTAGGAGGTAGTCAAACTGAAATGTGACTTCTCAGGGTTGACTAGTTGATAAGCTGCAAGAACAAAACTTTGCTTAAATTACTCAGTGGAAAACACAGGAAACACGTGCTATTTTGCAGATAGCCACAAAGCTGCCTCTGTTTGACGTTCCTTAGGCAAGCTATTTGGAAGGTAAGAATCAACAGTCGAGTCTAGCCTCACTTTGGTTCAAGGACTGTAATTTATTGTATATAATATAAATGTCAAGTAACATATTTAATGTGACTACATCTTCTCTAAACCCTCCCACAGTGCATTTGTGCTCACATTCATGTTTAGCTAAATAAAAACAGACAGAAAAGCTACTAAGGGGATGCATTAGCTGTGGCTGAATTGAATTGCAGTGTTGCTCTTCAGTGGTCTTCTAAGCTGGGGGAATGACAACTTCTAGGATGCAAAACAATCACCACTGCGTGCTTCCTGCAATCCAGTCCTTCTTGTGTTTACTTCAGGATGGTGTAAGGAACAACTTTAATGCCACACCAGTTTAAGTTGACTTTTGACCTGTATGAGCCAAAAGTAACTTCTCACGTTTCTTTGCAGCAAAATACCTCAAATGGTCTAGCTAGGTTTGCAGTCATCTGTTTCTGCTAACAGCACCTATACTGTCCAAAACCTCCTTTTTTCAATCTCCTAGGTACGTTTTTTGGATGATCAGCTCAAAACATGGAAGAACTTGAAACATTTGTGCAAGCTGGGGTTAAGAGTCATACATTTAGTACTGTAGTCTTAAATGGAATAGTCTTTTCAGTGCCTCAGCATCCTACAAAAAAAAAAAAACCCAAATGCCACTACCCTGTGACCTTGGACCCATAAAAAGTGCATTAACATTAGTTGACGCAAACCCTTCAAGGTCAGTTTCTTTAAAAGCACCAGTGGTGCTGCATACTAGTGTCTCTACCTTTGTGCTGCATGTGAACAAGACATCTTCCTCATCGGACTGTGTTTACTGCACTGGGACAACACTGTATTAGAACCTTCTGTAGGCACGGGGAGGGGAGGAGGCTGCACAGGCTGCTATTCATCTGGGTCTGGTGGTCCAGAAATAACTTCCTATTTGAATAGTCATTCTGAGGGAGGACCTTTATTCCACTTCTCTACTTACATCGTCACGGTTTTCACCTACCCAGTAACTAGCCTTTTTAATAAGCATCTCACATGCTTTGCCCCCATCCCCTAATACCATTTCATGGACGAGAACTCTTCTACCTAATCTACAGTACGCCATAGTAGTACCCTCCCTGTAAAATGGCATAAAAGGGAGCACAATCACCACACTATTGCCCAGAAGACTTCAGGAGACTTGATACCTTGCGTTTATCCCAGATCTTGAGATACACTTACTGCATCTTTCTGTTCAGAAGTACATTGTTTACTTACCAGAGAAGGAAACTCAGTAATGACGCTATAGACCTCTAAGTCTCCCATACCACATCAAAATGATTAACACTGATTCCAGGTGTTCATTTAACCCCAACATAGATACAGACTAGCTCTTAAACCAGGAAGAATTATATCAAGTATGTTATTTTAATAAACCACAATGACAAATATACAAGTATCTATTTATAGAGGTAAGTCTTTAGGGCTTTTAAGTGCAAATGCAACAAGGTAGGGTATTTCACAATTCCCCCACAACTGTCCTGCAGATAGCCAGGGGACAGCTGTACTTCTGACAGCACAGAATAGCTGGTTAACATCCAGGATAAAATAGTAGTAGTAGTAGTAATAATAATAATAAAGTACAGCCTCTTCATCAGTTTCACTGCAGTAATCAGAAAGTAAGTATACACCTTAAGACAGCGAAAGTCTTGGCCTAAAAATTGATTTGACAACTTCAGTACCCTGTGTTCAGCTTTCTGCATGGCTAGTATTGGCAAGGTTAAGAGCAGTTATCAAGGCTTCCTAAATTTGAGGACAGTAAGCATCTCTTGTCCTGCTTGCCTGGAAAGTACTTGTGTGCCTTCTAAGCCATATTTCTTCATTGTTTCCAGAATTTCATCTGTAATTGAAAGTGCAGTGTTACAACTGAGTTTATATAGAAGTCAGCTGTAAAAGGCAGTGCTAAAGTGTCTACAAGCATAAGCAGTAAAACAAAGATTAGGAACTCTGTCCTTTCACTCTTTCAGCCAGTGATTTTTATCCAAATTAGTCTTCCACCAAGAACAAAGAAAGTTTACAATTTACTAACTGAAGTTCCCTATTTTGGTATTATTAATAGCAGCGAACAATTCAGTGATGAAGCTAACTTGTAGGAGAAAACAAAATTTATAGCACTTTCTCCCAGAAGCTGCCTATCAATCAGCTGTGAAAGAATAGTTGGTCTTCTTGAAACTACTTGATAGTGTATAGCCACTAAGCATTACATCAGAAGAAGCAAGTCCAAATCTTTTCTCTACTGATATCAAAATGAAAGACATTGTATTTCCAACTAAAGACTTTTGCCTTTTAAGTTTATAGCACCATTCTCTTTCATATGAAATGACTGGCCTGGCTTCATTACTTAGTTCAGAAGATTTAGTCACCTTTCAGACTTGGAACTGAGCTGCTGGGATCAGGACATACATATAACCATTTTCCAGACCAGTTTAGGAAATTCTTAGTTTGGGTAATTTGCTTTTATTTTTGGTCTAGCTCACCATATGCTGGATGCACAAGGCACGAATTCAGAAAAGGGATTCCAAGAGGCATTAGGTTATGTAAAAGCCCCTTTGCCCATCAGACACCCACACAGACTTGAAAGATGAGAAGCACAAGAGTCCACAGAGATGTCATGGTTTGCATGAAGCACACAGAACCACTCTAGCCATCTCTGGCATTTTTAAATAATGACCTAGAACACTGGTATGAATTCCAATGCATGTGGTCAATCTTCAGTTAGTTGCTATCACCATGTTAGATCCAACTGACATTATGCACTACTTTTTGTTGTTTACGGAAGTTTGATAACCTAGAGAACATTGCTGTGATCAACATTTTTTTAATACAGTGTGAAGTCTGGTTTGGCATATTTTAAGGGTCCAAGGAAAATGATCACCTGGATTATTTTCTTTAATTGTGACCAAGTAGAATAATCCTCCTGGTGAAAGTAGGTCTGGTACTAATGGAATAACTCTATCCATTACTTCTCTGCCCTTTCTGCCACCAGCCCAAGATGCCTCTATTCCATGGCTTTCCACCTAGGAAGAATGAAAGCAAACACTGCATTAACACGGAACGATAGAAACGTCAGTGGTACTTACGATTATGAGAAACATTACCATGGTCTTCAGCTTTAGGTGTCTGCCGTTAGAAATCTGACAACTTTGAGTCAGTAGATTAGTTTATGCAGCAAAATTACTTCAAGACTACTTTCTACACAATGAACATACTACTTTTGTTTCAAGTTCTATTCTTCAACTGAATTCAAAGAGCTACATTTTACGTGCTTTGTATGTATTTTCTTAAAATGTTTTATGAGCTTGTTTGCCAAGTGGAAGGCGACAGAAAACCCTTTAAGTGTTCGTGGGTTGAGTTCATGAGCATAGGAGCCTGCAGAAGCAGATAATACTTATTTTGTAAGGATCAAATACATTTTCCATTGAAAGTCTTCTAAAAAAACATCATAGCACACCGAACAGAATTCTTATACAGTTTATGCTTGATAGAGAAACTAGGTATTGAGCAGCAGCAGCAGCTAACAACCCTTATTCCCATGTAGTCTTTATAAGCAACAATAGTAAATCATTTTCACCAAACTAGTGCTGTTACAAGTGCTATTACAAAAATGCTGGTCCTACAACATCTTTTACTATTCAAAAAAACACCCTGCAGTTTTCATAGCAGAGCTTATTTGATTTGTCACCTCTCATCTGACAGTAGAAATACCATTTTTATTGTGTATTTCAAATTTTTCCTACCTCTTCAGAAGGTGTTACAACATAGGGTGGATTAAATAGCAGTAGATCGACCTTCCCATTTAATCTTGGAGACAGTCCTCTGACCTATAGATGAAGTTGATGATTCTTTTGTTTGTTGGTTGTCGGGGGTTTTTTTCATTGGAAACACAAAGAATGCAAACATTTTGTAAAAATATAGTTACGTAGTGCTGGATGTTCTGAACATCTCAGCCCGACTCAGGAACATTAAACTTTATTTTCTATGTGCAAGAGAAACATCAAAAAGTACCCGTACATAGCAGAACAATTTCAATAGCCTTAAGACTATGTTACATATGGGATGTGGAAGAGCAAGAGATGCATATGCAGACACAAAGGTAGTACTTTGAATTCTGAACTAAGCTAGAATAAATTGGATATATTATCATCAGTTAACATTTGCTACCCAAAATGACCAGTCTGTGACAAATGCAGTTCAGTTCTCAAGTCTGAGCAGTTGTTCATTTTTATGAGCATGTTTATTGTTGCCTATCTTCACAATCTTTTAGAAACATATGTTTGGGGTATTTTAAACAAATACCTTAATAAAAGATGAGAAACTTAGCTTTTCTCCATGTCAAAATTCTGTAAGAAACAAAAAGTAATATACATAGCTCCTAATCAAATCAGAATGAGCTGAGAACCAGGAACTGCATAGCACTAGAGGAAGGGCTATCATTTCAGGTCACTGCATGAGTTCCTCATGCAGAATTTTCCAAACTACATCTACAACATTTATTTTTAAAATTATCTTAATGAATTTTTAAAGCTTAAATTTGAATTGTAGAGCTTTAGTGTTTTTTTTTTCCCTTCTTTCAGAAACACTTCGACATTTCGCTTTCTTTTTTCATCCATGGTTATCAAGACAATGTTTGTTCTAGACTTCATGATTACTTTTCAGTACCTCTAATAAGTATTAAAGAAAAATGACAAAAACTGTAAGTAAGATGATATCGAAACATCTTATCTTACCAAATCAGTAATGACTGGCTGAAGGTGAACATTGTTAAGTGCAGCTGTCTCCAGTGTACAGTAAGCTGCCATTGGGTTGATATCTGTACATCTAAAAAGCAGAATATTACCAAGTTACTGGCTACTGTATCTGGGAGGTTTAATCCTGTGAAACGTGCTAATTTATGGACTCTCAATAGAAATATCCTTTCCAGCATCCTTTGCTTTGCAAGTAAATAGTAAAAAACCATCGTATCAGCAGCTAAACTGTGCAACGCTACACTGGCAGTTGTAACAAATGACTGAAAGCTGAAGTACTGGATTTCCCTTGCAACGCTAGGTCTGCATCCATATACATGCACACCCAGGTAACCAATGTTATGTCATCTGAGCTCAGTAAGACTAATCAGCGGCTAAAATTTAGAATTCAACCCAGCAATCACAAGTGTAAGCTTAGCAATTTGTCTATGAAGTGGGGAAATGGAATTCTACTTGCACCACTACTTAATTTTTACGGAACCTGAAGCAAATAGTTTAGGCTCTCTTTGCTTTGATTTCCCTATCTGTAGAACTGAGCTAACATTTCTTTGTGAAAAGAAGTGGTTTCAAAATGCAAAAATGAGAAAGTACCTCTGTGGGAACTGAGTATTCTTTATTATTGCATGCAACAGTTTAAGTGCTGTTATACTCACATATACAGCGCGCTGGACCCAATAATGGAAGAAGCTAGAAATGTTGAAACCACACCAGATCCGGATCCTATTTCAAGGCAGATCTCAACTCTAAAGAGAGAAAACTCTGGATGACTTATCTGGCACATGTATCTATCACATGTAAGACACCTGTGACAGATGCAGAAGTCAAGAGCGTGTTGTGAAACCTGCTGCCCGTTTCCCACACACGCCGAGGCGCCTGCTGATCACAGAGCCCTGGAAGCCCACACGGTGCCATTTGTGTCACCGGGGCTGCCAGCCCAGCCGGTGCCTGCACAGACAACTCCTGGCTGTCACAAGAGACACACGCGAAGGCCGCCATTCACTACACGTTCCCTGCGGTACAGGTTACGTTTCCCCAGCGCGTATCGCAGCTCCGAGGGAAGGAAGGGACGGAGGCTCGCCGCCACGGGGCCAGGCGCCGCAGCAGAGGGTCCCGGCAGCCCATGGGACCCCCCTGGCGGGGCAGGCTGTGCCCCCAGCCCACGGAGGGTATCGGGGGGCAGACCCCCACCTGCAGCCCGGGGAGGGCCCCACGCCAGGGCAGGGGGTGCCCGAAGGGGGCCGCGACCCCCTGGGCAGCCCAGGCCGGGGCAGGGTGGCTGGCAGGAGCGTGACCCGGGGGGGCCCACGCTGGAGCAGGCTGTGCCTGAAGGACGGCACCCACCGGGGGGGACCCACGCTGGGGCAGGGGGTGAGGGGCTGCAGCCAGGGGAAGGGCTCACGTAGAGGGTTGTCTCCCGTGGGAGGGACCCCAGGCTGGAGCAGGGGCAGGGTGTGGGGAGGAAGGAGGCAGAGACACCGATGAAACACAACGATGATGCTTTAAATGTGTGAGATTTGAGTTATATTTCTGTACGTTTAAATAATACGCAAGCTGGCAGCTGCAATGCTAACTGATTTGCTTATAAATCTGTGAAGTTCAAACTGAAAATATACACCTTAGTTTTCTGCATTATTGCACATATTTTAAAAGGGCAAATACCTGCAAGAATTATATTAGAGGGGGACCTTATGATTGAAATAGTTTCATTCTAGAGCTTTGAAGTAAGATGGATTTTAAAAATTTCTAAGGAAGACAGGCATCTAACTTAACTGAACACCACTGAGCACCGTTTAAATTCTAACCACATTTGAAAATCTTCAAATGCTTTAGAAGTTGAATTTAATTTTATGTTTGTAGCTAGAGATATGTAAGTGTCTTGGGATGTGATATTTCAGGTAGAGATGGAACAATTGCAGTGAGTGCGGATCAACAAATGTGAGCAGAGACCCAGAAAAGCTGAATGGAAGCAATACATAGACTGAGGCTATTTATTTCAAGGTAGCACAGAGTAAGGGCGATAGAGCTTTTAAATATGCCTTGGAAAAAAAACCCCATAAATATTCTCCAAAGAGGAAAGGGACCGTTTGCCTTCCACACCTGCAATGTGTAGAGCAAGTTAAAGCATATTATTAAGGGCTGAAGTGGCTGCTGGAATAGATTTTGGGTTTTTTCTACAACCCTGAGTATTCTGATTTTGTTGATTCAGATTGCTTCCTAATAATGTCTAGCTATTTTTGGATGTCGAGTTAGTTTCTGGTGTCAGTGTGGGATGCTACAGTGACGGGACAGTGCCAATAAAACCACGTCAGCTGATGCTCTGTGCAAAGGACAAGCAATGAATGAATTGCTGGATTGTGAAGTAGACACTTAATGCTGAACTGCAAAAAATGCTGAATTTTTGAGGAAGGTTTTCTAGCAGTACAATGCAATTTGGAAAGCATAGTTTAGGTTAACTATGGCACAGCAGCATCAAGGCATAGATTTATTGTAGTGTCATATTTACAGAGATATGAAAATACATAATCATCAGAGATGGTTCATGGATGAGGTTTTGTACCAATTTTTCTTTCTGTTAAGGCTTGACAGAAAGTGTTTTTTGGAGGAGTGGAGAGGGTTTAATGCCTCAAACCTGCAAAACCTCATCCTGGCTGCCAGCATAACAGCCCTTCATACTCGTACGTTTGCCTAAAATTAAGATGGCTAATACTTTTTAAAGCTACTTACGTAAATGCATATCCCTGCGCAAGGGGGTATGAAACTGCTTTAAAGTCCTTGCAGTCAGACCTGAGAAGAACATTTTGCTGAACAGGAGGAGAGAGAACGGAGGTTACTGCCTATGTTCATCCAAAGTCTCATTTGAAGTGATGTGCCTGAGGTCACCTGGGAGGCTGGTGGCAGAGCTGAGCTCCAGGCTCACCTCATCCTTGGTAGGTTCCTCCTTTCTCCACTTGCTTCCACTGCCTGTCTGTGCTGGGCCTGTTTGCTTCTGCAGCTACAGAACAGAAATGATGGTATTTAGCTGCATTTTGCTAAGTTCTCTGCTACGTGATGAGAAAACATCCTCTGAATGTCCTAGATAAACGTGGCTTTATTGGGAAAGGGTGAAGAAAGATTAAATGAGAAAGGAACTCTGGAGAAACTGGCTATTGAAATATCTCTGGTGATCTTGTTTGGCATCTCTTACTGTCTCACCGACAAGTGTAGGATTGAGCTGGGAGGCTTGATAACAAAATGGTCTTTCGTGATGCTGAGGCCTGGTCTCAGTTTGCCACCACCTTAGACAGTGGATCACGTTGAATTTCGTATGACCAAAACATTAAATATATTTGGAGCTTGGTGTTGAAGCTACCCAGAATTTCAGAAGGTGAACCACTGGGATGAAAGTGGTCATTTAAACAATTAAGCTTGTACTTTAGCAGAGCAGTAGCATCCTAATTACTTGGAGATGTATGCTCCATTTATGCTGATTTCAATATGTAAACTGGTAGAAGCTTACTTGCTTTCTCTAACTGTTTTTAAGCAGTTTGATGCCTCTGTGTTAAATCCAATACCCGAAACGGAATGCACAGATTGTCTTGGGGAGTAAATAGTATATGTAACTTGTTTGGGGTTTTTTTTATTGTAGATGTTGTTGGAGTTGTCTCTTCAGAATTAAAGTTGAAGGTATCCTACAGTGCAAGTCTAGTTCAGCACGACCAGAAAAAGCACCGCAGGATTATAGGGCAGAGGTCTGTGCTTAGTGAAGTGCAGGCGTTACGCGATTATGTCGCTTTGACTAACAGCTGAGAAGGCTTTGAATAACAGCCACATGTGTACAAGCTGTACGCCAGATTCTCTGCTGTGATGCCAGCCCCTTTGAGCCATCTGAGGGTGTAATGGAGCTGAAAAGTGGCTATGTAATAGATCCCCATCTTCTGTTCCTCAGCCACGGGGTAGTTCCCAGCTGCCGCAGTGTTGGCATACCCAGCTCTCTTGTACCCAAGGCTTAGACCCCAGAGCAGGGACTCTTGCTGGACTGAGACTGGGAGTCTGCTAGGAAGGATGATAGTAGGTGACACGTTTCCACCAGTACATTTCCCAAAGAGCTGTTCAAGTACACTGAGGTGAGTTTGGTTCAGGAAGGGGGGCCATTACTAATGTCCTCCCAATGGGTTTCCCAGTGAGAGAAGCTGTGGCTGAAAATTTGCCTCTAGCATTTATTCTACAGGCAAAATGAAGTTAGATTTAACCTGTGACCTTACAAGTTCACCGCCTCTGTGAATGTCCTACAAACCATTCACCGATTTAGACTTACATCCCAACAGTGGGTTGATTTATCAACCCTGAGCAGATGGGTTTCTTCATCTGGCACTCTGCAGGATGAAGTGCGAGATTTTGTCATGCTGACAGAGGGATCACAGTTTTGTTATCTCTGTATGGCAATCACCATACCCGATTCACTGTTTATTGGGGGGTTTTCCCTTTCACAGTGAAAGAGGGGGGGAAAGAATGCAGAGCACTCTGGCTTAAACAAGCCAAGAACTTCCTATGAGAGACCACAGAAAAAGTTTAAAGCTTTTTTTTTTCCCCCCAGTCAGAAATCCAAATTACTGTCATGACTTGCCTTGTGAAATACTGAAGTAGTTACATTAGTAGGTTTGTTATGTTTGGTTTGTTGGGTTTTTTTCCCAAAATAGGACCATGTAGCCAATGTTGCTGACTCCTGGGAAAGCTCCCGTAGCTTCACCGAGGTGCATGCTGCAACTTTTCTTATTGGGTTTGACTTGACCACCACGAGTGAATAAAGCACTGAGTGGAAAGGTATCAAAATGAACTGGTTATCTGCTAGAATATGGTGTGTTTTCTGTGTGATCCTCATGGTGTCCTCCTAGGGCATCTGCCTAGGAGATGAACTTTTATTTTGGATAGTTGTGATATTTTCTTTCCAAATTTCTGATCAGGAGCTTAAGCCTTAGTGTGGTATTATGTTCACATGGTAACTAAGATACCACAGTTTGGAGAATGACTTTTTTCAGATAATGTTGCTGAGAGTATTAACCTTCATTAATATATTGAAATCTAGCTAAGTTGATGCTTCATGACTGAACAATGAGTCTGTGTGCTCCAAAACTTTCCCACTTGCCAAGCAAAACCACCTTGCAGGTGGGTTAGGCACCTTTCTGCAGGTCACCATCCCCTGTGAATGTGCCATTGGTTCTATGTTCCTCCACAAGCAGTTCCTCATCCCTGTCTCACTGACCTGCTCCATCTGGGATGTGGCTGCTGCCAGGCTCCTCTCCCAGCCAGGATCTGCTTCTGTTCCAGCCTCTCTGTCCCATGGTTGCCACAGCCACTGTCCATCACCCCTCTTAGACTTGTGCCAAGATTGAGACAAAGCGACGGGGTTGATGACATCCAGAAGCACTTGGAGAGCTCTCCAAAACGCTCCTCCACACGTTGCTTCTGCAGCTCTCCCTGCACGGAGCCAGCGTGGATTTAAGTAGGTTTATTTGTCTGTTCTCTGTGCTAACTCTATGTATTTGCATAGTTAGAAGAAACTACTACTGCTAAGCCAGTTTTGAGTACCGCTAGTTGAAGAAAATGTATTTTTATCTTGTTTGCAGTATAAGGACAAGTATATTCTTACCTAATAGGGAGAAGTGCTGAGTTCAGTGACTGGGCTAGGCTGAGTCTGGAGCTTATTGTGGCACTAGAAAAAATAACCCTTGACTTAATGGCACACGGTTAAATCATGCAAATATATTTAGAGCTCTAAATAGTGTTTACTTAACGTTTTTCATTTGACACGTGGGGAGAGGGATGGTGTTTAAGGCCTGTCCTATTGTAAAGTGGAGGTTCAAACCTGTGGTGATTATGCCCTGTGGTTAAGGCAAATGTCTGGACAAATGAAGAAACGTGTATGTATGGGTTAAATAGATGTTAGGAGCATAAATGCCTGACCAGTGGTGCAGAAACTCCCTCCAGATGCTTCTGGTTTTCCCCCCACCTGATCCCCCTTTCGTTTAATTCTCCGTTATTTACAGTGGTCTCCACTGAAGGAGTTAAATCTCTCGGGGAACTGACTCCTTTTGCCAATGAGGGTCCCAGACTCTGGCAATCAGCAGAAAATCCAAGGGCCACGCAGTGAGTTCTGTGGGTTAAGGCAGTTGGAAGCCCGCTCCCCGGGAAATACGGTAGAGCTAAGGTATAGCCGGATGGGCCTGAGGCGTTTCGCAGGAGAAAGATAACAGGTAATTAATTATCACTTGAAAGGCTTTACAGTCTCTTCGTTATCTGGACATAATTAACTGAAAGCGCAGCCTGAGAAGGTGAACCCTTTGTCTTAAAGGGTCCGTGCTCTCTGCACGGGGAAACTGCTCAGGTGAATTAAGGCTGTACAAATTCCTGTGTATAGGTAGAATGACAAGGGAGGTACAAGGACTTGAAGGTGAAGCATCACTGTGCAAGATCTGGCTTATCTATTAGCTGCTTTTGCCGGGTTTGATTTCTGTCTCAGCTGAGCGAGTACAATATTCTCCTTGGCTTTGCATCACGCATCGCTATAGCTAAATCATTGTAATGGTTTAAAACTATTGTTGGGTGTAAGAAAAGCCGTAGTCTGGGTTTGGTTTGTTGTTTTTTTTTTTAAATGCATATATTAACATTTCCCTGTTAGCCAAAACGGGAATTTCTCTGCTAGGTTCCAAAGCCGGGGGGGGGGGGCTGGTTTATTCATCAGGGAGCAGCTGGAGGTTGGCTTTGCAGCCCTGCATCCTCCCGGAGGGGACACACACCTGACCACCCCCCAGGCTGCCCACCTCAGCGGCTGGCTTGGCTGAGGTCAGTGCCACCTACCACCTAAGGATCAGATGAAACCCCCGTTTGACTGTAAATCAGATCCACGAAGTGCTGGATACAGATGGAATCAGTACGTTTCCCAGCTCACCTCTGACACCTCTCTAAGGTGACGGCCTTTAACAAAAAGGCTGTTCAATCGCGATCTTAACTGGGCACTACAGGCATTCCCGGTGTCTCTGCACCCTTCCTTACCCTTACGATTGTGTTTGACTTTAGCTTTAAGGAGAAAAGCGTGTAAATGGCCGTCTGCTGTGGAGAGCCCCCACCCCAGCGGTTTGCCCTGGATTTGCCGGAAAGCTCCGAGCCAAACCCAAAATCCAGGTGAGACCGAGCCGGGGAGGGAAGGAGGGAACCTCCGCTCGAAGCGTGGGCTGCAGCCGTGCGAGTCGCTTGACACAAGCTGATTGTCCTTCTTGTACGTGCGGACCCCCGGCCAAGCTGTGACTTCAGTGTGGCACTGGCGAAGGCTGCGGCTGGGGGTCCCGGGAGAAAACGGGGCGGGGGGGCGGAGGGGAGCCTGCAGTTCCTCGCTGCGATGCCTCCATCAGTTTTAGGCCAACTTTCCAGTGGGAAGGAAGGAGAAGGAGAAAGATTTAAGATCAATAGCCGCAGTACTTAACCCAGGCGTTAAAGCAGGCGGGCGGGGAATGTGACCGCAGGGACGGGGGCTGCGTGGGTGTCGCTTGCTCCCGTCGTGACTCGGTTTTTTCCGCTGAGGCACGGTACGAATGCGGTTGTAAGAGCAGGAAAGTGCGTGTTACAGAGGGAGGGAGGCCAGGGTGCTCCCGGCGGTGCCTGCTCCCCCACCTTCCCTTGTGCATTTGCTTATCTGCAGAGAGGGGGCAGGGACAGGGGGAGAGGAAGGATGGCGAGCAAGGGAAGCAAAATAAATCAATTGCTATTTTTCATCTTTGACAAAGTAATTAAGACTCGTTGGTCCGCTCCGCAGGCCGCGGACGGCACCGGTTTGCGGACAGCGCTGCCTCCGCGGGGTATCACGGCGGGCAGGGGTATCGGGGGA
>JAVJGJ010000014.1:100664638-100702468 GCA_035590215.1 Microhierax caerulescens
CCCCCACGCCCGCGCCGGGGCGCGCGCGCCCCACCGACGCCGCCAAGGGGAGGGCGCCGGCGGGGCCCCGCCCCTCGCGCGCCGGGCGGGGCCGTGGGGAGGGGGGCGGTACGCCTGGCGGGTGCGGGCTGAGGCGGCGGGGAGGGCGGCGGCGGCGGGAGCCACCAGCAGGTTCCATCATACGGGTTTAACTGGTGCAGCGTTAAAAATCTTCGCTCCGTCGGTCTCGGTGCGTGGTGCTCCCCGCAGCGGGTGGCCTGGTTGGCCGTGAAGGTGTGAAGGGACCTGCGGCTCTTGCTGGCACCTCTGGAGTCGGCTCTCCAGGTCGATGCCGAGACATGCCGCCGTGGCACAGCAAGTTAGGGGGGGCGAGCAGAGGGGAGCTGAGGGGGTCTGTAAGTGGAGATTCCACAGCAACGACTGACTTTGATACTTCACTGAAGCTCTGTTTTCCGGTTAATGAAAGAATACGTGCGATTCTTTGCCAGCAACACTTGCCAGCATCCATCCCGGGGTCCAACCCTACGAACTCCAGAATTCAGACAAAAATGAGACCCCGCAAAAGTTAACAGCTGAGGGGAAGCTTCAGGGCACAGATCAGATCAGTGGCTCGCTCCACACAACAGCACAAGAAGACAAGGGGTGATCAAAAGCAGGAGAGATGTACGAGTGCAAATTCCCATGACACGTCTGTGTTCAGTTACTGTGCGCTCTACACAAATTCTGAGCGAGATAAATGTCCAGGTCGATGTAGGAAAAGGCTGACACTAATAAAGAAGCAAGACTCTTAAAACATTATTTTTATAAGCATAGAATCAGAATTGTTTGGGTTGGAAGAGACCTTCAAAGATCATCTAGTCCACCCCCATGATAATTTCAATGAGCATCAGTTCTGGGAAAAGAAGAAAAAAATCCCACATGATTAACCCAGTAATTTGTTGACTTTAATTACATTTAAGGGTTGAGGCATGTCTTGTCTGCTAGCCTTCGTTTTTTTGGCTCTGGAACTAGGGAAAGAACCGGTTTCCATTTTTCACTTGCAATTACAAATGGCCTCTGTAAAACAGACAGTATCTTCCATTCCTACAGAAGAACTAGATTTTTGAGCAGCATAGGGGGACAATTCCATTCTCACTGCAGGTGTGGTGACTGGTGTTACCCAAGCACTGGGCACCAGCTCACCAGCCAGGTATCTGGGAGATTTGCCTGAAAATTCAGTATTAGTGCATCCTGCCTTACATTTGCCTTTAGCTGTGGGCCACCTTCAATATTTCCAGGTAAAATCAACACGCTACTCTTTAGCCTCAAATTCAATGCTTTTTCATGTAGCCAACAGAAATTATGTAGAATCATTATTAATACACCGGATATACATGCAAAGAATTATGATCAGGCAGTAGTAAACCAGTGTTCTTTATGTCTGATCTTTTGAGGCAAGTTAATGCAATCAGATACCCAGAGATTAATAATCAGAGAAGTTTTGACTCAAGGATCGCTTTTGTCCTGTCACAGAAATTAAAACATCAAGCATTAATCAATCTTAAAACAGATTTCTTGTTCCACCGTCTAGCATGTAAAGCAATTTTAGAAACTTAGAAGTTCAGAAAACAATTTCCTTAGTAAATTTATTCATGGACCTGATCTTGTATGAGTATTACCTTTTAGTTTAAAACGTTATTTTCTCTTAATTTATTCCCCCATATGAAGTGTTGTCATAACCTATCTCAGCCTTCATTTCACCAACAAAATTAACTGTTGTTGACTCCTGATTTGCATTCTTTTCGTGCTCTTTCCTGAACCTGTTCTGATAGGAGTTATTCTGTCTTTCAGCATGGTGTCCACATACAGGCTAAAGGAGATCTTTGTGTGTGAGAAGATACTAAAGGTTTCCTTTACTGGAAGAATCTCGGCTGATGCAGAGTAGGATTATCACGGTTGGGTCAGAACGGTGGGTTCTGGCAGAGGTTAACATTAATGTCTGCTATTCCTAAATTACCTGGATCATCAGTGGAGCAGGATAGGCTGCTTCAGGGGGCAGTAGCGAGTAGGAGCCTGGATGGAGGCAATACTGTTTTTTTTTAAATGCAAAAGGAAACCCAGTAGATACTCCTTCCTTCATTTCATCTGTATTCCCAATGATTTGCTGCTGCGCCAGAGGAACAAGTACTTTAGTACACACTAAGTTTGCATAAAATCCCATTACTTTGGCAAAATGAAGTCATGTTAGACAGAATTTTGCACTGTGTCCATATTAGGAAAATTAATTCTTTGGATATATTTTTCTAATCTCTACAGGTGGTCAGGCTTTGCAGTGCAGTATAAGAAACGACTTCACCATCTTCTGCTTTACTGATTGTTATTTTTGGCTGTTTCATTCTTCATGAAATCTGGTTAATTATTATTGGGTTTTTTAATACTTCTAAGTCTTTCTGGGTGAATTTTATAAAACATTTATTTTTATTGCTTATATAACTACCTAAAATGTTTTTCTTGGTAGACAACTGTACTGTTTTTGCCAAAACAGATTCTATTTCAATTTTGGGAAATTGTTGGAAAGCTAATATTCCCATTTTCAGTGGTGCCTATGCCATGTTATTAAACTAGGCTTTATGGAGATGAAAAATTGTTCTTGACAGGAATCATAACCATTTGTTTACACTAACTAAGCTGTATGGCTCTATCCCATTTGGAATTCAGTGCTGTTCCTCCTATACAGCAAAGCTTAACCCGTAACATCCTAGCTGCCTTTCAGACCTCAGAGGTCTCCATTTTTAACTTCTCACATAAATTTCACAGCTGCATCTGGGTGTCCGTGTCCCAGAAGAGATCTAGCTAAGCCCGTGCTGGACCCATGAATACTCCTGTTTTGGTGCATTTGAGAAAGTGGAGCCAGTAGGATCACTGCAAAGACCAAACTGCTAGGAGAGGTCTGGAAGAAATCTCTTTATCTACGTAGTCCAGCAGGCAACCACATCATAGAATCTCTTTCTTAAATTGAGCAAAACTCTTTCCAAAAGTAGATAGGTTTCTTGCCATTAATATTTCTAATGAAAAGCTATTATTTCATTTCAGTGCTTTAATGATTAGAAACCTTGTAATTCCCAGCATAAATGCGGTGGTGGTAGGTTTTATGCTCGTTTACTCTTCTGGCAAGTATGGAAGCTTAAGCAATTCTTTTCACAGTTTTTGCTTGATGGATTTGTAGACAAAGAAGGGCTCTCTTCAGCCTTTGTTTTGCTTGACAAAATAAGATGTGCTCTTAAAAGTTTCCTGACATAAGACATTCTTTTCATTTCTCTTGCCACTCTTAGACTTTCCACGTATGGATTCAACCCTGACTTCACCCTGAATGTGACTTGTACAAAATACTCCAGGTAATGCCTTACTGATGGTTTGCAGAATTTACTGGCTTCAATGTCTCTCCTGGAACTTGTCTGGTACATCCCAGAAAATGGTTGCATTTTCCTCGCAGAATGGTTTCTTGCCATTTTGTGATCAGATGTTTTCCCTCAGTTTTTCCTCAATAGTTTCCAATAACTGACTATAAAGTGACAATTCTGTAGCATTTCATTGCTTTTAGTAGCCCACTTTGCACGCCTGTTGCTCACATTCTGGTTGTTTTATTCCCCCTGCATGATGTCTTCTGACTTCATGTTGTCATCGGACTGATGTCAAGGATCTTAATAGAAACACTAAGTAAAATCAGCCCCAAGACTCATATTTCAGGAAGTCACCATTAGTGACTTTTAACCTGATACTATTCCTTTTCAGTATGATGTATGACTATCTAACCTTTATTCAGTTTCTTGTTCACCTCATGTTCCGTCTGCCAATTCCGTCATCTCCAGCCGAGTTCATACTTTTCCATGTAACATCATATCAAAAGCTGCATGGGAGTCTCTAAGTAGATTCTCTGTGTTTCATTTTTCTTCTTTAAAAATGCAGACACTGCAGTAATGTAGCAAGATGTACTGCCTTTGCCATCACGGCCAAAATCGTCATCCGACCAGTGTTTTTAATAGTCATGCCAGTTTAATGGTACAGAGGTCCTGCTGCTTTCCTTCTTGTCTTTTTGAACATGTGTGCAGACCTGTTTGCTCTATGTTTTAATAACTTCAATAAGATCATTTCAAATTGATTTTAACAATTATTACGTTCCATTGTAGTTTTGAGCTTATATGACATAGCTTTTCTCCTTGTCAGTGTTTTTTCTATTAGTTTTTGACACTCTGCATATTCATTCATAGCATGTTGCTCAAGACGGCTATTTAACCAGTTGGGTTTGAAGCCTGTTCCTGCATGCATTCATTTCCACACTTCCACCTTCAACCACAATCAAGTATTTTCATCCCCTTTTGACCTAAAGCAATTAAGAGCTCCTCCAAGTTCACACCCTGAAATCCTTTCCATAGTTTGATTTATTTCAATTATTCTCTTAATTATTAAAGCTTGTCATTCTAGACTAGTGAGTTTCAGTTACAGACCTACTTTTGTTTACGCTTTGTTTAATTATATTAAATTATTCCATGGTCAGTCATGTAAGGTTATTTTTCTTAATAAGTAACATTCTCATTGCTTAGCAAAGTCAAAAGTAGTATCATGTTTTTACTGCTTCCTCGACTATTAAGTGAAGAACTATGCTGCTGTTGATGTGAAGAACACTTGGACATCGCTCATTTCTAATCTTTGGATAATTAACTTCTTTTCCAAGTGTCACGTTTCCCGATTACATTTCCCTTTCTAATCATATTACTGAGTACCCTGACCATAACAAAAGCCAAACCTTGGAGTTTATACTCCAATAAAACTTTTCTGCTTCTTGTTCTCCATAGATACTGTTGGATGAGTAAATACTAGTTTTTATACACTCTTCTTTCTTTTGTATTTCTAAGGTGAATAGCTTGAATCTTTTTTCACTTCCTAGCTTCCCTACTGACTGATGAAAATTCTAGCCCTTACATCATGACATTGCTTCAATACACCGTGGCATGGTATGTTTAATGACAGCTATGGGATTTTTAAATCTGCTAAGGAATGGTCTGGGGATGACATATTAGAGAGTAGGAATGATGGATACTTTTTTATAGCCCTTCCTGAAAGGGATCCCAGAGTGCATGCTAAACTTTACAAACCAATTACCAACTATTCTATTGAAGGAATTACCTCACTCATCATTGAAACGCAGCTACCTCAGGGAGAAGGCAAGGAACTTTTTAATAATGTGCAAAAGTATTTCAACACTTCAGAAGAAAAATGAATAATATCATAATCAACTGAGTGGAAAGAGAATGTTTAGGTAAGTAGTCATATATAGTTGTTTTAACTGGATGTGGGCCAGAAACCCATGAAAAACCTACTGCCAATGCAAAAAAATGGAACTGGAATTTTTAAGTCACAAATTATCAAGGCCTTTGGTTTATATTTACATCTTAAAACACAACACCTCAAGCAGCAGAGTCATAGCAGAGCTTTCTTTTATAACTGGGTTACCAGCACTGCCTGTTTCAGTGATAGGAATGATGTCCAATTTCCCCAAGAACTTACAACACTGTGCCTGAGGGCAGGTTGGCTTCTTCAGCTATTTTCAGGTATTTCTGCTTTTTCTTGTCATTTTAAACTTTTAGTTTGTAAAGGTAAAGAAGGCTAAAAAGTATTCTATTGCACAGGTTTCTGACAAACAAACTACGAAGATAAGAAAATCCTTACGTCCTGCTTGCCCAAATACCTAAGAGAAGTCTCTATCATGACTGCTAGTTTTGAGTGTGCTTCCTTAATTTGTTTCCCAAGACTTTGAATGGAGAATTCAGAGAGAAAGAGACAAAACAAACAAAAAAGGAACATGATGTGCAGTCACAAGCCAGTATTACTTCTTGACGGGATAAAAACAGGTTGACAAATTGCTCAAATCTGAAATAGTTCTGACATTGTACAGGACTGTGTAGAGAAGCAGCAACACTACAGTCAATCGGTTATTTAGATTAGTCAGTGTTAGCTAAAACTATAATAAACACCAATACTCTCTTATCATGGGCATCTGAGTAGGTATAAACCCAGCAGATTAACTCTTTACCTATTTTAAAGTGTTTTAACTTTATTGGCTTCAGCAGAGTCATAGCTACTCTAGTGTTCACAAACAGAAGATAGAAAAACTGGACAGGAAATTACAATTGTCCATATACATTTCAAAGTACATTTGTTGTCACTCTTCAGAAGATCAGTCACTGTCATGGACAGTCAGTGAAAATCTGTTTAACAAGATGCAAGAGATACTACAGGAATATTTTAGATTAGAATAGGAGAGAAAATAAAATTGGAAATATTATAGCACCATTATATATATTGGTGTTGATGTATATAAGCATACATATGTTTATAATGGCAGACTATTAAAATGGTATTGCATCTACATAATATATGTTACTTGATGATATCTATGTATGTATTTTTATAGACATAGATAATTATATTTATTGTGTACTGGTTTTGTAAAGAAGCTTGTATATGGGTGATGGAAAGCTGTTGAAGCCAGGGAGAGACTCTGACATTCTGAAGAATAGATGCAGATGCTAGAGAGGGGAAGAGAAAAAATAAAATGTGATTTAAGCTTTTAAAGCAGTGAATGCTGAACACTATGAACTGAAGAAAATGAAACTTTAAGTGAGTTCTCAGGAACTCAGACTTAAAGGTAAGAAATACATTTTTCACAGTATATAATTAAGTAATAGAACAAATTTTCAAAATATGTAAATGAAGCCAACAGTTTGAAACAATTTGTTAAGGAACAGGCAATAACACTAACACTTTTGCTTCAAATAAAAAGCAGCTGTCCACAAATGGACATTTAGAGCAAGATTTATTAAACGGTCAGGTTATTCATTTATGCACTTAATTTTAATTCTTATGGGGTTACTCTACATTAAGAGTGACTGCTGAGCATCGTTAGTAGAAAAAATGTCATTCTCTGTTGACTCACTGAAGCAGGTTACACCAGGAACACCAGGAGAAACTCACTAAAGAAAGTGATTCGGTTTGAACTGAACTGAGTCATCTTTAAGAAGCCTAAGGACAACCAAACATTATGAGAAGGTTTGAGCTGATTTTTCTTAATCTTACTATTTCTATTAAAAGACCGCTAATCATAGGATCAAAGAGTCATGCAGGTGGGAAGGGGCTTCAGGTCTCTGCTCCAGCCTCCTTCCCAAAGCAGGACCATCTCTGGGATCAGGCAAGGATGCTTGGGCCTTTCTCCAGGCAAGTCTGGAAACCCTCCAAAGGTGGAGCCTGCACAGCCTCACTGGAGCCTGTTCTGCTGCTTGACTGTCCTCAGGGTGAGAATGTTTTTCTTTATATCCAGCTTGGACCCCTCCTGTTTCAGCTTGTGTCCATTGCTTCTTGTCCTTCCACCACAGAACTGGTCCTCCTCAGCTGTTCATCTGAAAACTTGCTGAGATTCCATTATAATACAACATGCTTGTAAAAATGTCTGGGAAAACGCCCACCCTGGAGAAGATTTAACGCACCTTCTTCTGGCTGACACTGCTGATACTGATCACAAGGACAGACACTGGATTAGGCAGGCTGTGGTTCTTGCATTATTAAATCTTATGGCTCTTTTTGTTTGGATATATTATGAAAATTTTGCCAGCACCTTCTTATCCATACTATTTCCTGCACATTTTTAATGTGTACATATAGTCAGTAAAGGAAAGCATGACTTTTAAGAAACTAAACAAATTCTGCATGTAATTATGTTTTGGGTGGCAGTTTTCCCTGTGTGTATTTTAGTATGAAAATCTAATAAAGAGATTTTGGAAAGTATTTTCACTTCAAAACAACCTTGAAATGTTTTTCATAATGACATTTGATATTCCATTACAGTCGTGCTTCAAAAACCAGGGGGTTAGGCAGATGTCTACCAGAACACTGGATGTTGATGTAGCAAGCTTAGTATGTACTGGATAAAACATGTCGTCAGGCACCTCAGAGGAAAGATTTTCTTGAGGGTTATATAAATAAAGTATCTTAACAGATTTAGGAAAAAAACAGTAATGTTATGCAAAATATGTTTTCTATAGCTGTATATATTGTAGGTGATGAACATATACATTGTAAAAGTTCGGGTCATAAGTATTCATGTAATGCTACTTTAGTAGAATCATACCTGAAGTCATACCTTGTGCAGTCAAAAACAACAGCAAAATTTGGCCCCTAATGAAGCACCTTATCACAGTACAAGGCAGCAAGGTAAGACTGCTGCCAAAACAGTCTCGTGTACTGCTAAGGACTGTGGATGGGAGTCCACATTTGCTATGGCTTTCCATAGCAACTAACAGCTGCTAGCACTTAATAAATAATGAAGCAATACTGTATTTCATGGGGTTTGCAGGTTTTCGATAACTTTGTAGCGAGACTTTCCTTTAATTATGTTTCCTATTTTTTTTTAAGGAAGAGATACAAAAAAGCATGACTGAAAGAAGAAACTAAATATATTGTGGGAAGGACCCTGAAGATCAGCTTATTTCTGGCTGAGTTAGCCTGATCTACAATCAGAATGTGAGATTTGGGGAAATATTTTTTTTGGGGGGGGGGTTGTAAGGCTACATAGTGTAACATTTTCTTTGGCTTGCACTCAAATTGAGCCTTTGTCCAGCAACAACAACCTCCTTAAGCTGTCTGTTTTTCACATGCACACCTGTCAATATATTTTAAATTAAATACTAAAAATATGCTACAAGTAGAGACATAACGTGTCATTAAGAATACATGAGGTGATTTAGAATTGTATAAAAATCTTCAGGGTGTCTGATTGGTAAGCCATGCTCTAAAGTGTTGCAGATTGACCTCAGCTGGAGACAGGATGCAGCCAAGCAAGTAACATTGCTGCAACGGATCCTTGTCACCCCTGCTCTCTTTGTGTAGCTCGCTACACTTCCTCTTTGGTCTCTTTGTGTGGATCTAAAGCTTGTAAGAAATGTTGGAAAATATTTTGTGATCTGGTAAGTTGGGTCAGACATAGTCAAGTCTCTCTGTAGATCTGTGTCTGTTGCACAGTTGGGGGACCGGACTCAAAGATCCATTTGGTCCCTTTCAGCAGCAAATCCCCATCTGGGATAAAAGAAGGAAATAATAGACCAGGGATTTGAAACTGCAAAGGCTGCGAGGTTGAGGAGGAACTCACAGGGACAAATTTCCTAGCAAGAAGAAACATAAAAGAGAGGCAAGGTCGGTCCACTTTGAAACAAGGAGAATGTTATTTGCTTTCTTGTATAAGATAAATGGCAATTCATTTCCCTTTTGCTAAGTCTACGTGCTTTCTTCAGCTGTCACCTATATCCCGTGGCAGATCCAGTCCGTGGGGTGCCTGCTGAACGAGGGAGGGGAAGCAATGCTGTGTGCAGGCTGCTGAGCTCCTGCAAACCTCCAGTCCCTGGAAGCCAAGGAGCGAGCTCAGTGCCATGCTGGCTCCTCATGGGAGAGGACATGCAGGGGCAGGCCTGCACCCCTGCTGTTCATGGCACTGGAGGCAGGCAGCCGTGTGACTTGTGCTGGTGGGAATGCAGAGGAGGGGGAGAAGAGTGTTACTATGACTGGCTGCTCCTCCTCGGCCAACAACTACTGCATACTAAGAAACCCTTCAGCCCGAGCTTGCCTCTCATGGGACTGGGGACAGGGACAGGATCTGCACCGTCTTCCTGCTGGGCATGGCACCATTCCTCTTGCCATCACCCACCATGTCTGGGTGAGGAGGAGATCCCCAAGCAACATCTGCGTAGAGATGTCTAGGGGGGCTTTATGGGCTCAGTCCCCCAGGAGGGAGCTGGGCACCCGCACTGGCTGGCAGACAGGTGAGCTGTCTTTGATGTATGCAGCAGCCAGGCAGAAAAGCTCACCTGTAGCCCACATCCCCAGGGGGACTGGAGCCAGGCTTGCTGTCTAGATCCCTTTGAAGCTACGAGCCCGAGATCCTAACTCCCCCAGAATCCTCCAGCACTCCCCGCCCACTCCATCAGCTTTGCAGGTGGAGGGTACAAAACAAGCTACACATCTACCAGGAGCGCTGGCTCAGGGCGGTGGTGGATGTGAGTGGTGGGGGTGGGGATCCTGGGGCATCTCCCAGAGGGATGTAGCCCACACCCTGACTCACCGTATTCACATCAAGGCCTGGCACGCAGCTGAGGAGGAGCTTCCACTGGTGTCCTCTAAAGCGATGCCCGTGACACCTACCCACAGCACCAGTGCTGTGTGTTGGATCAGTGCACGGAAAAACAGAGCCAAGCAGTTCATCTTAAAACCCCTCTACAGCTCCCTAATACATTGGTAGTGTAGGTGCAGCCTTAGCACGCAAATGTCAGGCAAGATTCTCTTTTTATTCCTTTGAATCTTGTTTCCTGTCATACTTCTGCTTTTTCTTTCTGTGAATTCCTCACAGCAAAACACATTAAGCAAGATGATAACAGGGATAATATGAAACTTATCTGTACTGTTTGGAGCAGGCTGTTAACATTAACGTTGAGGAAATGTATGAATGTTAAGATCTCCAGACAAACTGCATGTATTACAGAAATATCCGTTACTTCTATGGCATATTTTTTGTGATTTCAGAACATATCTATTTAGTGCATATTCTTCCTTTAGGTGCACATTATGCATTTAAACTGCACTAAAAATTAGGGTTGTAAAGTTAGGCATTCAAAGGTTAAGGAATATAAAATCTGAATTCATTTAGGCAATTTTAATTCAATCCTCTTGTTAATCTATTAAAAAGACAGTTACTCTGTCTTCTGCATCTTCTTCCTTCAAGTTTTTTAATGAAAGTCATCAAATTGCTGCTGTTAATATATAATTATGCACAACAGTCCTTTAAGCAAGGACTTGCAGAGACTTTGGAAAATATAATTTGGCACTAAGCTACTCCTGTCAGTACTAAACGTATGCATGTCTAGTAACCTGAGCTCTTCATTAATATGTTCCTTTTCTGCCAGGAGGAAAGAAAAATCTCATTAAGATACCAGAACTGTTTATTTCATTGTCTGTTTGTCTAAATAGCTCTTCATTTCTAGAAGTCTTTTGATGCTAGCTGCTTTTAATCAATAATGAACTATTTGAGAATGTCTGCTTCGGGTTTGGGATATTGAGACAGAGCTGGAAAAAGGCTCAAGAGATGTTGAGCCATGCATCATTTTTTACTTTTACTTAAATCGTTAATGATTATTAACTGTATTGCTGACATTTCTAAAAATGTCGCTCATATTCCAATGTCAGTGTGGCATTAGAAAAAAAAAACATTTGAAAAAAGAATTTTTAGATAAACTTCATGTTAGTGAAATATCATAAGGTCAAAAGAGATATGGAGAAAAAAAAAATTTCAGTTCACATTATGGATTGGCCAAAATAATTAAGTTCTGTTACTTGCACATGTTCTTATTAAGTTCTTTCAGTCTCCCTGAACATAAGTAAAAATCTGCATCTCAGCTGGTAATCCAAGATGTCCATCAAGCTGCTTGGTATATTGAAATGGTGTTGCAGGCTATCTGAGATGGAGAGTGCCAGTTTCTTCCTTCATTATTCATGCACTCTTCCCAGCAGCCAGGCTGGGTGACCCATGGAAACCTTCAGCCGCTCGTCCTTGTTATGGCAACCGACTGCCACCTCCAGCATCCACTGCTGTCCCCAGAAAACAAGTCCTTAGCTGAATTCAGCTGTTTTTCTGAACATCTTGCTGCTGAATGAAGATTTCCATCTTTATCTCATCAGACCATGGGGCTTCAAAAAATAAACTCCCTGTCAGTTCCTGACCTCTCTTCCTTCTTCCCCTCCATTACAAGATACTATGTTTGCACTGAAACCAGACATTTGACTAACTGCTGAACTTCTGCTCATTTTATCTCAGTAAAGTCCTCTTACCCCTAGAGAAAAGTCAAGTGGTTTGTACTTTTGTATTATGATAATGTAGTAGGGAAACTTTGAATAGTATGTTAAATTTTTTCAAGTGTTTCTTGGATTTTTGGATGCAGCTTATGCTGCATGCAAATAGTTCAGAGGGAGGGCTTATAAAGTTATATATAGTGTGTGAAGAAAGATGACTTTTCTCCTTCTCATTAAAAAGTGCTTTTGCCATAACAACAATCCTTATAAAGTAACTGCATTTTGATGCCTTTTCTTCCCTTGGGAAAACCACTCCTTCAGTTGCTCCGTCTGCATCTGCATGGCACCAGAAATTACACTGGAAATAAAACATTTAGTAGCTGTTTTATTTCTGTTCCTGGGATTTTTTGCCTCCCACCCAGGCTGGCAGACCTGGGAATGCTTGGAAGACATTGTGATCAATTGTTTATGGGGGAAAAAAATGCATTACTGGTTTGTAAAAATCTTTCACTGGTTGTCTTCCTAGATGATTAAAATACAGCACTTACACAGTTTCTCATTCATTTTTCCTCAGCCAGAACACTGCTGGTGGGCAATGCAGGGCCTAGGTTGGTGAACAACTGAAATGAGAAAGTCACAAAAAAAAAAAAAGAAGGTGAAGGATGCTCTGGAATTTTGGATTAAATAAGGTCTTGTCTCCTTAGCAAAACCATTTACAAACAAGCAAGTAATGACTAAAGGTTAAAAGCACAATGGGGTTTGGGGGATTTGAGGGTTTTTTTTCCCAATTCTAATGGGTGTCCCATCACTTCTGAGTGAAGAGCAATCAGCTTCAGAAGAGCTGCAGGGAGCCCGCTGCCAGCCCAGGTGGAACAGGGGCTCCACAGTGAAGCAAACCATGCCAAGCCTGGCCTCTGCTGCCAGCATGACACAGAGCCGGGCTGACATTATCCAACCTGCTGATGACTGGGGAATTTGTTCTTTTTCTGCTCCCCCAGCTACAGAGTGCTGGAGATGCTCGTGGATGGATGGAGAATAAGCACCCTTGCCCAGGTACGACTCCTTACTGCGACACTAGCGGCAGGCTAAATTTCAAATTGCTCCTTAAATAAGCTGTGTTGGACACAGCTATCTATGTGTAAGCCATTTGGGTGGGGGTGAGCACAGGCCGGGGCCCACCGCCTCCTCTCCCGCAGCGTACCCCTGGTGCGCTGGGAGCCGGCAGGCACAGGTGACGGGGGGATGGTGGGGCATGTGGCCCACTTGTGTGCACCCAAGGGACTGAACCGCACTTCTTCAAAGAGAAGTGGAAACTGGAGCGCTTTGCACCTCGCCAGCGCTGAGCTTCACCAGAGAAGCTCCCGCCTGTGTCCCGCGCTGCTCCGCAGGGCGCGGAGCTGGGCACGGCGCGGCTGTCCCAGCAGCACCCGCAAGGCAGGGGCGCAAACCAGACAGGTCTTTTGATAAAGCCCGTTCCAGATACCCGACTTGAGGTTACACAGCTTCTGTTCTACAGGAGCGTGGTCTGCACTCTGATAGCCTCCTTGGACTTTAGAGCCATTGATTCGCAAAGAAAAGTGTCTTTGCTTAAATAAATTCTACAGATACGAACTCACGTGGGTAGAGTATTCTAAGATGCCTTTCTATTCCAACTCCTGGTTTCTTGTTTGTTCCTTTTCAGAGGGAAAAGGAAGTTTGGTTAGATCCAAATTTAACAGTAAGACCTTTGACACCGTGAAGTATTTATAGCTGATCTTGGTCACGGTTTTCATGGTGTTTCTTTGTTTTTCCAGAGCTGCCAGTTCAAACAGCTGTAGAAAGGAGTATCTTATCGCTTACTTTTCTTCCTATTTATTTCTGTATCTGGAATTCAGATGAAGTCTGTAGTGCTAGGAAAGGCAACTGTGGTTTATATACTGTCATCAGGTGTATAAACATCACATCCTTAGCACAGACAGAGAAGGAAAAACAGTCTCCGGGAATGAACGCTAACAGCATTAACTAGAAAAATCTCATCTTCTAATTATAACTCCATACACGACTATTTGTAAGGTCTTGGGCAAATTACATCTTATCTCTGCCTCATAATCTCCATTTACAAGCCATGGCTAAGTGCAGGATTTAACTATGTGACAGATGGGTAGGGAAAAATGATGGGCAAAGACCTCCCCACTCCTTTTATACCCTTATAAAAGCATTGCTCTGATTTGCACTGTTTCCAGTGAAAGGAGAATGCATGGTACTTTCAAGAATTACATTGAGGCAGAATATTGTATTTGGCCTTTAAATTCAAAGTTGATAGCTCTTTTAGAAATGCCTGTACCAAATAGTCAATGCTAAATGCTACATTTTTTGTATTCTGTAATATTCTTCAATAATTGCTCCAAGACTCATACAGAGAAGACAGTGCACAATGAAGGTTGTTACTAATACTTTGATCAAAGTCATATGATTTGTGTCTCTGATGTTTTAAAGATGCGAAGATGCTATTGCTTTTCTTTTTTCTGTTGCAGGAGTTCTCAATGTAAAGTACCACTTAGATATTCACCTCAGCTCCTGAGGTTTGCACAGGGGCTATGTAAGCAATAACAATCAAGGCACAGTGAATTTCTTGAGGATTAATGACTGGCTGGGAGGAGATGAAGGTCAGCAGCACAGCCAAGGATCATTAACCAAAGGTGGTCATTAATCTAAAGAATTTTCATTGTGCCATGGTCAGTATTGTTATTTTAAGCTGGAAAAGAAAAAAAAAACCATGGCCATATGAATTTTTATTTGATAGGTTTAACAGTGACATCTAGCATGTTTTAGAAAAAAATAATTTTATTCGGGAGAATTACATTAGCTAATCAGGCCACCAGCCCACCTTTCAGAGTATGATTAGTTTTGCTTTCTTTAACATACATACTGGTCTATGACAGGCAGGAAGGATTTATAACATTTTTCTTCCATGTGCAATTGCTGTGGACCTATTAAATAGTGACCTTGCTTATGTATCTATTTACAATTTTTGATTTCCATCCCAAATTTTATCTCCTGGAGCTTACTGACGTCTCTCATAAAATATTTGTCTAACTGAACATCTGTTCCTGTTATTAGAGTTTTGAAAGTGATGTTTCAAAATATTGTTGTTTGTAAAGTGAGGATATTATAGATAACTGGAGGGTGTCTACAATTTAGGGAGCATTTACTCCCTTTGGAAAAAAATAAAATGGCAATTTTGAGATCTAACTAGTATTCGCATTTGCATTTATGTTCGTCTAGTTATTTAAACGAACACTGCCAGTTAATCCTTTCTGTAGCTATTCATCCTGTTTCTGTGTCAGTACAGATATGCAGGGCTTAAAAGACTTCAGGTTCTCCCTGGTTTGGGAGGACCCAGCCACTGGCTCAGCAGCCGGCTTCACGAGGGCAGACTCCCCCTGACACTTGCCTGAGAGAAGTCTCCAAAAAGCCAGGTGCTGTCAGTCCTTGTGCCTAGGCACCAGCGGTGCCTCAGGAGATCAGATGTCCCCAACTCTTCCGTCACATTCCAGTTTCCCTTCCCAGCGAGCAGGGTGCGTGGGGAAGAGCTGCTGCCTTTGCAGCCGTTGCTGCCCGTGGAGCACCGAGTCCGGCCAGGCTGCCTCCTCCGGCGTGGTGGTGGGATGGGCACATGGCGAGGCAGCCCCCGTCTTCACTGCCACCCCTGTAGCACGTGGCACCACAACCAGTCTGGGTGGCAGTATCATGGCACAGCTACCTGCTAAGACGCCCCGGCCTTGCTTGAAGGGACCAGCACCTCCCTGGATCATATACCCGTCCCCAGCTGCGGACCAGAGCAGATGCCTGGACAAGAGCACAAGAACAGGGCTACAGGTAGGGATATTCCTAATGCACCACCTCGTTTTCCAGTACATACAAGGAATGGAAGGCAGTGTTTTGTTTTTTGACCAGCTCCTATTGCCCAATCTTACTGCCAAAGGCCTGAGCAGCATCCGTCCAGAACAGGTACCCCAGCCTTCCTCTCCTGATGGTGGGAGAGCAGGTCCATCGCTGTTGTGGCACAGGGAAGGGCAGCCTGGGGCTCTCTCTGGATGACCACTGGCAAATCCAGGTGCGCAGGAGCCATGGAGGGTTGGAGGGAGTGGTGAGGGAGGGCTGCATGTGCCGCTGAGCAGGTTCAAAGCTGCGTGGAGCGCTTGACACAGACAAGTCTTGGACAGGCCTGTAGAGTTAGGGCCGGTACAGGGGTCTTCACTGGCCTGTTTTCTAGTGGGAAAATAGAAAATATGCCTAAATCTACCATTACGCCCACCTCCATCCAACCGAGCAGATCAGGCAGTCCATCCCCTCCGTCCAAGGCAGGATCAACAGCACTAGGGTCACTCCTGACACATACCTATGTGCTGTGTCCTTAAAGGTATCCGGCATGCAGGCTCCACAGTTTTCTAGGCAATCTGCTACACTTGCACATTTGCAAGTTTACATTTGAATAAAATTAGAAAGGACTTTTCAAAGTGCCTGTCTTAAACAGCTTTCATTTCAGTTTAAGCCTGTGACTCCCTGTTGTTTCCACTGAAGATACAATGAAAATAAGATTATTCCTTGCAGTAACATGCTGTGAAAGATTGTGACCATGTCTGTCGCTTAGTGTACCTACCTTTGAGCTGTCTGCCCAGCGGGTGTATATATGTATATAATGTCTTTTAAGGCATAATCTCTGAAAAAAGTGTCCCACTGGAGGAGTATGTGTTGAAATCTACAGCCAGGCTGTACAATTGTACAGCCAGGGCTGTACAAAAGTTCCTTCCCTATTAAAACTATTTCTTAGTGCTTAATTATTTGCTACCAATTTGAATAGATGCTGCAGTTAAAGATGGTCACACGCGATTAACAACATATGTGCCGGAACAAGAGGAAAACTATTAGTCCTTCTGTTCTATTCACATCACATTTACTGCGGAGAAAAAGTTTCTTTATGCAGGAAGATTTTTAAAAGGGTTTCTTTTTCTCTCTAGCCAACATTCCTTTCGCATTAGAAAACTTGAACAGATTTAAGCCCTCATTCAAAGCACGGTTTGTAGTACAAACATGCTACAGTTGTCAACACACAATGCACAAACACACAGGGACGAAAATAGACCGACCGGCGTGGCCGCGAGCCCGTGTTGCTGAACTGCTTGTGGGAGGGGGGAATGAAACTATTTTTACGAACAGCCAGCCAAGCTCTTCGAAGTCTCAGAAAGTCTATATTTGGAGTAATTATATGACTATGTTACATCTTGGCTAATTACAGCAGTCATGTTCAATAGTGAAATTATTCAGCCATTTCCCTTTGTGTGAGAAATGGCCCCAGCTGGTCACCCTTATCCATTTCGTACCAGTGCAGTGCAACAGCACTACTTATTAAGAGCATATGGGGAAATATTTTAAGTGCAGTGTAACTAGGTTTATACTACAGTTCATTTTAAAGAAATAAACAAACTGCAGTAATTCCTCAAATTTTTTATGCCACAAACATTCTATAAAATTCTTGTTATATCCAGGCTCTTAGAACATAATTTTAGAAGCTGGCAAAGGACATAAGAAAGCAAATCACTATTCTGTATGATTAGGACGTAAAAAGTGGTAAAACTAGTGTTGTCTGTAGGATGTAAGATACATACTCAACAATAAAAAAGTTCAATCTTTATAAAATACAGTTTACTTCAGCACACTTCTGCTTCATCTGCTTGGATTCCACAGGTTAGCTTTATAACACAACCAAGGAGACAAGAATTGTTATTGAAATTCCACCTGCCCCCAGTGGTATGTACCCAAAACTGGTGCCAAGTCTAGCATGATGTCAAAACGAATTCACTCGCACAAGAGCAGAATTAGCCTAACTTCAAACATTTGATATTAGCCAGGCACTCTTAGAAAAGGGAGAAAAGCTAAACTGGGCTGAATGTCGATTAGGGAAAATATTATGCAAAAACAAGGCCCTAAGATTTCTGCTGAATATTTGTCTCTGAAAGTTATTTCATTAGTCTTCCCATTTAGTGTAGATGCGCCGGAGCACTTTTATGCAAAGTGCTGACAGCAGTATATACACAAAGCTATCTTGTTGCATCCTAATTGAACAATAGAATAAACTCCAAGTGCTTGTGTATGTTGTTGGAGAGGATGTTCGTGGAACAGTGCCTGGAATCCTTACCTTCAAGGATGACAGAACAAAACCAGAATCAGATAGATGCATTGCAGTGCCAGTCCTAAGCTGGTTTTCCAAGAGAATTAAAATCTCTGTTCTTTACTTGTGTGCTGGTGGCCATGCATATTAGCTTTGAAGTTCTATGAGGTTTTGTGTAGGCTGTTTTTTGCATAGCGTGCCTGAAATAGGAAGCGTTTGGAACAGAGTGCTGCATTAGATTTTTCAAAATTCCTTAGATTTACCCTTAAATAAATAAATAAATAAATATCAGTAGGTTATCTAAATATAAACTGGCAGAGAGGGGGATCTGAAACTGAATGTGGATTTTTTTGTTTGGGGTTTTTTTGTTTGTTGTTTTTTTTGTTTGTTTTTTTTGTTTGTTTGTTTGTTTTTTTTAAAGGAACATTTGGAATTCAGTGTCTTTAAAAGTATTATTTCCTCTAAGTGGAAGTTGGTCTTCCAGAGGTGGCCCATAAAGTCTTCTACCGTTTCAGGATGCTGGTCCCTTCCTCCCAATGTCAGCATACTCATCTTCCTACAGCTGCTGCTCAGTGATGCTGGCAGTTCCCTCCAGCCCCCTTCAGAAAGGAACTCTGGGTCTGCAGCCTTAGCACGTCATCCCCTAAAGTCCCTGCGGACTGAAACCAGCCTCCCCTGAGAAGATGTCACACTGCATGGGTGAGGGGACACTGCAGGGACAGATGCAAGGGGAATGCAGGGAAATTGGGGAAAATTGCTTTGTGTGTGTACACGTGAGAGATCTTGCAGAGGAAGTGTCAAGACCAGAGGTGGAAATCCATCAGGATGAAACTGGAGTTATGAGGTACAACAGAAAACTTGAGCCAACTTTGAAGAGGATAGTCTCTCTTTTACCTAATGTCAACCATTTGGTGATTGAAAGAACACAGGGATGTTAACAATTAGCACAATTGCCTACAGTACACTGCTTTTTGTGGCAATTATTCCTGACGTGAGTGGAGAAGTAGGTAACTAACTCATGGAAGGCTGGAAATAACGTGATATACATAAGTCTTTTGCAAGGCACAAAAGATTGTCACCACTGAGTGATTTAATAGATAATTTCTGTAGCCTATTGTTTTGCATTCAATTGCTGAGTCATCCCTTTCAGCGTCCATGAGGTTTATTAAGGTCAGAGCTTCTTTCTGGTGTCATATTGCAATTAAATTGCTTAATGTAATAGTTAACATGTAGCTCACGAATGGGTATTTTTCCTCTGAAAGAGGTATTTACGTGAGGATACTCAGCATCACTTGGGGCAGATTTATCAAGAGGATACAGGACACAAAAAAAAAAAAAAAAAAAGGGAGGAAAAAAAAGAAAAAAAAAAAAAAGGAAAAGCTCCAGCATTCCCTGACAGCTAAATCTGCAATAGCTAAATGTATCTGATGGCTGTAGGAGTATTTTGCTGAACAACATTTAGAGTTCCTTTGGTGCATGCCTCGGCAGGACACTGCTGTTCCTTGAGAACATAAGCTTCATATGCCTAAATATTGGAAACATATTGTAATTAAAATTACTGGTTTATTAATAGATGGTCTCTAAGCCATGTGATACCCCACTCCAGCAAAACTGGAAATAGTGCTAACGGTCATACCTGATGAACTGAAACGGGCCCTAGAGGTTCGATGTATGTACAATCTATTACAAAGTGGGGAGAGCATCTGTATGTATAAGCATGGAAACAGATAGAATTTTGAATTGGAACTCAAAGAATCTTTATTTCTAAAAATACAAATAATCTGAAATGTACATAATTTCCTTTGCTGTATTATAGACAAGATCATGCTTTAAAAGTTCTTAGGAAGACAATGATGAGGCTGAAGGTTCAGAGGATTCTGTCTTTTAAGATTTAGCATTCCTAACACAATGCCGTTACACAGGCAGTAGAAGGTGCTCTTGTAACAGCAAAAAATGTTCCTTGAATTCACCAGTTAGAACTCAAAATCATCCTGCCCCAGCATCCTGTATTTCAAAAGCCATGGAGCCAAACGATTGCACAACCTAATTGTTTTTAATCAAGTGAGGCCAGTTTTGGTTAAATTGAAGTGCATAGAGCGCACTACTCAAAGTTTTGCTTGATCTCTTGGGTATCTTCAGACAAAGATTTCTAAATTGTATAAATACACCCTATTGTTGCTAAGATTGCATGTGGTTTTGTGTATAAAGAATGGTGTGAGGAATTTATCTGGCATTAAGGAAATAAAGGTCGGTATTGTACATGTGTCATGCAGTACTGGTGTTGGCATAGCCCCTATGGCCTCTGTACCTGAGAGGTGAGTTTTGTAGGATTTCCTCACTATTGCCTGGGATAACAAGTTATTGGATAATAGTTTTGCAAAAGTTTATTCCAGGTCTTAACCTCACCTAGATCTTTCCATGGGACTTAACCACTGGCTCAGCCCTTCTCCTTAAACGCTACACAATGTCTGATAAGATCTGCCACAACCACTGCTGGCTTTTACACTTTGCCTTGACTCTCCCAAAAGTTCAACCCTCCCATAAATTCTACAACAAAATACCTTTGTCATGTAGGGACTTGCCCCATTGCTTTTCCTCACTTTCACAAGTCCTCTGTCTCCAGCAGCTGGCTTGTCCCACACCCCTGGAAGTCTGAAACTCTGATGGTGTAGAAAATATCTCTTCATTAGGGTAAAAAAGCTAATTTCTATTATGTATGGGTTTTCTGTGTATCCATTAAAGTAGATAGACCAGTATGAAGCAATGTTTACTGTTTCACTGTGTCAGCTGTTTGGAAATCTATGCCTGCAGCCTTCAAGAGCCTGCAGGAGCTGTGTATTTTCAGTTAATGGTGATGGAGGAGAACGAAACCATTTTTCAGTTGTTTGAACACTATCTGGTAGCTGAGAGCATGCTTGTGTCTGAGCATAGCTGCAGTTCTACAAGAAAGCCAGCACTTTCCAAGCCCTTTTATGTCCCTAGGTAAAATAAAGCATGCAATCGTGGAAAAGAGCTTGCAGCTGAACAGTTGTTGGAGGTTTTTGATTCCAGTGACTGGGGCATGGATCTCGACACTCAGAGAATGAGGCTCATGAAAGAGAAACAGATAAGTAACACATGTTAAGTTAGCCAGAACATTAAAAAATAATAATTATAATTTTCTTTAGACATTAATGGATGAATTTCAATTCATCCCTCCAAGATCTAAAACAACTTACAGCTGTTATTTTCTGGAGGAAGATGCCTCTGGTACTTTATAACGATATATATATTTAATTATAGCTATACACTGGAAGTGCCTGCACATTTCACTCACATCTTAATATCAGTATACCCATGCTACTATCATTATTCTCTAAAGGAGTCACTTTTATGGATTTTTATAGTTCACAATGCTTCCCTGTGTGAAGAAAGTACAGTGCCTTTTTGTTAAGCTTCAGTCTGCTAGAAGGTTTTGCTATGGTTTTGATAAATATAAAACTCAAGCTAAATGAAAACTCATCCTTCTAATCATGTAACAGTAAGTTAGAAAATAGTGGTAAATGCAGTTTTATGGGCTTAGCAGGTAGTGAAAGGAACCTGATTATTATGACTCAGGTGTGTCAGTTTGGGTGACTACATTTCTATTCACCTACCTGGATAAATGCAGACTCATTTTTAGGGGTATCTGTAATGAGGTGGAACAGCAGGGGTCAGTAAGGATGAAAACCTGACTGTTTTATGGTCAGCACAGGTTGCCTATAAAAACTTTGTCAGCTACATTTTGGATTTAGCCCAAGGTGCTTATTTGCATACAATTAATTAGGAACAGTTTAGTTAAAAGATTATTTACAAAAATTTTTAACTCACACCAATGTCTACCTGCACAGAAAGCTAACCTTTCCCATTAAATGTGTTTAAAAAATAAAATATCTTGTTATCTTGTGCAGTTGTAAAGTTAGACCCTTGAGTACGGGCCACCAAAGAGAGACACAATTAGCAGCACAGATGCGTCAAAGCAGTTTGGAAAAAACCTGGATGGCAAGGAGATAGGCAGCAGGTAGATTTTATCCTGTGTACTGAGATCCCAGGCTCTGGGCTGGCGGTGGCTCCAGCTGGAGCAGTGTTGTACCAGGGACTTGCATCATATAGGCAGCAGTGGTGAATGTGGGCTGGCAGTCTGTGGTAGACCTTCTGTCTCTCACCCCGGCTGCATGTGACTGTGACTGCCTGTATTTCCACTTGCCTTGCTTGTTTTCGTTTTTGTCTCTGCCTGAGTAAAAATGAAGTAATACAGATTTCTTGTCTTGCAACTTCAAAGCCAGTCTTACAGACCTTGCAAAACTAAGAGTTAATGAAGAAGCAATTCTTAGCCTATTTTTTCCTGAAATTTAAAGCTACATATTCTTAAAGCCATAAAAATAATTACAGCTTGTGCTAAGTTACACTTTTAAAAGTGATGCTTTTTCCCATTTGAGTAGCACCATCACAGAATCTATTTCAAGGTCCCTTATTTGATCAAGAATAATCTTGTCTTGCCTCAGCTGTCTGTTATAGCTGAGATCAAAGTATCCTGAATATCTTCTACAGTTGTATCTTCGGATTAATTACAATATTAGTAGCAAGATAAATCAAAAGGATACATGCTTAAAACAGCCCCAAATGTTACTTTAGTTAATTAACGCATAAGAACTTGTATTTTAGAAGGAAAAAGGAAACTGATGTTTTGAAGTCAAGATTTCAAAAAATAATCAGCAATTTTGGTGTTGCAGTTTCCATATATTATCAACCAGAGAAAGTTTAAATACAGAATATTTTTGGGAAGTGTCTGATAAATACTCTTGAAAGTGCCATGGTTTGACCACTCAAAATCAATATAATCTTAAAATTTGATTTCAGTTATGGAGTCATAACTAAACATAGTGAGAAAGCATTAATGTAATTCTATAACCCTTTTCTTGTGATTTTCTGAGGGATTTAATTTTAAGTAATAAATGTAACTACCTACAATTAAATGGAAAATACTAACTTGGCTTTTTATATTGATGCTATTTCATTTGTAAAGGAGATCTTTTTTGGCCCATGAAAAAAACTATCCTCGGGGTTACTGCAGGGTAAAATATTCAAGGCATCCTTCCTTTTTATGCTGAGGAACTTGGAACAGTAACTCTAAGCATACAAAGTACTTCCATTTCCTTAAGCACTTGCACAGTCTTCACTATACAGTACTTGACCTCTCGCAGTCCGTGTGTAGGAGTTATCCATGTGCTGATAAGGCAGAGAAGGGCCACTGCCCAATTAGGCTGATAGGGAAATGCAGCCCAAAGAGATGAACAGCTTTAGCTCAGGTTGCTGAAGATGTCGGTGCCAGAGCAGGGAACTGAATTCACTTCAGATCACGGATCAATGCGTAGTTTGGGAGATGTGCTTGCTCTCTAAATTCACTTAAGTTTGTCCCATTTTCAGCTTCCTATGCGCTCCCACTACATAACTCATATAATGAGAGCAAACACTGGAAGAAAATATCAAACCCATACTTTTATAAGAAATAATATTTTAATAATGGAGAAGATTTTACTTACCTTCTTACAGTTGTGGAACAACTGAATTTTCACCCTACTTAGGAATAAAGTAAAAAAAAACCACCCCAAACCTGTGAGAATATATACTGAAAAGCTTAGCCCATAAGGTAAATGCTATGAAATGTTCTGATGTGGAATATGCAAGTCATTACCAATGACAAATCCAGTATTGGTTACATTTAAAAAGTAATTGATACTGATTTTTAAATTGTAGTTGCAAGATGAAACTAAGCAAATATTTCTTAAGCAACTTTGAGCCAAAACATCCTTTGCTAGCAAACAGGAAATAATCAGATTTTCTTCAATGATATAGTTTTAGGAAATTCTGCCAGCTGTGTTGTCAAAGCACTGTGCTAGAAGCCATGTAATTAAGCACACAAAAGGATCAGCTTATAGCTTGTTAAAACTATTACTTTTTCACACCTGAGACTATTGCTCTTTCAATTAACAGGAAAAATAGGAGAGCATGGTTTCAGGCACTGCTTTAAGTCCTATGTTTGCAACAGTATTTTATTTTAAATACTGAAAATCCAGCTAATCTAAATTAAATAAGATTCTGTATTTGGATATTCAAAACAATTTGTTTAAACAGCATTCAGCATTTTAGCTCATCAGTACTGATCCACCCAATTTTCTGTCCGGAGTTTCTCAGTCTAAAGCCTGTTCTCTATCCTTTTATTTGTAGTTTTTTGTCTCCTATCACCAGGGTACACAAGAATCCATGTTATCTATTCTCTTTGTTGATAGTGATGTGTTACAATATCAGTTCTTCAGGTGATGTTCACTTCAAACGCTGCCTGGAAGCTGTAATAAGCAAAAGCGTTGAAACACATAGCATTACTGTGGAAATATTTTTGCAGTAAGACAATTCCATCTCCCATAAGCTGCAAGAAAGTTAAACAAAGTATGACCTCCATTGTCAATTTGGTGTGGCAACAAAAATGTCTTTTGGGGATCATAAAAGAACCCTGCAGTGCTGGAAAAGGTATGGCTCCATTGACACAGCTAAGAGGGAGGCCACTGACATGGAAGTTAAACATAAGAAAGAGGCTTTCAAAAAACCTGGGATTTTAATATGCCTTGGGAGAAAAAATTGCCGGCCAAATACACCCTGGTTTGCAAGGAGCTGAGAGCATCCACTTCTTTTAATACGCACGCTTTCGTCCCTGTCCAGTGCTGTTGCGTTTATTGCCATCCACACAAAGCCACTTGCAGATGAATCAGTGGGAATGGCAGTGGCTTTGGGGTCCGGTCATGCTCGGTGGGTTTGAGGGAGGAAGGAAGAGTGAGTCTGTTTGCATTTATGTTCTAAATGTGATTCTTTATTTACAGCCCACTGCAGTTGTGCTCATTAGCGATGGTATGCATTACAGACTGAAAAGCTGTGCCAACAAGTTTCCATACAATTTTTGAAATAAAAAGAAGAAAAAAGGAAATTTATAATTGCATGATCACATCTAGTCAGTTGTTTCTTAACTGAAGCAAAGACGGGTGCATTGCAAAGCACGGAATTCCAGATTTGGCAGGTGTTCCCCTAAATGAACTACCTACCTTGCTCTTCTGCACAATATACAGGTGATATCCCTTTAATAGCCACCCATCCTCAAACAGTTCCACCAGACGTGCTCAGGCACTTCGTCTGGCAGAACATTTGAACAGAGAAAATATGACAGGTAAAATGATAAATTCACCTGGAGTATCATTCCTGTCTCCTAAAAGGCAACCTCACTTGTTACAGGTATAGCCGCGACACCGACATCTTCTAGTGGTTGAAGTTGTGTTCGTGCTTGAAGAAGCTTGAGTTTATGCAGACGATTTGCTGCAACGTGAACAGGGCACTGGCCTCTGCTGCTTTAGACACAGGGCGGGTAGAGACCAGTGCACCCCCATGCTCACAGCGCAGTTTCCATTTGCTTTTTCCCATGTGTATTCTTTGCACAATTTACTCCTTAAATGGTTCTGACATTCCACCGGCCATGTCTCTCCCCACAACAGTTATCTGTCAGAGGACAGATCGTCGTGAAGGGAAAATAGCGTGTTTTTTTTTCTTAGATGGATTTTTGGCAAACGGGTAGACAGTTTAGAGCGTAAATGTTACGAAGTGCAGTTGCCAAGTCACAAGGCGTTTCCCTTTTCCTGATCAGCTTGCTGCTCTCAGCCCTGTCTGATACAGAGGTTTTGGGGCAGCTCCCTCATGATGCCTGCATTCTCTAGTGCCACGTCACTCAGACTTTTATCTTTGCCATGTTTTTTGCTGATTGGTTTTGCCAGTGCTTCCAGCATCCCCCTCCTGTTTTTGGAAATTACTTTTCATCATCTTGGTATCTGGATGACGAGTGTAGTTCTGGCACTTTGAGCCTGCAGCCTGTTCGAGCTTCAGCATGAGGGAGGGGAGGGAGTGCCAGACAGAGGACTTGAAGGAAGATTCTTGAGCCTTTTCAAACCAAGTGCAATGCTTTTTATGAACAGATGTAACTAATAGCACCGGTCAGAGGCAGACAGGAGTCAGGAGAAGGCAGGCATTGTGTAAGCTCCACACACATTTACGTCACAGTTGGATCCTGATCTCCGATACCCCCTTTGACCTCATCTTCAACTTTCTTTTGAATACAACCTGCCAGCCATGTTCCATTGGGCAGTGTTTTTGCAGTGTGCAGGGTGACCTCTGAGGACATCAATGGCATAATTAAGATATCTCAAAAACTGGGCAAGCTTTAAGCCTTCACATCTGGAAGCACTTGAAAGTCCTCTGATGTCTTGCAGAAATCCAGGTTTGCTGTATCCCGTCTTTATTTTCCAAATCTTGCTTTAAAGTGAACAGAACAGGAGGAAGTTTATTTTGTACTGAACATGAGTATGAGTCTAGTTCAGGACTTTGTAATTAGTTAGCTTATTTCACAGAACACTGCATGTGGCATGCAGCAAGTGACTGCAAAATCAGTAATAAATTAACCTGTAAAAAATGTGAAATTTTGGCTTAAGATGGATTTCCAAACAAAAGTGTTGGACATTGAATGTTATTTTGATTTTTAACACCTGCAAGCACATGGAGATTATTTCTCCACCACGTTCCTAGCCTGAAGCCACAAGATGTGTTTTGCTCATATTGCAAACAGGCTTATCTGGAGTTTACAGTTTAAATTGTGGTTAAGCTTTCAGGTGCTAATGCAACAACAATTATTTTAAGATGCACGGTTGTATGTATTCCAGTTATGCTGTGCTGCTTCAGCAGATTTTTGATTCTCCCGTATGCATTTATTTTGTAGTTTATCTTGGCTTTACAAGAAACATTCTTCATAAATCTACTGAAATCCCAGCAGTCTTCTCCTACGTACCTCTTTTACATACATTCTTAGAGGAGAGAGTTTCTGACAGGCTGTAGGAAGTCTGGTAAATTTATTTTTGTCCTGGACATTAAAGGTTATGCAAGAGTGCTGTGAGAGGCCCTTCCTTATTTTCCTATTCCTTTTTACCCAAACAATTGGCTCAATCAGCTTGCAGAAAGCATCATGTAACTATCAGATATAACACTTGAATTTAGGACCCCCGTGATATTGGACAGAGAGTGAGTCAGTGAATTGATCTCACTACAATAATACAGTAGATTTTTGTTTGCAATATACTAAAATATGCTTTTTAGTTTAATGTATTTTTGTTCTCCTCTTCATTCAAACTATTCTCAGCAATTAGAGAAGAATGTTGTAAATTCTCTTCTGATTTATGGGACCTTAAATAATTTTCTTCAGTGGAACTTATCCTGCTGGTTGTATGGTCAACACATGTTAAACACTTGCTCTGTAAAAGCACTGCTAAGCTCATTAAACTCAGAAGAAAACCCCAAGAATTTAAAAGAAGCTAAACTAATAATCTAATTTCAAAATAAATCAAGTAGTTTTCTTTGTCTTAAGAATGTGGTGTTAAAACAGAATGGATAACTTAAAAACATCTACTTTTTGGTAGATTATGTTTCAGTTTTTTAAAACCAGAGTTGTAGCTATAAATAAAAATCTGTAGCATGTGCACGCATTTAACTAAATGCGATAAAGCCTGCCGAATCATGCTGTGATGGATGTGCAGACGCCAGGGGTGTCGGGAGAGAATGAAGGCTTTGCTCTGTTAGGGAGACAGCTTCACCGTTACAGTCTCTGCTCAAAAAGGGAGGCCTGAGGGTGACCCCCTTCTTCCTCGTCAAATGTCTGTCTTAAGGCGACTTCTGAGCTGTGGTGAACTCTAGCCCGTGTGGGGACTTGGTGTGGGCTGCAGGCACCTGCCTGGAGGCTGCCCTGTGCCCTCCTGCATGGCGTCCTTCCAGGAGAGAGCCCACTGGCTTTGCCCCCGTAGGGTCCTGTTGTTCCTTTGCTATGGGGGGTGAACCTCAGGCGTGCAGGCTGTGCTCTTGTGCCCTCTGTGAGACCTCGGGGTCTGGCTGAGGTGAGGGGCAGGGTGGCGGGCAGAGGAACCCAGCGCTGCCGCACCGTGTCTTTGTGTAGGCAGGCATTCAAAAGTGTACCTGCTTTCCAGGGGCCATTTGGGAAATAGAGTCTGTGATGTTCAGGTACACACTGTGTGGCCGCAGGGCTGATAATCTAATGATATTTTTGTCTTTCAAACAAAATCAGCAGAGATACAGGGGCTGCGGCCAGGTAAACGTCAACATGTAATCTATTCAATTAGCAGTAACTTTCGTGGGAGAACAAAACCAGCATCCTTCACAGTCTTTGACATCACATGAAATAGATGATTACTGTACGGGTAGTTAGATTTGATGTTTGGTTAGGTTTATGCATATTTCTTGGTCCCAAATCAGTACTGATTTAATATTTAAATATTCATAATATAGTATAAGCATAAAATATAAAGTATATTTATATACTGTATTATATGATATAGCATAAATATAAAATATAAAGTATATATAAAGTATAAAAATAATAATGAAAAAGGTATCTAATAGCAGCTATAACTTCTGATACCTCCCAGTTGTTTACTGGGAATTTGATAGTGTTACTCTAGTTCTTGGGGGGTCGCGTGCTTACACGCGCACCTTCCCCTTGTGCCTTTGATCCTACGCGGTGGTTTTGGAAGATGCCACGTTGGCTGAATGAGCAGTGAGTGCTGTGCCAGGACATGCTGAGGATTTGGCTGCCGGTGGGCAGCAGCGCAGGTGCGAGTGCCTGCGCCTACGAGTTACAGCGAGGGCCTCTTTCCCCGGGGGTTTCCATCGGTGCCCTGAATCTTAAATACTAGCACAGTCAGGCGTGCTCAGCCCGTGATGAGGGTGCAGGCAATTCTGGGTGTTCACCCTGACTCTGATGGCTCCGTTTGAATTTTGAAAATGCATGCAGCTGCCTTGCATATTGTAGTTCTCATCTGCAAAATGGAGGTAGCGCTGTCTTATCTTGCCCGCCCCAAAGGGGATGGTGAAATAATGTTTTTCCTCTTTGCTCTATTGCTAGGATTTCTACTTGTTATTTTAATTATTGCATTTAGTTAAAGTAGGGACTTTCCTCTCTGCGATCAGGCCTTCATTATTTTTTAAAAAACAGTTTATTTTCTTGTCTTACATCTTGTTTAAAAATGCTGTTCAGATTTGTTAACAGTTGATCGCTTATCTTGGAAATAAAACTTGAAAAAGACATCCAAAGCAAATGTTTTTATGCAGCTCTTTAGACGGCAGATATGAAGTGAGTGGCCTGTAGCCTTTAATTAATGGACACAGTTCACTACTTATTGAATTGTGAATTTAATTGGCAGTGCTGTAAGAATGCCAGAAATAACTGAAGATTTAAATTCCTTCAAAAATATGTTACCAAGTTGTCCTGCCTCAAATCTGCAAGAAGAATGCTTTTGTTTATACAGTCCTTAGAGTGATTCATCCACATATTTCTAAATACAGCTGATCTGATTTTTTGCTCTAGGGAAAAGGTTCCCTTCAGACCTGGATAAAAGCTGAATGACATCTATCTCCATGCAGATGTGCGGGAGGCAAGTTACAGTCTTCTGAAGCAAGCAGAGAGGAACAACTGGTGCTGTTTGTTTCAGGTGGAGTATGAACTTGCCTCCATGACTAGGCACTGGGTTCACCATACAACAAAGAGAGCTGGCTGCATTCTGAGAGTTTCATACCATATTAGTGGGATTATACCTCAGTGAACAGTTCAGCAAGACAAACCAAAGAGTCCGAAGCAAACGCATTCAGCTTGCACTGACTATGAAGTTCTTTGTTTTGTTTTCCAACCTGAAAAAACTCTGAAAGCGTTTTGTGGAAAGTTCAACAGAATTGGAGCAACGTGTTCCTGCTTGAACCACCTCTAACAGGAACCAAGGAAACAAAGGAGCTGGCTTGCAGAGCTTGTGGGGGTGGGCTTGATGGCAGCACTGGGGCCATCTCCCCTTCATTCAGGCAGCTGATAGCCAGCACACACGTAGCCTTGGCCCACCTCTCTGCTTCAAGGGGTTTGAATTTAATTCCTCTACAAGGGGTGTCATGGAGAGACTCGACTCTAGACCATGCTGCTTGGGAAATGACTCTCCTAGTTAAAAAGCTCGGCTCTCTCACAGTCCCTTTAAGTCATTAATTCCACACTAATGAGGGCCTCAGTGTCAATAGTTCCAATCTGCTGATTTGCTCCTCCTGTGCTGCTTTGCTTGCTGATGTCTGCAGTCGCACATACACACCCTGTTCTTTGGACTGGCCTATCCTTTCTTCTGATTCCCCCCAAATACTTCTGTTCCCCTTCTACTTGGTTCAGACTTTGTCCTCCTTTGCTTTTGTCACCCCACCAAAACAAGGAAATGACAACCCATGAACATATATAAAGTCACAACATAAATTACACAGACTGGGATTTTCCAACATAAAATTCTTCACCCCCATGCATTCAAACTCATCTAAAAGGCCTTTGCTTGTTCTTTTTTTTTCAGCTATATCTCCTGGGAGAGACTGCCTGTGCATTTGTGTTTTTCAGTTATTTATTGTCCTGTCTTTGGAGAACTGCCTGCTCTTCTCCTTGTTGGGATGCTGCTCTTCTCTCCTCCCACCTGCGCGTTGCACTGCATTCTCTGCAACGCTGTGACAGCAGAGGTGCCTGTTTGCTGTGGCAAGGTGAGGTGGGCCACTTCATAACAAAAGACACAGTGCAGTAGGGATGTACAGGGATCGACAGACCCCGTAGAACATACTGAACATGCACCAGAGAAGCCTGAAACTGTGTAGTTGCCCTGTGAGGGTGCTGGAGCTCCCTAGGCCCAGTGCTGTAATGCAAGGTTCAGTGCAAAGAGGCACGGATGGTTTCATGGTTGACCAGTGAAGCAACAAATTTGAAACCATGGTATATCTAGGTGGGTCTAGACTTCAGCATTAGCTGCACAGGCAGGAATTTGTGTAGAGATACAAGAAAGCAGCTTATCTGTCATTATTTCTTATGAAAAAGACAAAAAGTCCAAATAAACTCCCTGAAATGTTTCCTGTTATTTATAAAAGTCTTATGACATTAAGTTGCAAAATTAAGCTCCTGATTTAGGAAGTGCCAGAGATAAGATTTTCTGGCCAGCCTCAATGCCTCTGAATTACAATTCAGTTCTACAAGTATTCTTGCCCACATCTCATTCACAGTGCATGAAAGACTGCAAAGCACTTCAGTATTTGTTTTATGTGTACAAAGGAAGAGTATTTGTTTTTCCAAATGAGGTGTTCATCTGACATAGATTGAATAAAAACCATTTGATGGTATCCTACAGAGGTCATAGTACCTTAGACTTTGCCTGCAGTTTATTACAATGACTCCTGCTGAAGAGAGCTTATTGCCCATCCCGACTCAGAAGCTTTTCTTTGTGTTGTACAGAGGATTGAGTTCAGCAGACACATACTACCCACGTGCAAAGCCCTTTTTTACTGAACTGGAGCCCTAGTAAATTATGCTTACTACAGCATCTTTTCTTTAAAAACTAGCTTATGATGATTTCGATTTGGTGAGGTTTCAGTTTCATATTAAATGAAAGACATCTATAAATTTTGATTACTCTTTCCAGACACCATTGCCAATGTTGATTTTAAATATCTTTTCACAGCCCCTTTTCCATTGCATTCACACTGCACATTTTTAGGCAAATGCTACCATTCTAAATACTCCCTTGGCAGCTGCAGGTAGCAGCTGTCACAGAACAGAGGTGCCCAGCACTGCGCTTGGAAAACACGCCTTCACTGACCTACTGATGATGTGTAAAGAGTGATGTGGCAGGTCTCGCTGAAGGCCTCAGGCTGCAAATAAATGGAAGCATAATTGTTTAGTTATTCAGTTATATTTGCTACCAAATGGGTGAGAAATCTTGCCAGTGTCCTATCTAATAAAAACCAGAAGAGATTACATGTGGGGATCAGCAGGTGGTTGAAATGCGTCACATTGTTCTTGTGAAACTGTCTCTTACAGGTGTCTGATGATTCATTGTGAATAATAATATTAAAGATTTTAGTACTATTCCTCACTATCTGCTTCTGATTTTGTGGAGTTTTATTAAATTCCGGTCACCATAGTAGGGCAGCAGAGAGGAATTTGAACTTTGTGCTCACCTGTGCCAGACGCTGCAACCTGACAGAGCTGGTTTGTACCACAAGCTGCAAGAGGGTGTTTTATTTTTCCAGAATAGAAGTGGTAGTCATGGCAGTAGCAATACTGTCAAGCCAGAGATGAAGCTTTCTCAGTTTTACTGCCTCTGACAGAGCCTGAGGAGACTGGAGATGAGTATGGGAATAGAGCTCACATACATGGTACTTCTACCTAGTATTTTCCCAGCCTCCAGCTTTCTGAATTGGATTAGGTTTCTGGATAATTAAGAAAACCTTTAACTTGTGCATTTGCTGTAGCTGCCCATTGAGTCATGTCAAATTTTAGCATCCACAGCACCTTCATCCTGCGGAAAACAAATCTAGACTGGAGTGTGATAAAACATATCCATTGGTTTGCTCAGAACTTGGATCTTGTGAGGTTCATTTAATGCCCTATAGTTCTTATACTGGAAAAGGAGGCCACCCCTCCACATCATACCGTGGTTTTGTAGACCTCTATCATATTCACTTTCAGACATCTCTTTTCCAGATGGAAGAGTCCCAGTTGACTATCATTTGTGAAGGTACTGTTGGCTGCAGAAATTGGCATCCCTAACCTTTGCAAACCCACTAAGACTTGGTTGTCCCTACCCAGCCTTCAGGAGGGATGTCTTGCTTTCATTCAAAACCCACTGTGTTTAGCAGCTGTCTTGGTAGGTCTGTCTCTGTGCCTCTCAGCTGTCTGGAGCTCCTGCATCCAGCCCCAGTGCTGGAAGCAAAGAGTAAAACCATATACACTTTATTTTTTATAGGTCATTTAAATGGGCATAAATTATTCAGAGCTGGAATTTGTCCAGCCCAGCAGATGTTAACAGAGCTTGTTTCACAAAAAAAAAAAAAATACCATAGGAATTTTTTACTGGTCTTAAGGACTCAAAAACCTGTGACTTCGGTATCCCACTTGCTGGAGTGGTGCTTCCTAGGAGCAAGCTGGGAGACTGGGTCAGACTTGGTGAATCAACACTCAGGAGCATCCTGAGGACTCCTAAGCTGAATGTTGACTGTGTTTGACCCTGCGTAGTTTGCACAAGATGAGATCCCGATTTCACATGGCTAGAGCAGATCAGTAACATTCTTCATTAGTTTACTGGCGCCTCCTCAAATTTGGAATCGTGCCCTGCTGTATCAAGTCCCCAGAACTGTTTGTTCAAACTGGTGGAGGTTTTGTCTTTTTTAACCATTAATCACTAAATTGTGCAAAGTGAAGGGTGGGAGACAAAGCAAGAGCAGCATATAGCCACAGACATAATAAATAGTTTACCAAGACTATTAAATGAAGTCACATGTGTAATTTGCTAGTTATTTATCTTTAGAACACACCAGCTAAGAGCAGACTAAGTACGTTGGCTGACAAGATTTGTGTGCCATCAGGAAAACATTTTATAGAGCTACCGCAATGGTCCAGATATTACACTGAGAATAATGACGACAGTGCTAGTATAGTACCTGAAGAACTCCTCTCACTCAGAGGATGGTTTTAGGTGCATGGATGGAAAAGATAACAAATCATCCTCATCAGGAAAAATATGGAAGCCAATTAAAATGTTTTCTTTTGCAAAGAGTGTGATTTGGCAGTAAACTTTGTAAATGTTCTTTAACTCAAACAAAAAATGTTTTCCATTAAAAAAAACCATTATTCTTTTGCCCTTTGGTTGCGTAAGACGAGCTGGAGACAACCATTTTATTGCTGAAGTCTGTTTAAATTTCTCTTGTGACTAATTGGGCTTTGATTAAAGTACGATAAAACATTAAGTGTCTGTAGTCTGAGTCCAACGATTACTTCTCCTTCCTCTCAAAAGATAGATAACCTTTGAGCCTATATGCCCCAATATTTCAGGGTTCTTTAGTCTAAGGAACTACTGGTACTGTAAGTACTTGCAGCAGTACTTACAATTTGTGGTTACTTGCAATGTGTAGCAATTTGTGGTTACTCACAGAAGAAAACCACCACATAATGTACAATATTGCTGTACTATCTCTATAAAAAAATACAGTGATTTTATTAGCTTGTGAAAACAGCAAGTCTTTACTCTTGGGATGAGAGCTGGGAAGTCCATGTCTCCAAGACTGTTTGTGAAGTATTCAGAATGTCTCTTGGTCTAAGCATCTGCCATAAGACCCTGTGACTAAGCCCCTAACTTCACGTTGATGGCAATCTATATTCTGCTTGCAGTTACTGTAAGCTGAAGAGTGTGTATTCTGGTTTCCTACCACTTCCTACCATTGAGCTTAAAGAAAAAAGGTTATAAACATCAGCAGCATACCTTGTATGTTAATGTGAATAAATGTTTATTTCTTCCATCCCTCCCCTGCCCTCACTGACATAAAACAGAAGTGTCCCTAATGGAGAAGCTGGCCTCAGGGTCAATATGGAGTTGGAGATAATGCTTGTGCTTTCTCCTGTTATTTTTATAACTTTTTTAAACATTCTGGTTTATTTTTATGACTTTCTCATGGGTCTGCTGTTATGCCAGTAGGAAGACAGCACATGACCCATTTAAATGCAGTTGTCGCCTCTGCCCACTGTTACTATCCATCTGCACTTGGTTTTCAGATGTGCTGCTGTCCTAAAAGCTCGGCCATGCAGAAAAATAATCTTCTGGCCCAAAACCTGCAGCTGTGAAAGTGTGACTTTATCCCCTAGCACTGAAAGGACAAATTTACGTGTGCAATCAGAATTTTTCTTCCTCCTTTCTCTGTTCTTTACCAGAAATAAAGGAGTACAAGATACACGTTGAAAGGCCTTCTACACTACTGAAGTCATACTCTGAACAATAGCACAGAAAATATGGTGTGATATAGTTTCATGTCTATGTAACAGCAGCTTTTATGGAATTTTGTTGAGTTTACAAGACATATTTGTCCACTTGCCAGCTCTGAAGGCTTCTGATCATCTTGAAATCCAAGATGCATTCTCCTTGACTTCTTCATTGTCACCATAACTTTCCACCAGCCAAACCATGTCTTACGTTGTATTTATGCAAGCACACATTCTTCAGATTCTGTTTTCAGTTAATCTGTTTCATTCCATGTCTTCCAGAGGCTGTTTGGAGAGACAGGATTATGGCCTTAGATTTGAAACATATTGATACATGATGCAGAACAGAAAACAATTAGTTCATGATGCAGAACGGTAAAACATACCAATACATGATGCAGAGCAGAGTCTTACTCATTCTTTCTTAATGGACATGGCTTTGCGATACTTAGAAGGGGTAGAAAAAAGAATAAATATCTACTTCAGGAAGAAGGAAAAGTATTATGACTCTTAATATCCATAGAAAGGCATTAATTTTACAGATTTGCTTTCCAGAGCAAGGACTGACTCTTGTTATGGGCTACAGTTAGCACCATGTATAATTCAGAGGCTAAGGTAGGGTGGTCCATAGGATGGGTAACATAGGACTCAAGAGGGTTCAAGTCTCTCCTTTCCATAATTTCACTTAAGCAAGTCACTTAAATGCTTTGTGATTCACTTCCCTGCTTCTCAGAAGTGTTACAAAAACAAACAAAAGCAGTATTTGGAGTAAACATGTTTTAAATGGATTGCAGTAACTAAGCTTGCTGATCTTCTTATATGCCTATACAGTGGCAAATAATCTTTATTCTGTTGAGTTTTTCAGAAGGAGCTGTTAAAAGCATGATTCGGATCATGCACAAACCTCAGAATTCATTAATACAGTGTTACGAAGTTGAATGTCCTGAAAATGTTTTCTTCCAGCCAGCAGGTTAGTCTATGTGAGTACTGCCAGGTAAAGTAAGGATTTTTCTTAAAGTGCAGGATTTTGCTTGACACAGCCCACAGATTATTCTGGGGCCATGTGTTATGTAAGTAACATGTTAAGTAAGTTATGCTTGGCGGTTCACTTACAAGCAAGGGATGTTGCACGGTATCTTAAGGGGTGTGTTTCCTGAAACCTCGGGCTTTTGGAAATACCTCAGGGTGATCGGTTTGTGTCGTTCAGTGTTGGTGGATGTCACATGATGATTTCAGACGACCCATATCAAAGCAATAAGACAGACAAAAGCAATCTGCTTGGACTTAACACTGACTTGCACTAATGGCGCCAACACTTGCAGAAGTTTTTTAGCACATGTGAAGGTGGATCCTGCAGCTCCTCTTTGAGAGACATCAATTCTCTTTAGTGGCACAAATAAAACTGTCTGTTCAGGAAAATGGGGTATGGGATGCGCCCACACCTTGCTGACTGTCCCCTACACTTTGCACTCCCTGTGTTGATCAGCAGTCTGAAATCTCTTGATACCACCAATGTATTTGTAGGCTTAGTTTACTTGTTGAAATTATCCCTTGAAGGACTGTGGTGAGGAGGAAAGAGCAGTGTTGAGCCTGTGGTGTGTGCTGAGGTATCACTGTGCAATGTTAATGCAATCTCCCTTTTTCCTGGGTTGCAGCTGAAAGACTTTTCTGCTGATGCTTGGGCAGATCTCAGAGCTTTCAGGAATGAAAAGAAGACAAGGAAAAAAAAAAAAAAAGAGAGCACGAATCAGACATAACTCCATCAATAAAAGAGTACCAAATAATGCCTAAAGAATAACATTTCTTGCAATTTGGTTGCCTGTGTACATTTCTCAGATAGGACCCCACACACACATTCCCCTTGCTGCTCTAGAAATCTCAGTAAATGGCCAGACTAACCCACAGCCATATATTATCCTATCCACAAGATGACTCTGGTGGCCATAAGGTGGTAGGGATGTCTTCGGGCCACCAGAGATGAAGCTTCAAGCCTTCATCACCTCAAGCTCCAGAAAGTTTTCAGCAGCACAGTGAGAGCTGAAATGCTGTTGGCAGCTTAGCTTCCTAAGAGTGTGATGGCTTCAGTTTGCATCCAGTGGTACATGCTACTGACTGAAGGCTTCACATCCCAGCCCTCAACTATTTAGCTGCCATTTCCAGGAACTGGTTCCCAACCAGTGCTGTCATGTTGACTAGTACTATATTAGTCTCTAGCATTCTCCAGACAGTCTGTAAGTCTCATTTACCTCCTGGCTTATACTGTGTTATATGTGGACAAATTCTTTCAGGTAGGAACCATCACTTGTGCAACATCTACCCCTGCAGTGTCTTGCTCCATGGCTGAATTTCCTGGTTACTGTGCTAAGGTGAAAAACAGTTCACCCATTTTTCATCTATTCCTTTCAGAGATCAGCTCTGCTTTCATCAGGGAGGAGAGCCTGCAAAGGTCATTGCCCTTCACATGTACTTTCTCATCTGCTTTCATCTACTTTCATCTACTGAATCTGTCCTATGTCTATCTCATCACCTAACTGCCTTGTTTTTAATGCTTCTAAGCCTCTTGAGAGGAGACATCCAGAATTTGACATGTGCCTCTTCCCCCACAGTTACAGAATCACAGACAAGCTGAGACTGGAAGGGACCGCTTGACATCGTCTGTCCCTCTCTTGAAAGTGGAGCCTTAGGTTTGGTTATCCAGGCAGGGCCCTGTCAAGCCAAATCTGGAGTATTCCTATGAAGGAGATTCCAACACTTTTCTGAGCAGCCATTTCTAAAGCTAAATTCTTCTCAGAGTCAATATTTGTTTCCCTTATATTTAAATGGCATTTCCCCTGTAGTGATTTGTGCCTATTGCCTCTTGTCCTGTTGCTGTGCATCCCTGTGAAGACAA
>JAVJGJ010000014.1:100702568-100719098 GCA_035590215.1 Microhierax caerulescens
TTGCTGTGCATCCCTGTGAAGACAATACTTCTCTGTACCTTTGTCTACCTCTCTAGAACTACCTTTTGGGTGTTAGAAGACTGTGGTTAGATTCCCCATGGGCCTTCTTTTGGCCGAAAAACAACTTCTTCAACCTTTCCTTCTGCGTCAAGTTCTGCAGCACTCTAATCACTTGTCATTATCATCCACCAGGCTGCCTCTGATTTTTCTATGTCCCTCTTGAGCAGAGAAAAAGCAAAACTGGATGAGTAGTCCAGGTGTGGTCTGACAAGTGCCAAATAGAGAGGAATAATCACATCTCTTGGTGTGCTGGCTGTGCTGTTGCTGTGCAGCCCAGGACACAGTCTGCTGTCCTTGCTGCCAGGGCAGGCTGCTGGCCTGTGTTCAGCTTGCTGTCTGCCCAGACCCCCTGGGCCTTTTCAGCAGAGCTGCTCCCCCAGCCAGGCAGTCCCCAGCCTGTACTGCTTCTTGGGATTATTCCATCCCAGCTGCAGGACTTTACATTTGTCTTCATTAAACTCAACCGTTTATTGTTTTAACTTCATATTAAACAGTGATCTTGTTGGCTCAGTCTTCCAGCCTGTTGAGGTCTCTCTGTGTGGTGGCTCATCTCCTTCCAGCAGATCTCCTTTCTTGGTTTGGCATCATCCACAAACTTGGTGTGGGCATCCAGTCCCATTATCCAGATCATTGAAAAATGTATTGAATAGTATTGGACCCGGTATCAGCCACTGAGGAATGCCATTTGTGACTGGCTGTTGGTGCAATTTTGAGCCATTAATTAACTGTCATATTTTTAACTTTTAGCTGGGTTTCCACCTATCTTGTTTTGACCTATTCATCGGATTTCAAGAGAGATCAGTGGTGTCAGTGCAAGGCTATGGCCTGCAGAGTCCATCAGACAAGGCAGATTGGACTTTCATGTTGAAAAGGTGACTGTGAAAACCAAAGAATTTTGGAGTGACACGTCAAAGTGCTAAGGAAGAGGAAAAAAAACTGTCTCAAGAATTTGGAGGAAAGGGGAGCAGTCCTAAAAGTAGCAGTCGGGAGCAGTATGTGTTTCTGATCTTGAAAAAGGACAAAAATCAGCAATAGAGAGAAAAAGCTTCGCAAGTGTGAAGAGCTGGGTGGCTGTGAGTGGCTTCATAACACACAGAGAGATGCCTTTGAGAGTCAGCAAACACAGAAGGAAAGCAGTGAGCAGATGAGAGTGCAGAAATGAAGGGAAAAGGGTGGTAAGACTAGGGAAAGGAAGAAAAATGAACACTAAAGAGAGAAATGAAGAAGTCTATTGTGTGAAACTGAAGGTGATAGAGCAGCGCTGAGAGTCATAAAATGCAGAGGACTGATGGAATGGAAAACACAGCACACCCAAGTTGTAAACCTGTGGTGTCGTTTCAGTATTCTACTACTTTATCATGGTGCAGTATTATCAGGCTAATTCTTGATGTTAAAAGCTGCCATATAAGCCCACATAACTGTCCTGAGTTGTTCTAAGAAAAGTTAGAAATTTGCATTTTTCTTGGTATTTCTGAAGATTTTGGCACCCACCTTTGTCAAGTTCCAATGACAAACAGAGCAGCTTGCCACATAAATACACTCATTTATCGTCAAAACTTCTTTTAGAGCCCCCTGTGTTTCCCATACTGTAATAAATGCTAAAATTTTCAGCTCGAGCCTCCAGTACTGTTGGTATAAAACATAACAGGGTGTGATCATAGATTTTTGGCTTAATCTAGCAGTCACTGAAATTATTGGAAGATTTGCCATTGACGTCAATGGTAAGAGAATTGGGCCCGTGATAGGAACTACGGTAGTAATAACAATGCATTTGACTTATATAGCCTTCTCTCTGCTTGCCAGAGGCCTTTGGGCACTGCATGTAAATGAATACAAAACAATAAAAGAGATTAAAATGTCTCTGATTCCTGCAGGATTAGAACAGACAAACAGTGAAAATCAAAGTATGCCTATATATGGGCCACTTCTTATGCAATGCTTCTAACTGTGTCATCACACAGTTTGTGGCAGGTCATCACATAGTTGATCTCCACAGAGCTGTTGTGGGTTGATCCATGAAACCACTGCCTGCTTAGAATTTTCTTAGCATGCAAATAAGCACAAAAAATGGATATTGATAAAAGAGAATATTTTTAGGCTTGCAAATCAGCCAGAATCAGTCAAATTCTTGGCCCTAGCCCTGTGCTACTGAGTAGTGTCAGATGCTCACACATACACAAATTGACATTTACAAGGCACGCTGTGCCTAGTGCCAAGTCCAGAAATAAATTGCCTCTTTTGATAGCTTCACCAGAGCCTCCTAAGTACACCAGAGCCTCCTAAGATTCATTTATTGTTTGCTACTGGAGGGACTGGAATGCTTCTGGACACAGAATGAAAATCCATTCAGCACAGCATAAGGGAAACTACATAAACTGAAGTACAATAACTGAAGCTGCAGTTTCATGGGGTAACGTATTCGGTGTGCTGCATGTGAAGGATTAGGTACTTGGCTGTCATTAACGGCAATGTGGGCTGTGTAATTAACTCCATGTGTATGCTGTTGAAAACCTACTCCAATAAATACCAATGCCACTTACCTGGGGAGCATAGAGGAGGCTGGGTCAGACCCCTGGAGCTTTGCTTGTAAAGGATACAGCCCTGAAAGGATTTCCTTCAGCTGCACGGGGGGTGATGCTGACTGCTGGTGGATCTCCCCAAGAACATGTAGTATTTTGATGCTGTAGGAAGCTTAAGATCCTCATTTTGCCTCTCCACTCGTCCAGAGCCAATGTGAGATTAGGTTCTTCAAGTCCATGTGTGGCAAAGTCTGTACACGTTTACAGTAGAAGAAAGAGGATAGCCTCACCTGGTCAGATGATTCACTGACCAAAAGTCCAGTATGCCGTCCCTTAGGCTGACTGGTACAGCTCATGGTATCTCAAAGGAAGCATATAACTCACTTATGCAATAGTGTAATGCTGTACAATAATTAGACATGACAAGTATTAAACAGAGCAGCCATGAGCTTACTTCTCAGAGCCTGCAAAGCCTATCTAAACATCTCCATGAAGCCCTGAGAGTCAGTGTCTGCCAAGTTCAGATTCACCGGGCTTCATCTCTTCCTTGGACTGTTTTGCCTCCTGGAGAAGGTACAGACATTGACTTTGCTGATGAGGCCAGTTCTCAACAGCATTGTCTTTTTGTGGACAATTATAGTATGGGTTTGGACAGTTAAAAATTATGATCTCTACCACATGGTGCTGTAATGTTTACCAAGGGAGCTGAAGAAGACAAAACTTTACCACAAACTGGCCTAGTTAGGCAAGATGGTGCCTGTGGTGAGCGGTCCAATTCCCTGTTACAATAACTGAAAACACAGCAAGAGAAAGACAGGCTGATGCCTTTTTTGTAGTCATCCTTCTGAAACACAGCTTGTGTGTCTGCCGTCTTGTCGGGTTTTCCAGATCTGGAGGAGGTCTTGAGTTGTTTGTTGTGTTGGTGCCACTAGCAGTACTTGTGGTGTTGTGGCGGTCTCCCCTAAGTGAGGGAAGGTTTCTAGGGAGAAGTATGGTCCTCCACCGGGCTAATTCATCCGTGTGGCTATAACTGGATAAGCTTTGGGATACATGAGCCCCTTTTGGCTCAGGAGGGCCTTGGCTAGGGTGCCTTATAGCTTGCCTGTTTATACCAGGTTTATCACTTAGTCTAATAAAAGGTATTGCCTTACCCTGAAAACTTTGCTGTGCTTACATCCATACTTCCCAGCAGCAGTTACTTCAAGAGTATTTATTTAATTTAAAACTGACCTACACAGCTTCAAGCCCTAGTATGAAGAAGCATCATGTGTGTGACCTGGTCTCGGCTTCAGCAGCGCCAGTGTGACAGCTGTGCCTGAGATGGCTGCTCTAGTTTTAAAGAAATTTAGGGATCTCGATACACATGATATGTACAACCTAAGCCTGGTTAATGTCTCAAGAATTCTTGCAGCCATAGTTAATGATGAGCTGATGCTGTCAGCAATCATTTGATACCTCTGGGTATGGTGAGCTGCAAAGGCCAGCGGAGAGGATTTGTGTAACCACGTACCTGCGTGCCAGCCACCGTTATTGGAACCAAATGGTCCTGAAATTAGTTATTAATTACATTGTCAGTGTTCATAATTATTTTCTGTAGTTGTTACCAGCCATGAAATATGTTGACTTAGGCTGGAAGACTGAGCTTTTCCCATCTGTGCGGGTGTCTGTGTTGCAAATGCTGCCCACTGCATAGCAATAGCGACAGGCCAATCTCTCAGTCTTTAGATAATGCTTGTATTTTAAGGGCCTATTATCAAGACAAATGAGAAATAAGAAATAAAATGAGCTAGTCTGCTTCCCTCTATTATATGTGGTCTTAAAGGCAGTGGGGGAGCAAGTGCCTGACAGGCAGGGTCTCAGGTGTGGTGGAAATGGAAGGGCAGAGCTGGGAGACTTCATCCAGACGCAGCACCCCCTCACCCCCACAGCCTTCCCTGCTGCTTTTAAATACCCTGCTTTTAAATATGTGCCTTCTTTTAGGGCCAGAAGGTGGGAATAACCTTCTGGGAAAAAGAAAAGAAAATGTTGAGGGAGCATCTTTCCCACCCTTGGCCCTTCCTATCAGAGGACTTTGGACATTTTAGAGGCAATGTTTGTTTAAAATGCAAAGCGGCCGAGAAATGGCTTGGGAGCAGCACGTCAGGGAGGATGGGAACAGCCTGAGGCTTGGAGATGTGAACTCCCACTCTTGCCTATTGGTGCCTTAGTAACTGTAACTAAATAGTACCCAGTCCGTTTTTATTAGCAGGGTTTATGTGTTTAGGGATAAATATTAAACTCTACAATTTGGTGTGAATGTCAGCTGTTGATGAAAAGCAGATCCCAGCTGGGACAAGGACATTGCATCCAGGCTGTGTTTGAGGTACATGAGTGGAGCTGTGTGGGAGGGGCTGGGCTGAGTTTATTGCTGCAGGCCAGCTGGGCTGCGGCTTCTCCAACTTCAGCTGAAGTCATTTGATCTACTTGGGCATGTGGCTCCATTCTGTGCTCAAAAATACCTCTCTTAGCAGGGTGACATTAATTCCTCCCTTTCTATTCTCTCACATTAAAAGTAAAGAGGAAAAAAAAATATTCGAGCTTTTATTGGCAGAGAATTTTGCTTGTGTCCCTTGTCATCAGGGGACTGCACCCACACCTCACTTTCAGCTCCTGGGTGCGGGGGATGCCTACACATGTACAGTGGATGTACTTGCCCAGGAGGTCAAGCTTACAAGGTCTTGCAAATGCTGTTGGAATATTTGCCCCTCAGTTCAGGGCAGTCACCCAAGTGTCCTGGGTTAGGAGACAGGGCTTTCTCAGCTACTTCTGCATTGTCTGTGGACAGAGAGCAGGAGAAGATGACTCTGGATACTTCACAGCTGTAGGTATGCTTTTGCTTTGAAGTGTTCTCTGGAGGAACCTTTCCTAAAGTACACGGTGTTTATGGTATAAGCAACTGTGGACTATTTGTAACAAGGAGGCCCAGTTTTTCTCTGGTTCTTGTAAGATTCACACTGCAGATACAGGGCGCATTCAGTGTTGAATGTCAGTGCAGAGCCTTGCAGAGTGGCACTGACAGCTTCTTTTTTCTCCATGGAACCAAGAAAACCAGGGAGGAGAAGATAGCTGGCTTTTCTCCTGCCAGGTTTTGCCTTCCTTGCTTTCCATTCTCACCCTGTTTTATTTAAACCCGTCTCCTAACTTTTCCTTGCCCCTTCCCTTAGAAGAGGTCTACTGGGCTTGACCTCTAACGATGGCTTGGAGTAAACTTACACCATGAGGTGGAGCATGGTGCAAAGATCACAGAGATTGTCTTGAGGTGCCCTGGAATTGGGTGGCTGGGTGGAGAGGACATAGCTCCAAGCCCAGAGCTGAGCAGCTGGGCAAGCTTGGCACTGTGCCTAGGTTCCCCAGCCCTGAAATCAGCAGGATTAGGAGGCTTCATGCACTGCTGACTTGGCTACCAGTAGCTTGAAGCTCTGTGCCAGCTACCATGGCACAGTGTGGACGTACCCTTTGACTGTCCCTGGATGCTCTTCTCTCTAGCCTTTCTCACACAGATCCACAGCAATCCTTCTTTGCCCTTGCTCCAACATCATCCTTCATCTCCCCACTCTCTTTGCCTTACAGGCTGAAAAAGAAAAAAGATCTTATGTTATTGGCAATCAGGGTGGATTAAAACTGGCGTGAGGATGGTGTCTTATTAAGACTGGAGGAGTGAAGATTAGTTGGATCTTCCAATTTTATTTGGGCCATAAACAGTTACTGTGGGTCACTACATACTGATATAAAGGTGTCTGTCAGTTGATCAAAAAGGATAGTTTTTGTGTTTCATAAACTTACCTTGACAATAAAGATGAAGAAATGTAGCAAGGACACACATTTACTAGTTAGCTGTAAAATTTCTTGAATGCTGGGCTAATTTGACAATTTATACTGTTAAACACTTTTTTGAGTGACTGGCTTTAAATGCAGCTCTGCCATTAGGTTGAGACTTACACATGGAGACAGGGCTAACAAGTACCTGCAAAAGCAGAAAATGGAATGAGAGTTTATATATAAATTTCATGATTGTAACCACTAATACACTGGGGGAGCCACATACTGTTCTGCTGAAAAAAAGGGTATAACTTACCATGCTGTAACAATTTACAAGTCAATTCCCCCCAGGTGCATGTTTAAATGTTCTGCATAAGCCACAAGATGTCAGTCTGGCTACATGAAAATTCAACCACAGTCCTGCACACCGATTTATGGGGTATGAATTTAAACTCTGATATCTCTGGTAACATAATCTCTTCATTACCTGTACAATTTGTCCTGCACTTTTTCTCATATAGCCATAAATCTCCTTTCTCTTTGTCGTGACTGCTTCATATAGGGCAATATATTGAAGATAACAAATGATGTTGAGGAATGTAATTTACCTCTTTGTAAAATAGTTTTTAATATTGATGTGTCCTTGATCTTTACATCTTGGCTACTGTTTTGCTATGCTAATACTTGCAAGGACACATACTGGCAGTAGGGATTAGTTGTACTATTACAAACTGTTTCCTTGAAGCAGTTTGTGCAGTAAGAGCATTATGTATCAGACAAGTCATGGATCACTTTCTCTCCATGTTTCCCTATTTGATCCCTGTGGTACAGTTTAAATTTGCACATGCATTCCCTAAGACCTTTGCTCTGGCAATTAAATGTATATTTTTTTGTGTCATTGGTATCTGGGGAACTACAAGTGCTCAGGTCAGGGTGCCCAACCTCATCTGCTATGAGGCTGGATCCCAGTTTTGGAATCCTTCTTGCTGATTTCCTCAGTGTGATGGTTTTTCTGGCAGCGTGCCTGCATAAGTTATGCCTGTAGCTCAACCCCTGCCTCCTAAGAGAATCCTGAGTGTAGTACTTACTATTTTGATTTGACCAGGCACTGGAAGAAGCATTTGGCTCTTAATATAAAGCTGACCAAGTTGCTATTCCCTGTCTGCATCACAAGGGCTGTAGCTACAAGTGTTCAGAAGGCAGGATCTGGCCCATGGGCTGCTAGTGAGACAGTGCAGTCTTTCTGAATATGACAATCACCCTGAATAAATTTCTTGAGATATGGATCTGTTCAGGCTCATTCTTTATTTCACATCGAAGTCTACCAAATCCTCAAATTATTGTACCAGCAGTACTGAAACAATTTACTTTGAAAATTTTGCTGTAGAGCAAGGAGTTAGCACCAGAAGTGTGAATTCCCAAGGCAGAGGCAGGGCCAGGAGCTAGATGTGCAGCAGCTGAAGAAAGGCATCTGTGCAGGACAGCAGCTCACGGCTCCTTACTCTGCTGGCTTCTGACCACAGTGAGAGCTGAGAGCTGCTGCCTTACATGGAGGTGAGATACTGCTGATAATACGTGGCATTTCATGCCTCTGACAGCCAGTATCCCCACTGAGCTCCCAGCAGCATGCTTAATCTCTAGTTTGGAAAGGGTGTTCTGCTCAGACAGCCCTGTACCCACCAGCTCAGTATTCCCAGTGCTGCTGGGGAATCCTGCGCTTAGGGCCTTGCACTCCCTCAAGAGCAGAAGTTTTGCAGCATGCACGTACGCTGTGATCGATATCCACTGACTGATGTGTCACCTCCTAGCCACACGATTGCAAAAACGATGTCAAGGCACCCATTAGTCACTCAGGGTCTAGCAGGTCTGGCCTGCGCTGGAGTTATACCAGGTCTTAGAGGGGTTATGGTAAATGCTGCAGTTGAAGTGCTCCCTTCAAGGCAGACTATGTTCTGAGGTGCCTTATTTGCTCTTTGACAATCAGTGGATATTGTCAGTTTATCTTATGACTATAAAACAATAAATTCTTTCCAAACCACTTTTTCATGCCTCTTTTCCCTTCTTAATCCAGGACTTTTTTTCTTTGTCTGTGAAAACATCCTTATGATTATCCTATAGCATTCCTGGTCTAGCAGTAACTCCATCTCTGCAAATATTGTGCTAATTCTCTGCTTTACAATCATCAACAAAGATAAATTCATTCCAAAAGGGATGAAGGGATCAGTCTTAGGAACTAGTTACCACAGCTTACTAAATTACTGGGTGTCAAAGGGGACAGGGTGCATGACTACAAGGTAGTGCCTGGAGCACACCTGAGTTAAACTCATTGTTTCTTTACCTTGTTGCTTTACCTCTCAGACCGGGGGGAATCATGGAGGATCATGGTCAGCTGTGGCTGCAAACCACTGGTGCATGGTAGCTTGCTAAACCACCATACCTTGTTACATTCAGTTATGTGCCAGCACCCCAATGGGTGATAGCCCAGTGCCGTTTTAGCTGATATGCTTCTGTAATCTGGAACAAAGAACATAGTATAGCATGGTTTTAGAGTCCAGGCAACTTTTGTGTACAAGAAAAGATGTTTATATTTCTCTGGTGATTGATGTTAGGGAATATATTCTATTAAAACTCAATTTTAATGCTATAACTATAATTACACAATTTTAAAACAATTTCCATAAGTAGCTAAGACATCCTGTCAACTTCCAGAACAGTTATTTATCAGCATATTGCAAGCTTTTTGGGTTAATAAATATGATGTACTTTGGGTCTGACATTCAGTTTCAGTTAGCGAAGACAACAGAGAAGTGAGATAAAAGATAAAATTAAAAAAAAAAGCTGGAAATAGAACAAACATAATTTTGAAAAAGAGGAATACTTTGATTATTGTAATATGATAATATTTGTGGAAAAGACCATCTGCCACTGAACACTCCTAATGTTTACAGGGACCACACTGTTGCTGAGGTCATCGTGAGCCTGCTGGTTTAGGAATCTGTTTCAGGCGGCTGCAGATGGCAGTACAGGACTGCAGATGGCTGGATGATAAATTCAGCAATTGCTCGGTTTTGATCCAGTCTTGTAGCTGTTATTCACCCTTTGTTATTTACAATGGAACTTCATGCCATAAATTAAAGCTTGCTGCTGTCGTATGCTCACTCCGTTGACTGGATTTCAGGTGATTTTCCCTCACATGACGGTCCTCCTTCTAAGCCTAGGTCAGTGAGTGTAACAAAGAACAGCTGAAAAGAGTGATGATATACTTTAGTAGCAGATGTAAAAAGGAATTTACACTTTTTAGTTAGCCCTTTGTGATACTACTAATCCAAACATCCATATTTCTGACGATTTTCTCTCATTCTGTTTGAGGCTAATATACCATTGCTTTAATAGAGCATCTTGGGAGACTTTGAAAAGAAGAGAGGGCAGGTATGTGCCCAGGCTGTGTCAGACCTCTAGTTTCCTCCTAAAAACTGTCTGAGATGTGGCTTAGCTGTTTGGAAGCTAAATAACTTCTTACCAGAATGGCTGAAAACAAACCTAGGCCCTGAACTTGCAGACATGTGTTTTAGTAGTCTGACTTCAGACAGTGTGTAGGATTAGTCACATGCAGAAAGTATTTATGGAACTGATACCTATGATGAAATATAAAAACCAGAAGGCCCTACTTCCAAATAATAAAATAAGATGCATAACATTTTTGCTACATAGAATAAATTAATTATAGAATTATAGTCAATTTGGGATTTAAGAGACCTGGATTTGAATTCCAGTTCTTTCACAGACTCCCTTCTGTGACCTTTGAGCAGGGCAGTTCGCTTGAGCTGTAACAGAAAGCAAGGCTCTTGGAGAGAGGCCGCAGGAACTGCGAAAGTCTTGGAATACTTATTATTTGTTTCTTATGAGACTGGCAACAAGAGATAAATTCTCTTTCTGTCCAAGCATCTGTGTGTGTGACTTCTGACGTTTTGCCACTGCAAGCAGGGAAAGAGAGCATAGCTGCCATGATTGACATAAAAGCGTAAGAAGCTACAAGGGAGAATCCATGCACCCTATAAAAGATTTTGTGCCTGTGGGTGTGCGTGTCCCCCTCAGCCAGCACAGTTACATCATGAGTGCCGGTTTCCCGAGGTGCTTACTGCCTGTGCTTAGGAAGACCAGCAAGGCAGCGTGCCGAGCCAAGTGTTTGGCTATGCCTCCACCTACAAGAAACCACACAGTTTGTGACTGTAAATGGTGCTCAGAGAAGCCTCACTTTTGCTGGGCTGGAAGATTTTTGTGAAGTGAGAGCCAGCGCTGTGTGGTTTGGAAGAGGCTCTTCGGAGATTAGCAGCAGATCAGTAGATTTCTCCACTGCCTCTTACTGTTACGAGCAGAAGGAGGGACATCAGCCCAGGGTTTAGGAGAGCCAAGATTACGTCCCGTGCTTTTCCACATTCTCCTCTGTGACCCTGGGGCACAGGACTGGAGCCTGAGCAAAGCTCCAAGTGCCAGGGCATCCCGGGAGGAAGGCAGGGGAAGAAGAGAAAGCTCTCGGTGGGCTGGGTTTGCTGCAGGTTTTGCAGTGGTGGCTTCACCCACAGACCTCAAAGATGTTTCTAGGTAGACCTCTGCTCAGGTGTGGCAGGCAGGGTGGAGGCTGGCCAGGCTTTACTCCCCTGCTTGGAGGATGGTCTCTGCTATTTCAGTCTGGAGCCAGTGCTGGGGATAGTTGTGCTGAGCGAGCCGTGTCCCTCCCAATAGCCATGCGTCCCCACGCAGTCCCTTGTCCCCTCCACCGGTGATTACCATCACCTCTGCCCTGCCAGAATAACTACTCTCTGAATTGAGTTCTTGATCTCCAGTGCTTTAAAGAGAAAATCTTTGCTAGCACTTACTGTTTTCCACAAACTGCATGAGGGTGAGGTTGCACATGTGGTTATCCTGGCGGACCTGGGTGGGTGGGTGCCAGCCTTTGGCAAGGGGAGGAGGAGAGCAGCGGGAAACAGGAGGATGGGTACACTCAGGGTGGGAGGTGCGGAAAAAGCCTAAGCTAGCTTGCCACAAGCTGGAGGCACCTAACAACCATTTGTGTTGAAGTCTTTATGGTCCAGGCCTTAATTTCTTCATGCCTCAGCTTCCAGTCCATGAAGTGGAGGTGAAGGTGTCTCCCCACCTCACCCAGTGAGGGGCTGGCTGTGTCAATGCTGGCATTACTGAGACAGTCAAATGGCAACATGCATGTATCTTAATACATCTGAAAACAGGTTGAAATGCGTGTCTGTTTGGTTATTTTAATCTAATTCAGAAGCCACATTAAGTTACACTTGGCGCTGGGATAGCACTGGAAAGCCTGTGCTGTGGGTAGCTCATGGGTGTGCCTTTCATCTCACCCTGATCCATATGTGAGATAACAGAGAGAAGCAAAGTGTTTGGGTAGGCATGGTAAAAATGCAAATATTGACACCGACTACCACATATGGAAAAAACACCTGCCTGTGAAAAGATCCAAATGTCAAGGCTGTGAGTGCGAAGTCATCTGTTTATCTACAGAGCAGGTCCTGCAGTTGAACAAGCTTCTCACATTTCCCCATCGCTGTGCCATCACTTTGTCCTTCAGGGTTCACCAGTGAGTGATGCCTAATCGCTGCCTGGCGTGTGGCCACTAATTCATGGCACACACGTTTCTAAACAGCTATTAGGTGGCTTTGGGTTACTGCTGGCCATACCTGGACTCAGACCAGTGACTGGGAGGGTTAAAAAGATCATGTTTTCCTTCCCATTATTCAGGCAACTCCATCTCCCAGTATTGTAATTTTAAAAGCTGGAAAAAGAAGCAAATGAGCATTGAATCTTTGCACAGTATCAGCTTTCCGCTGTAGGGAAAGGACTTCTTAATTACACCTGTACAGTGGTGTGCTGTCCTCAGGCTTTCACAGATCAGAAAACACACGTACAGCTATGCTTACAGTCATACACAAGATAAACAGGTGTGGGTTTGTTTGTTTGGATTTTTTTTCTCTTCTTTAAGAAACAGGTCATGAAAGGTTGGCAAGGTATAGGTGGTCCTTATGTAGGAGAGACTTCATGGTAAAAGTATACAGACAGCATTGGGAAAATGATCTTATACGTAAACTATATAGAACATGAAAGAAATACACAGGTAAGGTACAAGCAGGTTGTCCAAGTGATAAAGCACACCAAGGAAAATATTAATCTGGACTGATAACGAGCTTCAGAGGCCTTTGATTGTTTTGAACACTGCAAAGTCATTGTAATTATCAACTGAAACTGGGAAGAAGCTGTAAAACGTGCTCCATTCATTTGCTGAAGTGTCTTCTCTTCCCTCTGCCTATACAGTTTGGACCAAACACTTTTCTAGTTCTACCCATCTCTTGGAAAATCTGGAACATGCAAAGCTACGCTTCATTAGAACACCTCACCGAATCTCTGGAAGGGCATGTGCATAAGTGTCTTGCATGTGCTTTTAGTTTCCTGTCCACTTTTCCCAAAACAGTTTTTCTTTCTTGTGCCAGAAAGCTGCTTCATTTTCTATGAGAATTGTCACTGTAAGCTTTTTTTGAGTCTTTGATAGCTATTAAGGACTGTGCTTCTTCCTTCTCAGTATGATACTACAGCACCTCATTCAGCTGATATTTTAAAGAAGCTGGACTGATTTAACAGATTTTAGAAAAAAGGAATAAACTAACTGACCTGCTTGACCTGTGGTGACTATTCCCACCACCTTAGGCTGATGGAGTCTGGTAGCTGATGGGAGGAAGCAGGCAGAACTTGCTGGGAATGTGTGTTAGAATTGTTCTGTTCAGTCATGACATTCAGACACTGTAATTCAAAGAACAAAACCCTGTTAAATTAAGGTCAGCTCATACCTTGATGTCTTCACTACCAACGCTGTCATTACTCTGTACACTCAGAAACAGTGAAATGGCTTTGCAGTGGTGATAACTTTATTAAACTTGTATTCTAAATAACTTTTAAATGAGTACGAATGGTTATGCTTTTATTTTGGAGTACTCTGAAACATTTATAATTATTAAAATGTGATCAGAAGTAATTCACAAGATTATAATGCTTGATCTGAGCCTTGTCAGAAAGATTTGTAAAGGTCTTAAATATCAGAGTATTTTATGACTCTTATAACTTTTTAGAGTCATACCACCATCTGATGCAAATCAAGACACCTCTGTTGGGTTGCTTGTACTTTTCCACTGAGAATTTAATTATAATATAGTAAAATTCCCCCTTGTTGAACTCTTTTCTGTGAGTTCCAGTTGCAGAACAACAGTATATTCACTCCCACAGTCATGTAACATTTCACAATCTTAATTTCCTTTTTAAAGACTGGAGCTATCCTGCTAAAAGTATTAAAGACATTCTTAGACAATTAAAACCAACAACAATAACTTCTGCAAGTACATAATTATGTTACGCTGGAAAAAGATCTGCTGCTTGTACAACTTAACTAACACAACTAACCAAATAACAGCTGCCAACCTCTGGCTCAATTCTTACAAATTTAGTTCTGCTTTCCATTTGCCCTTCTTCAGCCACTACGCTGCTCACTGAAGTCATATGCATGTTTGTAGTGCTTGGTGCTAGGCACAGAGGGGCACGAGCTGCTTTTTGGCAAATGTGTAAGGCTATATAGTATGCGGGGGTGATAAGCATGCACTTATGGGTGAATAAGTGAAGTATATAATACTACATGCTTTAGCTTTGAATTCCCTAGCTGCTGTGAGATATTGTACATCTGAAGCATAATGTGAAATATTTTATTACTTTTGTTCAGAGGGTGTTTTTCAGTTGGGAGAAAAATAAACTTAATTTCATAATGACACAGGAAGAGTGGATTAAAAATATCCAGCGTTAACCAGGCTCTCTCTTACTCCAAACTGATATGTGATCCACTTTTTTTACTAAATTTTGTGCAAAGTTTTAAACAGATTTTTTAGTTACCAGTAAAAAATAGGATCTTCGAGAACAAATTCCATCTGGAGCTGTAAATGAAAAATCTGTCTGAGAACTTTATGAAGAGAAACCATGTGGAAATGGCAAAGAGAGCTCAGGGCCATTAAAAGCTAACACTGTGAAATGTCACAGGTGGAGACCACTTGACTATGACCCCTTCTAAATCCGTTTTTGAATGCACTGTCACTTGTGGCATCATCTCGAGGTATTACCATCCTTCAAAATTAGCATGCTGTGTGAGCCACCATCTCTTGTAGGGCTTCATTGTTGTATTCCTGTGCTGGAATGGCAAGCAGACAAGAGGAAGGAGAAAGCGAGGGCATGCCATGCTCCTGTGACACATGGCTGAAGACTGATGGTTCTGGGAGGAGGGCTTGGTGCTGTTGCAGCTTCCATTCTGTTGGCAATGGCTTTGTGTATCTGTGGCACGAAATGAATGACGCTGCCTCTGTGTATTGTCTGTGTTGAAGCCTCTGATGCCTTGAACTCCCTCACCTGATACTTCTCCATGGGACATTTGAAGGAGGAGTAGAGCATCTGAGAGAAATCCATGTAGCCTTTACAGTGGAGACAGCGTTGTTTTGTGTACAGGTGTCAGAGGCATTTATTATAAATAGAAGTATGGGAACAGCTGCTCTGGGCCAGTTCTTTTGGTCAGTGGTCAAGAATGGATGCAGAAGGGAGAAAGAGAACAGGGAAGCATGCAGCAGTACTTCTGAAATACTCTCCAGCCTCCTCCCCTGACTAAACAACTCTTTTTTCATGTTACTATTGTTACCCACATCCAAATCCATTCCCATTCAGACCCTCCTTCCTGTGCCAACCCAAAGGGAAGGGTTTCTGCAGGTGGCCACTCTTTCTTGCACTTGGGGAAAGGGGAATAAAGGTATGCATAATATTTTTCAGTGAGACAATTTTGGGGATAAAAAGTGGCTTTTCTTTATTGCTTTCCTTTTTTTTTTTTTTTTTTTTTTCCTGCAGAGGTCCAGATTCACCATATTTAAAAAACACTCTGATCCAAATAAACCCCAAACCCAGAACTAGAAAACTTTTTTGCCTAGAATTTTCCATGATGAATATTTTTGGCTAATTTTTGCCGGTTCTTGTGGCGTTTTCTCTGTGTGTCTTTCTGATCTTCTGAAAGTGCAGGCACAGGTCCCCAGGCTCAGGGCTCCCATACCTGTTGCAGTGTGGTGCTTCCCAGTGTGCTTACATCTCTGTGTGTGCAGGCTGTGTGCATCTTGTGTAAGATTGAATCCCAGGTAGTGCTGGAGGAGACAGTTGTCTTCAGCCCCCTGGCCCCATCTATAGACATCATAGCCCCATGTCTTAAACCTCTTACCTGGGTCACCATTTGTTTCCTAGAGAAACCTGTGGCTGTTGGCTGAACCCAGCAGGAACATGTAATTTCAAATTGCTCCTTTGGGTGCAGGTGCAAGCAGTGACTGTCGGGGAAAGAACTGGGTCCCCAAGTCCTGTAAGCTTTAAGCTATTTCTTTAGCAAAGTTGTAAGACATAACAGATCTGTTTGGGGAGCATAGTATTAGTTAAAACTGCCTTTTTCATGAAAAAAACACTCAAGATCTAATCTGATAAGGTAAAAAGAGAGCCTGATAAACCTGAGATATTTTGGGGTTAAGGAATTAGATGACACCTGATCTTTAAATGTATTGCCACAAAAATTCTTAACAAAAGCAGCTCTTGTTAGCCAAGCACAGCAGATGAACAACAAATACAAAAAAGAAAAACCCTCAGCAACCTGCATCTGGTTTAAATACAGCCAAATAGTGTAATGGTCAGAATAAATCAGCAAGCAAAAAGGAAAATCTCATGTTGTCTGAAAGATGATAAAATAGATTTGGTGGTCTTCATTACTTGCTCTTGGAGCTGCATGACCAGTGTGTTAATGCATCATGCCTTTGATATATTTCCTAGGCAGCAGTTTGCTTTGTTGAATTGCCCTTTCATGTTGGGCACATTCCTGTTCTCATTTAATGTTAACCTCAAATAAATGAATAAAAGGCAAAAGATGCAATACAAGTAGAAGAGCTAGGGATTGCACTTCATGCAAGCTGGTTCAGCGCTAAGAACTGCACAGTTATTTTTATCTGGAAGTGCTCCCAAGCCAGCAAGGCTTGTGGAGGGACTTCTCAGCTGTGTTGCCTGGCTCACATCAGCCATAGTG
>JAVJGJ010000014.1:100719107-100753597 GCA_035590215.1 Microhierax caerulescens
TGTGCTATCACACCCTGCTGTGCGGTGTGGACATGTTCTTCTGCACCTCTTAGCATGTGCTTCAACATGGGCTAAGCCACACCAGTCTTCAGAGCTGAAGGAGCAGAATGGGAGCCACCGACCGCTGCTGACACAAGCCCAGGCCCGTCCCAACTAACCCATGTGGGACACGCAGCTATTTCTCCCTCCCTGAACAGCTGAGGATGGTGATCTGCTTTGATCTTAGGAGCTCAGGTTTGGAAGGATCTGAGTAAATCATGTGCATAGCAATTAATATTCTTATTTATCAGCTCCTCCCTCCACTTCCCGCAGCATGCCGAGTGGTTTGGGAGGTGTTGAGAGATGTCGGGGGATGGCTCTGGGGGGTGAGGACATGTGCTGCTCCTGCAAGGTAGAAACGGCCAGATCCTGGAAGCACAACCCGCAGGGCTGTGATCCCTTGGCAGGACCATGCCCCTCTTGATGATTAGGGAAATCCTGGTAAAATGCAAAGCAGAGCGTTTCCTTTACGCTGTCCTTTCTGTTGGCTTCTTGTCCACAGCAGCATGTGGAGACCCAGCCTCAGGGGAACACAGAAGGGCAAGCTGATGCCAGACGTGCCAGCGTTTACCCACTTGGGGACTTAGGGGCACAAAAGCCAGGTGGCTGGAACAGCTCTGCGCAAGTCAGCAGAGGGTCCTTTGGCTTGTCAGAGTAATGCACTATGGACAACAGAGCAGCTGTAGGGAATGGAGAAAAACTGCTTGGCACTGGGAAAGAAAAGTATTATTTGTGACATACATCCTTCTCTCGTGCCTTCTGTGGGCCCATTCCGAGGTTGCTCCTGTTAAAGGGCAGGATTGCAGAGTTTGCTCTGAATGAAGTTGTATGCAGTAATGAACCTCCTGAGGCTATTTTTCTTTTAAATGCATGGATTGTTGGTAAGTAATTTTAAATTCTTATTGTGGGATGTGGGGATCATTAACAAGCCAGTTAAGTAAAGCAAAGTTCCCTCCTTTCTGAAATGCCCAATTCAGTATGACTGTGATTGCTGAACACAGAAGCTTGGTGGGGTCCTGGCTTGGGAGTGTATTCAATACTTAATTTGCAGTTGATTTAGTGTTTTAGCACAGTGGGAGTAGGCTTGGTGTGTTTTTTTGTAAATTTTATATAGCACTTTTTCACATAAATGGCCAGAAAAAAAGTACTTCTGATAAGAAAGCAAGCATGATATACTCAATGATGCTGACTTTCAGCTCTTCTTGTAAAAAAAAAAAAAAAAAAAAAAAAAAAGACATTTTCTGACATCTCGTATTGCCATATGACTGTTTTCAATTTTTTCCATGACTTTTTTCCTGGACCACGTTTGTTTTTAAGTGATGTATTTCCTAGCCAGGAATTTTAGCTGTGCTCTCCATCCAGTCAAGCGGCACATTGTGAGATTCCGTCAGAGCGGCTTGAGCTCTCAGAGAGCTTCTTGGCCCGTGCGCGGTTCAGGCACATATGGAGAAGATATCAGCTGGAGAGATTGCACAGGCCTCAAAATTTTTTTTCACTTAAGACCTGTTTGAAAACTGCCGTCAATTTTGGTTTTAAATGTATTTATGGAAATGGTCTAAATCCTCGACATTTTGATTCAGTTTGCTTTCCAAGACCACAGCAGATCATTTACTGGTTAGTTACACTCTTTCAAATGGAGAAACCCGTAAAGAGTCAGTGAAGCCTGGAAATCTAATTATTAGTTGCTTACAACTTCCAAGGGTGAAACCTTGCTCTCAGGTCCATACCACATGCTGCTGATTTTAATAATAATTTATGTGGGTGTGTGGTTTTATTTGTCCAGAACCCGTGTTGCCTGATTTGGACAATTTTATCTGGGGACTGAGACAGTCAGGTGATTCTTTGCGTCAAGAAGGTCTGAAGGAACTCCCGTCTTGCATCAGCACCCTGCTGCTCGTTAGGACTTGTGCTCCCGAGACGTGAAAGCAGTAGAATTGGCCTTTTGGTGGATGTTTTTGCTCAGCGTTTCAGTCGCTCCCCTACGTTGGAAGGGCACCTTCTGTAGCATGGTAGCATTACACATGGGCGCAGCAGTGATTTGCATTGTGGCACCCAGGCAGACAAAGGAAATGGTGCATTTTTTGATGCTGGTGGTCACTCTCTTTAACTCAGTGTTCAGCCCCTGTCAAGATGAGGTTTAGATTCCTATTGGGTGAAAAAGCCGTCACACCATGCATTTAATAATATAGCTTTGGGATATACTCTGATATCAGTGGGAAATATACCAGCAAAACATCTATATAACTGGCTCTCAGCAAACAGTTAACACAAGGTTATAGAGTAAAGGCAGTCTTTGGCCAGCCTCCAATTACTTTCACACTTTACTACCAGTTGCTGAATAAATCCAAGGTGGACAGTAATGAGATCTGAGCAGGAAAATTCTTCAAAATAACTGATTTTCTGGGTGTGCAGGAGTAAATGGCTAAGATACTGTTTTGTCTAGGGACTCAACATGTTTTTGTAAAGAGTTCTCACAGGCTGGATCCAGCATCATTGAATTAGGAGGCTATCTTGCAGTTTGAATTTAAACTAACCAGAATCAAGCTAAGTGGAGCAATTACCAAGTGTTCTGATAAAAAAAAATAAAAAAAAAAATTATCTTCTTCTTCCTAATAAAGCTTTATTATCCCAGCCAGCAAATATTTTTTTTTAACCATGAAAAGAAAGTATGCCCTTGCAAAATAATCATTTCCTAAACATGGTGGATGATGGTGTTAGCACAGATATTAAGTAGGAGGCTGGAGTTCTCTTTCATACTATCTGAAAACACTCAAATAGACTTTTACGTTGGGCCAGGGAGAATTTAAGAGACAATGTAAGAAGGTTGTTAAACTTGCTATGTATTTTACATCCACTTGGGGAACACTTTAATTCCAGTCCTAAGATGCTGAAAACACTACACTCAGCAGTACAGCTATTACCTGTTCCTTATATTAAAAAAATCAGCTTCAGTATTAATTTATCAGTGGAACAAGATGTAGAAAGATTTATGGGTGAAATTCCTCCCTTGCAAGGAGCCAGAGCTAGCTCTAGGCACTACTTAAATATTGCTTTACCTCTGCTTTGCAAAATCCAGTGATTTTAAATGGTGACTAGGCTTCTGACTGACCTTTTCCATATGGAAGACTTTCATGGTGGGTGAAGAAAAAGGACATCTGTCTTTGAAATTGGTTTCCAGCTTCAAATCACCAGAAAGAAGGCTTAATCAAGAGAGAATTAAAACTAAGAAGAAATTGCCCACTCAAAAAATTTTAAACCTGTGATTGCCAGCTGTTCAGGAAATAAGGAATCAGGATTTCTACTTTACTTTTACTCTAGACTCAGAGTCATTTACTGCCTGGAGATGGAAATATCCACCTATTATTATTTAAAATTAAATGAATACCTGTTGATAGTAAGAATAGTAAGAGCATGCTTAGATCTTACTGAGACTTCAGAAGCACCTTAAATGCACCTAATATATGGACAGTCCTTTCTGATCAATGACACGATTTCTGTCTCTGGAGCTAGCTGATTAAAAAACATTATAAAGATAGAGAAAATTGATAGAAGACTTCAGCAAAGTGATCAAGCAAATAATGCATATACCTCTTATTTACAAATATATTTGAATACATAATCCTTATTTTAGCCTTTACAGATGAACTCTGTTTTCTGTTGAGAACAGATTTTAAATCTTCAGTTATTGTGATCAATGAATGTAATTGTGGAGTGACATGCTTCCCCAAATGAATAGTGAAACTGCATGAGAGCCTGGCTTTACATTGTTAGTAGTACATAAACATTATTTCTAACTTACTCCTGTTCTGTCCTGCATGCCAACACACGTACCGTCACACTGCTGTGCTGCCTCATGGCCCAGTACCTCACTGACCAGGGTCAGTCACAAAGGAAGATTCCCCCAAATGGAAGATGGAATAACAACAATAATTTCTAACATAATGCACAATAGAATCAACAACTTAGCCAGCTAATTAATTTTATAAGTGAGGCAAGCAACAGTTTTAAGAATGGATTTGAAGAGTAATAGTGAAAGAGTTCCTCATGTCTTTTCACACATTTTCAGCTTTGAAGGTGTATACTCCTCCCAAGCATAAGTGAAAGCATGAAGCACCACCTTGAAACAACTTTCTGTTTTGTTTCAGCTCTTCTGGTTCTTTCATTTGTGACTTGTGTCTCTGCACATTCTTCAGGTATGTAGATGAGTTTCTTGGCTTTATGTTAAATAAATTTGAGTTTTTGAAGAAAAATCTGCAGTGAGATGTAAACAGGAGGTTTTTTTTCTACTGCAGGATATAAATAGCTTCTCTTCAAGTAAATGGAGTTATTTATGTGCAAAGACTTGGGAGATTTTCATAAGTAATAGATGCAATTAGACAGTATTATAGAGAATTCATGAACAAAAATTACAGGGCACTATTCAATATATGCAGGGAGTTCAATTTATTATAATTAATATTTTTTAACTACCTTTTGAAAGCACCTCTGGAAATGCTATTTCTGAAGTGAAATGCAATTATAGGTACAGAATGTTAGAAATTAATGTTTATATTCCTATGTATTGATGAAAAACACAATTTGAAAGGGCTTTTTTATTAGACAAGCCAGGACTGAAAGTGGAGGATGGCACAATGCACAACTGCTCATGATGGTTGAGAGATGAGATCACCAGAGCACCTAGGAGTTAAAACATGTGGTTTGAATAAGGGGTACAGACTTTCTAGGTGCTCGATGTATTTGATAAAAGACGTCTAAAAAGCATATGTGAACAGCTCCAAAGGGAGCAACACCTTTAGAAATATTAGACTTCACTGTTCTGTAGCCATAATTTCCTTTCTTTTTTTCTCCTTCTGTAGTATATCAAGGTGGAAATCAAAGAACTGTATTTCTGAGGGAATATTGTTCCCATCATCAAAAAAATTAAACGCTTTAGGTGTTAGGGACAGCATGAGAATTTGAGCTGGATTTTAATGCATTGCAAGAGGTGATTAGGAGACTATTTGTTTCTTCAAGGAGGCAGTTATTGAAAACTAAACAGGTGAGTTTTGAAATACAGTGATTTAGATATTGAATACTATTTAAGCATACAGGATTGTCAGACAATTGAGCCTCTGAAAGAGGATAGAAAAAGCAGCGTATCCACTCATATGTTCAAAAGTGTAGTAACATTCCATGGCTGTTTAAATCGTGGTTTTGTAACTGCACACCTTGCTAGAACAAGTACCATTTGTAATATCAGTATTTTTTAGTCCTCTGTGTGTTTGGAGTCAGAAATACACAGCAAGGAGATTTCTTTGAATGCCAAGAAGGGTAGTTTTACCAGTTGATGAATACAAAAGGACAAAATACTATTATTCTTTGACTGCATTCAGTAATTTGTTTGGAATAGCAAAATATACATTAATGTCGGTGTGAGCTTAAGAGTCTAAAAGTAACCAATTTACCCGCTGCTAACTAAGACGAACCTTACTTAATATAAAACCAGTGATTATTCTGACCTTCAGTCCTGACACCCGAGTGTTGTGGGGAACAATGCTGGTGGTGCCAGACCACTTGTGTATTCAGCAGGGCACTTTTGTTGAACCTGCATAGCTGTTCGGTGTGGTGCCTGATTATGCATTGGCACCACGCTCAGGGGTCTGGAAAACCTTGTTACCCTGGGTGCAGTGTTGCAGGAAGGCATCAGTATGGGCTTGCACTGTGCCACGTCTGTGCTGAGAAGCCTTCCTGGACCTGGAAAGCACTAGGGATACAGTACAAACATGTGAACAAGGTCTGCAAGATCCACTCTGGATCTCAAAGCTAATATTTTCATTGTCTGAGATATCTTTGGCCCCTGCTTACATTGTGTAATGGAGTATAATGTCGGGATTACATAAACTCAAATGTTTTCCTTGGAATTGGTGAGGATTTCATGAGGCCTATGGATTTGGCTTAAATATACACATATCTCTTAGGTGTGTGTTACTGCAGAGAAATTCAGCCCTTAGTATCTGAACTCTTCAGCTTTGCAGCCTATGAGAAATTCCAGTCAGCCGAGCGTGTTTGTTAATGATAGCACAACACTTGATGTCAGTTGGGGTTTAGGTTATGCTGTTGAGATGCTCACCAGCTGGCCACATTTGAACTATTTCCACTTCTGTAGATGCTGATAACACAACTCCAATCAATTTCAATGAAGGCAAGGTGTGCCCATGCCAGTCTGCTCTTACCTTATATGCTTAGACTGAATAAAACCCTTGATTCCCATCATAAGATCATGAGAAGGAACACTATAATTGTAGCTTTAGCAGTGTTTCCACAAATTATACCACTGTCCTTTCTTCTGTCATGTTACAAAAGTATCTTTGTCTCATTCAGTGTTGCTTTCTATAGTGTAAGATCTTACAGAAATCATTATAGAACAGACTTATTGTTTGGCTTAATAAATCTCTACTGATAAGCTGTTAACATTGCTTGAAAAATACAATGCATTTATTTATTCATTTATTTTTGCAGAATAAGAAAAACATCCCTTAACTATCTAGAAGTCTATGAAAAGGTTTCAAAAAGAAGCAAAACCAGCTTCCCTGGGTGAAACATCTGTAATATACTAGGACATCTTTGGCTGTGATAAAACATCTGGTTCTTCTAGGGAATATTTTGACAGCTTTAACAGCGAGCTGATTTTTGTTTTCAGTAACATTACTGTTATGACATCTCCAAACTAAAATAAAGTATAGCAGGACATCAGGTACACAGAAGAGGTATAGGGTATGCCTACCAGACCCGGTGCATCCAGGTCCTTTGGAAGGGAGAGTACTAAACCAACAAGTGATATTTCCCAGCTGTCTTGATCAGGTCAGTGCTGCAGTAAGTCTTGAACTGCTGTTTATTTTTGCTAAGAAAAGGTTGCTTAATAGGTTATTTTGTCCTCTCATGGAAGGAAAGCCTTCTCTGAGATGAGAAACTAGTGGAACATCTGAATCTTTCTGTGCTACAGTGGAGCAGATACATGATTACTGGATTTTGCTCTCCCAGGTATGTATCTTAACTGGAGTTGGTCAGAAGCGTCTTTTTGCTAAACCATTGCTCTAACTGTGTACTTTATTTAGGAAAGGGATTTAATTTTTCTTTTCAGTGTTGCCCAGTGATGGAACCAGAGGCAACGGGCACAAACTGAAACAAAGGAGGCTTTGGCTGAACATCAGGAAGCACTGTTTTAGTGTGAGGGTGACCAAGCACCGGCACAAGTTGCCCAGAGAGGTTATGGAGTGTCCATTCCCAGAGGTATTCACAAGTTGTCTGGGAATGGTTCTGGGCAACTGGCTCGGGTGGCCCTGCTTGAGCAGGGGAATTGGACCATATGGCCTCCAGAGGTGCCTTCCAACATCAGCCATGCTGTGATTCTGAAATTCTCCATTTCTTTCTTGTTGCTGTGGTGGACTCCCAGACTATTTGTTTGTGATGTTTGGGTAGCATCAGCTGTAGGCATTTTGAGTGATCTAGTGTAAAAGAGTCAACACTGTCCTTGGGGTTTGTCACCCGTTTAATGCTTTTGGTATCTGCTTCAGACCATAATTCCTTTAGGTTGTACTCTCTTCATTTGCCTTGTTCAGTGTCAGAAACTCTGCTAAAGTATACATCAAATAAAGACCTGGTAAAAGAATGCCCAGGTAAAGTGGCAATGAGTGTCCAATGGTCAGTGACTGTGCATGCACATGTGTGTAAGAAGAAAGTCTCTCTAACAGACCCTCTGTATTGGAAATCTCTATAGGGGAAAGGCAGAAATGGGTGGAAAAGTGGAACTCGGGAGTGGAGCGGAGCTGGCTCAGTTCACAAATTGTGCTGTCTTTAACTGCTGGCTGGGGAGATTGTTTATAGATTCTGATGCCACTTATTTCATGCAGCACAAAAATATTGTTATCTCAGGACTGTTCAGTGTATGATGGAAACAGAAGTACTCTGGATACCACAGTGGAACAATTGTGCTTGTTTTTCAAGCAATAATGCTGTGTGCTCTGAAGGGGTGCTCAAATTCTAAGTAAAACCTACCTTGTTTAGATGCAAAATATCCTTTACATCAGCACTAAAACAAGCCAAAGAAGCATATTGCCCTCTCCCAAAGTCTTCATCTGTTGCCTGATGTATTTAAAGAACTGACTTGGAAAAAACCCACTTTTTTTGTTTTCATAATCGAGTTCACACCATCTGTGGTTCACATCTCCCTTTATTGGCTAAGGCAAATAGCACAACATATAGATGAATAGCAAGCCACACAATTCAGAAGAAAGAATACACATTTTTGTTTTCTCATAGACAGAGTAGAAATTTCAAGTAAGGGTTCTGGGACAACTGAAAACAGTAAGATACTACACAGTGACAGCAAAGAGTAGAATTGCTGGAAAAATCAGCTACAGCAACAGCCTGCAATGGTGCATGCTAAAATGTCTGTGAGCCATGCTTTAGAAGGCATATGACAAGGGTCCTCAAACTGCGCCCGCGGGCTGGATACAGCCCTCCAGGGTCCTCAGTCCAGTCCCCCAGTATTTACAGAACCCCCCCGCCACTCCCCCCTGCTGGGGGTTGGGGGGGGGAAACCAAGCAGCCGCAGATGACTGCCTGCCACTTCATCTGCACGCCGGCCCCCTGGTTAAAGAGTTTAAGGACCCCTGGCATATGATATCTTTGCTGCCAATGTCATATTTCTCATTTTAGGGGTTACATACCATTTTAGGAGTGACAAATCCACATACTGCAGCTCTAATAGAAACAATTTGCATTAAGGTGTCACTGAATTTTCACAATGTAATTGTTCAGTTGGTTTTAAGAGACATAAGGGAGAATGAGAAGGAAAGGAGAAAGAGAGAGCAAGAAAGAGAAATAGACAAAAAAAAAAAAAAAGGAACGAAGGAAAGAAGGGAAAAAAGAAGAAAACCCAAGAAAACAAGAGAGTAAGAAAAAGAAAGATAAAAAGACAATTCTCCCTCTTATCCACCAAGATGAATGAAGGGCTAACAAAGGGATTATTCAACGCTGTGCTGTAATACCTTATTTTAGTTTCTGATCTGAAATCCTTTGACGTCAATGAACTTCCAGTGACTTTAATATGCTCTGGATCAAGCTTGTCATGTGGATCTCAGACTTTCTGTCTGTGAATTAGCATGAATCTGTGGACTAGTTTTCCAGAATAAACAAATAAGTTTAAAAAGTAATTAGGCTGGTATTTTAACATTAGAAGGTTACGATGCACAGGTCCCTAAGCAGATGTGATTGTAGCACAGTGTTTTTGAATGGTGTATGATCAAGTGATTCCCTTAACAGTGTGTTTTCTATTGGGGTTAACAGTATTTAGGTTAATAGAAAACATGCCTGTCTTACCAAGTATTTCCACCAGAAGTATTGGAGTCTGGACAAAATATTTTTCCTATTCTGAAAAACATGAGGAGCTTCAGTATTGTGCTTCTTTTCATTTTATGCATTTACCTATATAACTGAGTATATCCATGTCATTGTAATATATATATGCAACAGCTCACATTATATAAATATATTAAAATGTAGACATACCTACCTTATACATCTGAAATACAAATATCTAAAGCTCTAATGCAATGAATTACTCCATAATGATGATTTCTTGATGTATGGGCATTTTTAAAAGTTCAACAAATTATTTTTCAAAAAACCTATTATAACATTCTTTGCTGTCATATCAACCAATCTTTCAGTTCTAATTCACTGCTGTATTCAATTTTTGTATCCGTATGTGCATGTACAATAGTAATGTGCACTGGTGACTGGCAGTGTACTGGTACCACTGGAATATCATCGACTCAAGTAAGAAATGCTACCGAAGCTGTTAGACATGGATGCTCTCAGGATGTTGTCTCCTCTGCTCTCAGAGCCCCTGGGCTCTTCAGTGGTGCCTGTGGGACTTTGAGTCCCATCTTTAGGCTCTGGAACTGGATGAGGCAGTAGGTTGCACCAGTGTAGGAGCCCCATGGGAGAGGGATCCCAGACAGAGAAGGAAGAGCAAGGTTCAGGATGCCCCACACTGTTTCCATGTAAAGCCCCTGGGACAAATCACAGCCTGCAGAAGCATCTGATTGCCTGGCAGCTGAAGAGAGAAGACAGCCCTCCCCCCATGTACAGCTCCAGGACCCTCCTGACATAGAAAGATTAAGAGTGTCAAATACTTAGTAATATTGGAAATGGTTCAGATTACATCAGCTGTCAGTAACATAAGCTCAACTTCAGGTAGTTGTTATATAGCAGAGAAATCACATTAGTACACTAAAATAATTGGTGTGAACAGAAACTGCTAGCAAGTCTTCGTAGCACTTGTGGCACCCAACTAAAAATAAAATATCCAGTAACATCTGAAAGGGCTGTACAACTCCCCAACAGAAAGGCCTGAATGCTTGTAAAGGAGATGGCATCCATTTTATGTTTAGCTCTTCCTGTTCATTTCATGCTTTTCTCTCTGTATATTTCAGCATGTTCATGTGATCTTTTATTAGAACTGATTTGCAGTTAGTTATTAAAACATTATTTTCAATTAAAATATGTTTGTTGCCTCAAAATGATAAGTTTAAATATTAAAATAAAATCTTATCTTAGAATTTTTGTTTTACACACTTCTATGCATGTAGGTTTTGCTTTAGAGGAGAATTTTCTGGTCCAGCAAAGTCATTAAAACCTTTTTAAAATCCCACTGCCACTCATAGTGGGCTCAATAGTATTATTGTATGGAAACTGTAGGAGATGCATGAGTTTGTGTGCATATAAAGAATATAAAGATTTATTTTTGTTAGCCTATTAGGGGTAGTTATATCCCTATGATATTCTGTATTGTATTTAAATGTTGAACTAACTATTTTAAAGCATTTACTGAATTTGTCTGATCAGTGTTCCAAATACTGTCATTTATGTGGCCATATCATATTATATTGCAATCTCTAAATTGTACACACTTGAAGATTCTGCCAAAGTATACAGGTTAGTACACAGAAATTAATGGTTGTGGAAAAATATATGTAGTAGTTAGCATATTGCATGTAATTTCTATGGATTTTATATTTGAATATGTTGGCAGAGGCAATTAGAGGGAGACCAAAATGACACCTATTGAGCAGAAATGAATTCCAAGGTCTCTGTGCTGTTATTACATGCTATTTAGGAAACTCAGCAAAACTTATAATACAGTCTTTTGGAAAGGAGACTGGAAAAGCTCAGGGAACAAGACAACAGGATATTGATTCTGTTCAAGATAATCAGTGTAAATCAGATTTCCAGCTTTGGGAAAGAGCATGAGTAGGCATAGAGATCCATTTGCAATTTGCTTTCTGAGATTGTCTCCCAAGAGCAGAAAAAAAAGAGAAATGAACATATATTGCACTGTGTCAACTGATGCTGTATTTTTCCTATTGAAGACTAAACATTTTAATGTCTTCAGTAAAGTTGTACTCACTGTCACTGGAAAGGTGATGCTACTCCTCCTTTCAGTGTCTTGTCCCTCCCTGCTCATTTGGTCACTGCATCCTGGTCACCTCCCTCAGGCTCAGGAGAGGTGCTCCGCAACCCTCTATTCATGCCCACAAACTGGCAAAAAAAATAATAATCCACCAACCCCTTCCTCCTCCTCCTCCCTCAAGCAAGATGAGGCATTTAATGGGTTGACTCTGCTGACCCAACTACCAAACGAGAGCCAAAGCCAGTGCCAGGGGGATGGGGCAGTGCAAGGGGAGATCAGGGCTGGGATGTCAGCGAGCTGGGAGATGGGCTTTGCCCCCACTGGGACTTTCCACCTTCCACTGTCCTTCCCCACCTTCCCAGCTGAGATCATCGTGTTGCCCTTAACAGAGGCCAGACACATTGCAAACCAAAGATTAAACACTTAACATGTTCAGAAGTGTTTCTTTTTCTAACCATCAATTTTTTTCCCTTTCTTATCACTAAATCAGATGTGGATATTATGTTCCTCGGAGCTTGTCAGTGCACAGAAAATATTTATACCCATTTATACCCATAATACTGCCCATGGAGTGTTAAATTAACCCCACTGAAAGAATAGACCAAAATAGAGCAATACAGTTTTGGCCCTGTATTTGGGGGCAAAATGTCTCTAGTTCAGAATAGAAACAGGACTTGTCTATATGTTAAACATTATTATTACTTTTCCCTATTCTTCTTTGTTAACATCTGGTCAGAAAAAACATACTGAAAGTCTGGAGTGAAAGTCTCTGAGACTCAGTCACGAGCCACATTCTTCTTTCTATGCATGTATGCAGTTTGTGGTGTATAATTAAAACAAATGATTATATTTTATCCAAACAGAAGCTAATCCGTGTAGCAGTGTAACACTGACCCATCATACAAAACCTCGTGTTCTAAGGTTGTAAGGGGATAAGAGGTTGGTGTGTTTAAAACAAAGACGCATTTTATCATTGCATGCTCTTGCACAAGTGCCAGTAACCACAATTGAAAACTCCTTGCTTGGATGATATAGTAACACTGATCTCTGATCTGATCATGCTGTTCTGACATTTTCTCCTTACAGATGGCAATCACAGTCCTCTGTTTTCTGTGGCTTTTCTTCAGGAGAACTTGAGTCCTTGCTAAGCTCTATGGATCAGGGTCACCATCGTTGTAATGATGACTAGCTAAAGACATTTATGGTTTGACTCAGTTTCCCTTTGAGACTCTATTGACTGGACCAGGGTCCAGCTTCTGGAACCAGGAACAGAATTAAATCCTATTGTTTTCATTACAGTTTCTAAACTTTTTCTTCATTTACAAAACCAGAGAATCCTCACCCATGCTCAAAGAAGATTCGATAATAAAGTCATATATATATGTATTTCTATATAAAAAATAATTGTGTGCATATTTTTGTGAATAAAAAATAATAAATCTATATTTAAATATGTATGGGGTGTAAGATCTACTGCACTGGAATAATTTTAGCCCTAATCCAAACTCCACTGAAGGCGATAAACTACATTTCCCTAATAAAGAAGAAAATATAGAACTATTCAGAAGACAAAGTGAAATTAGTATCCTGTTGCTGTGACTAGTTACTAAAGCAAATAATTCTGATATATATATTGCATAGGGTGCTAATAAACTTAATCTTGCTTCACTTTACTCTTTTTCCAAGATATTGTGCAATGGAAATGGCAGATGAAGGCAGCGTTCGGATACTTCTTCTCTGAAAGGAAGCGTGTGATATGTTTACTGATGTGTGAAAGAAAAAAGTCCCAGACTCCAGCCTGATTCCAGTCTCACACCAATTTTTCAACTGCAAAGGAGGACTCTTGACCTGGCTTAAGCTGAGGTGAGAAGGCTGTTCGAGGTGCTGGATGCCTTTTACATACAGAAAGTTTTGATCTGAAGTTACCAAAACCAACTTCACTTCCATGGGTTCTGGGTAAGGTCTTAAATAGGGAGACCTTAAACTGTCTTTGCTAAAATGCGTATTGCGGCCACCGCAGACTGTATTTATTACTAAAGTTTCAATATTTTGCTGGTTTTGGCTGGGATAGTCAATTTTTTTCATAGGGGGCTATGTTTTTGGATTTGTGCTGAAAACAGTGTTGACAGCACAGGCATGTTCTAGCCATTGCTGAGCAGCACTTGCACAGCGCCGAGGCTTCTTCTGCTCCTCAGCTCACCCCAGCAGCGAGCGGGCTGGGGGTGTGCTATAAGCTGGGAGGGGACACAGCTGGGACAGCTGACCCTGACTGACACAAGGGATATTCCATACTGTGTGATGTTGTGCTCAGCAATAATACCTGGGGGAAGAAGCGGGAAGTGGGGAATGTTCAGAGTGATGGCATTTGTCTTCCCAAGTAGCTATGACATGTGATGGAGCCCGGCTTTCCTGGGGATGGCTGAACACCTGGTGCCCATGGGAAGCGGTGAATGAATCCCTTGCTTTGCTTTGCTTCGCTTGCGTGCACCACAGCTTTTGCTTTACCTATTAAAGTGTCTTTATTTCAACCCACAAGTTTTCTCACTTTCACCCTTCCAATTCTCTTCCCTGTCCACCAAGGAGGAGTGGGTGAGTAGCTGCGTGGGGCTTAGCTGCCCTCTGGGGTTAAACTACGACAGTCCTTTTTGGCCACCAACATGGGGCAGGTGTTCAGCCATGGCAACACAGCAAATGTATCTGTACTGCAGAACAGGGGGAGAGAGTAGCAAAGAGAAGAGAAAAAAACACAAAACTGAGGTGCAGGTTTCAGCTGACTTGGCAGTAAATTTTCTTTAACAGACACTGAGGACCCTTGTGTAGTGTAGCTCACTCCAGTGGGATATGGTCAATGTATCTTCACTGGCTTATCAGCAGTGCACGGGTATATATAATTTCATCACATACTTTATACTATTGTGTGTGTTTAGATGCCTGCAGTGAAAATTGTACAAACAGTAAATGTTTCTTTGCTGCTATCACTTTGCTAGAAAGTTTTGATCTTTTTCTATAATGCCACTAGGAAAGGATCACTCAAACTGCCCCCAAACTAAGAAATAAGTGAACGGGAAATGAGAGGAACCAAGTGTGATGTGGTGAGGCAAGAAGAGGAGTCAGGAAAACACCTGGCTTGTACAAGGGGCTTCTGGTTTTGCTGGACTTTACATGGTAGAGTTGGGGGGAGGATTAAGTGACAGAACATTATTTGGATATGAAGGAAGAAAGAAGAGAATTCTAATGCATAGGCAATAACAAAATATGAAAATCTGATTTGAATAACTGGAGAAAATGTGGTGAGGTTTTTTGTTCCAAAGTGTCTGAAACAGATCTGTTTTCTGCTTTGTTTTATCTTATTCTAAATAGAGGGTGTTGTCTTTAAAATTTGAATCAGATATCTTTATAACCTTTCAACCATGAAAAGAAGCATTTCACATTAAATGGAAAAATATGCTATTAAAAAAGCATTTTCCATGAAAACATTTTATCCAACATATTTGGACTTGTTGTCTTTAAAATTGGATCAAAACTAGAAGCCAAAATAAAAGGAGGAATTGTTGACTGTGACAGAAGTCAGCGGAGGGAGAAATTTGGAAAGATAGGTGAAATATTGCACAGCAAGACAACACTGTTCATTGTTGCGGTGTTACTTGGATGTAGCTGAAGTCTGATTTTGTGTTTACAGCTATAAATGCAATGCCTGTGGCACAAAATGATTGCGTTTTATACTCTCAGAGAGACAATGATAAAAATATCTCATTTTTTCACAGTGGAGAAGCAATAGGAAATGAAGTCAGGGTGAGATGGTTCCTTAAAGGGCAGATGCAGAGTGACCACCCACTTCCATGAGATCAGGCTTTGGCTCACGATGCTGCGCTTCATCACACTGTATGTAAAATAATGCTGAGACATGAAGGAGGAGACATAGGGAAAAAAAGGCATGGATATGAGTGTCACTTGGCCAAAGTGGAAGGAGGGGGTCCTGAATGGCAGAGCTGAAAGAGGCAAAGCATGGCCACAGGACTTGCAATCTTTCTACTAAAATATACTTCTAGTGAGCTGTATGTACAGATTTGTAACGAGGAACTTAAAGGAAACAAGTGCCTGCTTCTCTTCCATTTTGCTTGCTCAATGGTGCCTGGCTCCTTTCTGATCCTATGAAAAGCTTTTTGTTTTGCAGTCCATGAGCTTTCATAATGCTTTGCATGATGTTTTAATTTTGATTACGGTTGCATAAAGCAACTACACAAAGCATCACCTACTTTCAGTTCAAAATCCGTGAGAAAAATGAGTAAGTAGAGAAAAGGAAATCCAGGGAGGACAGAGTGTATCTAGAAAAGCACTCATAAAGTTAAAACCAGGGAAATTTCTTAACCCATCTCAAAATCACCAGGTTCCTTGGAAAGTATTCTTTTTCTACATTGACTGGACTGATGGCTTGATGACTTTGGCAATCCGTTGCCTGTAAAGAGCAGATGAGATCAAGGTGGCCTGACACACTTCTTTCTCTGTAGTCCTAATGAGCCTGGCTGCTATATTTAGATGCCAGACTGTGCAGGTGTCCATCCAGAGGTGTAATATATGCCTCCTGAGCTTTGCTGTGAACTTGGCCTGGAGGTTTCTTGGCTGACAGGTTGTGCTATGAACAGATGACAAAGTCAGTCAGGTAGCTGAGAGATAGTAAACCAGAATGACAATTTCAGTTGAAACTTCATAGATTTTCAGTAGTAATTTCTACATTAATATTTTACACAAGGAGAATTTACCTAGCATGAAATGGTTGAAAAACTGTAGAATATGGAGTCAACTAGTACCAGCATAATTTTTTAAGTGTCAGAAAATACTCCAGGAATTTCACCTTAGATGAAAATTGAATCAAAGTATAACGGCAACCTTTACCCAAAAGTGAGACATTATCTCCTAAAGTGGGATTTAAAAATATCTATTTGACTTCTATTGCCTGCCATTTCAGTGACACAAAAAAATTTAAACTAAATAATGATTTTGAATGGAAAAGTAGAAATGCTGTAAGGAAATTATTTTCAGGTTCCTTAAATCTGAGTATCAATATACTGTGCTTGGAAAATCAGATTAAATATCCCATATAATTTATCACTATTCAAAAGCAGACATGATTTCCAACATAGAGCTGGAATAATGTGGATATCTTCTAAACTCAGAACATCAATAATTCCCCAAGTAAATCTGTGACTGGTAAAACCTCATCGTTGCACTCAGCATTTCAAATTTATTTTCACCTCACTAAGCCTTGGTAAAAATCTTCCAGTAGTTATGGCAACTTTCAAATTTTTCTGCAGCTTCAAAATGTATCATAACTTATCATAATCCACTGTTCACATTTTTCTTCAGGCATTTTAGGCAATCATAGTTCTTCATGTCTTCAGTCCTTCTGAGCTCAGTACCTTCCTCTGCTTTCTAAAATTGTGTACCTCCTCTCTACTGTTATTTTATTCTATTTTGTTTTGTGTTATGCTGTATTTTACTTTCCCAGCTAAGAAAGACAGCTGGAGAAGAAGGCTTTGTGTGCAAGCAATTATTATTTCACTGTCATTCACATCATCTTAATCTAACAGCTATTACTATTGACTTGTTTATCAGGAGTAACTCTTCAGAGTGACAAGAATATTGCAGTTCAGCACTAATGAATAAGCATAACGTGCGCCCATGCAGCTCTGCTGAAATCAGTAGTCTTTCAGGGTTGCTGAGATGAAGCTCAGAACCCAGGTAATCTTAATTCCCATGTTAAATATATGGAAGAAACCAGTGACTGTCAGTGCTTGGACAGAGTTTATAATAAAAATCCTATTTTTTCTTATTTTTATTTTACAAATACAAAGGATGAGGTTTGATCCCATTACTGGTATTACATAAAGGTTTAAAGAAGGAATAGGTACTAAAAAATTCCTAACAACTTTTCTACTTATGCTCAAAGACAGCAAAAAAAAAAAATCATTTAAATTGCACATTTAATCTAAAATGCATTAATCTAAATTTTTCATATGAAGATAGACTATGTAATCTAACTTCAGGATTTAAGATTTAAAAAGATAAAATAATAAAACGAGCAATATCTTACTCCCCCAAGGGGGCCACCACCATGCACCCTTGCTTGCTGTCCCCATGGCTGTACCCCAGCTCTGGCTAGGGCTGGGGCTGGGGCAATGGCCCTGCAGTACCCACACCGTGCCCAGCCTCCCACTTCACGGCCCCCAGGGGTGATGGTGACAGCCAGGCTGTGGCTGACCCTGTCCTGTCCCAGCTCACCTCGCTGGGGTCTGTGGGATGGGGCCGACTGGGGAGGCAGGATCTGGCACTGCTGCTGCTCATGGATGCTCTTCTCTATGAAATCACTTCACCTCGGTGTTGAGAGCTGACTTGTGTAACCATGCCAGGGACTGGCAAGTAGAAGTTGTTTAGCATGATTGCCAGCCGTCAAGTTCCAGTCAATGGAAAATTTTGGAAATTATTAATTTGGGTAGCACCTGTTATTAGGTGTCCATAATGCAGTGTTTTTTTTTTTTTTCCTTTCCAGGTGGGCAAAGCCCCAATGGCCCAAACTGTATCCAGCCATGCAGCCCAGAGCATCTCCAATGTTATCATCATTATTGACACATGTGTTGAAAAGTTTATTTTGGGTAAGAAAAAAATCAGAGGAAATCAGAGAAAAAGATGAGGAAGGGTCAAAAGACCATTTGTGTATATTTTGGTTTGGGATTGTTTTACCTTCTTTAGTGCAACTGGGACAAATTCAGATAGAGTGCCTCTCCAAAGGCATTACATATGCTTATGTTGGGTCTGGATTTGGCCTAATTGGCACAGGGCATTTTCTTGGCACTATCAGTAGACAGCACTTCTGGGAATCTAATTACAGTAGCAGAATCTCAGAGCTCCCAAAACTGAAACAGCACCTTCCAAGGGCAATAATATTAGACCAAAGTCTCATGTTTAACCATATAATTCATCAATCAAGAAGGAAGAACTTTAGCTATAAGAATGTGTTTATCATTCTTGCAAAATGTTTCAGAAAAGGCTGGACCCCCAAAAGGTCAGTGTCTCATCTGGATAAACTAATCTCGCAGTCAGCACTTTTGGTTTCTACAGAGGAGGTTCTTCAGAGGTGAATCCTAAGCAGAATGGGCTTATTTCTCCTGCAGGCTAGAAAAGGGGAGCTAGATATCTAATTCAGAGTGCATCTAGGTACACTGTGGGATTTATACTGAGGTGCTCAGAATCCTTTTTTCCTGTAGGAGGTACTCAAAACCCAACTGAACATGGTCCTGGACAATCTGCTTTTAATGATCCAGCTTGAGCAGGGGAGTTGGACTAGATGATCTTAAGGGGTGCTTCCAGACTCAGCCATTCCATGATTCTGCAAGATGAGGCTTATGCTATGTAGCAGTGAATTTCAGCCCAGGGACACAACAAAAGGCCAGTGACTCCCCATCACAGGATTAACTAGTGGAAAGGTTTTCTGTTGATTCACTGACGCAGGTAAATTTCGGAAAAACCCAGCAGTTAAATGTACTCAGCGTTTCAGTACTTGTGAAACTCGCTGGATTCATGGTAATCAAGTTTCTCTACATCAAGCAGATAGCATGAGAGGGGGTGCTAATACCCTCCTGGTGTGTGCCAGCTTTGCTCTGAATAGACAGACCCCTCTAGGAAGTGGTCAGCCTCCTGTCTGCTGAGGTGGCAGCTTTGATGGTAGCCAGAGGCGATAAATGTCTGCTTCTTGGAAACAAGCCAAAGACTGCAACTGGACTGTAAAAAGCCACCTGGGACTAAAAGCTTTCAAGGTAATTTCTAGGCCCTGCTGGAGCAAGTGACAAAAATCACAAGGGGTTCAGTGGATCTGGGATGTCCTCCTCAGCCATCATCCAGCTGTTGTAATGTAGCTGTAACTGGAAGCTACAGGTGGAGTTGTTCTATGGGAAACAAGGGGTCGTAATGTCTTCTGAATGGAGAGCACTTGACACACTGGGCAAGGAGAAGCTGTGGGGGAAAAATAGCAACTCATTAAATAGGGACTTTCCCTACTCTGCAGAGGGCAGCTGGCGTATAACTTGACTACATTACTCTGGAAGTGGGAAAGTACTATTTTCTGTTCCCAGCCCCCTAGAAATTCAAAACCGTCTTTCTTCACTTTTTTGAGTAGTGTGAACAATGAAGGGATAGATAATGATTGGTGTCCTAGGCTTTCTCCTCTTGCCTTGGCTTTTCATTTGGGCAGTCACAAAGTCCCTCTGTTTTGACATGAACAGATTGTTTCTTTCTCTGTTCTTGTCTCTTTTGGTTTACATTAATAAATGTGTCTTCCTGAAAATAGAAGCTTTTGCTCACATATTGGCTGTGCTCTGTATTTTGAATTGCTCATCCTTTGGGGCTATTGGAGGTGCAGTCAACAAATCACAGTGTTTCCAGTCATTTTCCTTGCAGAGCTAATCTAAGAATAGTTCTTTTCAGACATAACGTCTGGGACCTGTTACTGGATTATTTCCTCTCCCTTTATCACCTTGATAAACAAATGATAAAAAGGGTAGGAACAGGAGGGTCCTGCAGCAAAACTGGCTTAAAAACTAGCTGTAGCACTCTCTGCTGACAGACTGCACAGAGATGCATCCCACGTGCAGAACTTCCTATGGCACATGGTATTAGGATAGAAACAAGAACTCTTAGAAGAGTGCTGGTGTAAATGTCAGGACCAAGTATATGAAACGTGCTGAATTTCACTTCTCTGCAGGACAATTAAAACTGAAAAACAAGTGGTTTTCCTATGATTTCCATATGTGTGTTAGCTACATTCAGAATTTGAAATGGATACTGATATTCTTCATCAGTACCTGCTAATTTAGCACAAATTGTCTCATTTAATCCCTTTTAGTCGCCAGTTTTAAAATTGCATAAAAGAAAATTTATGACAGCACTGACAGGAATCTGTGTTAGATGGAGTCAGTGAGGATAATGAAGACTGTATCTATGGAAAAAAAGGGCCATTCTGGGCAAAATTGCCAAACTTGACTCATTCTATGCACAAAAGGTTGGAAAAGATAGGAAAATTCAAGTATGGAAAACAAAGAGAGGAAATGACTTTGCAGGACAGTAGCCAGTGAATTATTTAGTTCTTTGGAGGAGTGAAATACAAAGCAGCTTTGGTTATGTGACTTGGAGAAGACTGAAGCTTAATTTTCAGATGTGACTACCTAAACACATCAGATGTACTTCAGGTTTTAATTTTTTTTTTTTTCAGTTTTCTGCTTTTTCCAGATATCTGTAAATCTTTGGATGTTTAATTAAGACATAAGATAGTACTGTGAAAAGATATGTTCTGATTAATATTTTGTTGTTTGCATTCACGTTCGGCTTTAGGTATATTAATGCACTGAACAAACATCTTTTTGCATCTGGAGAAGTGTGACTGATTTTTTTTTTCTTTTTGCAGGGTTTGAAAGACAGTGACAGTAGCCTGACCATTAATGGGATGGAAAAGAAAAGAAAAAAAGCAAGAGTATTCTGGGACTCTATCACAAACTGAAATTCAGAGGGAAAAAGATAGTTTGAAGATTAGATCCTTGAAAAGAAAAAAAGGAAACAGAGACCTTGCAAAGGCCATGACATTGTCTGACCCAGGGTAATACTCCATGCCTGTCACGGAGACAACTTAATGGGGTTGATGGCAGGATGAATGTCTGGCATCTTCCATTGGGCACCTTGGGGCAGAAGCTCAGGGAGAAAGCACAACTGAATCCCAGGTGAGGCTTTAGTTGGGAAAGTACATCAAGTAAAATCAAGAGAGAGCAGTCAGGTCCTTGGCTCATATATCGCCACAGTTTAGTTACAATATCTTGCTGGTGCTGGCTGCTCTGATTGCTTATCACTGCATCCACCGGTCTAGATCTGCAAAATTAGGTTAGATTGCTCATGACACTATTCAACATAATTTGGGTCCAGAGATAACACCCCTTTGCTTCCTTCCTGACATTAGGTATTTCAAAAAGCCTTGAAAATGTACTTTTATTTATGCTGTACTAATGGGTGAAGATTGTGTGCATGTATATACATGTGCATACATAGCTGTTTCTTTCTGAAGCAGTTACCACAAAAATGGTGGCGTCTTTGCTCCCGAATAATCTGTGGCTCTGCCTCAGAAAACTCAGACTGGATTTGGTTGGACATGAAAGGGAAAAGCCAGTAAAAGCTTTCTGGACTGCAACGTCAATGTTTGAGTGCCTGGCTGTGTGAACTGCAGGGCATGGTCAGGTACCCTGGTGCTCCATAGTTCTTCATCTCAGGGAATTTAGGTGTTTCCATTGACAGACCAAAACCTGAGCGTGGTGGGAGTAGATCTTCTTAGAAAGCCGACAGGAGGCACTGGGCACTTGTGTCTGCAGTCCCTCCCATTTGCTTCAGCAGGGAGGTGGGCAGGTACTGCTGGTGAGTTCAGGGTGCAAAGCCCAAAGCCACCCCCTGGGGTGGGAGTTTCAATCCGCAAGTGAAAAGAAATCAGCAGAATACTCTTTCTAGAGGTGCCTCCTGGCTAGAGGGGTGATTTGGGGAGTGGGGAGTCCCCAGCCTGGGGGAGACCAGGTACGCGCTCAGCCTGACGGTGGATTTGCCCAAACCATGACACTGCACAAAAGGGAGCAAAAGATGCACTGAACCCTGAAGAGAAAGAGCTCTTCTGTGGGAAGTGGGGAATGATGACTGATAGCAGTGTCGGTGACCTTTAAACCAAGACATTCCTGGAGAAAATACAGTGCCCCTCCCTGCTCAACACAGAAACTGTTGGGGATGATGTTTTTCTGTCACAGGATGGGAGTAACCCCCTTGGAAGTCAAATGAGTGTATTAGCAGGAAAATAAGGCCTGAGGCTATTATGCTCTTGAAAAACCTTGCACCAGAGACAGCAGGAGAGACCTGTTGGCTTAAATATTCCAACACAGGATAGGAATAAATTCCATTGATCTTTGGGGGAGTAACTCCCACCCTGAGGCAGGAGAACCAGTTTGCAGGAAAAAAATCACAGGCTTCATTGAAATACAACACTGGTGTCCAACATCTTTCTCAAACAATGAAATGCTTATTGTCATTTAACCTAACAGTTTCTCTCTTACATGGAGTCTCTTACAGGACTTTATACTCACAGTTGACTACGTGCAAGGAGTGATTCTAGCTTGCATGTAAGGATACAGTTCCACACATCTTTTTTTCTCTGACCACATAAAGGATGAGTCGTATGGAATGACAGGATGAGAGAAAGAGTTTTGCACAACACCCCTACTACTTCTGTTTGCAAGGGGGAAACATTTCATTCATCTGGGGGCACAATAGAACTGGGTTGGGTTTTTTTATGCTCTGCTTTGCATTTGCCTCTCATGTATTTTCAGCTTGTTCCTTAAGGTTTTTATCTTTGTTCTGTGTGGTTTTTTAATTGATTATGAATAAAAGGACAAATATCTACCCATCCCTCAGAAGCCCTGCTGAATTTTCCAAAGCAAAGCAACAGGTTGAGTCAGAGGATGTGACATTTTCATTTGTGCAAGTCGGGGTTTATTGACACCACAGGTAATTATTAATTAGGTGTTTCCAAAGCAAAATATAGAACAAACCTCTAGGGTGGGGACTGGCACATAGAAAAGTATGACTGGGAGTTTACAAAAATGTAGATGAAGTTCAGATACATTTGGGACCAAGAACAGGTTAGAGCCTAAATATATACAGTAAGAATTGAGTGGACTAAGAATGATTATCCATAAGCATAGGAATATTTCTCTTCTAACCTGGCAGCATACTAGTCAGAGGATGTGAATTTGTTTCCACAATAATTTGTAGCAATCCAAGGATTTTTGCAGAGTAAATGAAAAGGTAAGATGAGTTGTATGCAGACCACATAAAATGAAACGACACATATATAGAAAGTTTATAAGTCGTAAGGCTATTGAAATCCTTGATACAAGGATGAACTTCTTTCATCAGTCCTTACTGCTCCATTCAACTGAGAATTTTGGAAGGGGACAAATTTTATAAATTTATAACTATGTAAGCTTGCCGGGTTCTGTGTAAGCATGAGGAGCAAGCGGTAGTGCTTCTCAAATGGTAACTGTATCTGTCAATGTCACTTTAACTTTCCTTTAGCTTTTGAAAAGTTTGCTAACAGGCTGCTGATTAATGTGATTCATATTTAATTATGAGTGACTATTTCTTATCCTTGCAATAACTAATATTAACTACAGTACTGTTGACGAGGAGGGTGATTTACAAGCAGCGTGATGGTTTGACTGAGCTTAGCTTCAAGCTGTGGCAGTTGGAGAAAACCTGAATTTAGTTCTGCCTGGTGAACCTTTCGGTGTTAGGCTTGGTTGGCCATTGGCTTATTCCCTAAAATAAAATTGTTGGCTGTGAGGCTGCACTCTTACTGGCAGTGGCAGACTGATCCCAGCAGAGGAGTCCAGCTCAGGGTCTGCTGAACAGGAAGGCAGCCTCTTCATTCTCCTTTGCCTGGGGCTGTCCTGGGGGTGGGGAAGGACCATCTCCTTGCTGCTGGAGTGGTTCCCACAGCAAAAGGCCTCCTCCTCTCTTCAGTTACATCAGGCTGGCAGTTGCTGGGACCATCAGAAGTGACAGAGCACGTCTGACTCTTCCAGTGCATCTTGCTTCCTGAGGGGATTATCAGATCCTTCAATAAAAGAAGTACAGACCTGAAGGGCTCTTTTGTTTCTCTCAAGTAGCAGTCATTCCTGGGCACTATCCATACAGGAGTACAGCTTCAGAATGAGTTCAGAGCAGCATGCTATTCTCGTGGTCACTGTAATTTTCCAATACACTAGCTGCTGAGCCAATTTGTTTTGGGAAAGCTGGCTTGGTTAGGAGTGGGAGAGAATATATGAAAGAGCAACTTCTTTGGCATTTTTTACCAGGCTGTGTCCATCTGCAAGTGACTAACTACCACTTGGTTCTACAACCAAGACTTATGTAAGTATTGGGTAAACGAGGAGGTGGATCAGTTCTCATGTTGCTGTGTTATAGCTTCCAGTTCTTCAGTTTCCCTGGCCAAGGCACAATCTACCTCCTAAGTCAGTGGTGGGTGCCACCAGGTGACCTCCACCTTCCAGCAGCCCGATCTGAAGCATGTATACATCAACCCAGCCAGACCCTGCAGTCTAATGATGATGATTCACCTCAGTTAAGGATCTGGTTCATCTTTTTTGAATTATTTCTTGCTTCACACATTTTCAATTCATTTTAATTGAGTTTTCCCTGAGGTCACCAGGTCTGTGTTGGCTTCCTGCTATTCTCATTAACATTGCATTTGCCTAGGCTGAGAAATTCAGCCCACACATATACTCAGTTCAAACTTGACATAGGACTTTGTTATTTAAGGAACCTGCTTACTAAAACCTCCTGTTACATGAATGGTAATAGGACTCTTTCCTCCTTCTGTATCTTCTTCTTCTTTTTTAATTGGCATGTCACGTATTCAGCATAGGTCACAAACATAACACTTCTTGACCAGAGTCCAAGTGACAGCACAGCAATAACTTAAATTAGCGTGCTGTTACTTCCAGCTGGTGAACATATATATTGAGGATGACTTTTTCTTATCTCTTCTTGTGACGTCTCTGACAGTGTTCAGACTTGTTGGAGGCAGGATGCTATTTTGGTATGAACCAATTTAATATTACTGTGTTTCCAAGTTGCTTACAGAGTCATGCTGATGATCCCATGGGAGGACAACAGTTTCTTGTAAACCTGTTTAACACTTTGCTATCACTCATACCCAGTTATGCCACCTCATTGACCTTAGACCACTGCCATAAGGGCACTTCATGTAGCTGCTGACTGAGAAAAAAGGCTGTTCACCTACTTCTGATGATGATGCATTGAACAAAATCATCCACTTTTCTCTATATCCACATTTCATAAATGTGAAGAAAAGATGAAATTATTAGCCTGGCACCTGCTGAGGTGCAACAAAAGGGCAGGTAGAATGACTAAGTGATGTATATCATATCTGTAAGATGTTCAACTAGAGCAGAGACAAGTTGTGTAAAGTAATACTTCTGCCATGAGTGAATCATAGTTCTGTAGAGCATTAACTTAGGGTTTTAAACAAAGAAAATAGAGAATGATGATTTAATTGATTTATGTGGCTGTGACATAATTGTTAACAGCTTGTGGTTTCCTACATTAATTAGTTTAATCCAAAATCTACCAAATCCCTAAGATTTTCTCCTTGAGGCAGATATAGATACATACTGTCTGGGCATTCCTCCGTGGGTGTGAACTGTTCTGCATTTCATGGATCTGGCACTGTCTATCCAATCTATAGCTGCATGACAAATAAACTAATTCAGTCTAATCACCATGATAAAACAATGTTTTTATAAAACTTAACTGAGAACAATATGAGATGAAACATGGAAATAAGCATGTTATTTATAGATCGTATCTCTTTCTTACTGATGCCAATAAAGAAAATTAAACAAATCTGATTAAGTACTTGAGAAAGGCTTACAATATTTGAACAAACACTGGTAGAAGCATAAAATTTGACATTATTCAAAGTATATCCATTATACTGAAATACAGCCCAAGAGGAAAATAAGTATATGAAACAGAGGTAACGTGACAACAACATATGGGGTTGTTGATAACTGATTAATTCATTTACTATTCTCTGTTTGTTAAGATAATGATAACACTAATAAAATTTATTTTGATATATAGGACTATTTAGTGTTTTTTGCCAAAAGGGATCAGGCATTAGCAAGGTGAGAAATGAGTAATTCCAGATTAAAAGGAGGAGTTTCATGAGAAATTTGTTGTCTGGTTCATCTCATTGATTTTCTGAATCATTAGCTCATCTTTTGTTGCCATTTTAATATTTAAGGTCTTGCATTACAGATGGCTGTATTACAAACTACTTCACTGGATTATTTCCTGTGTGACACAGCAATACATGATATATTACCTAAAACCCAGGCAGTGTGCCTCAACTAGTAGGTGAGTTTCTGTGTAAAAAAATGCACAAAGTATAGAAAATACATCTCTTATAGGTGTAATTGGAAGGCACTGGAAGAACATTTGCAAGCCAACATAGAGTTTGCCATAATGAAGTAGAGCAGGCTTTGAACAGTTAGAATGACGCATTTGATCCAGCTAGGGTTATATTTTGGCAGGAGCTTGACTGAGTGAGACATGGCACATTTGCTGAGCAATGTGGGAAATAACCAGTCACCTTTATTTCACGGGTTACTTTTGGCTTTCAACCATAGAATGACTTGGAAGGAGCAGCCCCTCTGAGCTCAACTCTTGGTCGCTTGTACAAGTTATGTTTGCTTCTACCAAGGTAATCTAGTCCTAGTTCATAGACCAGAGGCTTGTATGTTTGTGAGTATTGATGAAAATGGGGAAGACTGTTATTAAAATTGAGATAAAAAACCAAAGCTCACTCTACACCAGAGATACACTAAAGTGATGAACCCCAAATTGCATGCATTTAAACAAATGTGGTCACGGACTTTCACAAGTGCTGTACCAGATGTTTAAAAGCCCACAAATCAGGTATTTTTCTAACATGTTTTCATTATTTTTTCCAAGTAAGCTATGTCTTTACCATCAGCCATGAACCTGACCATTTCCTGGGGTGACTGACTGTCTGAAAACACCACAGTAAGAAAGGTGGGGCAAGAGCAGTGCCGAAGGGAGAAAAATGTCTAAGCTCTGCTCGTTACTAGAAAGACAGATCTGTGATGAGAGTGTTGTGTGGAAATGATACCAAGTGGTTGTAGGCAAAGGAAGATGGGCCACTGCCGGTGTCTTGGTCTGGGTTTGGGCTGTTTGAAAACTAGAGGTCCATGGACTGTAAAAAAATTTGTAACTGACTTCATTAGATTTTTTTTCAGCTCCAGAAAGGGTTGCAAAATGACCTAATGACCTGGCTGCTGTAAGAGCCAGGATGGAAGGGAACTCCCTGCACAGGCACCAGTGGCCATGCTAAATGTCCCCTGTGAGCTAAACAAACTCAGGACAGTTTTCCATCCTTGGATGTTGTCACCTCTGCTATCTGGTACACAGTATGAGAAGAAAGTGTGATCTTAGGTTGCAGAACTAAGCAGCTAAATCATTCACAGCAGCCAGAGCAAATGGTTTGGAATACTCTACTTTGCTTATTGATTTTACCTTCTAGAAAAATATTTGCATTATCTTCCAATTTTCAGCAATACAAGAGTTTCATGGATGAAAAACTGTTATGTGATACCCATTTTATGCTTTCTGAACCAAAAGTAAATAATAATGCTGGGGTTTTTGTTCCAGAAGTTGTCCAAGAGCGAAAGGCGATTATTTTCCTTATGGAAAGTCAGGATCTGTTGAGATAGCAATTTTCATTGCCCACAGTGTGGTAAATATTTGTAATGGTGCATAATAGCTGCAATTATCTAGTGGCTATCTTATAGTATTGTGGTAGCTGCACTATAGTTACTGTATAAACATTGTAGGAGGAATTTTCATTATGAGTGCCTGTTTTCAGGTGCTTGTGATTTTCCAAAAAGTGGGGAAATTAATGCTTTGTTTGAAATTTCTTTTGTTTGTTCTACAGCCAAAAATGTGCTTTCTGAAAGTTTGCTGAAATTCTGTTTGGTTAGTTTTGTGTTAACAGTTCATGGAAAAAAAAGTTGAGATTTCATGCTTTGCTAGCATTTCCCAACACTTATATTTGCTATTGAAGACTCCAAAATTTGACTTATTTTAAAATGCCGCACTGGTCCTGGTATTAAAACATCGATGAAGTCAAATTCCTTTTCTGTGGCAAAAAGAGGGTGACTTACAAATCAGAGAAAGCCTATGCAAGTCCGGTAAAGTTTTATGGACACAAGTAAGCTAGCTGAGAAAATATAATTTGACTACCAGCAGCAATAGACCCACGTTGATATAAATAAAGGTCCTTTAGCCTGATGAGCTTTGCTGTGCACCTGCATATTGAATTGAGCACACCCTGTCATGATATTCAAATAAGCTGGAGCAGCAACTCATGAACCTGGAAGAAAAAGATATCCTACGTTTGCTGGCCTGTCTTGGAGCAGTATTTTAGCTCTGTAATCTGGTCTAGTCTGCCAGGAACTGCAATGATTCCTCTTGTTGCTATCCCAGTTAGGTTCACAGCACCAATCACTCCCCTTGCGGCAGTGATGGAGAAAAGGAAACTTCTACCTTAAGAAAGAAACCCACTAGCAAGCTAAAGCATTTTAACTGTTTTTCTCTAATGAACCTCTGTCAAGATGTAGGAAAATGTATCCAGCTCTCTTATCTGTACTCCTCTAAACTGGAGCTCAACCTGCACAAGTCAGTGGGACTTATTGCCAGACCCAGTGCTAATCTTTCACCATGGGGATGAATTTCATCATCGTGGAAATAATTCTTAAGCACATTTAAATTTTTATTGGCTAGCTTTTACAGACTGCATATGAAAGATGGAAGGTCTTAACTAGCAATCTGTTTGGTGCACTCACTGCTGTTGCTGGCTACTGCCTCCAAGACACTCGATCATCTCAAACACATGGCATTGCTTCTGGCTTCCCAGCTGCAGGGCTTTTTAATGGAGAGAGAGCTTTTCAAACTACTGAACGCTGAACAATTTCACTCAAGTCATTCTGCTATGCATGCGCTTCTAAGCACGTATATCTTTTCTGAGCTTTGTGATGCTGTCTCTGTGCCAGCTCTTCAGAGGAAACAAATACATGGTCACAGGAAGCAAATAAAAGTTGCCTGTCCCATCAGCAAGGCTTCCTGCTGCCAGTCTGCTGGGCATTATGACTCAAAACACACTCATTCAGCCTGCTGTGAAGGAAGTACTGAAATCTTATTTCTCACGCCAGCAGGAGAAATATATTTTGAAATAAAAGAGTTCATCCAAAGCCAGGTCACTACAGGGTGATCTCATTTTGTGGTCTTTTTAAAGAGTTTGGGTAGGAAATACACCACAGTTGTTTTTGTCTTAGATGTCTGACTTAGAAGTTGTCTGACTTGTTGCTGTGTTTTCTGGGCCTACCGTAGACTGTTATGCAGAATATTGCCTACAATGAGATAGCAATATTTATTCTCCTAATACAAGTGGCAAGCTTGAAGAGTAACTAGATTTGGAAAAGACAAAATTGGAGATGAGATTAGATAGCTCACATGCTGTCACTTCAGTGAAGTTCTATTGCCAACCATTATTCCTTGAGAGCTGTAATCCCACCAGATTGTGCCTGGATGCTCCATGCATGGGCAGAAGAGGCAATGTGCACTTCTTACATGGCAGCTGGCAATTAACAGAGCCTCATTCTGTAGCACAGTGTCTGAAGAAACAAGGAGCTGGGAGGAAAACAGAAACAATATAGGACTTCTCTAAGCATGTCATCTGTATTCATCACCTGCTGTACCACTTTGAAAACTTTGTGTTAAAGTTATAGAGACTGCCACTTAGACTGGTTATTAAAAAGGGCAATTCCATAAATAGAGGCAGTACTGCCATGCATAGAATGCAGTTACGCCTCTGAGCATGACCTTAGTATGTGCCAAAATGTGAATTCTCAGTCATTAGTTGCACTGGCTGCCGCAGCTTAGATTATGACTTCAGAGAACTTTGCAAATACAGTACTTTTACTATGTTCACAATCTACAGTAATCTGATTTTTCTCACCATTATCTCCTGAAACTGAAAAACTAACTCGGTGATGAGTTTCTAAGAAAAATGATATTCCAAATGCTCTTATTAAACTTATAAATTACACATATAACAGTCATCAACCTATAAAAAGGCCCACACCTTTTTTACTACTCTTCTGGTTGTCTTTAAATTTCCAATAAAATATCATTAATCCTATTTTTGTTTTCACAGAATATTTGACATCAATGTCTCCTGCATTTCATAAATACTGATGGCCTATGTGTTTATTATTGCAGTGGGAGATATTTATTGCCTTCAATACTGGAAATTGCAATGAGGTCAACACTTAAATGTATTCACGGTATCTCAGTTCTCTGATGTAATAAAGTTGCAGCATGTGAAAGCCAATGTCAACAGCCTGGTCTTTTCCTAATTTTTTTTGAAGAATTATTGTATGCTCAAATCCTTTGATACTACATTTTTCAACATTCAGTCCAAGAATAACTGCGGGGTAATCTACAGATTGAGGGGAAGTGGCCAAATAGTGACTACTGGCCATGTGCCACTTCTGAGCAGTTCAGTGCAGCTTCTACATATCTGTTGTATCACATAACCAACGGTCACCCTGTGCTGGCAGAGAAGGTATCACCTAGTCTAAATGCTGGGGAGGACAGGCGGCTGCAGCTGAAATACCTGCAGTGACATGGATGGTACTGAGGCTTAAGCTGAGCTCTCTTTCCCTGGCAAACTATTCCTGGACCTGCCCTGGACCTAGGTTTCAGATAGCTTCTGTTTGGTATGTCTTGCTTGTATTCAGATTTTGCAAGCTAGAGCACTGGATCAGAGAAGATGTTCAGCCTGAACAAGTGAGGGGGCTTGTTAGAACATTGCCCTTTTATGAATATATAGAGTCTCCCTATTGCTATTTTTTTTTTTTTTTATTTCCTCCCAGGACTTCCAGGATGTGTTGGATTTATGTTCACTATTCCCATGTGTCAAGCCATCAAGTCTTTAATGGATGCATTATAAAGGTGATCTGCAAGAGCACACTGCTCATGAATGGCATTTATGAAGTTCTGCATTCTAGTAAGGAGCAGGCTGCAGGACATCTGGAAATCCTAAGCAAATGTGCAAAATTCTTAAACTGTGCCAGGGCAAGATCTTGAGTGAAAAAACAAGGATGTCTTTGGAAAAAGCGAGAGGTATGATAGCATTAAATTCAACAATAAAATCTCATAGGTGAATAAAATAACATTGTTCTCTGCCTTTCTTGCTATGTAAAATATCTTTTTTATTCACCTGCCTTTTTATTCATAACCATGTCAAGTTCCTTTAAGATTATGGGATCATGGAGCTGGTGCAGGGGATGGAAGCTCCCTGGGGTACCTTGCATGCTGCATGAGTGAGGCTGCCGAGGGAGTCCCAGCTCAGAGCAGGGAGGCTGCAGTTTGCTGAGGGAAGGACCTGATGCAGTGGTGAGCTGCCAGGTGATCTTCAAAGGGAGCTGACAAACATCCTTGGGAACAGAGTGGACAGAGGCATTTTGATACAAATCTAAAATCCAACCTAAAATCCACTGGGTCTACTGCCATCTGACCTGGAAGCAAAATACCTGCAAAGATGCAGTGGGCCAGGGAAAGCTGTGTATAAAACCTTTCAATTTCTATTCCATCTCTTCCAGTCATTTTGAATTTCCTGTATTTGAAAAGTTAAGTATTCCAGTCTTTCTGGATATTTTGAGTTTTTAAGTGGTTTTGGTTTTCTTTGGGGAACTCATTATAAAAACAAGGTCTAAGCATATCCACCTCAAAGTTATGGCTGACTAACTGGGCCATTACATCACTCTCCTTCCCCTAAAGGAGTCATCCAAAGGGAGACCTTTGAAGGTGCAGATGTCTTTTAAGATTCTGGCTCTTAACAGTGTTCTGTGGATTGAAAATCTGCCTCTCGTATCTGAAGAAATGACCTGAAAAATGACTGCTTCTGTTGTACCACTTTGTGCTGAGCCAATGGCATTGCAATGACATTTAGTCCTGTGCCCATTTAACACAATATTATAACCATGATTTATATGGCATTGACTATAGAAACTCTGTAGCTGAAAACTAATGAGTTTCCTGGCTGTGGAGATAAACTCTTTGTATAACACATAGTTTGGATGTGGTAACAATCCTGTGACAGATCTTGTTTGTTCAATCTGACTCTTTCAACATCTGTTTCCTAGTGCTGTGATACCTTTGCTATGCAGAAATTTAAGGAAATTTCTGACATGGCTGTGAGATGGAGATTTTAGTCTCATTTTACAGGTGAGGAACTGAGGCGCTGGAAGACCTATTGAAGCATTCATGAAGTCTACAGCCAAGGTACAACTAAATTTAAGTTTCCCAGTCCAGTGCCTGACTTAAGACAAGTTTCCCTTCTATGTATTTATCTGCTTGATTAACAAAGCCAGTGTTTTGTTGTTAATATATTTTTGAACAAAGATAAATTTACTGCAATAACTGTAAGGTTGTGCTTTTATGATTTCAACACTTTATGTCAAATATTAACTGATAATTGCATAAATGTGCTGTGTCAAATACAAGACACACACAGAATCAATGGGGGGGACAAGTTATAGAGCACCCCACCCTTTCCTGTATTTGGCATATTACATGTTCACACAGTACTAATTATGCTTGAACACCCAAAGGCTGTCTCCATGTCCTTAACGAATTATTTTAATTTCAAATGGAAAAACTGTGGGCTGTATCTTTATGCCTGAAAAAGATACCTGTCTGGATAACTGACTTGGAAGGTCATAATCAAAACCTACTGTGAAGATTCAGAAAGGAATCAATAAAGCTACTACCTCTATTAGCTGATCATTAAAAGTATTTGTAAGTATTTGGCAATTTCTGTTTGTTTTACAAACCACTTCCTTAGTGATTTGCAGAAGGAAGCAAGATGTCTTCATAATTTCTCTTAATCTAGTTAGCAGGAAGCAGGACTTATGCTTTTGTCAAAGAGGATTTAAAAAAAACATGAATACATACCAGAATTTAAAAATAAGGTAGTTGCCACTGAGATACCACATGTCATCTGATTTGTTCTTCAGAATGCCTCTGAAATCAAGGGAAATGATCTGTTGCTCTACATTGTCATTAGTGATTTTATCAGATTATGTGATGACATGGGAACCAAGAATAATTTTGCAGTTGAACCATTGTCAAGTGTATATATTCTAAGTGTGCCCAGTTCCTTAAACAAATGTAGTATTTTGCATTTCTGTAAAATACTTAAAATCACTGGAAAGTAAATATAAATAGCACTATGTGTGTTTTTAATACATCCAACAAGCAACCTGGTCAGATGAGCTGCCACTTCATAAGCACCAACTTATGTGTAACAATTACAACACATAAACTGCATGTCCACCGTGAGGGTGAGACTAGCCCAAGGCCGTAACCTCTTTGCATGGGTTTATTTTATCCAGAGAGAGCAGTAAAAAAGTAAATTGTGTACTTCAGCTGAAAAACCATGTTGGATGGCAAGAATTCTTTTAACAACTGAAGCAAAGGGACAATTGAAGGCTTGGGTTCAGGGAAACTGCAAGGGTCTCCAGCAACTATCATCTCTCTATTCCTAATCTCATGTTTTAACTAGGAAACGATCTATCTTTCATAGCACAAACTCAGCAGTTTAAACAGATTTTGATATTGACTGATGTCCAGTTTTTACCATAAAAGCATAATTTCAGATTAGGTCAGAAACCCAGGTTTCATGGTTTCAAATAGATTGTAGTAAATAAATATAGGCAATAATAATGAATGTAATGTAGTAAATAAATATAGGCAATAATAATAATTATTATTATTATTAATAATAATAATAATAATAATGAAAAGGCTTGCCAGAAAACTGTTATTCTCTTGATTATTAATTTTTCCTATAAACACTTTTTTTTTTCCCTGTAAGAAATTACTGTTGTGTGTGCAGAAATATTTATGATAAGCAAACGATAGGAAAATAAAGATACTTTTTCTGTGGATTTGCATTTAAAACTTGGAAGCATTTCGTATATACCTTTATACTCTCTCATTCCAGCCCACTTGACAAAACAACTCTTTCAATTTTAACTTCTGATATAGGAAGACCATACATTTTTTTTGCTTTTAAGGAAACTTTTCTAAACCTGTTTCATAGGTTATAGCATTATTAAAGCTATATTTTACCTAAGTTACTTAAGTACAGTTCCAGAAGAGTGATAAGTTGATCAAGCAGGTCAGCACTCCTGCCCAGCTTGGTGTCATCTGCAAACTTACTGAGGGTGCACTCGATCCCCTCATCCAGATC
>JAVJGJ010000014.1:100754415-100779896 GCA_035590215.1 Microhierax caerulescens
TACAAGTGGCCTTGGCCCATCGATCCAGCCTGTCCAGATCCCTCTGCAGAGCCTCCCTGCCCTCCAGCAGGTCAGCACTCCTGCCCAGCTTGGTGTCATCTGCAAACTTACTGAGGGTGCACTCGATCCCCTCATCCAGATCATTGATAAAGATATCAAACAGGACTGGCCCCAGTACTGAGCCCTGGGGAACACCAGTTGTGACTGGCCACCAGCTGGATGTAACTCCATTCACCACAATGCTTTGGGCTTGACCATCCAGCCAGCTTTTTCCCCAGCACAGAGTGCACCCACCCAAGCCATGAGCAGCCAGTTTCTCCAGCAGAATGCTGTGGGAGGTGATGTCAAAGGCTTTGCTAAGGTCCAGGTAGACAGCATCCACAGCCTTTCCCTCATCCACTAGGCAGGTCATCTTGTCATAGAAGATCAGGTTCATCAAGCAGGACCTGCCCTTCACAACCCCGTGCTGTCTGGCCCTGATCCCCTGGTTGCCCTGTACACGCTGTGTGATGGCACTCAGGATGATCTGCTCCGTAACCTTCCCTGGCACTGAGGTCAGGCTGACAGCCCTGTACTTCCCTGGATCTTCCTTCCAGCCCTTCTTGTAGGTGGCCGTCACACTGGATAACCTCCAGTCAACTGGGACATCCCTGGTAAGCCAGGACTGCTGAGAAATGACGGAGAGCGGCCTGGTGAGCTCCTCCACCAGCTCCCCCAGTACCCTCGAGTGGATCCCATCCAGCCCCACAGACTGTGTGTGTCTACATGGAGCAGCAGGTCACTGACCATCTCCTCCCAGATTATGGGAGGAAATGTTATTATACTGGACGAGCCAAGTTCTTCTAGTTTCGTTTTGTAAGATGGCTTTACAAGGTAACTTGTCATCCTAGCCACCTGTGCCATAGATGTTATTTCTGAGTTTTTCTTTCAGATGCTGTGTACAAGTCCAATTAGTGGTAGACCTTTTTGATGCTTTAGCAATGTTGTTTTACATAATCCAAAATAAACTGCTTCAGGGATAAAATAACATATTGCATCATTGTTCAAACCTGAAAGGATATAAAAGACAATAACTCTTCTTCCTTCCCTCCTGACCTATGCCTCAAAATAACTGCTGTGTATTTCAGTGACCAATAAACACTGGAAAGAAACAGAAATGTATTTAAAAGAGGGAGCTTACGGTTTGTTACTTATGTGCTCGGTAAGCAGCATAGTCTGAAATAAGAGCAGAAAAAATATTTTTTATCTGGAAACCATCCAGACAGGATATGATGTAAACAAGTGAGAGCTGAGAAAATGAAAGTAAATATTGCCAGCATTTCCCATTTCCTCTCTCCCCTTCGTGCTTTCAGCACTTACATGCCTTCCTGGGAACACACAAGAAAGACAGGACAATGGTTCTTCTACTTTCTTTTTCTGTGTCCATTTGATTATTGCAGTTCTCCTGCACCTCCTCTGTTAGCTGCTTTCATGCAATTAAGTGCAAATCTGCAATCTCTACATTGACAAAATACCCTGTTTCTCAGTAAAATTAGTGAAGGTTCCTGAATTTTAAACCACAGAATGAATGCATGCTTAAGAATAGTTAAGCAAATGTGAGAGCAATGCAGCCGTTAAGTGTATAAAAAGAAACGGTTTCACCCTGGTTTTTAAATTACAAAAGGTTAATTGATAAGCTAGCAAGTTGATCCTTTACATGCCAGAAAAAGGGCATGACAGTTTAAGGTAGACCTGCTGCTGACTACAGATTAGTGCAGACCAGACTGAAGGACTTCAAGCCAGCTTGGTTGCAGATGGGTTGTAGTTGGTGAGAACACAGGATGGGTTGCAGGCTTGCCCAAAGAAACTAGGTTAAGCTGAAGGATTTGTTTGTCCTGAGCTCCATAGTAGCCTAGCTGCTTGTACCCCAATACAATTTTAAAGTTAGTTCATGTATTTTTCTGTCATTAGACTGTAGATAATCATTTCTTGATATTGGATTTCCTTGACTTTCTTTTGCTCATATACATGGTCTTGAATGTACTGTTATATTACTGCCGCTCACTGAGCTGTAAGAAAGTGAAATTATTTTAAATGTCAAGTTTAGTCTGAATGATATCAATTTTGGTCTTAAACAAGAATACCTAGAACTACTCCACTTCAGTTTTTCAGTTTCTACTTCACTTCATAGTAGACTTGCAGCAAAATAATCCAAGACATGCTTGAATACTCTTAAATGTTATTGGGTTTTGGTTTCTTCCAGTAACATAACATTAAGTTGCTGTAAGAATATAGTAATGTAATGTTAGAATAAGACTGTAAAAAAACAGGACCCTTGCATAGTTTTAAATGTCTCAGAGCTATGAGTGATTTTTGTTTTCTGGTGTCAAATTATCCATGATACAAACACTACCAATAACTCTAGAAATGTTTTTGTATGCTGTTTAAAGCCTTTTTATATTGTTTGAAAATCTAAATGTATCTAAAATGTAAAGTAATGGATCAAGTGAAATAATTAGATACAATGTAAATATCCTATATAAACAAAAAACTTAATTGACAGTGTTGTGTCAGCTTCATATTTGGATGTCAAGAACAGCTATTCAAGAGTGTATTCCAATTTTTACTCAGTTTTCCATGGTTATTGAAGCTTAAAGCTAAAATATTACCAGTGTTATCAAGGAAAACAATTAAGGTTATTTAAAATTTATCACAAGTAATAAGTTTTTTTGGTAAAAGAATAATGCATTTCATTATTTTTTTTTGTCAGAAATAGGCTCAATTTTAAAACAGAATTATAAGAATTTGGATTTTCTACTAGCAGTCATTTGAATCCCCTGACTCTTACAGGAATTTAAGTACAAAAATTTAAAGAAGCCAAACATTTCATTTACATAGGCTAAATTTCAAAATTGATGACCTTCGTTTTCAGCTGTGCAAACCACAATCTTCGTTCAGGCTCATGTTTCTTAAAATAACTTGGGCTTTTGCCTTTTAGAGTTTCAGAACTGTAATCCAGCAGCCGCGTTGTTTTTGCAAGAAAACTCCATGCAGTGAGTGCCCTATGCAGTGTCAGTCAAACTGATGCAAAGTTTAGACACTGTGGCTCTTGGATTGAGGTTGGAGGTGACCTGTTCAAATGAAATTGTAGCAACATACCCTCAAGAATGAAGCAAGCAGCCAGGCTGTCTGAGTGTGGGTGAAATCTGATGAATTATATGCTTCTTGGATTCCCTCCAGGAGCTCAGTCAGTGTCAGTGTAATTTGTAAGGGCTGCAAATTCTAGAAGGAACAACACATTATGTGCAATGTGTGTACTTTGCATTCAAAGAAGCTGGGAATGCATGAGCATTTTCTGTAGATGAAATCAGCAGGATTTAGTTTCTAAAGAAATAAAGTCCTCTGAACACTTTGCTTTGTTATACGTCTTCTGTTAAAGTGAATGAACTTACCGTGTTTAAAATAACCTGTTTGATTGTGTCAAACTACTGTAGCAGTATGCAAAAAAAACATTTCAAAAACCTGCAGTCACTGGGACCTGTGTTTGCCCTGCTTGTGGAGTTATCAAAAGCACTTGTTGGCACAAGTAGTGACTATGTTAGCGTGTAAGTCAGGTGCAGATCCATGCTCCTGCAAACAGGAGCTTAGCCCCTGCACTGTCATAGACATTGTCCGTGGGTGGCCACCCTCTGTTGTCCTGCTTGGTATCAGAATGCCCCTGCAGGGTTACAAGGCTGTGTAATTGCATGAAAACATTTGACAAGTGTGTCCAGAGAAGTAGTGAAACAGGTACAGCAGTAGGATTTCTACTTTCTTTGTCTCTGGACTTCTGTTGAAGTAAGTGTATCTGGAGTAGGATGGCAGCAAGAAGTCAGTATGAATGTGGAAGTAATAGGCTGGTGATGCTACAGGAAGGTGCTTGGGACTGTGGTTGTACCTGATGAGGGCTATTCTTCTTAAAATTTACTCAGGAACAGGACTTTCTGCAGAAGCTCTTGGGTTGCTGGCAAAGAACAGCAAAGTGGACAAATATCACAGGAGGCCGACAATAAACAGCCCTGAGAAAGGTGGACTTGCTTCAATATTACAACCACATGGTGTGGACCAGATTTTGGTCACAGCAACAGACAGCGCTTTTGGATATTGCTAACATGGTAAATACAAATATTTTGTGGTAGCGCCTAGAATGGTGTTTTTCCACATAACAGCAGGAACTCATATTAGACAACTGTCATGTTTGAATAAGTTTCCATGATTTATCATACAAAGCAGACAAAGAGCTCATGGAAAGGAAAATCATAGCTAAGCATCAACCAATGATGAAAATTGTCACCTATCTGTATAATTAAGCATAGTAGTAAGTGAAAGAATACAAATCAGAATAAACTTTTTATCTAGTCTCATATGTATTTATGTAACTGGCCTCTTTTTCTGCATCTTTTCAATGAAATCATAATCCTGTAACAGAGGATTGAGCAGCAATGTGAAAACTACCACACAGGTGCTTGAGATGGTGGTGGTGTGGGGGGGCAGGGGTGTGTGTGTACTTCTCTGGTGTTCCAGAAAAAGTTCCCAGCCATGCAGATGAGACAAACTTGTTTCATGGGAGATAACTACAGAAGTTGAATCCCACAGCAAAACCTTTAAATTTGACTTAGGAGGTGGGAGAAATAAAACTTACTCACCTGCATTTTTATGAAATTAGGTTTACATGCTTTTCAGAGAAAGCTAGCTTTTCAATTTTTGGAGAAATGACCCAAAAAAGAGGAAAAAGCACTCTGAGGCTGTTTAGCCTTTCCACTGCCTTCTCTTCATACATCAAAGTTGGTGGGCTTGTGTGACAAGAAACTTTTCACACAGAAAAAGGTTTTAAAGGCTATCCTCTTTTTTACAGATTTTTTATATTCCTTGAAGGTTTTACTTTTGAATGAAGCAATATGCAAATGTATGGATTTGGTCTCAACTCTTCAAAAATGTGTATCTGTTGCAATGTGTTATGGTAGTGTACTACAGTATTAATTTAGAATAGAACAGAACAGAACGGAACAGAATAGAATATTTCAGGTGGAAGGGACCTACAATGATCATCTAGTCCAACTGCCTGAACAATTCAGGGCTGACCAAAAGTTTAAAGCATCTTATATATTAGGGCATTGCCCAAACACCTCCTAAACTCCGCCAGGCTTGGGGCATTGACCACCTCTCTAGGAAGCCTGTTGCAGTGTCTGACCACTCTCAGTAAAGAAATGCTTCCTACTGTCTGGCCTAAACCTCCCCTGGTGCATCTCTGAACCGTTCCCTTGTGTCCTACCACTGAATGCCAGGGAGAAGAACTCAGCACGTCTCTCTCTGCTTCCCTCAGGATGCTGTGGAGAGATGACTTCTTAAAGGACATTGAGCCTAATTTAGCATGGCTGCTTGACTGCATTTCTTTGTCTACATTGTTTAAACTTGTTTTAAAAATTACTGTCAATGAAAACTGGTATGCTGGAAATTATATTGGTGGTGATACTATCTTTACTTCCAGTTGCACCTCATGCAAGCACAAATTACTGGCCAAATGTCCTCATTTCCAACAAAGAACCAATAGATTTTGTCATCCTCTTCCTTTCCCTCACCTCAGCTACAATGTGACTTCCCCAAAAAATGTTTTCTTACTGGCATTTCTCCTTGTTTCTCTGTTCTCCATCTCTCCTGCAGGTTGTCTAAACTTGAGAATATTTGTTCCAGCTGCACGGTAAAGAGTAATTTTTTTGAGTACTAACAAATCAGCCCTCACATTTCTCTTACTAACAGAGAGGTCATATTATCCAATTGTCCTAGGGGTGTTTCATTTCAATATCAGACAATGTTTAGCTGATGCACATAATTACTTTTCCTGCATGTAAAAACAAGAACTAAATTTAAACACAGGTTGCGTATCCATTTTCTGTAAGCTTTTTTAATCAGCAGTTAATGAAACAACCTGTCATCAGACAGCTGTACTGCTGAAATGACATAAAAAACAAATCCATGGAGTAAGTTTGTTTGTAGACTTTCACCGAAGTTTGGAGCTAGCGGTGATTTGTTGTTTTTTCTGCAGTTTAACCTTGTTTGGTCTAGCTGGAAATGTGGCAGTAGTGATGTCAGTATTTGCCAAGAGCTATACTTTTACAGGAAACAGTAATAGACATCATTCAAGGTTTTGACAAGATTTCACACAGCATAGCAGGGCAATCCAGCACAAATTCATCATAATAAAAGCCTTCCATGCCCATTTTGGGTGATGTGCTCATAACCTTACAGATGTGGTCCATCTGTAGCTGAATGAAACTATTCAGTTCCTGCTTTGCTTGAAATGCTTGAACACTGTGACAAATGTCTATTAAAATGGTTTGCTGCTAACGTGGATTTAGACACATTAAAATATCAACACCATGTAATACAGCATAGCTTAAGGTTACAAGGCTTTAAAAAGCACAGAATCGAGTATAGTAATTTTCACAATTTTTTTTCCCCCCAAACATGTGACAGGTAGGATTCTTCCACTACATGATGTAGAAGAGAAAAGGGGGAAAGAGGCTGAAGGGTTCCTGAGCTACTCAAAATGGAAAGGAGTGATCTGGCCCTGTTTTATTTGCAAAAGTTCAAATGTACGTTCACCTCCACTGGGTTGGTGGAAAGATGTGTGGTCCCAGGCTGCCGCGTAGTTCAGGGCCTTTGTGGTTCCCATGGGTTCTCTCAGAACTGTGTGGCAGCCTCATAGGAATCCTTTTCACCTGGTACAATGGTGACCACTGACCTGTGTATAAGAACTTCTCACTCCACTTCCTTGTTCCTCAGGATATTGTGTGACCTCCAAGCCTTCCCATTGCCTTTGTTTTCTTCCTTTCAGGCACTTTCTAGGCAAACTGCTAACACTTATGAAAGCAGATGCTTCAGGTGTACCTGTCCATAAAAAGCATTTTACTTATAATTTCCTCCCCCACCTTGGTCTTTACATTCCTTGGCATCTGTTTTTTATTTGGGGGGTGTGTGTGTGTGTGTATGGGGATATTGGGCTTTGGGAGTTTTTTTGTTTGCTTGGGTTTTTTTTTTTTTCTTCTTCTTCTCTGATGTGGCAAGCTGAACTAGAATTATTGTCTTCTCTTTTCAGCGTGCTAGGTAATATCCTGTGGCTTTTGGCCTGCAGTACATATCATTTGATGATCACAAGCTTAAAATCTATCATCCTGATTCTTGTGCAAAATACAACAGTTCCATTGATGTTTTTAGGAAATGTGCTTCAAGTGGTGAACACACAAACTTATATCAATACAGATTAGCTCACTACATAGAAATCTTTTTCAAAAAGAAGACAATTAGAGCAAAGAAAGGAAATGACCTGAGTAAAGAATGAACCTTGTAGGACCAAATAATCTTTCTGTGTCTCAAATAATGGCAATGAATTACACCAAAAGTGAAAATAGACCTATGTGCAGAATCTAGTCTACATTTAGTGTTTACTGTAGGTTCACATGCTCTGTTTTTTCACTGTATGAAGTCAAATTGCATTCAGTAATGTTCTAAGAAATGTTAAATACTGACATATAGTCTGCAGATTGTAAAAGAGCATCATCCTCTTTCTCCTCTTTTTCTCCACCTACTTCAGCAACGGTGTTTGCAACATGCATGTAGGTTTTAGAAAGGTTAAAACCAAAACTGCCCTTATTAACTATGGCTCTGCTGATTCTGAATCTTCAGAGATTACATTTTTTATTTAAGCAACATTTTAAGTAAGATTCCCACATTTCTACCACTGTTTTATACTAATTCTTTGCTTTGCAAATTATATGAAATAGTGACATCTGTCTTACGTCACTTTTTCTCTTATACTCCATATGGAAATGAACATGGTGAGAAGTGTTTTGATTTTGAGAGGCTACTGGTCCATACTGTTATTGCATTTGTGTTAGCACAGGCTAGGTCTTGTACTCAGGGCGGGAAAGGGTGAGGCCTGTGTTGAAGGTTTACTCCTGTTGGGAGGCTTATTTCAGGATCTTACCAGTTCCCTCAAAGTTCAATCTTCTGCAAAGAGCATTTTAATACCTGAGAAAGGTTGACTGTTAATGTCTGTGTCATAGTGGATCTTCAAATGTATCTTTAGTTTTCCTGGGCTCAGGCCATGAAGCTAAGAACTGAGCCTTACCCTGGAAAGCTGGCACAGCTCTAATGTGCTAGGAATAGCCTCTGCCATTGAAAGGAAGCTTTATGTTACAGTCCATCTGGGGACAGGTAAGACCGACAGTAATTTCTGAAGGTACTGTTTCGGGATGGATATGGGTGAAATCCTTAGCTTTATAGGAAAGGTTACCATTGGTATAGATGTCCAGTTCTTCTAAGCTGGTTGTGGTATCAAGTACTTCATGTCCTCAAGAAACCCATTTATTTTATCTCCTGTGTTGTGCACTAAGGAAGTGTGTCTGTAACTGGTCCTCTTTCATGTCTCTGGGATTGTGCACAGTCTTGTGCCAATTCCATCACTGCCATCACCCAGCACTGTGTGAGACAGTGCAGTCTCCAGAAGATAGTCTAGCATATGAAGCCAGTGGACATAGTGCTATCAAGTCTTTGCAGTACAGAAAAAAAAATAAAATAAAATATCTGAAGTTGTATTTTATTATTGACTGTTTTTACATTAAAGTGCTGGAGCTGAAACTTCAGGCCATCAACTAATTCCCAAGATTCTGAAGTTGTCATGTCACAAGTTCACTGTGGAAGCTTCTTTGACAGTAAGCTTGAAGCACTAAGAGAAGTGATAATGTATGCCATATGGTTGCATAAGACAGCTTTTACATCAACTGTGCTAGCAATTCCAAGGGCTGCTGTAGCCCTCAGTTTTTTTCATATTATTTCATTTACTTGCTTTTTGATAGTGCTACAGAAAAGTGATACCAAAAGCGTCACTAGAAGTCAAAACATAGTTTTTTATTTTATATGGTAAAAGCACAACAATCTGTTACAGTTGCATTAAAATGGAGTTGCTGCAACTTTGTAAAGATGACCATGCAATCAGAACTTTTTGCTGACAGTGATTTTTTAAGCAACCAAATTTGCTAAACGTACAAAATGCAGGCAGATCACTCTTCAAATGTTTTGACCTACTTTCCCCTTGAACACATTCCAAAATAATAGTAATAAAAAATAACTATGGAGAGAGCAGATTACATAGCTCTACAATTTCACTGATGGGAATGTGAATGCCATTAAAGTAAAAGTGCTTCCTGCTGGCAGACCAACTATGTATTTGTGTGGTTGTAACTCCTCAGAACTCATTCAGATTTTGGGAGAGAGACAAGGCCAGGGAAGGACACTTATGCTGACTTAAACAGCGTCCTTTCAATTTAGTGGGCTCTTCTATTGTGTTTCTCTGAATTCATCTGTGTAAAAATGCACAGCATGGAATCTAGGTTGTTTTTTTTTTTTTAAGTAGAGTCCAGTTTTCATTTTCACATGGTTTAAGCTAAATTCAAAAAGCCTTTTTCTTAGAATAGTTTATAGTTTTAACTGGTTAATCAGTCATTACTGATTAACTTGCATATTTTCATACAGATGTTGTCCTGTACATTCAAATTTTTGATGCTTTAAGAAAAATAATGACATAATTCTGCTGGACTTCTCCCTCTGTTTTGTCTTTTCCATTTCAAAGTATTTCCTTATGTAGAGGGTGGGGTGTGTGGGAAGAGGAGAGAGGGAAGGTCTGTGTATGCTCAGATGTGTGTTTAAAAAGCTATAGCCTGTTTTTCAAGCCCTACATTTCGAGCCCATGAGAGGTAGAGACAGGCTGACTTTGTCAGTTCTGAAAATATTGAAGAACCCTGCTTTATTGGCGGTTATTAATGAGCTTTAAAAAGAGGAGAGGGAGTTGACAGGAAGAATTAATCCCTCCCAGTCCAAAACAAAAACTCAGAATGCTGCATTTCCTTCCTTTCAGCATCATACAAATTGTATAGTTTTAGCATTCCTCCCTTGGTTTACCTCCCCTTGCTCCTCAGGAGAGTTATTCTGTAATTTCCAGTAGGAAGATGATTTGCATAAACCAATTCCTATTCATGATTAGATTCAGGAAATTAGAATTATAATCTGATGTTGTTTTGCTTTTGTCCTGGAAGTTGTTAAAATGAGTCATCTGGCAACCTCTAGTCCCATTTCTAACCATATATAGACATGCATGGGACTAAAAATGAAGGTGAGTTTGGGTACTTGAGAAATTCAACACAGTCAATTTATTCCTAGGATTTTAATTTTGCAAAGCAGTTAGACACTGAAAAGTAATTGCACACTGTTAAATGCTTTGTCTAAGTAGGGTCTATGTGAGCTAGGAGTTGTCCTATAAACTTGATATATATTTGGAACAGGAGATCGAAAGAGAGTAAAAAGTAAATTATGGAAGGAAGATATACATATGCATAAGCAGTACTGTTGTAGCTCTTCCACTGAACTAATTTTCCACACGCTGTGTGAGTCCCTGCACTTCCCTCCAGTCAACAAGTAGTTCTTCTGACCTTAATTCAAAAGAATTCTCTATTCAGCAGAAATGGTATTTTTTTGCCTTTTGGTATCATAAATCGTGGTTATTGTATTACATGACTAAAGAAATACCTCCTGCCAGCATCAGAGGGCAGGCTTCTCAAAATAAGCACACGCACTGCTGGGCTTGGTTTCCTTCTTTCTCTTGTCTTGTATGACTGATCTCCTTTAAACCTTCTCCTCTGAACCAGACTCAAGAGGTACAACTCAATTCTGGGGATGATGTATGCAAATCAATAGTTAGTGGTTTACATTTCCTTCTCTCTTTGGTTTGAAACAAATGGCAAACTGCAAAATCATCTTTTCAAAATCAGCAATTTCCTTTCTATAAGTAAGGCTGCTTAAAGGACAGCAGTTTCAACCAGTGAGTGAATATTTCCCACAGGAACAAACGTGAGAGAAAGTTGTGCAACATCTGCCATAGTGTTTTAATTTTTAGAACATGTCTAAATAGGAAAAAACATTTAGGCTAGGAGCCAAAGTCCAAGATCTTCTTTTGGTTGCTGTTAGGTATTTTGTAATTAATGTATAGTTTTGTGTCATGCTCAATCTGTGTTTTATAACAGCTACAGTTTATAATACCAATATTTACCATATTTGAGGATTAGCTTAATCAAATGCAGCAAAGCTTAAAATAGGAATCGCAACCTCCATTTGTATCTGAACTTTTATTAAATTGTGTAAAGTTGGCTCACGGAGCAGAGCTAACTAGAAAGTCAGGTACCCTGATGGGCTATGTGTTCCTAGCCTGCCTGCCTTTGCCATACTCTGTAGAGATGATCGTGGTGGACCTTGCCTTCAGGATGGAGGATATGCAGGCTGGGATGATGGAAAGGCTGGGATGATCTGGAAGTCTTTAAAATTAAAGAAATGAAGAAGAATAAAAAGTTTAAATGATTCTAAGCCTGAAGGAAGCGAGGAGTTTTGAGCCCTGGGCCCCCTCACCCCTTCCCTTAGATGTCCCTCCGCTCAGCCAGCCCCTTTCCCCAGCCCTGCTGCACGTGAAGCTGGGTGTCTTGGTGAGGCTGCAGAGCTGGCGCCTGCTCCTGGGGTGCAGGGAAGCCATGGATGGTTAAACTGTCTGCATCTGTAGCCAGAAATAGGGAAATAATGACATTCCAAGTGGGAAGAGAGCCACTGTGCCAGCTGCGTTTCTGTGTGATCTTACTGGTTTCATTGTGATCTTACTGGTGTGCAGTGAAACCACTCTTCTCCATTTGTAGGTGCTTTATTCCTACAGCAATGAGGTCTGACAACTTGAGAAAATACAGTAGTGAGGCAAAACTAAACTATGGTTTGGCACAAGAAGTCACTGAGCAGTGGGGTAGGAGTAGATGGGCTGTTATCTGTCATTGCTCCAAGATGTTTTAAAAAAGTTTGTAGTCAAAAGCTTGTTATGGTAAGCAGCTGTTGCACCCGACTGTTAAATCTCAGATAAATGTCCTAGTACCTCTGAACCAAATACAAAGCCAAACTGGCTGACCCTTTAGTCCTCAGTGTCTGCAACTTGCTCTGCGGAGCCACGTTTCAAATATGCAGATACTCACTGGAGAAGGGAATGCTAAGCTCTGCAGGTGAGCCTCAGATACCTGCTGTCTTGATCTCTTAATTCTTGGTTAACGCGCAGGAGTTTGATGAACTATTCATCCCCATGCTCAGCACTGAATTTTGCTTCCTGCTTTTGGTATTCTGTTCATCTCCAAACACTATGGAGCAGGATGTGGGTAATAACCGCGCAGAAAGGGATGCTTTAGTTTTCGATTATTTTTAGTTTAGTTTCTCTATAGTGCTTAGTTTTGACATTTAAAGACATGACAAAATTAACAAGATTGCATTTGTCTTCTTCATCCTCTGCAACAAGTTTGATGTTTTTAAATCACCACTCTGGCAAGCTTGGTCAGAGGGCTAGCTGAAAGTGGAACAATGACACACATTTGGTGAGAAGAAGGCAAGTATTAGTATGCTAATGTGAAATACTGTTTAACACACAACACCACCCCACACCCCCTGTTTATAAAAGCTCATATGTAGTTAAGTGTTTAGAACTGGACACACATTTTATATTACACATACAAGGTCAGACTTTCCTTTCATTTACCTCCCTTTAAAACCAGAAATGTTTAATTCATGTGAATCAAAGGTCATTTGTGGTGAACCTTTCCAGTGCTGGCTTGGTATCTTCTCTACAATATTTTTCACGCTGTAATAGGGTTTGCTGTTCAGATGAATTGATGGGTACAAGCTAGTATTTTAATAACAACAAAAGTAAACCCAGAAAACCTCTCTTCCCTGTAAAATTCTTCTACAGCCTTACCAAGGTTCCCAAATAATGTAAATAAAGCTATGCTGAATATAAGGATCTAAATTTTTGTTTTCAGTGACTCTTCTATTTAGATGTCTTATAACTTTAAGAAAAAAAGTTTGATAATTTTCTGCTAGTGAGACAGAATTCTGGTATTTTCTTTCTTATTAAAATAAAAGAATTCTCATGAGAAAAAAGAGCTCTACCTGTGAGATACAATTCCCATTTCTCATATTTTACCTTCTAAATGTCACTTTCTTTTTGTAATGAATTGGGCAGGAAACTCTGCCCTTTCCTTTGAATGACTCATGATGTAATGTACTTACAGATTAGAAACACAATTTGAATAACGTACTATATGGCATTAAGTGAGGTTTTGCCTATTCTATCACGTTTATCCTAGTGGAAACCTAGCACTACATCACTTGTGCTGATGTTAGGGTGTTCTAGATCGTTAGTGCAGAAAAGTTTTTTGAAGACTGTATGTAGGTGCACTTTTCCTTCATGTTAGGAATGTGCTTTTATTGTGTGAAAACTTTAAATTCATTTACCTGCAAATGTAATTGGTAAAAATTGAGACTAAAAAGCACCTTATTAATGTCTAATCTGTAGCTCTCAAAGAAGTCCAAATGACATACATTGATTTTAATACAGAAAAGATCTTATCTGGCTGATCTGGAATTTAATATTCATAATATTTGCAGTATTGAGTGAGATTCTTTAGTAAACTTGGTGAAAAAAAGAACTCTACCATCAGACAAAAGTATGAATGTCTCATTCATTGCTACTTTGCATACTCTGTTCTCTTTTAAGCCATCAAGAGGCCATTTAAGTGGTATTTTATTTCAGAAGCATGTTTCACATTATGGGCTTCTGGTGCCCCACCAATATCAGATAGAAAGGACGAAGTCACAGGTTTGATGCCCATAGAAATGGCAACACACCTGTATGTGAAGTCTTCATCTTCCGTACTGATTCTATTTGCTCATGCTAAGGATATATCTAGGAGATCTGACCATGGGAGAACTGTTGGCGGCAGCTAACTGTGGCTAATTTATGTGGCCAATTTGTCTTACAACAAGCAGTAGAAGAAGGTCTTTCCCTGACAAGAATTCAGAAAAAGAGGAGTCCAACTACATCACTTGAATTTTCCTATGGAGTTAGAAGTTGAGCCTCAGAAGAGCTTTTAGTCAAGTTAGTTATCTCAAACTTGAGATTCTGCCCATGTAAATTTCTCTGCTCTCTCGATAGGTAAATACATGGCCACTGCCTTTGGAATTAACCCCCTCCAGCAGAGGCTGTTATTTTGAGAAAGGGAAAGGGAAAGCAAGCAAAAAAGGGTAATAGAGAACTACAGCAGCCTTTAGTTAGGTCAGAAATGGGTGGGTATTTTTGGTCTATGGAAAAGTTCCCTGTCCTGTGGAAGACATTCCCACTGAATGGAAAACCCTGCTCCGTTCTCTTCCTTTCTCCACATGGGGTTTGTCTGTCAGCCCTTCAGCTGGGCATTCTACCGCACCTAGTGCCTTCACACCCTCTGTCAAACGAGCGCAGCTGCCATCTCCCCCACTGCTAATACCTATAATCGTTCCTGTATCTCAAAAGAGCTCTTGAAAAGAGCAAAAGGAAGACCTGCCATTACCTTAAGCGAGAGCAACATTACTCACTGAGGTTAAAAGTAGATCTGTGGCAATACCAACTACAGCAGAGGCTTCAAAGGAGCAGACTTCAAACAGAACTTTGAACTGTTTTAATTGACAGTCATGCAATTTGTTTTCCTACTGTAGCAATACCCAAAGAGGGAACATTATCTTTCCTATAGTCCTTAGTGAAGTGAAATTTTAGAGTTCCTGGGCATGATCCAGTTCCTGAACATCTGATGCCATTTGAGATGCCCTAGGGACCTCCCTGGCTCCAGCTGCCAGTTCAAAAGGGCATGGGTCTCCTGGGGGTTTTGTCTCATATCTGCCACCAGCTTGCTAAAATCTCAGATCCTTTGTACATCTCACATGACGTCTGATGCCCTTGTTAAGGCAGCCAAACTGAGCTAGCCATATGTGTTAATAGATACAAACCTAATTAACATCTTCCTTAACTCCACATGGAATAATTCGGGTTTGGATTTGAGCTTTTACAACAAAATAATCTTCGAAATTGATACACTGTTTTTTTCTTAATGTTTTTGGTAGCTTAATTTTTATGCAATGCAGATATAAATCTCTTCATCAATTCCTATTTAGCTTTTGTGATTTGCCATGAACCATAAATTATTGATATGATTTTTTTCAGTTTTGAAATGCATAAATAGCCAAAGTTTTGATTGACTTACTGTGGTACTTTTATTATGTCCTTGTCAAATATTAACTTGCAATACCTTCACTGGGACAGCCAATAGCTTTAATGCACAAACGTTTATGATATGTGAAATTAAGCTGAAGGGCTGTGATACATGATTAATGTACATAAATTCAAATGTTTCTGCAAACTAAACTTTATTTCTGGAAAAACAGGACAGGAGACAAGAGTCACACACTAATTAAATTTAATTAATTAAACCATTTAATTAAATTTATTTTAACCATTATTTAACCATTATTTAACCATTTAATTAAATGTAATACACTGGAAAAAAGGGTGTTTATGACTTGTTACTGAGGAGTAAGGGAAAGATAATCTTATGGTTAAAGTTACTGGCCTCCTTGTCATGATTTACTTAGTTTAAATTATAAATGTACTCCAAGCTCCTCTGTCATGATAAACAACTGCCATGCTAAACACTTGCACATTTGCAGGACTTGTACCTTGGAAATACTACTGCATGTTCACTATTTTTTCTGAAGTGTATATCAGGTTGGTTCATACTTTTTCCACAGATTAGCATATCTGTTGTCTTACAGGGTCAAATGCCTTTAAGACTTGGAAAGTTTCTGGGGGAATGAGAATCCTGCAGTTTGGTTGACCACAGTAGAAGGAAACCATGCATCATTTGGAGCGTGTGACAGATAACTCTAGGGTTAGAGCATCATCTCCTGCCTGGGAAGCAGCTTGCACCGGCCACTCACGAGGCTGTCACAGGGCCACAGCAGGAGGGAGGAAAGCTGATTTGAACAAACAGAATCAGCTTTTCCTGATGCTCACACTCAGAAATCAGCCACCACAGGTATGAGGGGCTGTTCTTTCAGCGTAGTCCTGCAGATCTTTGGAAAAACATTATTAATGGGAAAGTTTGTTAATCAACACTGAGTCACACTCATAGAAGATCCTGAGTTTGAAGGGACCCATGAGGATCATTAAGTCCAATGCCTGACTTCACACAGGGCAACCTGAAAATAAAACCACATGTCTAGAAGCATTGCTCAAATGCTTCTTGAACATTGACAGGCCTGGGGCCATGGTCACTGTGACCACTTCCCTGGGGAGCTTGTTCCAGTGCTTGAACACCCTCCTACTATCCAATCTAAACTTGCCCTGACACAGTTTTAAGCCATTCTTTCACATCCTATCACCGAACACCATAAAGAGATCAGCATGTCCCCCTCTGCTCCCCACGATGAGGAAGTTGTAGATGGAATTGAGGTCACCCCTTAATTTCCTCTTCTCTAAGCTGAATAAACCTCCTATCTTCAGCCACTCCTCCTAAGTTGTGCCCTCTAGTCCTTTCAGCTGCTTCCATTGGAAACAATGCTCTACTAGTAACTGCTGTATGTTGTCTGGAAATCTCAGAAATCACCATGTTATTAATGGTGGGTTTTTTTTTTCTGTTCAAATAATAACTGTCCTAGTAGACTTTGTAAAAAACTTATCTAGCCATCTGCTCTGTTGTAAGACCTAATGAGGCAATGTGTGCTTACATGTAAGCATTTCTTTTCAAAGCAAATGTAGTATTGTTTCTGTCTAAAATATTTTAAATTTTTAAAATTCATTATCTCTGCTAGCCATAATTATGGTTTCCTCTGCTCATTAATGATCTGCAGCAACAGAAAGGAGAATGTAGGAAATCTTATATAGCTTTGTCACTCTCATCTCTCAAGATCTGATCCAGGATTGAACATTCAAAATATAAATTTTGCCACCAAAATTTTTTCCTGTTAAAAAAATTTGCAGCATATTCCCCAACACAATTTCCCTGTTTTAATGCAATTTTGTGAGTTTTTTCTTTCTACAAAGATCTATTTTGTTGGACATTTATTGTCCAGTAAAAATGTTACATGACACTTTTTGGGACCGTCTGCTGCAGCATGACAATCAATAAACCTGACTTATTGCCTCTGCCACTATTGATTCTGGACCTATTTCCCCTTAGTCCACTGTTTTAGAAGAGCTTGCTCAGACACAAGAAACTGCCAGTCACCTTTTGTTTAATGAATTAAATATGTTGGTACCAAATAACTATGTGATACACTGTTAATTATGTGGACCTCTAAGATCAGCTTCTCCTGAGAGCTAGGTGCTCCTCCCCAAGCTTGTCTTTTTGTGCATCTGGAAACAGCAATGAAAAAAGATTAACTCTCTCCTGCAAAAATCAGGCCCTGTGGTGAATCTGGCCCTTTCAAACAAGTTTATCCTGGATACATGAGGACCCAGCTGACTCAGAAAAGGGGGGTACCAATTGAGGCCAGGAGCTATGTTGGTCTGGAGTGTTTTAAGATAATGTGTACATCTTAAACCTGAATTCACTGCAGAGTTTAATAACTGTGGAAGTAATTTTCATTAGTGAGATGTAACATAGTTATTATGAGGGAGTAATTTTTCAGGTTTAAAATGAGGACTTACAGCAACAGAAGCCAAAAGGATGACACTAACATGCTTCCACTTACAGATTCATCCAGTGCAAGTACTGATTGTGGAAAGATAGTTGTGAGGCCTAAATTTACTGCTTTTGCTGGGTTAATGATTGAAGTAAACATTTGACCTTTTTTTTGGGAAAGTTATTTAAAAAAAAACAAACGTCAGATCATGATAGCCGTCCTTTTGCTTTAGCAGAAAAGAGAAAAAAAATTTAAAATAAAATACTAATTAATTTCTGTTGGTCAACTTGAGATACTTTTTTGTTAGACACACCTGGAAGTATTAGTGAGGTGGAGTACTTCCTAGCGATGTTATGATCATTGGCATTGCAGTTTGGTCTTACTGGTCTTTGAAAAAGGGGTATCAAGTTCACCATCCTTTACAGTTTATTCCCTAAAAAAGGCACATATAGGTCTGAATAATATAATTACTATATATAATGTAGGATTTATGTGAATTCTGTTTGATATGTCTACCTATTTAAAATACTCTCCAGTAATGAATTTACATTGAACAGCTGTTTCTGTACTCTTCAAGCAAGGCTGAGGAAATGTTAAGGGGGATCTGTACTGCTGCAGCACCACTGTCTCTTTGAAGCCTGCTTTTAAGATGTATCCACTGCCACAAAACCAGAAAAATAGCTACAGCTGTTCCCTAGAGAAAAGCATCCCTTTTTTTCAGACTGTAATTGACTACAGAGGGTGGCTGAAACACTGATAATGTTGAGATACTGCTACATTAATAACCAAGGATCAAGGAGAATCTTGGCAAGCTGAGAGAAAAATTTTGACAGCACACAGGAACCCTTCTGTGTTCATCATTAGGCACGGAAAAGCAAAAGACAGGAAAGTATATTCCAAGCAAATTAGCTTCAGTTCATCGAAGAAAGCAGATCCACCTGTGACTTTAAATATGTTAATTGTTCTACTATGAGGCGGACAGCTTTGAACTTCTTCCTTAAAACACAGAACAATTACTATGAAGAACTGTTAAACAGCTACTATGTGGATGCAAGTTTTTCTTGAGAATTATTTGATAGATTGAATTGCCAAATTCTCAATGGATGCACAACTGAATGAAGAATTTGGATAGATATTTATGTTTAATTTCTTAATATTAAGACTGCAATGTAATTAACATTAGAAAATATCTTAGCATTTAAAATCAGCTAGTGTAGATATTCAGTGAGTTTAAGATCATAAACATATTGAGACATACAGACTAGTACCACAAGAATCATCTCATACTTTCACTTAATTCCAAATTCCTATTTTCAAAGATAGAAGTTAAATCAGTGTAATGAGAAGAATTAATGATCCTTTTGAGAACATCTTTTTTCTACCCCAACAAAGCAAATTTTGCCTGAAGAAAAAAAAAAAAAAAAAAAAGCCTGAAATTATGTGTCTCTGACTTGTTGAATTCTTTTACTTGAGAAATAAATCCTGAAAATATTTTTGGTGAAATCAAATGTTTAGATTTTTATTTGCTTAAATTAATTTGAAAACAGAAAATAAATATTTCCTACAAAATATTAGATTTTTTCTGAAAACATTTTTCCCCAGTTTCTAGTCTCAGAAAGACACCTCCCTCTCCTTCCCTGCAATGCATTTTCTGACATATTAATACTAACATTTTTGGTTAAATCTCTGTCAACAAGTAAAGACTACTCCTTACCTGTTTGTATGAAGTACACATCTTGTTATTTCTGGAGGGGAAAAAAAAAAAAGAAGAAGCTAAATTCTTACCTTGTGGGGTTTTCTGTTTTAAAATCATATTTTTCTTACAAGTCAGCTCTCTTAAACTGCCAAGCCTTTTGTTCATTGCTTGTTTCTTTGATTTGCTACTTATTTTGGGTTGTATTTATTATTTTTGTCTTTTTGTTGCTATTTAAATAGCACTCAGGAAAAATAAACATACACCATGTCTTTATCTTGACCAGTCTGTTGAGAGAAATAAACATGTCTTAGGTGCATTATACTTTTTCTACACAGAGATAAGAGTATGTGGAATTCAAGCTCTGGGAATTTTCAGCAGTGATCACGCTAGTCTTTCTTTCCCTGGTTATTTGAACACACAGAGAAGAATTTAGGTAGCTCAGTTTCATGCTTGCTTCAAAATCCATGTGGATAAATATGAGTTTATACTCATACTGTGAACTTCCAAGCCTGATGAAAAATTCTGAAAAAGTGATTTGAATACCTTTCCCACTTTATCCCCTGACTAGAAACAAAAGCAAAATAAAGGGTTGGGTAATACATGGCCTGGCAAACAGGTACAAGCTCCAGAGCTTGACTGAAGCTAGGCTGCATCCAGAGTGGCCCTGGACTGTTTGTGCCATCTTCCTGCAGATTTACTGTTCCTTTGCATTCTTTGCCATTTTATCTTGTTAGATACCTACTTGCTGACAGCCTGAACTCCTCCTGCTTCTGTAGTTAGGTACAGGGTGTATGTTAGAAACACGGAAAATGTGGTATTTAAGCTATGGAGCTAAGCATTCCAGGCTCTTTGTATTGGCAGTGGAGACAGGCCCGCGGCATTTAGCTTCTGGAAATGCCCCTGTTAGAAATCTTCCTCTCTTGATTAAAATGATGTGTAAGAAACCCACACTGGAGTAGCTGAACTGGAGTTCACTGACTAAACCTCAGTGATCCAGCACGCTCACTGACTCCAGTCTCCACCGGGTTCTGCATGCACACCTGTGATGCTGCTAAATCTTGACAGGATTTTTTTCCCTCTGTTCAGAAAGGAAATAGTTGTAGTAAAATTCTTCACTTCTTTGACTGTGTAGAGAAACCTATCTTTTCATCTCTGAGCTTGGAGCTTTCCCTGGCATGCGGAGCATGAAGGGTGGGCCGAGGGAAAGGGGTGCCCATCTCCTGTGCTATGCAGAATCCTTTATACGAAAAGAAAGGCAGACACATTTTCACCAGCAAAACCAATTCTGTTACATTTTCTATTTCCCCCAAAAATGTGTTTCTTCAGCATTGTGGAGGCATGGTGAACTACTTCTGTTGTTAGACTGAAACAGAGATGGCAAAGGATGAGAATATCTTATTTATGACTCTCAGGGCTGGCAGGTAAGTGGTGCCTTTTCTGCTGTCAGGATCTGAGCTTGCAGTTACTAACTATGCTCATGTCCTCCAGATGCTGCTGGCCACATTGTGCCTTTGTTTGAATGCATGTTTGATACCCTGCCTGTATACTACAAGGAGACTTTAGCCAAAATTGGGAGCTCAAATGCCAGATTCTCTGCCAACGTCAAGCTGCACTGTTGCATATATTTTTACCTCTACTTCAAGTGTGGCCTTATAATCCATCACCAGCATTACTAAACATCAGAAAAAACAAAACAGCATTGAAAGCTTGGTGAAAAAACAGAGTAATCTATTACTATCCAATTTAATGATGTTCAGACCTGCTTGAGACTCTTGGTATCTAAAATGGAGCCAGTGTGTGCAAAACTACTGGTTTGTGTATAGCAGTAGTATTGAAAATATACCATATACTTTGAATTATGAAGCATCGGAATGTGATTCCAAAACTAATCCAAACATTTCCTTGTCCAGTTACTTGGAAAAGTTGATCATAAAGAAACAACTCCCAAAATGGGCTCAGCCAGTAGCTGTCTTCTCGATAGGCTGTACAAATGGTGTGAGATGTGATGTTGGCAGCCCTGGCTTTATATGTCTTAGCACTCTGACTGAAAGTAAATAACTCTCTCCTCCTTTTTTTGCTGGGTGGAACAGAAGAAAATGAAGCAGAGTGCTAAAAGCAACATCACGTTTCAGATAAACATGCATGGCCACCAGTTTTTACTTTTAACTTAATAAAATAAGCATAAAGGAATAATCTCCAACAAAGTTCTTTAAAAGTATGTTCTTTAAAATCTTTCTCTTGAAAGGTTTCTCCTCATCCTTCACATCTCTTTTTTTCAGTTTCTGTCACTCCATGGTACAGATAGGATTGGTCTTTGTTTTACTTATGTATTGACAACCTTTTCATTCCTTCATTTACATCTTGACTCCCATTTTATTCCTTCTTGGGAACTCTGGTTATGTTTTCCTCTGGTCTCAATCTCTCTGTTTTTTCTTTTTTCCTGTTAATGGAATGTGTCTTGCTGTCAGCTTTTGCCCATGCACTCATCCAGACTTGGCTTCAAATATTCTTTTTCCCCCTGCGGAGGGCACAGAAGATCCCTAGGGACAGATTCATCTGCTTGGTTTTCCTGCAGATAGCATCCAATTTCTAGCTCTCCCCAGCTCTTTACAAGTTGTCAGGGCATGGTTTGTGCTATGCTCTTTTTGTCCATCTTAGATGGTTTTAAGGTCCCTGTGATCTTTGGCTTTACCTGCTTTCTTTGAACGTAGCATTCCAGCATCCTGTATCCCATGCACTTGGGCCACCTTCCTGTAGAAGCAGCTGTTGGGGGAGAGCCGAGCTGTGCCAGCTCTGATACGTTTTAGTTACAATGGGAACAGTTTCCAGAAATGCATAGGAAGCATTTGAGAAATAAAGCTCCTTTTCATCCTATTGCTTACAAATGCTGTTTTTCACTGCCAAGCAAATGGGAGCTGAAGTCCAAAGCAGGTCTTTCGGGATCTTGGATCAGACCTTTTCCCAGTGCTCTGAGAAGCAGCCATAATAATGCTCCACAATAATGTGGGGAAGTTACCCAGTTTGGCCCAGTGAGGTTAACTCCTTAAGGAGGTCATAAAGGATCTGTAGAGAGGCACTGTTCATTTAACATGAGCTCCACAGTGTTTCCTAAGTTAAAAAATGAAAAGTATCTTGGCTATGCCTCTGAATGAGGGTGGGAGGAAGATAGTGTTTCAAGAGAAGTGGGTTTTTTTCTTTATTTCCCTGTCTGTGTTATACTTATTAAATTCTAATAAACTGATCTCATTTGCACTGAATTTGGTTCTGTTGAAACTCTCACTTAAACAGTTAAACAGATTTTGTTTTGGCAGCAGTCATATAATTCCCAGAAAGAAGGATCCGAAGCAAAGCCCAATGTGTAATAATTTCAAGCAACTGCTTTAAGAAAACCCAATCTCCCTTCTAATCTATAAACCAGATTCATTGTGACATTTTTATACATCTGAAGTTTCCTTTCTTTAAAAAAATCTGGGAGTAAATTACCTTTTTCACGTTGAAGCAGAAATCACTCAGCATGAAAAGAAGAGTGGGTATATTGTATGCTGCCAAAGTCAAATTTCTCTGTATGTACTTAGTCTCTTGGCTAAAAGTGCAAAAATAAGACAATGGAAGCTTCTTTTCAGTTTTAGGTTTAACTGTCCATTTGCACCTCTGTCACGCATTTGCACTGTCATTAGAGGCAAATTATCCTCCACAATGACGGCAAATTCCAGCTCTGTGCAGGAGTCTAATCTAAGGCCTGTCACACAGCCTAAATCCTGTCTAAATCCACATTGTGGACAAGGAATTTTTTCAATAGACCTTTTATTTGCCCACTGAATTTTACCTTGAGTTGATACCATGGGCCTGAGACTGCATTTTGATCTGTGTGTAGTAGCCGAAAACTTTGTACGCCATGTACACAGTGTGCTACAGCAAAGTGCATAAAAGTATAAAGACAAATTCCACAAGATATTTACAATATTTAGAGCATTTTCACCTATTCTTCCTGTAAAGTAATGAGAACTGAGAAAAAAAGGAAAATAATGTAGCTGTTTCTCAGCTGTTAACTCCAGTCCATGTAGACTATTATACATGTATTGGAAATAATTTTGTGGAGTTGTGCTAGCACTCTCATGATGGCCTTTTTGAATAGTTGCAAGATAAGGATAGTTTCACAGATAAAGAAGTTTTTTATTTAAATACCACCTTACTTGTTTGTTGTGCAGTTTAAGCCTAATGCTTCTCTCATGCATGGTGTCTTTCTGATTTTGACAGCACTTGAAGCATACTCACTCTTTAGTGACAGAAATAACTCCTCTGTTTTATATCACAGATTTACACACCATCTAGGTGCTCTGCTACACAAAGTCAGTTATATAGCCAGGCACTCCAGAGCACTATGATTGTAACATACATTGACTGAGATGGTTATCCCAAGTTGAAGAAAACATGACAAATAAAAAATCATAAATGCCACAATGGAAATCCAGGTAAAGTCAATGGGTTCTCTTTAGTTTCAAGATGTTTCAAATAAGAAGAAAAATGCAACGGATGTATCTTCAATGAAATTATGACCAAAGCTGTGTCGAAGGTAGTGTTATAAACTGACGTTTAAAATAAAAACTTTGTGTTATGTAATACTGGGAGTGCTTTACACTTTATTGTGCTCATTTTTAATAGCAATTCTGAGCAGAAATTCATTGATGCAATAAGATTTTCTACAGTTAGTACAGTGTTATCCCAATATTTGCAATATGCAATCTACTTAGCAAGCTGACTAACTTCACCATTAAATTAACAATTTTACAACATAGGACCTTGACTGACATATATTTTCTCCCTAATATTTTAGAAAAATAAAAGATTAGTAACTTTACATGCTCATCAACAGGTTAATATAATTTATATGGGTACCACAAAGTTAAGAGGAACTAGTAAGCCAAATTTCCTAAAATAAGAACTAAATCAAAATGCTGGCCCACATTCTTGGTAGCTTTCATGTTGTTGTTGTTGCTGCTTTGGATATTGAATTACATTATTTTGTTAATTTTTTTCTCATCCCATAGGAACTCCTCAGGACATTCCTTTTAGCCCAGTTTTATAAGGAAATTAAGATTTTTCTATGATTATGCTGTACACATGTTTGTGTATGATCAGTGTTTTTGTGTATCTATATGTGATTCCTTCCCCATTGACTCCAGTTTCCATTGGTTAGTTTTTAATGGATTTGATGGATGTGTTTCAAAACTGTTAACTGTTTCCAGGAAAAAGCAGGCTGTTAAAGTAGTGAAGGGACTTGCAAGCACAACCCACATTGAGGAGAAGCTAATAAATGTACATTTTATAAAGCACTGCCCAGAAATCTGCAGAAGATAAAATCTGCTGCTCTCACAATTGTTGTTCTTATTATAACAATGACAGAAAAAGCTGATAAAAGCTATTTCCTGTATTTTCAGAATAAGAGACATCAGCTCGCTTTCATGGAGCTGAAAATGGACAATACTAAGTCAGGTTTCTTCATATGCTGATGGATTTTGTGTGATGGAGGTGGTCCACTGGAAAAAAAGTCCAACTAATCTTTGTTGGGAAACTTTTAGTGTGTGTTATCATGATGACACTTGCATTTCAGTTTGATATGACTGAATTGGTCCACTCCAGAGGAATCATACGCAGGCTGCATGAACCCCTTGCTTTGGCATCTGAAGTTCATGAGATGTGTTAAAAATCTTTCCATTGACTTCATCAGTCTTTGATTCAGGCCCTGTTTATATTATATATTCATAGATTAGATTCACATGTGGATTTTCAATAAGTGGCAAAAATGAATACTCGATCTGTTATGTTCCAGGAGTTAAAATGCTATTATATCATGACAAAGAATGTCAAAATAGATTACCTACATACACCTAGCAATAGTAGTGCACTGATTTGTTTCCAGAAAATTTATTTTTAAAGGTTACTTAGGTTTATTTTAAAAGTTACCAAAACTGAGTTTAAAGCTAAGCCAGCACCTTGTGTAGCTTTTGCAGTGACACTGGTGGCAGTGTCTGGGTAGCGTGGCAATCCATTCACCCCCCAGGAGAGGATTCTTCATTTCAAGTTTGGGAAAAGGTTAGATGTGTCAGATGGAAAAACTGACAATGGGAAGGACTGAGAGGAGGCGAAACTCATGGTGCAGGTCTTCCCACACTGCCACAAGAAATTCATGGCAGAAGTCCTAAGGTGG
>JAVJGJ010000014.1:100779996-100791637 GCA_035590215.1 Microhierax caerulescens
CAAGAAATTCATGGCAGAAGTCCTAAGGTGGTGGTGACAGCTCAAGACCCTCAAAGCTTTTGAACAGGATGTGAAGACTGCACTGTCCTTGAAAAAAAGCTTACAAGGCTTAATTACTGTGTCTCTCAGGAGGAGTTTCTGTAAGTGGCAGGGACAGACAGTCCCTGCCCTGCCTCAAAGCCAGTCCATTCTTAGGCCACCCTCATTCTGTGACATGTATCATTTGTGTCTTTATTATGGTTTTGTAAAAAATTAATTGATTGTGTTCAGATTGAAAACGAAACATTATATCAATATATATATATATATATATATATATATATATATATATATATAAAAACTATAACTGAAAGATCATAACAGAAAGGTTTCATGTAGACCATGCAGGGACATCTTATCATTGACTGTTCTTAACGAGGCCTTGAACAACACTGTTCTGTAGCAGACAGGTACCAATGATACAAATGTACCAGTCATACCTAACAGAGCAAAATACATTGCATGTAAGTATGGCATTTATGAACCAAACCCAGAAATGCATGAGCCCAGAACGCAGATGGGGCCAGGACTGAACTGCTTGAGGTCTGCCTGCATGCTCAGCTTTCCCCATGCTGGCATCCTGCTGTGCGCTGTGCCATTGCTGTAGCAATACAGACTTTCCCACTACTGGGATATTTCACGTTTTGTCAGTATAAGGATTTGAGTACATCATACACAGCCATGCAGCTAAGTCACATCTCATTTAACTCTCCCCTTTTAAAGGGGATAATTTATTAAGGATCTGTTTTGCCAGGCAATCAGAATCTCCTAGTTTTCAATTGTATATGTATTAATATAAAGTGTTATCCCAGTTGAGTAGTAAAGTAGAAGTGAATATGGTATGAAAGTTGACAGGTACTGTCTAGAAAGAAAGTCTGAGCTGACCTAAAGTGTATTTCATACAATTTAACTAAAATGCAAGGAATCTCCTGTATAACTTTTTGGATCTGTTTTTCAGCCACTGAATGCATTCGCAGTAAGCCTACATAAAAAGCTCTGTATAAGAGGAAGGTCATTTCCAATTGACTAAACTGCATTTGTGCAGAAGTCTTTCTGTGCCTATGCCTGTAAAATGATAAAAAATACACACTGTTCAACATCAACACCTTGCACATAGCTGGTGCACATTTGGTTTCACACCTGTTGGTATTCTATCAAATTTCTTAAAAAATAACTGAAAATAACTCATAAAAACAGAGTTTGGGACCTACTGAAGCAGCTTCAAATGCACAGCTTTAAAAAATGTGAAATAAAGAGTCCCATTTCCTTTTTTCTTCTGTGAAGAACAGACTTGACTGAGAAAGAGTTAAATTTCCTTTGCAATTTAAGAAGACATAAAAGTGATTCAATACCTGTATGCTAAAAAAGATAATTCTATGTATTAATATATATATTCATATAAACGTACGTGTGTATCTTTTTAAATCTTTTATCAGTTCTGTCCTGGTCAACCTTCTTGTGCTTTTCTTTGTTAATACTGCTTTATTTGAGGGCTTGCATGATTCCTTTTTTACCTCATGAATTTATAATATGCATTCCCATACGTCATGCTTCTCTAGTAATATTACATGAAAATGTTTTATCTCAATGGATATACTTTGTCCATCTTTTCTCTTCTGTCTCTGTTTGAAAACCACCTGGTAGAAAAATTACTAGAGATTATGATTTCTATCTTCTTTAACTGGACTTTTCACCACTAATCCTTGTATTTCAGATCTCAGGTGGAGTCACACAAATCTTTAGCCATCTGCACCTGGAGATGATCCCATAAGGCTTAAAAACCTGTTCAACACGTAAATGTCAATACATGATCATGCTTTGGGAAGTTTGAAACCTATTTTAGGTCTTCTTGGTAAGTGATCAGGTAAATGATGAAAAATCATGCAGCAAAAGTTTAGATTCCTCTGCTGAAGATTGCCATAACATATTTGTAATATTTTCTATTTAAGTTTACTCCTGTTCTGCAGCTGTAGTGCCATCTTTTGCTTCTACAGAAGGAAACCAGGATCAAGTTTATTCTTTGCTTTCTTTCCTGTGCTGGAAGATTTAACATTGACATGTGTTAATTGGGTTTGTTTTACTTGTGCTGACTAAGCACGCTTTTTCCCCACAATGTAACAGTTTAAGTTTCTTATTGAAATGATAATGAGTAGTTTTAAAGCCAATACATATTCTTTTTTTTTTTTTTGTAATAAAAAAGGATAATTAGAGCCTGATATAGCACATGGTCAGTGTGGGAAGAGTGGTGGAAGAATACAGCATGTTAGCTGGATTGATTGAAAACCAGTGCTGTTCACACGTTCAGTTCTTTACCTTTAGGGCATTTGGTCCATGGCATTGCTAGCTTAATATTAGCATCAATCACTTTAAGTTTGATAAGCCCCTAGGTTGCAAATGAAAAGTCAGGTTTGAAATACTGTGCTATGGAAGTGAATACATACCATCTCCCAAACGTTAGGCAGTGATTGCTTCTCCTGTTTAAGAACTGAGAACCCTTGTAGAGCATCAGTGGCACAGTGGAAAATACTTCCCAATCGCTGCTGGATTTGTATTGTTTTTTTGGCTGACTGGAAATAAATCCTGGGAAGGATAACATCATCAACAGCAATTACACTTATTTAAAAACAAAATGGAAAAAAAAGACATTTTTGAATTTTCAAGGAATTTGGAAAAGGCAACATGACCTTTTGTTTCATTGTATAACACATCTCTAAGGCTTACCAAGTAAGGAACTGGACAGCTGGAAGAGTGGGAGCTCCCAGGGATGCTGAGGCCATGGGCTCCAAGCAGTCTGCCTGGCAACCCTCCCACAGGCTTTGCATCCGGATGCCTGGGGAGCCTGGGATCCCAAATGTTAAGGACCCAGGAGCTTGGGACCTAGGTCTCCTAGAAAGAAGTATGCTGGAAGCCCAAGCTAGGCGTCCCGACATGCTTCTCCAAATTCAGCGTGCTGGAAAGCTGTAAACCCAGGAGACCCCATGGTCCTGAGAGGTCAAAAGCCACAATTTACAGACTCCCAGATCAGGCAGTGAAGGCAATGGATGCCGGGAGAGCTGGCCTGCTGGGGTGCAATAAGAACCTGAAAAATGCTCTGCTTTTGATGACTCCTCATTTGCTGATGGAAAAATGCTCTTTGGAAAATTTCTGAGCTGCTGTAACTATTCTGCTGATGTCATTTAAGATAATTTTATTTTGAGTTATAAAAGCTAAAAGGTGAACCTGTGTTGATTTTGGTCTGAAGGTTGCAATGTGAACAGAGAAAGATTGGGAAACCTCATCAAAGAATGTATTTCTGCCTTGACCTTGTATATAGATCTCCCCACCAAAATCAGTTGGAAGTATAGTGTTCAAAATCAATGGAAGATATGTCTGCTGTATATCAATAAGGGTGGGACTGAAGGAAGGAGACCTGGGCTCACTACAGGAGAGATTTGAAGAGTTGCTCCTATTCCATTGCTGCAGTTACTTTTTTTGGTAACCACATGTTTACCTGTAGTTAAACATTACACTAATGAGGATGCTCACATTAGATTTAAGCAAGTGTACTGTGTTTTCAGGTTTAAGGTTGTAAGGGGTATCCCAGTTTCTTTCAAGGAAACAGAATGTGTCAAGTCATGTCCATGAAGTGCTTTGAGATATTTCTATGGGACATTATAATCTATTTTACTTTCTATTATTTAAAAAGAAATGATGGAAAAAACACATTTCTGAATTTTTCAAGAAATTTAGAAAACTCAGCATGATCTTTTGTTTCATTTCCAAGGCTTACCAAGTAAGGAACTGGACAACTGGAAGAATGGGAGCCCCAGAGATGCCAAAGCCATGGACTCCATTTTATTTTGGTAATTATTATTTTTCCATTCCTCATTGTTGCACTGTCTTAACAGAAAAATCACCTGAACTCATTTTAGCCATGGTCTTCATTTGCAATGAAAAGTATGTGTACATATAGTAGAGGGCACTACTTGGCCCATTTATGTCTAGAGGTCGTGCGTTTTGATTCTGGGACATAGAGTCACTACATTCTATTTATTCTTTTGGTCTCTGGTATTTTTGCTGCTCCAGCTTATTTTTTTATTTTCATTATTTTTAAGTCTCCAGTGGACTGGGATACAAACTGCAAATTCACCAGGTTATAATGGATGGCCAAGAATGATTAATGTCATGTTTTAGTTTTGGAGTGGTTTTGGATGTAGATATACTGCAGACTGTGGTGTTTTGTGGAATTTTAGATTGAAGTGCAGCCTGTTCGTGTCCTCCACATATTGTTTGATGGTTGTGGCTGAGTAATCACATCTATTGCAGCTGTCACATTAGGGGAATTTGAACAAATCATGGACTTTTTCCTTTTTTCCCCTTTTTGTAGTGCCAAAACCCAAAAATATATTTGAACAAAATGTTCATTTTTGTCCCTTATTTGTCTTAGAAAGGTAAGGTTCATTGACTGTGTTTGCTATTAGTACGTTTCAAGTTGGACAAGTCTAATAACTGTGTTTATTCTGTAGGCTTTACCTATGCTATTAAGGGCAAAACCTGCAATCCTTATTTCCTTCCAAATCTTTATTCAACTTTATGGAGATACTGATGCAACTGAAGGGATTATATCAGATTTTTAGGCAGAAATGGGGGTAGAAATGGTGCCTATGTTTTGGGTGAAGCATTGTGTGCAAGGTGAGGTTCCCATTTCGGTATATTTTAGATCTTCTTTGCTTTCTCTCTTACTGTATATTAGATGTGTTTGTTTCATTTTTTCCAGTCATTACTGTTACTCTTGTTTGCCCAGTAAATGTTTATGTGGAGCCACAGGTGAATGCTTTTCACTATAGTTAGATCCTATTATCTTTGAGGCAGGTTGGCAGGCACCTTCCATGTATCTACTCATAGCTTATCAGGGCAGAAGAACAGGCAGTGGAAGAATTTACTGCTCCTGTAGAACAAGGAAAAAATATGGGTCAAAATTTCCATAACTTTACTCCTGGTAATTTCCTATTTCCATATTTAAACACCTTAACACCAGTGATCTTTTTCAGAGATATTGAGTCCCTCAGCTCCTATTGGCACCTGTACTATGGAGAGCTTTTATATATTGATACTTTTATATATTGAGTATACAACCTGAATTTTAGACACATTTTTTTAAAACTCAGTGTCCATGATATTGATACTTCTAGAGAATTATTAAGGTATTGCAGACATTAAGAAGCTTGTCAAATTAGTCCTTGCAATGAGGACAAATTATGTGAAGTCAGATTTTTGTTTGTTTCTTTGTATTTAATATTTCTGACTCTGACAATGCATTGCTTTCGTACACAACCCAGGACTTTTCTCATGGTCCATTCCTCTGTTTGCTGTAAGCAGTCTAAGTGATAAGTGTAAGATAAGAAGCACACAGAGCTTTTTGATGTTTTCTCTAGTGGTCCCTATTATTTTAAAATCCTGAAAAGGAATGTATTGTAGAAGACCTTAAAGGGCATTTGCACTCCTATAATAAAGAAGGTCTTGTTTTTTTTCTGGGATTAGTGGCTTTATATAGATGCATCTAGAACTGTAGGGTGGCATACTGTTTAATGTTCACATGGCTGTTAATGTGAACACATGCAAAAGGAAAGGAAAAACAAATATTAGCAATTAAGACAATAAAATCCTTACATTCAGTGAAGGTTCTTAAAATTACTATTGTTTTTTCATATATCCATTTTTCACCCTACTTGAATTAACTAAAATACCCTATTCTGGAATAAAATTAAGCATAGCTTTGCAGTACAGCCTTGCAGTACCAAATTTTGTCTAATGTGCAGGTTATTGTTAACTTGCAGAAGAAAACATATAAAGAACTTTTTTGATTTGAGATATTTTCACAAAATCTTCTTGAAGATATTTTTTTCCAAGTGGGAGACACTTAACTTTGCCACCTTAATTGTCTGGTAAGGTATTTTGAATGTCTTTTGACTCTACATATATAATTACTTGCTCAACCAAGCCCTTGTATTTCTATATTGCTCTGAAGAAATTCGTTCATGCATAGACACCTTCTTGTCTTGAATCCCAAAATCCGTGTTGTCCCATGAGCAGAAACTGAATAGTGAACGATTAATTTTCTTTCCTACTCTCAGGACATCTCTGAATTCCTAGTCTGTTCCTTGAATCATGTATTAAGATATTTTTGACATAGCCTGTTCCTCCCATAATTCCATTCTATTTTTGGACCTCAGCATTGCTAAAGTTTAAGCAGAGTCATCACAAGTAACAGCAGTAGGATGTGGTATACATTGTTCTAAATTCAAGTGAAATCACATTTTTAAAATATTTTCCTTAGTTATTTTAGGTATTTCTATTTCACAAACAAAAGGTGATGGATGATATTATAACTGGATGTGAAATGCCCTCCTTGTAGAGTTTGGCTTTATGCCCTCTATTTGAATCAATTATTTTGAAAAGAATGATGAATGGTAGCAGTCCTATTTACTGATCTACCAGAGATTTTTAAATTTGGCTTCAGTTAAGATGTGTGAAATTAAATTTTACTGGCTTTTTAGATTCAAATGGATATTGGAAAAGAACAGATTATTTGTACTGGAACAGCTTTACTCCTGTTTTCTGGGAAACACTCCCTCACCAATGCTCTCCAACACTGGATAAATCCTTTTTTTCCCCTTGCCTGTTTTGTGAACTACTTCCTACATATTAATGATTGCCTACACTTTTCTACAACTTGTGTGTTATATAAAGGCACAGGTTTTGTATAGGTTATAGGCTGCTGTAAGGCTGAATGTTTTTAAGGCAAGTATTTCTTAGATGCCAATAACCAAATGTAGGCCTGGCTGTCAAGAAATTATCAGGTTGTATAGAATGCTCAGCCTTTTAGTTGGTCGAAGGCTTGAGCGTATTGACTAGAATATATTTGAGTTGATAGGAATATGCAGTCACAAGCAAACTTTTGGAAAGGTTAGTTGGAATTAGATTTTGAATGTCCTGTTTGACAAACTGGAGGGCCTCAATTTTCAGAAATTGCATTCTGTGGAAACCAGGCTTCTCTAAGAAAGTTTCAAAAGGGCATATGAGGTCCATTATCAGCAGTGAAATTATTGGCTGTTGGTTTTGTCCAAGAAGTATTTTAAAATATTGTAAATGTAAAACAGTACTATGATATTTGTAAAGCCAGCATTTATTTCCATAAAGATTGATGACATAATTTGCATCTGCTCTTGCAAATGAAAACCAGCTTGCCTTTTGCCTTGAAAACCACACTTTCTCTCTACATATGAAGTCTTTGTAATGAAGGCAAAAGACAAAGAAAGAACATCATTAGTCAGAGTCTAAAGTATCAAGATGAGCCAATTATCTCCAAAGAAAGAACTTAAATAGTTTGATTTCTTTGGTCAGTTTATTTTGGTTTGTTTTGTTGAAAATAATTCAGAGTTTGATGAAGTCAGAGCAATTAACTGAATTAACTAAAAGCCTATGAGTATTTTTATGTTTGTGTATGTATATATGAGCTTAGGAATGGGGGAGGGGGGGAAGGAAACTTATTGTCATATAATCATTAAATGCTGGATTTTTAAGATCTTAGAAGATTAGGTCAATGCTTAGTTAAGATCTCAAAGATTAGCAGTGAGAAGCGTGAGTTACATTTTTCAGTTGTCTGCACAATATAGTTGGAGTCAATTGCCAGTGACCTGGCCTCATCCCTTTGTGATTTTTGACCTATTTCCAAACCCACTCACTGCACAGCCCCACAGCCTTTGAACTATAGCCGGCCCCAGACAGTATTAACGCCTGCTCCTGAGCAGTGAAGGTGGTATTGTGTAAGAACATCTTGCTGCCTCCAGATAAACAATACCTCGTACGTCCCCCAAAGAAGGATACCTTGTGATGACTGACTTAAGAAACAATACAATAAAGCTTTAAAAAACCCCAGGGATTGCTGAAAACCCTCTGTGTGTGTAAATTCTAAAACCCATTATACCTTACAGAAATGACAGCATGCATTGGAATTACTGTGTAAACTCAGGACTCTTGTTTATCCTTTAAATGCAATTGATGTGACCAAAGAAGGATTAAACATGTCTTTACTTGTGTTACTGTTTCAGATGTTTTGGTCTGAATTATCTTTTAGCAACACTGAGATATACTAGGACTCTCTGGTCTCATTTATTTGATGATTCGCTTGGTATATACATACCTTTTTTCTTTTTTTTTTTACTGTGTGCTAGTTATTAAGTTGTCAACAACAAAATTCCAGGAGAGATCTGTAGGCAAGGACGTTTTATTTTTTTTTTTGTCAACATAGTATTTCAGGGGAAAAGAAAGCTATAGCTTTTTTTATTATTAATATTTTTTTTTTTTTTTTTTTTTCCATGATCAGCATTAAAATCCCTGCAATTTCAGAAAGAAAAAATAGGAAAAGTTTAGGCTTCATTTAATTATTCAATACCAAAATTGCCAGGGTTTAAATTAATGAATGAGGATCTTTAGGCTAGAAGTGGTTAGGAAATTCTGGAGAAACATTTTTCATTGAAAAACGCCATTTTAGAAATTTCTTCTTAAAACCCCAAAGATTTTCACGGAGATGTATCCTTGTAGATGAAGCTTTCATGGAGAAGATTTCTGGATCAAATGAGAACAAGAAAGATTGCACACACCGTTACCGTAACTTATTCAGTAGGCTAGTGACTGAAATGACACAGGCCCTGGGATACTTCAGTGTAAGACTCTCCTTCCCTCACTGAAAATGCATAGGGACTCCTGATTTTTTTCTGTTTCTTATTTTCTTCCTTTTTTCGCTCATAAAATTTGGAAATATCTCAATGTACATCTCAGTCATGGTTTCCATGGCATTATCCTGATTTTTCCTTTCATTAGATTCCCTTCTCAGCCTGACTAATAAGCTTGAGTGAAACATTCCTCTAACAGGGACACACCACCTCCATTAATCATCCCGACTTCTTCAGCGGTAGCTGGGTAGCCTGTCTGTCAGTACCCCGTGCCAAACAGTCATGCCCTGAAAGTACAGTGCCTTTTCCAGCTCTGGACATCTCCTGGTCCTTTCCTGCTGTTGTGTGCAGTGGATGCAAGGCAGGTTCTGCTCACAGTATTTCTGTGTCAAGGTATTTCAATATAATTTGGATGTTCATTTCTTGTTGTTGACTCTGTCAATGGCATATTTGAGATTCAAGTGTTTTGCTGTCTGGGTCAAGCTGGTTTCAGAAGAGTGAGCTCCAGCAGCTGTGCTGCCGGCCCAGAGACAGCAACCACGAGCTTGTACAGCCAAATCCTTCTTCCCTAACCTGGGTCTGATTAAGCCCAAAGTAGAGTTGTCAAATGCTATCAGTGAAGTCATCCTTTGCCATCATTTAATGTCAGGGGAGGCAATGCCCTGGCAACGGCTCAGCTGTAAATCATGTGGATGTATTTGAACATGGGGGGCTGTTTCATTTTGTTGACCTTAGGGAGAAGAGTTTGGCCACACGGTACAGGATGTAGCTCCCACCTGTTTGCTCGGCACCAGCACCACAGGAGGGATCCGTCCAGCACAGAGGCAAGGGGCACAGCACTTTTAAAGAGATGAGTAATACAGTCCCGTCTGCCCCCCATCCTCCATCCCATACCCCAGCAGCTCAGGATACTGCTCCTCTACCAGCAAAACAACAGCTCCGGTGATTAAAGCTGAAACCTGTTTTTATGCTCAGAGGTAAGAAGATGAACAAAACATTGCTGTGGGCAAAAAAATTCTTCTATCCCCCCAGCTTTGTCCTGAGCTCATAGTTGGGGGATCTCTACCTGGGATGTAGGTGACTTACACAGTTGTATTAGGATAGCCACCCTCTGTGCTGTGTTAACTTGCTTTGGGGTTTGGCTTCTGACCACCTTTTTCTCCTATTGAGACTTGTTTTTTCTGTTTCAGGATTGGGTGAGCATACACTGTAGACACTTAACCCAGAAATACACATTTTAACATCTCTCTAATAAAACTGGCACGATGGATGTCGTGCAGTACTTCAGGAACACTCTGACAAGTGGATACATCTCATCTGCATATTGCAGTTGAATTAATGACTGTCTTCTTACTGCCCTCAGGGATTGCTGAGTGAGATATTAGCAGAATATGCACTTGTTCCCTAAAAAAGTTGTGGCAGGGAACTTACACTTGTATGGCAGTATCTAAGGAGTAAACACTTGTGTTTTTATATAGTCTCTGTGTTACCCAAGAGGAACAGAGCCTCTGTATCCAACCTTGGAGTTCTGACATGAACTTCAGAAGAGACATTCAGATGAAAGGGGGATATATCTTAGTCAACTAAGTCTAATGTTTAAATGGGTTTAATAAATATTTCTTAATCAGGAAAATCAGTTACTCTAGTTTTGTAGCTGGTATCGAAGAGGGTACATTACTGTGATATAGAGAGATGAGGTAAAACAGAAACATAAAAGAACATGCAGTACAGAGAGTAAGTGCTTTTTTACATCATGAAGTGAAGATGTACATCAAAATCACATCATTAAGGTTTTTATCTTTATCCTTCTCCCTCTGTAAACTGAGTACTGACAAGTGCGTGCTTATTACTATCTGAATATCAATAGTATTCTGTCTTGAAATCCAAGTCCAAATATGTCTTTTCTCATTGCTGTCTTGTTCGCACTGTCATGTGCTGTGAACTTTGCTTTTAAAAGAGACATAGGGCTCACATGGGATGATATAAAGAAGCATATAAGGAAGCAAGTCTTTTTACATGACCTTTAATGATATAAATTTAGTAGGGACTAGATGTAGTGGGTCTCTTTACTCCAGGAATTAGTGACTTTCATTGTGCAAACAGTGCAATGCTGAGAATCTGAGTCATTGAGGAAATGGGGCAGGTTTTGAAAACTGATCCTTTGCCATTGACGTACATGTAGGAATAGAAATGTTTTTGTTTTACGGGAATAGAACATCTTAATGAAAGGATTCGGAAGGAAATCAAACACAATCAGTAGTACACATCACGTTCATTTTTGGCGTGGCTGTCCAAGGAACTCAACACATACCAGTTATTTTAATTATAAATCAAGTGCACCATTCAGACCATACTCTGTTACTTACTGAAAACGGTATGTTCTGAGATGCACCCCTCCCACATTCTCTCTTATGAAGGAGGAAAATTAGGTCACTGGGTAGCAAAGACCACAACCACATCTTCTTATGTGCCTGCCTGTGAAAAATGCAGTCTTCTATGAGACTGCACGTCTACCAGCGAGGGTTTCACGTTTGCCAACAGGCTGAAAGCATAAACAGACTTTTCTGGGAGGATATAGTAATACACACAGCATTTTGTAGACTCTTTTCTGAATGGAATAGCTAACATGATTTCAAGATATGAATATCAGACATTACAACACTAATTCCCCTTTCTGTATATACACTCTGAGAAACTTTGCTGCAAAAGAAAGGGAAACAAAATAGCAAAAAACTCTTAACAAAGCGACTGGGAAGATTCAACAGCTTTGAGTTTTTATCCCCAGTTCAATGGAGAACTTAAATGAAGAGCATGCATCAAGTCCACATTTTTGGAGGAGGCAACTGGAAAACATGGCATCCCTTTGCCCAGTTCTGGTCAGTCCTTCC
>JAVJGJ010000014.1:100791660-100802841 GCA_035590215.1 Microhierax caerulescens
GATGTGTAGCAACAATTTTCAGCTTCCCCAGCTAGACAGTGCCTGAGAATTTTGTGCCAGCACTCGCAGCAGCAGTGTTTATGTGCTGAATTGTCACTGGATGAAAGATACAGTTTAGACCGACAGAAGTCTGCCATCAATATGCAAGTTAAGATAAAATATGCTTTACGAGAACAGTTAGGCAAAGAATAAGAGAAGAATCAGATACTCTGGATTCATTTGTTTAATGACATTAGACAATGGGCCTCCTTTGCATCTTTCTTGTTTTTCCAAGGGCTTAATTTAAAAGCTTTTAAAATCATTGAAGGACTTTCAGGGATTTTTTTTTTTTTCTTCATATAGTATTGTGAAAAATGACCAAAATCTCTCAGTGGTTTGGTAGAGCGAGACACAGCCTGAGACTGCTGCAAATACTTGCCAGAAGAAAAAATTTAATTTTCCCCCCCAGTGCTTTGTACTCCTCTTTTTTTGTTAAAAAAAAAAAAAAAAAAAAAAGGATTTTTGCTTCCTTTTCTCTTTTGTAGAAATACTTTCATTGTTATCTCTACCCTATTCTGTACTGTGCAGCATCAGACTGTAGATGATTTTGGATTAAATCTTATTAAAATAGATATCTGTTCCTGATGGTTTTGTCCAAGCTTGTGCAAAGGAAAATTTTTCTATTTTAGCTGCTCCAAAACATGATTTGGCTACTAAATGAATAAGGTAGGGAAGCATTCCCAGTTTGCTTTAAGGGCCTTGATGTGGGATATGCATGGCCAATGGAAAACTGAGATTGCAGTTATGACTTCATGGGGCTGGTAGATTTCATGTGGATTTCAAATCTTCCGTCACTTTGCAGACAGGCTGCAGCCTTTCAATCAGCTAGAAGGGCAGTGCCAGGCGATCCCTCTCTCCTTGCAGGGAAATGGTCCTGGCCCTGCGGCTCTGGGAGAGGATCTGGCAGTGCTGGCCTTACCAGAGGTCTGTATCCAGCAAGGCATGAAATAAAGGGAGACTTTTCACAAACAGTAGATCAGAACTGAATTAAAGCTATTTAGCTACTGTGGAACACAGGCAATGACGCTGACACCCATATGTTAAAACAGTAACGATTTATAAACTTTTTACTGTGATCCCATTGACATTTCAGGTGAAAAATCTCTCATACTGATATTCAGAAAGGGTTTGCCAGAGTAGCCCAGGCCATTGTTGGCTTTAATGACAACAGTTTATGGAAAGTTGAACTCTTTATTGTGCTCTGAGAGCCCCATCCAAGGTCCATGGAAGTAATTTATCTCCCAGGAATCATAGAATCACAGAATAGTTTGGGTTGGAAGTGGTCTTACAGATCATCTCAAGATCATCACCCCACCTCCCTGCTGTGGTCAGGGACACCTTCCAGTAGACCAGGTTGCTTAAAGCCTCATCCAACCAATGGAAGACCATTAAAAAAAAAAAAAAATCTACCTTAGTTTCACCTCTTCCTCACTTTCCTTTTGGGTCTTGGCCTACATGATGTTCAGGTCCATTTCAGTAGAGGAACAGACTTGTTTTATAGATAGAGTGTGCAGAAGGAGCCTACGGTAAAGCTGACTTTTAATCTGTTGGCCCCTGATTGCTAATTAGGTCCGAGGGATGAGTTTGAAAAGCAGATATGAAACCAGTAAGTGGCTTTTGTAATTTTTTAAGTTGTCATGATAATTGAGAAGGAATTCAAGAATGGAGGGGTGTAATGGGAGAGAGAGGTTGTGCTCCTCTCAACGTGACAGAGCAATAGCTGGCAGTTTGTATAGAGTACCTGGCTAAGCAGAGCTCGGTCTACACAGCTTGTGGCAATGTCTTCAAGTAAGATATTGTATTTTTTTAATAAAGACATTTCTTGCTAACATGAATTAGGGACAAGAAAGACCTTGGAAAAAGCCTAAGACTTTTAAATACATTTTACTGCTAAGCCTTGCACTACACAGGTGGACAGACTACATATTTATATATTTATTGCTTATTTTTAGTGATGTGAATCTGCATAATGTATCATAGAATAAGATTGTGAAAGTGTTGAATGACGGACACTAATTGTCTGCAGTCTGAGATAATGTACACTGAAGGAACAGAAACCTTATCAGAAACAATCTATAGTGGAATTAGAGCATTTCTGAGAAAAAAAAAAACCAAAAACGACAAACAACCTTGGCCTTGCAGTTGCTGCTGTAGGCCTTTTACATTGTATAATATTTGTGTAATGTGTAAGGGATGCAGCTAAAGCTGGTGGCTGTCATGCTAACAGGACAACATATTTCTTCCAAACTGTGAAATACCTAGACACTGCCTCTACCCTGAACATAAAATCCCCTTCTTCAGTTATGAGTGTCTACAGAATCATGGGTAAAGTATTTATCTGTGACCTAAATTCCCCTTGAAGAAATCGTTTTCTCTTGAGATGGCTATGTTAATGTTATTTCACTACTCCACTCCAGTGATATCTCGTAAAAAAGATTTCTGCCTTACCGCATTATTTAAAAGCACATTATATTTTGTTGGTAAAAGCAAGCTCCTTCCTACCCTACAGGGATTACCTGCTTTTCCAGCCAAGATTCTTGAGCACTCAGCAGATGTTAATACTGCAGTTGGTTTTGCAAGCCACGTCCCGGGTGGACACGCAGGAGCTCTGTGCCACACCGCTGCCCAGGAGGGGTGAACCAGCCACGGCTCTGGGCTCCTGCGCTGCCTGGGCAGAGGTGGGTGCTGCTGCTCGCTGCTGGTTCCGTGCCGGCATCGAGCAGCCGTGGTGCTCATGGCTGGCGCGGCTGTAGCTGCAGCAAGCACTGTCTTGTGGGTTCAAAAACGAATCGATCCTTTCATTTGTTTTGGCCTCCTGGAATGCAAAAGAATTAATTAATTGTAGTTTAAAAGTGCTGATCTCTCCCGAGACTTACAGAATTTGCTTTTTCATCTGAATACTTTCCCCTTTAAAGCCTCTTTTTCCTGATAGCATACACATTTTTCAACAACTAATATTTTCCTTTGCATAGCTATATATACTCTCTCTCCACGTGCTAAAGAAACACGTGCCCAAATGAAACCACACATACCATTTAACTCAAAATACTCTCCTGTGTACATCTGTTTCTCATTAGTTTTTCCCTCTGCTATATACATAGACTTTGCTTTAAGAAGTGTCATTACATTAGTTTGTATTACAGTATTATTTTTCACTCGGCTATGTACTAGTATAGTGGCCAAATACTTCCCTTAGAATTGCATATGGTTTTTTGAGGGCAGAATATGACCACTGCATTTGTATACAGCATGTATACATGTGTATATTCATTCATTACAGAAACTAGCATTTTAAACGTATGTTTTATACAAATATCAGGAATAAAATATTCTAAACATAATGGATATGTGATGCGGTTTGTACATGTGTGTTTTTAGCATGCAAAAGGTTTCTCTGTGTATATGCATATGAGAGGGAAACAAGTACAGTACCTTCAAGCTGATGGGACATCTGCATCTGCCCCCAGATTCCTCTTCATCAAAATTTAAGCACTGCAGTTCTGCAAACACCTGCACAACTGAAATAAACTACAAGAGCAGCATTTCCTCACTGTTCCTAATATAATAATTTTCTGAAATCCCAAATGGCTTACCTAGAATGGGGAAAAAAAATTCCTATATAACAGCAATGAGTTTAGAAAGGTGTCCAGAGGAACACCTGACTAAGAAAATCAACATACTGTTTGTTTGTTGATATACAGATGCTCATATGCAATTTAATTACATTACATTTCTGCAAAATTTTGCTTATGATCTTTTTCTCATTTCTCCTTCATATATATAGACCATTCATACTCCAGTCACTAATTATGCTCTTAACCTGCAAGTTCTGATTTACATCATGCTGACATGATATATAATCCTAGATTGCACAAATCCATGTGACAATTTTAACAGAAACATGCTAGCTTTATTCACCCGTGTACCCAGTTCAGTGATGTGTTAACCCAGTGCTTGTGTTACCCATTTGTTTCCTGCAAACCTGTCATGATGCAGTCCCTGGAATACGCTCCAAATGGCTACGCACTGATGATTGCCGTACCAGGGGAGGAAGGCTGCTGGGGGACGCACCTGTGCTTCCCCAGCCCTTATTCCTGTGGGGCTGTGGCTGCTCAGCATCTCCTTCTTGGGCTACAACACAGCCTGGCGAGGAGCTCCCCTGGGGTTAGTTCTTTGAGTTTTGGGGTCCTTCCATAAATCTTTGGAAAGCCTCCATTGCCTGGCCTCGATTTCAAGAAGGCTGGGACCACAGGTGACTCAAGCTTTCACAGTCACCAGGAAGCAGCCCAGGGAAGAGATGGAGAACAAAGGAGCTGATCTCCATTTACTACATGCCTGGCCCATCCCAGACAAAAGCAGCAATGACGGGGCATGCACATGGGTTAAGGACAGTTAGAACATGGTGTCCTCACTTTTCCCACCATGGCCATGCCTTATATGTCAAAAGACAAGAAAAGAAATTACAGGACGTAATTATGCTTGCCCTCCAATCTCCCAGGACATAGTGAGGGAAGTCATGCTGCCTGAGTAACACAACAAGGGTGGAAGAAGGCAAGAATACACCCCAAGCATGATTATTCAAAGAGCCCTGACCTTTGTGAAATAATAAGTTGGCCTTTAAGCAGAAAAGTCAGGAAAGCCTTGATTTAAAACATCATTTAAAAATATAATATGGTAAGTAACACTGTCAGAATGCGTGATGGCGTGTGATTATATTCACTGATTATTGCATCATCTGCATAATTCATTATAGCATTGTTGCTTGTAAATGAAATGGGAAAAGAAATCAAAAGAAGACACATTTAGAAAATTTTTCTTTAAGGTAATTCTTTAGGCTTTTCTATCAACAGTAAGGATTTGATTACCATTTATGTTTGGATCTATATTTTCATGAAATCAAAGAGAACACTTTCTTATAAACAGTCTTGTGCAAATTTTGAATATAGTCTATTTCAATAGCTCCCTGCTAATTAGGAAATAATTTGAATACAAGTTATTTCAGGTCATTTTGAGGTCTGCTTTCAAAAAGAAAAATGCATAATGAAATTATTTTTTCTGATGTTGCTTAAATCTACTGAATGTCCACATCAACTCAATGTGTTATTTAAGGATTTGCCTCAGGATTGTTAACTTGTTAAAAAAGAACATATTCTTACCTACACAACTGAAATTTAAAAATAATGTTTAATGTTCACTATGTATTTCTGCAAGAAAATAAATATAGCTTTAAAAAAAGTATAGTAAACTAGGGATGTATTTGCCAGTGTTTTCAGGGTGATTTGTAATCTCTACCTTTTGCAGAAAAATGTTGCTGGTGAAGGTTAGCATATAAAATTTCAAACCAATATTTTTTTCCCAGTCATCTGAAGAGTTAATCCTTAAGTCAATTAACGTTTTTTATAACCACTGGACAGAGCAAACTGTTTTAGTTCCAAATGAAATTTCAACCTTTATTTATAAAATTTGCCACAGTCTACATTTTCAAACTGAACATATCAAGCAGCAAGATAATTTCAACTAAATCTTAAACTGTTTTACATAATTTAAATATTTCAGTAGGTGGTGCCATAAAACCATGTACAATAGTGCTAAGGCAAAATTCAGCATAGTAAAAACTAATAGAACATTCAATCCAAATTTATTGTGCTCTGCAGTGTAGAAGTTCATGAAAAAACAAGTCCACAGAATTAATTTTTGAGTGGGCTCTTGATATGCAGAAACTGCAGGATCCTGTTAGAGTATCATTAGCCTAGTCATTAGCCTGCAGCCTAATGTAGTTTTACATAAATGTTTTAGAATTTTTCTGACTGTGCATGCAAATGCTTATTTAATTTGCTGAGTGAAGACATGAGATAGTAGCAGATTCAGCATTTGCTTAAAATGTGCTGGCTCAGAAGTCTAAAAGGTTTTGAACAAAGAGCATTCCTTGTTTTAAAAAGTATATAAGAAGACCACATGGCTTTTTATGTATGGAAATAGAAGAAAATGATAGTATGGCATTGTTAAAGGAGCAATAAGGCTATGTTTAAAAGGCAGTGAAGATCAGCAAGAGAATGGACTAAACTTAGGGTGCTCAGAAACTGCAGAGAAAGCAAGATGAATGAAGTACATGGATTTTCTTAGACATGTAGCTGGATATCTTGTCAAAAGCTCTTGAGCTGGCTTTAGTAGTGTCAAAATCTGGTGGGTACTTGATACCTTTGAAAATTCTACTTCAGATGCAGAAGAGGAGGTATGTCTATGCTCTGTTTGTTCCTGGATCCTTTTCTCCTGCATTCTACTAAATCTAGCCATCTTACCTATCTGTCTATATTAATAGGTAGATGTATATATATATGTATGCATGTATACACATACAGGTATTTGTTGGGCTGCAAAGCATGCCTCTCATACTTGTGGAAGCTACTTCAGTCTCATGCGAGGTGTGCAGAGACGAGTACCTGCATGCTGGAGGGGATGGGTGTGAGTTAACATATGGAAGGGGGTTGTTAACACATATGTTTTTAACATCAACTACCCAAAAAACACCACTTGGTAGGATTTCTGTGTGTGACCCAAACTAGCATCAGCAGACCAGTAAGAGTACAAAATGAAGATGTTTAAGGATTTCTACTCTCAAGTTTGGCCTTCCATGCTGACCTGCAGGAGCTGTGAAGTTTATCTGTGGTTTTTTTGCTAGGACTTTCATTAGTTTATTGCAGAGCTAGTTCAGTCCCCTGAGTAGGAGGGTGGAGAGTGTGCTATTATGTAGGCCACTTCCCGGCTTCAGGATGACAAAAATGGGTCCTCCAGCAGATTGGTTCTTGTCCTCAGAGGCTTAATCTGCTGGGAAAGATCTGAAGCCTATTTTCCCACATATTTTTGTAGGTCCTCTGGGCATGGTATACCCTCATCATGGCCCAGAAGCAGAACTCCTGTGTGTTTTGGGGGAGGCAGGGAAGGTGAAATATATATGTGCTCTTACATATATTGGGGGAGTCAGTATATGGACTCTGGGAAATAAATATAGAGGTTATGCAAGGCCAAGTACCCAGATACTGGCTGCATGTGCAAAGGATGTGGCAGATCAGAGCCTTCTTGAGCATGTAACCCTCCCCAGCAGCTCCTTCTCAAAGGGCTGCTTCCTTAATCCCTTCATTTTCTGGAGAAACTTGTAACCCCATGTAGTTACAAGTTGTGGAGACAAGCTCCACATCAGACATGACTGTTCTGCCCAGAAACTGAGTACATAGTGGCCTGGGACATTGCAACACAGGCAAAACATTCTTGACTCATTAGCAATTTTTCAATTTACCACCAGTCAGTTTAGCAGTCGGTAAAAAGGAGCTGTGCCCTGAACAAGTAATTTCTGACACAGGAGAAAAAAAAAAGCTTCTTCCTTCCTGCTGTTGGTCTTCTGTTTTCTTTTACAGGTAATCATCTGACTGCACATCCCAGCACCATGCAGGAGTGAAGTGCCCAGCTAAAAGCTGAAAGTCACAGCTGTATAAGCAAGGCAGCATGACACCGAGGAATAAGGGTTATGCAGTTTTGTCCACAGTAGTTTTCAATCCTGGTGATGATGATGCCTGTCTGTAGCTGGGTTGTGAGTGCTAACTTAGGAGAATCAAGTATCTGAAGGCATCAACATTACAACCCTGTATTACTGTCTTATATTAGCTAAGTGTCCCCGCTAGACCCCCAGGTCAAAGTTGCTGCAGTCTGGTTACTCTTCCAGTTGCTGAGCTGATGGAACACGCAGCAAACTGTGTACAGCTGTCCTCTCCAGCCAGACAAGCTGTACCCTGAAAAGCCCCCGGTGCTCTCTCTGGCCACAAATGGGACAGGCAATAAGCCTGGTGTCAGGACAGGTTTCTTTTACAGTTTTTCTGTTGAGACCCCTGTTGACAGTGGACTTCTGCACTGAGCTGCCTGTCTGCTGCACAACAGGTACCTCAGCTGGTCACACTCCTGACGGGGTGACCACATGCTTACAGTGCCCAGGTGGCACAGGGCTGGGTGGGCTGCTGCAAAAGCACAATGCAGGGCTGGTCAGTCAGGCGTTTTTTTTTTCAGAACAAAACAGAATATTTTGCTTTATGAGATTTGTTTTTGTTTTGAAGCAATTTTTTATTACAAAGTACCTTTTATTTTTTAAAAAAAGTAAATTTTAAAATGGTCAGGATGAAAATGAAATGTTTTGTTCAATCCAAAAATATTTATAAAGCCCTTTCCTTAGACATTTTGAGAGTTCTGGTTGTGGTCCAACTGAAAATTATTTTCTATTTTCTTAGAACTGCCAGGAAATCAAGAAGTACACAGATATGCCAGTGCTTTGGATTTTTAAATAGTGTATACATGCCCAAAACAAGAAAGAAATTAGCATTTAACGAGATTACATGGAAATAAAAATGGAAAATCAATAAATATCAGTGAATACCTGTATGCTTCACAGATTATTTAATGAATAGCGAGTTTGTGCACTGGAATGCTGCGGGATCAGAATTACATGTCCTTCCAGTGGCTTTAATGAGAAGGGAAAATTGAATGCTTTCTATTGCCTGGATCTTTTTACATTCTTTATACTGACTTGCATCCTATTCTTCCATTGCATTGTCTAAGGAAAATAAATAAAGAAATAAAAACCCACAAAACCAAAACATAGCTACAATGAGCATGAATACACAATGTTCCATCAATTAGAAAATATTTTTCTCTCTAACTACTTGCAGACACATGGACAGATCAGCAAATCTAAATAGCCCATTTTCAACTTGAGTCATATTCAGCAGTAAATGGAGGAGCAGTTTAGTTGCTTCTGGATGACAGTATTACAGATTGCAGTATTTCCTATGCCTTCATTGCTTAGTGTTTTATTTTTCTTAGTGTTTTTTCATTGCAACGTGATGATTTTTTTTCTGTAGGTAACTTTTGTTCAGGAGGTGAGGAATTCTCTTAAATAAAGGAATAGAAGGGAGTACTAGCTGGAAATTCTGTAGTGGGGGTACACCACAGATTTCCTATAATGAATTTCTCTTTTATTAAGTCTCTTCAAGGTGAGTCATGATGGCATTTGATTTACTACAACAGACAATTGGAGGTCTCCATCATCATCCTGCTGGAAAAAAAAAGCAAATACTTTGGGTAATACTTACTTTTAAACCTTCTGTCCTTTATTCTTGCCTTTATATGTTGCTTCATTTTTGTTATCTAATTAAAAAAATAATTTACTGTAGAATAATGAAGCTGGGTTAATTAGCATTGATACTATACAGCTGTGGGCTGGCTTCAGGGACAGTGGGTTGGTCAATGTAGATAAGTGCAGGTGTGGCTGGTTAAGTTAAGGGGTTGAGAGCCAGTGAAGAGAGCAGCCGAGGAAGGAAGAGAGAGGAGGAAACAGAAGAGAGCTGAAGAAGCAAGAGGAGTGAGCATGCCCTGAGTGAGGAGGTGAGATGAGGAGAAGGCAGTAGAGGGACTGGCATGAAGAGTGTACCAGTATGAGATGGTAAAAGACCTTGTTGCAGCTGGATGGTTTTGAGAGTGCTGCAACAATTTACCAGGCCTTATATCTCTCCAAAGTTGATATATGGATGTGTCATATGCTGTACTGATAACATGGAAGTAGGCATTCACAATTTATCCACAAAGTAATGTGAAAACAGAATTGCTTGTTGGCTTAAGTGTTTGTGAAATGTGTATTAGTCACAGTATCTTTTCTGTCTCACCAATGAGCTGGAATTCTTGAAAGCTCTCCAACATACCTTTTTGCAAACAGGCTGTAAAGGGACTTTATATTCATAAGGAACTGTATTTTTAATGTTAGTATATTTCTTTTTTGAATAAAATTTCTGGCCAGTTGTACTAAAGATTTGGTATCAATTTTTCTGAACTGCAGGAAAAACTACCTTTGTGTGTAAGAAGCTGCGCGTCATATCTCAGACTTCCAAAACTTCCCATAGCATCTTAGATTGGGTGGTGTTTTACCAAGGTAAGCACCATCGTGGATAAACAAGCTGCCCATTCATTCAGCACAACCATCTCCATTTTATTGCACCCTGATGTTTTCTGAAGCTGTCAGTCACTCTCTTCTAGTAGTCTGGCTTGGCCCTAACAGGTCTGGTTTTAGCTATTTATGCATAAAACAAAGATTTTTGATATAGAAGCTTTTTCATTATTGCAATAAATAGCAAATGTCTGTCTGATTGCAGAGGGGAAATTTAATGGGATTTTAAGTAAGTTAATATTGGTGCTCAACCATCATAAATTTTTGGATGAGATTAGAGGTTAAGGACATCTAGGAGGATGGGTCTGTAGTTATGGTGCTGAGGTCCAGAGATACATATTTAGTTCCTTAATCTGTCATATATTTCAGAAATGATTTTGTGCAAATGATTTTCTGTATAATTCATCATCACATCATGCTACGCCAGAAACACTATAGATTAATTACTCTGAATCTCCAGCTTGCTAAATTATCCCCCTGAGTATATTCATTCTGGACTGCATTATGCAGTGCAAACATTTTTTCTTTTCTGTACAATTTGGAGAACAGTACTGCTCTGCCTCACACGGGCTCACTAAAAATACCTGTATGAGTGACAAGATCACTAGTGTTATGGCACTAGGGACCAGAGAATATCCATACTGCCTGCAATCCCATGCAGGTAGTTGGATCCACAAACACTTTTCAAGCTAGCTCCTAACAAGCATGGGTTTATGAAAGGCAAATCCTTCTTGATTAACCTGTTCTCCTTCAATGACAAGGCAACCCACTCAGTTGATGAGGGAAAAGCTGCTGATGTTGTTTACCTGGACTTTAGTAAAGCCTTTGACACAGCAGCATTCTGCTGGAGAAACTGGCTGCTCATGGCTTGGGTGGTTGTTCTCCACGCTGGGTTAAAAGCTGGCTGTCTGGTCGAGCCCAAAGAGTGGTGGTGGAGTTACATCCAATTGGTGGCCAGGCATGAATGATGTTCCCCAGGGCTCGGTACTGGGGCCAGTTCTGTTTAATAACTGTATCGATGATCTGGATGAGGGGATCGAGTGTACCCTCAGTAAGTTTGCAGGTGACACCAAGTTGCGGGGCAGTGCTGACCTGCTGGAGGGCAGGCAGGCTCTGCAGAGGGATCTGGACAGGCTGGATCGATGGGCCAAGGCCACTTG
>JAVJGJ010000014.1:100803133-100820744 GCA_035590215.1 Microhierax caerulescens
GGCCCCTCACTGCAGGAAGGACACTGAGGGGCTGGAGCGTGTCCAGAGAAGGGCAACGCAGCTGGGGAAGGGGCTGGAGCACAAGGCTTATGAGGAGCGGCTGAGGGACCTGGGGTTGTTTGGTCTGGTGAGAAAGAGGCTCAGGGAGGACCTCATCAGTTTCTGCAACTACCTGAGAGGAGATTGCAGGCAGGTGGGGGTCGGTCTCTTCCCCCAAGTAACAAGCAACAGCGCAAGAGGAAACAATCTCAAGTTATACTATGGGTGATTTAGACTGGATATTAGGAAAAAATTCTGAACTGGAAGGGTGGTCAAGCATAGGAACAGGCAGGCCACAGAAGCGGTGGAATCATCATCCCTGGAAGTGTTCAAAAAACATGTAGATGTGGTACTTTGAGGTATGGTTTAGTGGTGGACTTGTCAGTGCTAAGTTAATGGTTTGACTGGATGGTCTTAAATGTCTTTTCCAACCTAAATGATTCTATGATTCTAAGAAGATTTTTCTGTTTTGATGGCCCTCCAGTGCCCCTCTGTTCATCCAACCTAAAAGGACACCTGCCCATGGGCTCTGTGACTGGAAACAGAAGTAGATGAGAGAAGGAGGTCTCAGAACACCCTCAGAGAAAGTTCCTTCCTAGGGCTCATGGAAGATTAATGTTGGCTACAGAGAAATACATGTCTAATGGAATTCTTCTCATATTGCTATTTGCATTTAAATCTATTCTCTTAGTTTGGAGTAGGAGAAACACCAGCTTTCTGGGACTTTCAAGAATATTTAGTCTGGTTCTTGGTGAGTCTGTAACTAAGCTTCTTTTTGCTGGCAGTCGCTAAGTATGTGCTAGTCTGATGCCAACATCTTGTCCTTTCTGTAATGTGATCTGTACATAGGTATTTTATCACATATGGTTTAAACATGCGCTTTTGTGTAGAAGTACGATCAACATTGTAAGAGTACTAACAGCAAATTGCTTGGATTTGCCTAAGCATGTGCCTCTGACTCAGTCCAAATACTGACAGCGACAAAGCCATAATCATTTGCAGGCTTCAGTTCTGAGCAAAGGGAATTCCATTCTCTTGATTCTAAAATATAATGCCATTGGACACCAGTGCACACAGAGAAAACACATTATAGTTGGTTCCGACACCATACAATTGAAAAAGCCTGTACCCATACGGTGGAGCTGAAATGGACATGCTGGTTTGACAGAGGGCTGGGGAAGAGCTGCTCCTTTGTACTGAGAATGCAGACTGCTGCTCATATGGAGGCTCCTTGACAGCTCTTTGATAGAGTAATAAATAAACAAATAAATAAATAGTGTGTACACCAATAAATCCCATATTTTCCTAGTAGAAATAAACCCAAACCTTATATATTCTTGTGCTACCACTGAAACAAGAGTGAAACCTTTTATGTATTAAACGTAAGGAGAGAATACAAGTTTAATTGTTTGCATACTTTGGCAGATAAGGCATTGTTGTTCCATGCCCTGAACATACCCATGTTTGCATGCAACCTGCTTGTGCAGTCTTGTTGCTAGCCAAGTGCCTGGTACCCGCTTATGAAATATTTTTGGAGTTCTCTTTGTATGCAGGCATATGATGCAATACTTTGATTTTTAATAATGAGAAGCAAATGACTGATAACTTTCATGCTTTGATGGTTCCTGGCACAATAATTGGCATTTCATCACAGCCTAGGATGAAAGTGTTACTGGCATTTTCTACAGTCTATATCTAAACTATATAAACAACAGTTACCTAGCCTTTCTTCTGACATGAGTAATTTTTGCACTTAAAGAAAAAAAATATCATAATACACTAAACCTTGGAACTACCTTTAAGTCAGTTTTCCTGGAGAGGCATAAGCCATCTCAGGAAGGCCGTAACATCTCAGCCATTTTTAACAAAACTCTCTATTTAATCCTCTGAGAAGTTCTGCTTACAAGTAATTGGGGCATTATGTTCATAGTCCACAAACCATTATTTGCTGATAATTCTGTGATCATGGGCTAGGATTTTAAAGGAGAGATAAGAAACTTTTGACTGCCAATTCCTGTTCAATTAGAATGGAAGTTAGGCAACCAGATGGCTTGCTCCCACTGGAATGCTGAATGTTGATACTTACGTTCAAATGTTTCTGAGTCACTATTCTCCCATCAACTTCTCAGTCGTAATAGAAAGCACCATGTCAGTATTCCTGCTGGCTCAGTAGTCTTTCTTAAAAATGTGGCTAAATCCTCTCCTTTCTGCTTCCTGCTCATTGTGTTGTTCATCCTGGTGTTTTCCTTTCTTAATTTCCTTCTTTTTTTATTTATGAAAAGTAACTTAAAAAAATGGGGTGGATTTTGCACAGTTAGATTTTAACTGGGATATCTGTCAAGTGGTAGAGAAACAGAGAAGCTAAAATTGCCAAAATTTGCCTGGTGCATCACATGCATGATTTTGAATGGGATTGCAAGGAGTGTAATGGTGACAGTTCTGCAGTTCTCTATTCATCAAACACTTGTAATAAAGAGTGTTAGGCTTTTAAAAATTTTGTTAGAGCTAGTATCAAAGATATTTAAACTCTAACAATCCACATCATGAGAAAAAAAAAAAAAGTAGAGAAAAAAAGATTGACTGTCAATATGAGTTGTGAGTGGTAGAACTAGTGAAGTCTAAATGTGACTTGAGAAATCAGAATCTGATTCTAATCAGAAGAAGTTGAAATCTCCACACAGAACTCATGAAAATGATTGAGTTTTCCTGATCCCAGGAGGGGCAAGTTTCATCTCATTTGACTTGGGGCTGTTTACAAAGTAGATGTCAGCATCCTAACCAGTAACCCTAGGCTCATTTTACTGTCAAAGGAGGCAATTTTAGGATTTTTCTGATCTATTTTAGACTTTTACTACAGGGTGAAATGAGTTGTGGCCAATACTGCATTGACTGTATTACATCATCACTGTTTTCAAAGGGACCTTAGATTCTTTATTCATTTAATCAGTTAAATTTTCCTGGAGCTAATGAATTTTCCAGTGATTAAGGAGGTTTTGTTTCTAAATCTCAGTACAGAATTGACTAGCGTAATGACTAAGCTAGTTAAGATTCCAGTTTGCCATAGTTTTTCTTTTTAACTCAGTTTTGGTAAGTAAGACAAAACCAGGATCAGTTTTACTAGATTGCTTTCATCGGTGGTAACCAGAGAGATCCCCCCAAAACAGGTAATAACTTGCTTTTATAAAGAAATTCTTAATACCTGGTTCCATGTTCTGAAAACAATAATGGTACTTACATCTTTGGGGAAGACAGAGAAATTGAAGTTGAAAAAAAAAAATGAATAAAAAACTCTTTGCTGAATCCACTGAGGGTTCTAGTTTCATCTGGTAGCAAGAAATCTGGAGGTGCTTCTGTTGATGGCCTAGGTGTTATTGAGTCACATGAACAATGAGGTCAATGGAAGAAATTTGACAGTATCCACATATCCTGGATAGCTGGTGGAAAAATAGAGAGGGAAAGGCATTGTAAGCCAGTTATAGAGACTGGGAACAGCCAATTTACAGGGTCACATGGGCACACTCAGACTTGGCTCGTAAACTCTCCAGTCAATGCAACACCACAGGTTGGAAAACCATGCTGAGGTATCTAATATTGCAATGAACTAGAAGAGAACTATTGCTGAACAGGTGCTAGGCTTGCCATGCCTGCAAACATCACCTGTATCATCAGCAAAATTGGGCCAGCTTTTGAAAAGTTATATGGACCATTGAGAGATTCAAGTCTCCTGTAATGAGTGAGGGTGTCACCCTGAAGCAGAGAGCAGTTCAGGGTGTCTACAAAGGGTAATGGGGATGCTGTGCCATGTAGGACTAGGGAAAGAGTAAAGAAGTACCTTTATCTTGAATAACTGTCACAGCCACAATTCTGGCTAAATGGTAGCAACTAGTAAGAAAAAACACCTAAGTCTGACCTCAGAGAATGAAATCCTTAGTACATCAATCTGTGATGAAATATTTTGATATGGATATTGTTCTTACACATGTATATAAACTCTATTTTCAACAGGGCATAAAGAGCATCCCTGTAAAGCACTCATAAATTGATTTTATAAGTTTGATCTGAGTTGGTGAGCTATACTTCTGAGACATAACAGAACAAAGGCATGGGAATGAAAACAGTTGCTGACCATGCAGTAACTACGGCATTTGTTCTCTTGAAGTTGATTTTATTGCATACCACTGGACTCCTATTTTCTCCCTATGTCTCTGTTTTAGAGGAACAGATGTAAACTTGTTTTTTCTACTAGCTGTACTTTAAAGCTCTCAGTGTTTGAAAAGAAAACAATTCTTTCTTTTCTGACTAACACTATGGCCCCTTGACTTCCTGAAAAGCATAAATAAAGCCTTTAGGCTAAATCATAAAGTAGTTCATTTAACGGGAGACATCATTTTAGTGTTACTCAGGGTAAGGTATGTTTAAGGAGTACACATCTATGGTATGGTTGGTCCCTGCTTGGTTGCCCTGATTGCGAAGTCATGGCTTCTAGCTCTTCTGAGGGGTGATCTTAGTCTCACGTCAGGGAATGAATTCACATCCAGCACAAGTGACCAGCTATGCAGAAGGTTTCTTTCTCAGTCCTTTAATTCTTCTCAATGGATAATACACTGATTAACTTCTGATAGCTATGAAGCACTTGTTACTGACTCAGAGCATAAAACTGCTTGTCACTTAAGTTGGTTTTGAGTTCTTGCCCAGTTTGATGTAGTTGGCGAGACAGAGCCTTGTGGCATGAAAAAGGCTGGTTGGTGGACAAAAGTACCCACTACCAGCTGTATCACTGCTGATACAGGAGGAGGACTTGAGGGAAAGCAGTAGGTTTTGTAAGTGCTGTTGATCTTTGATATTCTAGTAAACTCACAGAGATCTTTCCATTTGAGTTGCCACATATATGTTAAACCATGGTATAAATGGTAGCTACTTTGTTTACTAATTAAATAGTTCTTTAGTCATTCTTTCCTTTGTGCTTGGAGTTGATGTATCCCTCTGATGAACCGTGTACACAAGAAAAGAGCCAAGCAACAAAATCTGTACACACTAGTAAAATACAAATCAAAATAAAATAAACCAGATAAATGGCTAGTGTACTTCAAATGAAGCATTAAGACGTAATCTTTACTCTGACAAAGTTTCATCAGGCTGCTCCTTGAATGGCAGGCCCTCTCGTCTAGTGAGCAGGTCATAGTACAGACAGTTGCTTAGAGCGTTTGTATGGTATTGCTCACTCACAGTTTCTTTCCAAAGGAAGTGAAGTTTTACATTCTAGCATGAAGGATTATTGTCGCTTTTAACCCTTTTCTCTGTATGGTGCTGCTCTATTGTATGAACGTGGAAGGTAAAATAAAAGTTGGAAAATTCTTGCTTATGGACTTTTCATTTCTCATATCACTTCTTTCCCTTTATCTCCCAGACCTCTCAACTTCTTTGTAACTATATACATATGGATATATGTCTCTCTCTGTATCAGCTAAGGTATTAGAGATCACTGTGATGACAGTGCTTAGAAGACTGATGAATCAAGACAGTTTTAAACTATAAAACACAATTTTATCAAATTCATTTATTAGCAACACTAATTTTGCTAATGTTTCATTCTTACACATCATTATTCATCATTTCTACACATACAAAAAGCTCAGACTTTAACAGTCATATTTTGAATTGGCTGTAAATTTACAGTACCGTGGAGATGATGCCATACAGCAAGTGCAGGCAGCTGCATTCCTTGGCGTTTCTTAGTCATGGAGGTCCAGGTGAAGCTTGAGATCCCTCTGAAGAGCACCAAAGTGGGTTGTCTTCTGCCTTCTTTGTCTTTCCTCTATGAGCTTGAAGTTTTTAGTGTTTATTTGCCTCCCTCCCAAAAAGGATGGTCTCCTCTGCTCCTGATACTGTGTATTTTTTCATCATGCCCGTCATTCTTCTTGTGCATTTGGCAGGATGTCCTGTTTATTTACATTCCCTTGTGCTTATTTTGTCCTTCAAGAACTTTTTGTTTCTTCTGCATGTAGTTGCAGTCATTGCTTTCCCCTTTGGTGGGCAGGACGCTCAGATATTTATGTGCCATCACAATGTTATGAAGTGCTCATACACTGTGTTGGTCACAATATTTGACTATACTTATATTCAGATTCAAGATTAGGTAGTATTTACTATATCCTGACTAGTGCATTTTGAATTTATAAGTGTCACCATGTGTTTTAGCTACCAGCCCCATCACTTCAGCTGTAGGGATTGGTCACTCTGCCTCCTTGCTGAGGCAAAAACTGGATAGTCATACCTGAGTTTACACAAGCCCCTGTCCTACTGCATTGCTTAAGGCAGGCCAAAACACAATCTAATCTTGGATCTTCTGTACTAAGTCTTTTATGCTCCTTGGATTACAGAAAATACTTACAGCAAGGTGAAGGACTAGACTCCCTCCCTCCTATGGAGGAGGGATGTGACATGGGAGATGCTCACTGGAGAATAAGAGGTAGCCCTTTATCATTTCTGTAGCTGCCTCCTCTTTCAAAAACTCCTTACAACACTTCTCCTAGGAAAGGTGGGCATCCTCACTGCTGTTGAACTGAGATTCTGAATTTATCACCCACCTCAGACCAGAAGGAAAATATGTGGCTGGGGCAGGAGTGGGTGCCAGGTCTCTTGGGTCCCCAGGGCATCACCATGGAGCCCACACTTGCCCAGGCCCAGTGGACTATGAGCAGATTCCCAGGGTGACATCACCTATTGATGGACAACTCAGCTGACGGCAGAAGTTGCGCAAGCACTGTAAACTTCTGGATGTCTGTGTCTGCAGATTGCCGCAGACTCCAGCATTTCCTGCTTACGTGCTGCACGTGCGTGTGAGGATACTCTGAAGTTACGCTGATGCAAGTAAAACCAGATTTGGTCTGGTATCTTCTGGGAAGGCTCTTACTCTGAAATAAATAACAAAGTTCCTTTTTGTGGTACTTTTCTGGACATTTTCTTGAGGTCTGTCTTTTGTGGCAGTTGAAATACCTGAAAAGATCAAACAAAACAAATCAAATGGAGATACAATGGCTGTTTATGTAGTGAAATTCAAGCTAGTATGGCCAGAAGTTGTGTGCTTTTGGCAACACTGGAAGGAGCCTCTTCCTTCCTTGTCAGTGCATGTGCTCAGGAGTTACCCATTGTTGCCTCAGACCTGCCTGGGAGAAGTGACACAAATGGGACTGCTCTGGCACTTCAAGTGAAGCTTGAGTTCAAGTGAGAAGCTGAGTTGGGTTTGGGTGCCCAGCTGGTGTAGGCAAAAGCATGAAGTTGCCCAGTTTGTGGGCAAGAGGCTCAAAATCACTCTGAAGGACACTATAGAGTACTCATTTGTATGCTGCAGATTCACTTTCCAGTCATGTACAGTATCTACTGCACTTGGACATTTCTCCAAGGGTAAAATAGGCTGGCAGTTTAGCTTTGCTGTCTGTCAAAGATGGGTTCATGGCAGATTTTTGCTTTTAGAAGGAAAAACAACCAAAGAACTAATTTAGTGCTTGCTAATGCTGTTAAATTGACTGAGAAAGCAATGGATAAAAAAAATTTGGGAGTTTGCAATGGTGACCTACAGAGAAAAGTGCTAGAAAAATGCAGATAACCCCTTATCCCTGCTTCATCAGGAACCTTGACTGTCCAGAGCTGATCTCAAACAACAGTGTGTCCAGCTGCTCTGGCGGAAGACAACACAGTTGTGTCCCTTCAGGTGAGGCTCGGTGAGAGTCTCAAGCAGTTTGCTGGCTGTGTGCCTGTCCCTCTCAGGCAGGAAGCACTGCTGGCCATTCGCTTCTTTGTTGCCTTCTCGCAGGCTTTGGCTTATCCTGTGGCTGCAGACTGACACATGTTTTGGTTTGGGTTTGTTTTGTTGTTGTTGTTGTTTTTTTTGTTTTTTTTTTTCCCCCCATCTGTTAATTTGTCCTCTGGAGCTTGCAGGCATCACATGTACCAGATTAGTGACAAGGCAGTCATACCCTCACAGTCTGCGCTAGCGTTGGGGCTGATCATGTTGCAGCTCTGTCATGTGCCACTTTTAAGCACCAGTGCATTTGTTAATCTCCTTCTCAGACAGGAACAAAGACATCAGGGAAAATATTAGAGTCCTGCAAGATGCAAAATTAAATAAAATCAATTATATTACCTATGGTACACCACCTATCTCCAAATACTTACATCTATGTATAAATTATTAAACCCATGCCAGATTGTTTGCAGATTCTTCTGCAATTGGAAGGAAAACTTTCTAGTGTATGGCAATGGCTAGAAACTGTTTATTCAATTGGTGCTTGCCATTTTTTTTTTTTTTGGACATTAGTAAGACATTTCAGTAAATATTGACACAAAAAAAGAACATTATTAACATTCCTCTTTACCCACATAAATCTGTCTTTCTAGTCTCCCTGAAATGGACAGCTTCTTAAATTATTCCTAAGAACCAAGTACACTTGATGTAAAATGTCATTATGTGTGACACAAACTATGCATTAACAGAAAACTTTAAAAGAGCATTTGGCACTGAACTTATGTTCCAAAATAATTGAAGGACTGGTGAGAGAGACACACTTTCATACCCCAAGGATCCTTAATAATCCATGCAGATCCCCAGGACTCAGTTGCATATACTGAAATATTTTGTCAAGGACTTCTGCTTTGGAGCCACTCACTTTTCAGTTCACTCTGCATTTCCTAGATATAAAGTAATAGCACATTAAGTTGATTGGCTTCCCTTGAAAGATCTTGTGAAGGCACCTGACAAAATATAATCAAAAAGTTGAAGGAGGACTCCTTCTCACAGGCAGCATTAATTAATTCAGCATCTAGGTTTGACTTGTGCCAGTTTGAATATATAAAATGAAAGTAATTTGTTTAGTCTGGGAAAGACATTCAACAGTTCAATCACACTGATATAAGGAACAGACGCTCATCCCTGTTCTGCACTTCCTGCAACCTGCATATAGGTTACACTTGGACATTTTAATGTCTCACCCTGAGACATTGTGTACACAGTGACCCCAGAGTGATGCTCCCACCCACCCCACCTCCAAGCTGAGAATTGTTCAGAGGGGATTTGTATGTAGGGAGATGAGGTGGAGGAGTGTGTTCAAAGAAGAGGTCCAAGAGCAAGGTGCAATTCTATACCTACATCTTTCAAGAAAAAACAACCTGAGACAGACTAGTGCTACAGTGCCATGGAAGAGATCAAAGTGTCCAGTTGTGCCCCCACATTACCTGTGTAATCTGGAAGGGGCTTAAAAGCTAGGAGAGATGATTAGTAAAATGTTTTCTGTGCACTCGTCTCCTTCTGATCTTAACTAGCAACGTTTTGGATTGTGGAGTCCTCATGCTATGCTGGCACATGGCAGGGAACAGTGACACCCCAGCGCAGCACCTGCCTGGACCGGCAGGGTTAGCACTTTGTCCCTCCTTGCGCTTCCCCTGCCATCAGTGGACTGAGCTGATCATTGGGGCCTGCACCCTGAATGAAATGAGTATTTTCCCATGGATTGCAGGAAGATTGCAAGTCATACCTAGCCTTCCACGATCCGAGTCAACTAGCTTGGCTAGGCCAGGTAGTGTTAAGCCCAGCAACACCTGGCCATATTTTAACGTGGAGGTTGTGTGCCTTACAGGTTGTACTGTTCTGCCTCTGTTCCTCCTTGTATGCTTTTTTGGCCGACCTCCTGGTGAATACTCAGCTGCATTAGCTTTCCTGTCCTCTTCTTGTCCTGACATTTAATTTTGCTGGAACACTGCAGAAGGCTGAGGGAAGATTTTGCAATATTTATTTTATAGCAGTTTATGGTAATTGTTCCCACTGAGACATTCCCAGCTGATAGGAAATATTTATTAGTTATTGAGCATTCTGTGCAGAAACAAAGGAAAAAAACCCAACCCACAAACCTCATCTCTGACTTTATAATTCATAGATGAAAGGTGTTTATCTTTCTAGTTGGTATCAATATTTCAGGCCAGTGGCAGCCATAGGCAATGAAAATAGAGGTGGCAGTGAGAGCAGCTGCAGGGGCATGTATGTCACACCAGGCAGTGCTAACACTGAAGCTTTGGTTTCTTCTGTCATCTTCTCTGTATTCACTAGATGAATCCATGTCCTCTCACAATTTGCAGGTGGAAAGGAGAACTGGCTTAAGAAAATCTGCCTGACGAACAATAGCTAGTTTTGGCACCTCCAGTAACAGAGCTCACCATTTCCCTTAAGCCCAACCTCTCAATTAAAGAAGCTTAGCAAAAGCTTAAAGGACATCTGAGCTCTTCTCTAGGTGGAGCCAAGCTCAGGAAACCAAGTTTTATGGAAAGGAAAGCATCTCTAAGTAACCCAGCAGAATCTATGCTGTGTTCAGCAGCCAAGAAGCTCAGAGATCACAGATGTGTGTTCATACTTCGAGCATCCGCAGCTGCTGGGAACTTCATATGGGTTGAGTTTGCAAGAATAGTTTGCATTTTTCTTTTCTAGGCTGATTACTGATCAAACACCTAGTCTGCATCGTTGCTTCCAGCAATGGCAAATTTACACAGATCTGAAAGGAAGATGAACAACTTTCTGGCTGACAGGCTTCAGCCAAAGATCAGGAAAATAAATACAAAATGCTTCATTAACAATGGTGGACTTTGGATCAGACCCACTGTCTATTCAATTATACAGTGTTATTAGGAGAAAAATTGCTTCATGGCTTCCCTAGTAGGTAAAATTTAAGCCCTGCAGCATGAAGTTTTAGTCTCCTATTTTACCATAGTTTGCATAGCTTGCCAGAGCTTGCATTACTTTTTACGTTATTGCTTTCCAAAAATTCCAATCTGGTTCTTAAAAATCCTGTTTAAATAGTAGTGTCCCTGAACCTGTGGCTTCCAGGTTACGTAAAGCACAAAGTAATTATTTCAGGGGGACTTAGTATACATTCTCCAGGTGCTTTTTTGTTCTCATTCTGGAAATATAAAAAAGAATGTTTATAATTTTTCCTACATATTTCAAAACTGAAAAAAATAAAAAAAAATTAAAAAAAAAGCCTGAAACTAATTCACTTGCCTGGATTTATATGGTTGAAATCCAGACTGTGAGGCTTAACTTTCTTGGTCAAGTAAGCCACATGGCAGAGTTTACTCTTCAGATGTTTTCAGTGACATTGCATGTGTGAATGTAAAGGATTTTTAAATGATGTCATTGTAAGTCATTTTGCAGAAAAAAATACTCTGGCAAAACTAAACACAAAACCCCAGTATGTGGGATATGTATGTGATCCTGCAAATCTTACCGCTTAAAATAATCACTGTGTGGGGTTTTTTTCCCTGTTAGTCATTTGCCCGTAGTAAGTTCAAATTCTTTCTTAGAATTTGATTACAGATCATCTCATTACAGAACTTGTACAGATGATCTACATGCTCCACTGATCAATTCTGTTACCAGGATGCCAGGAATAAATGGGTTCCTTATTCTTCCCCTTTTTTAAACCTGTTTGCTTATGTTTCAATAGCACTATAAGAGTATTTAAATAGACATATGAGAGGGAAGCTTATTTTCTAGCTAGAAAAGCTATAGGCCACCTGGCACTTACTGGGTTTCTCAGTTTTGTCCACTGGACACGAAAAGACAGACTGATGGTGTGAGAATAAATATTTCAAAGATAGTATAAATGGCAGTGATAGATTTGCATGTCCTGTCTGTCCCCCTCCTGCAGGCCCATTAACTACTGCAATACATATGCTCTTTTCTGAATGGAAAGGAGACAATGCAGTGCTCAAAATAGCAACATGGAAATGGCCTCAGGTATTTGCCTGTAGATCACAGAAGGCCTGGGGCAAATCTGGGAAGGGATGTCTCTCAAAGAATTATCTCGTGCTGTTGCCACTGGCTCATCCATGGTCCCCGCCAGCCTTGTGACTGTACAGCAAGGCAAACAGGAACAGTGTGGAGGAGGAAGGTGGGTGCAGACAGGAAAAACTTTTTCCTGCTTCAGCTCATCTTTATACTTTATTGATAGCTAACAGCTCTGGAAAAATAATTTCTGGAGCACATAAAGTAGCATGAACCACAGAGGTATTAGCAGTAATGTGTCCCCATTCAGGACTGGTGCACCGATGACAGTTCTTTGGCAAAACAGAGGACCCCACAGAAACCTGCATTGGCAGCTCATATTTTGTGTTACTACTGTGTCTCGATTTTCTGTGGTTTGCAAGTCGTTTTAAAATTTTTCAGGCAGAGTATCACTATATTGTGTTGTATTATAATATGAAGGTCATGTGTATTATTCTGAGAAGAATTTAAAAGCTCAATCCACCAGTACTTTGTATAACTTCCCTAAAATATATGAATGCCAATCAAACTTTTATGGATGTGCAGTCTTATTTGGTACATCTTCAGTGAGAACAAGGGAGTTCTGCCTGTTTCCTTCTGGACTCTCTCACTGTGGGTTTTACACTCTCATTGTATTTACATAATTTCACACTCACATGGGAAAGTATTTCCCAAGGCAGCACGGTTTGCCAGTTAGCACAAGATAAAGCATAGTAGCAAAAAAAAAAAAACCCACCAAAATACAACAACCAACAAACCAACCCAAAACAACAAAACCCCAAAACCCCAAAAACAAACCAAAAAGAGCTAGTAGTAGAATACAGTACAGTATCAGTGCTGACATCCTGCTCTGGCTTTACAAATATTCATTTGCATTCCCCTAGAGATAGGAGTGAGATTGGATGTTTGTGTGCTACTCACAGTAGTGACTCAAAAATGGAGTGGATAAGTACAGTAATCAGGCTGGTAACAAGAGGAGGAAACTTCAAATAATTTCAAGGATGGCCTGGAAATAAAATTAATTTAGGGTATTTGTATTTTTTTAAACTTACATACTTTAAGTACATTATAAAACTGAGTGTACAAAACCTTGTGACTAATCCTTGTCAAAATGAGACCTTTATTAAGCCATTTTAGTGGGCTAAAAGATTCTTAAGCTGGACAAGAATTATGATTATGTCCATCTTCTACTGCTAGGGTTGACCTGAAGTGTACATAAGAGCTTAGGTCTGTATGTGGCTAAATACTGAGAAATAAAGGTTGCATTTTTCAGATAGTCCTTACTAATTTTAAATAATATTGCAGAGAAGTCAGTGCTACTTTGCGCTGAGGGATCTAAAAAGCCTGTCAGGAACAAATTTGTAGTAAACTCAAATGTGTATTGGCAGGCTTGTTTTCAGTAAGATTATAAATGTCAGTTGCCGGTCCAGAACAGGTGGCACTATAAAAAAATTGGCTATGGGAAATGAATACCATTTACAAGGAGAATATCCACTTTCACAGATTGGGAATAAGAACTGTTGCACAGCTGATCTGTGAACTAGTGGTACTTTTTAATGTGTTTTCCTTAAAATTGCTTTGAGAAGTTAATGGCTACAGATTTTCCCCTGTTACTGTTTGTTTTTATGTTTCTTTTATTCCATAGTTCAGTGTATCAAAGCTTAGAAAGTGAGACCTGAAATATTAAAAAGTCTTTGTGTGTGCCATCCTGGCACTTGGATCAACGATGGGAACAGTTTAATACTATTACCCCATTAATCACAAAGGAGTTATTGTGGCTTCAGACTGAAACAAACATGGGCAGGGTGGGGTCTGCAGTCACACAGTACCTACAACAAATGATTTACTTGTTGGTTTACATCAGAGATCTCTCCTGGGCTTGTTCTTCTTGTTATTTTATATTAGTAGTATATGAATAGTAATAGGCTGATTACTGAGTTTTATTCATCCTCTTTTCCAGCATCAGTGTTTTTTCTTTAAACTGGAGAAGGTGAATAATAAACCAAAGCCCTGTACTTACCGTGATGGAAAGCCTCTCTTCCAGGAATTCTTCAGATCTCATCATTTTATTTTTAGTGGCAATTTACCAATATGGCACTGCCTTATGAAGGTCAGAGAAATGGTGTGTCCCCAGAGTGCCGCAGATGATGCTATTGCTCCCTTTCTATTATATGCTTCAGGCTGTGTAGCACAAATTGTACTCCAGAGGACACAGGTGAGTGAAATAGAAATAAACACATGAACACAACAAATGAGAAAACCATTAATGCTTTTTGGGATTTTTTTACTGCTGTGGAATCTCTGAGTTCCTTCTGCCCTAACTGATCCTCTCAAAGTAAGATGCAGTTGTCCAGTCGAGACGAGTCTGCCTTCATATCAGTGAAAAAAGACTCCTTAGCTTACTGAGATCTGAAAAACTGGCCACACATTTCCCTGGTAAAACAGGCCTGTTGTACCTTTCCAACCCAGAACTGCTCACTCCTTTAGCATCTGGGGGATATCTCTGTGTTGCTGGTACAAACAAGAATTCATGGTACCACAGCTGACTTTTTCTAGCATCCTAACAGTTCATACCATTTCCTTTATGAATCAGAGGTGCCTTTTTTGAAGCCGTGACCAGGGATTAAGTGAGGGTAACTCATATAGCAGTTTCTCTATACCATCTCCACGTTTCCCATGAGAATACTTCTTCAGGACCAGAGCACATGTCCCACACTGCTATAGAGTACATCACAAATCCATTTCTGATATAAGTAGTTACTTTTTCAGCATGAAGTAGGACAAATCCTAGATATTTGGACGTTTAAATTACTGCCCTCTCATCTTTTTATTACCTGGAAAAAAAAATATTAAAAAATTCTTCAGTTGGACATTCAGCCTTATACACTTGCCACAGCAATTCAACAGAAACTGGCTCAGGGATACAGAAGAAAGCTACTACTCACGCTTCGCCTGTTTCAGTTATGCATGGCTGGCAAGGAGTCTTGCTAATTGAAACTGCTAATTCATTTATGCTATTCTGCACCTTCCTTCCCTTCCTTCCTCCACGTCCTCTGGGGGTGAAATGACATCTGGGGTGTGGGTTCCGTGTCACTGCTGCCAGTGTGCTCCAACCTGCAGCAAGATTTAACCTTTATCAGGTGCCATGCTCGAGGTTAGTAACAATAAGAAATAGTCCCGGCAGGAGCACTGGGAGAGCGTATACATAATAGACCTCAAAACACCCACAGTGGGCAAAGCTCAGGAAATTCCTGAACTTAAAAATGGCCTTCTCAGTTTCTTATAAAGAAAGAAAGAAAAAAAATTAATTCTCTCCCAGGCATTAAAATCAAGATTATGAAATTTAAGAGTAGATTGAGTTCTTTCCTTGCATTCAATTGCCTTTGTTGAGTAGTGATATATTCTGGTTCCTAGCAGCATACCACTGTTTACACTGGTTACTAAAGGAATAAATTGTTCTAAGGATGCAGATGTCCAAGTAGTTAACATTACAGCCTACAGTGATTGCCAAGGAAATAGGAAAACCTGAGTTACTCTCCTGCAGAACTACTTTGTTAAGCTTTATTTCTTACTTATGTCATCCTTAGTTTTCTCCCTTTACGCAACATCCCTATGAGATGTTGCTGGGTACTGAAACCTGTGTCCAGAGGTCACAGCTGGTGACAGAGCTTTTGTGTACTACAGGATGTAAGCAGAAGCTCTTGGCTACGATCTTCACAAATGACTGCCTGTAGAGGCCTCCATTTTTATTCGCCTGGCTTCAACACCTCAAAACCGGCTAGATTTTAAGTTTAGCTACAATTTCTAAAGGTGAAACGTGCAGTTGAGCACCCAAATCAGTAGTTCTGTTGAAAATCACTGATGGTCATATAAAAATATTTGTAAAATCATACCACATGCAGTTGGCCTCTCTATTCCAATGTTTTATTTAAAGGCTTCTGAGCTCAAAAATTACATAGAATTTAAATATGTTAATATCTTATATTTCTGTACCTTTTAAACTTTTCAAGTGCATGAATTATTATATTTTTTAAAAAATGGAAATAGACACATTGTGAAGAAAGAACAAAAAAAGATTCCAGTTGACTTCAGAGGATATTTTACTCACTTCTCAGGAAGTTTAGGAGAGTAACAGTTGAAAGGAGACATAAGATAAAGTGTACCATGAAAAAATAGTCAACTTTTGTGGTTACATTGTGCCATTTTGTGCAAAGGTCTTTGACATCCTTGGTTCAGTTTGTTTGATGATTGTTTTCAATTAATATATACCATACATTGACATTATCTAGATTTTTCCAATTATTTCCAAGTTCATCTGGCTAAGAACCTCAGACACCATCAGCTGTTAATAATTAAAAAGTAGTTACACTGATTTTTCCTTTTAACACATGCAAGAAGTTTGCAGAAGCCTTTTTATTTTTATTTTATACATGTGATATTTACCAAGTATTTTAACTGATGTTTTATACATCGAAACTTTATTCACATGGTCACTCATTAATTAGATGCTGTTATGCACTAGGAAAGTTCCTTACCCTCTTCTGGTCACTGCGAGTAACATATTGTCAAAGGTATGAAAGCACACAGCAGGTAGACTGAAACAAGGAAGAATTTTGTCTATTATAAAATACTGGGAAGGCAGAAAATTTAAAGTTGAATCTAATGTTAAAATATAAACAATCAGAAAGTTAATATAGGTTTGAATCTCTGTGAAGTGTATGTACTATTGGAAATGAGGTATGAAAGGAGGTTTGATTCTTCTCATTTCTATACCATCAGAACCAGAAATGGTCTTGGTGTAATACTGGCAATGTAATAGGAAAATGGGATGAAAAAGACTAAAAATCCTAAGATCAAGACTCTTCAGGGGTGACCAGGAGAGAGACAGAAAGCTGGGGGTCCTCAGTGCCCTGCTGTGATGGGCTCCCGGCATTCCCTCCCTGTGGAAAACAGACATGCTTCTGTGCCATCTTTTGGATTCTCCTCATCACCTGGGCTCCCTAGAAGCTCATGCAGGATGAAGGCAAGGCTCTGGTGTGTGCAGTTGAGCACTCTGCCCATTTGACCACTGGCACCAGCATCTGCCCACCTTTGGTCGGTCAGCATCTGTGACCCTTGATAACCTGGACTCTAACAGTGGCTCCTATTTAGGAGTCCAGAAATTCAGCTGGAGAGCTGGAAACCTTTCCCAAGAGATCTTAACTGTGTGGTACCTTGAGGACTTCTCTGGACAAAGCAGAAGATGCTAATTCTTGTCACTCTTATGTCCTTTTAAACCAAGGCTGCTCTTTTAACACCATGGAGTCCCTTGTTAAGCTCTGGTCATTCGGCATCAGTGCCAGACTGCATGGAGGCCTCCAGGCCCAGTGACAAGACACTTAAAAAGGATACCCTACATGTAACCTACTTCTGGGGTAAAGTTTGAGGGAAATATTGATTGAATTGACTTCAGAGACATTGTCAGAGGGTTTTCTCAGCTCTCGCTGATAGCAGTAACCTGTGGGAGAAGGAGAAGTCTCAGGCAACGCAAGAGCCTCAGGATGTAGGCCTCCATAACAGTTTATTCATGGATCTGTCATTGCAGCCACTGGTGTCAATAGCTCATGACTTCCACAGAAATTTTTCTTCCAGTTCATCAGTAGTTTCCCTCCATTCCCATTTCTAACAAGGGAAGATTGAGCTATTTTAATTGCAAAAAAACCCCTCACTTTGCTGCTACTCACAGGACCAAATAATTGCTGAAAACAATGATTTAAAAGATGG
>JAVJGJ010000014.1:100833798-100846394 GCA_035590215.1 Microhierax caerulescens
TGAGATGTGTTTAGTAAAGTCAGTGCCTCAGCAGAAAGCAACATTCTGAGGAAAACATAGTAGCTTTAACCATTTTAGATAGGCTTAGGATGGAGAGAAGTCAGTATTAAGAGCTGTATTAATGAAACACTTAAGTGTTTGCGTAATTTTAAGCAATTAAATGTGTCACCATTTCAAAATATTTACAAACTACCTATACTGATAAATACTTTTTGTGATTTTCTTAAAAGACATAGTTAGCTCTTTACTTGATTCCTTCTTTTTTTCCTTCTTTTTCTACCCCTCTCCCTTGCTTTTCTGTTAATAAACAAACATGGTCAGGTTTTGCTAGAAAGAAGGGATGAATTGCACCGGTGCTAAGGTTACTCTAAATTATGCTGGGGGGGGATTAACAAAAGTGTTTTAAAAGTAGTTTAAAGCCACCCCTGCATCATGGTTTCTGTGAAGGTGAAACTAGAACTTTACTGAAAAAAACCTTGTGACTTTCCCAAATGGCTCATACAACCTGAGGCTGCTCATTACTTCACCTTAAGTGGCCTGTTACTACTAGCATGTATTAACAACAGGCAGACAGAAACCTCTCTTCTTTCTCTGCTTTCCTCCTTATTATTGAAGTAGGGGTTTATTTTTAACTGTGTCTAAAAAATAAGTTAATCTTCCATATTAACAGATTAATCCTCCTTGCCTACAATAGAAGTGCATGGTTGCACATTCCCAGAAGGTACAGGGCTGCTGGAGCGACATATGGATAAAGTCTCATTTATGTTTCTGTCTTCCTTGCATAAATCAGGAAGCCAACCCACCCCTCCACATCAAAAGGTGACTGCCAAAAAGAATAGCAAGGAAACTCCTCCAGTCCTGCTGAAAAGCATCCAGAAATACAGGAAGGCCAAAGAAGTGACAGTCATGAAATTAGCAGCCTAGTAACTGGGAATATTGTTCTCAATATTGCATTTTTAGGTTTTAATGAAAAGCTTTCCCTTTCTTCTTCCTTACACTCATTCTTTCCCTATATAATCTCTTGGCTTTTCCCTCAAGGGAAGAAAAGCACCCATGTTATATTGTAGGGCCAGAGGTACCTTCTGTGGTACTTCAGCCTTGCTTTGTGCATCAGATCAGAACACTGATAATTGTCTGCATGTTGCTAAACATGCTAAATTTGTACAGATGCTGAAACAAAGGCCCTGGTGTTTTCTGCTTTGTATTTACTGATGTCTTCTCATGCTAGCAAGCTGCCATAAGGCACATAGCTTTGCATGGAGGGGTTCATTGCTTTGTTGGTGGACTGCCAGCCCTGCATGACTGCCTCCTGATCCCTCTCACACAGCATGGACACACACACAACAATTGTCCATGGGATGTGAGTTAGAGCTGCTCTTGGTATACCAGCCTCCATGTTTGCATGTGGCAAGTCCCCCAGTTTGGTATCTTTGCTTGCAGCGATGTGGGCAGTTAAAACAATAGTGTCTAGAATCATATCTGAATTTGGGGACTTAATAAAATAATCCAAGACTTCTATTCAGGGCTATAACTCATCCTAAACCACATCCCCAAAATATTCCAAACTGCTTTATGGATTTATACGTAGTATGAATCACTTCACCACAGCTGCTATTTCAGCAAATTACATAAATGTTGTTTTTAGGGGGCATCAGGGAGTGAAGGGTGATTTCTACATATTTTGTTCCCTTTGATAAAAATCACTAAATGGGGAATTTATTCCTGATCCCCTGCAGGATTTCTGATTGAGTGACAGTTTTGAAATCTGCTGTGGACTGCAGACATGTATTTATGTCTTCAATTCATCACTTGAGACTACTTTGACAGTAATGGATAAATGTCATCACACGCTTTAAATAGACAGTTCTCAATGTTGGAGGAAGATGAGGTTGGGGAACACTTGCTTTTAAATGTTTTGAAAGAATTTGACATTGACTTCCTATGCTACTACATCTCAATGAATATTTCAAAAGAGCTAAGTGGAATCAACCCCACAGGATGAGAAAGATTTGAGGTAACACAAAATAAGTACTTCAATAACTAAGGGAGAACAAAGGGTTTCTTCTTAAAGTATGGAGTGGTTGTAAGTTTAGATCATGTGGATCATAAATGTTTGGGAGAAGCTTGCAAATGGTTATAGTGATGGTTCAGTGTGCATGTCCTAATGAGAAATGAAGCTTCATGGTTTTTAACATCCACAATAAAAATAAATTATTTTTATCAGTTTTTAAGTACTACGTAGATTCAGTATGCTTAAATCACAAGGAGTTAATAGAAATTTAATTTTGTAGCACAAATGATAAATATATGTTGCTAGGATAGGCCTGTGATTCTCAAGTTTGCTAGTATAGCTTTGTTTATAACAAGCTCTGTAACCTAGGAACAAAACAAAAAAACCTCACTAAAACCCGCAAACAAAAAATGTTTCCTAGCAGTTGAATAATTAATGAATATTGTCTTTCAAAAATTTAGTTTCCATCCTTTCACTACCAAAAGCAATAGTGGTAACTGCGCTAAAGGTAATTGGGCTGTTGTTGGTTGGGCCTGATGTTAGTGGAATGGAAGGATCCTAGGAGAGCATGCTAAGTGCTGGGAGATCCTTGTGTGTGGTTCATCTCTCTCCTCTGCTTTGTGTTCATCTAATCCTAGCCCCTAGCAGCATGACTAAATAGACACTATAGCTAGCAGAGGTAACAATGATCTGTCTTCTTTTTCATACTGTGGCCAAATCATTATTTGAGAGTTTTAGAGCCAAATGGATGAATAGCATCTGTCCGTGTGCAGTAAGTTGATACACATGTTAAATGTAGCTCACAGAGAAATCATTCTCCAATGTATGCAAAAGGTGCACTTGAACAGACAATGGTTCTCTAGCACAGAAGTGTCTTTGACCTTAGTTTGAGATGGACTTGCCCCTCACTTTCTTCTAATGAAGCCATAGAATAATTCTGTAGGAAACTAATAAAATGTTAATAAATAAATTATATTTGTTAACAAATTTGTTAATAAACAAATTAAAAGGCACTCTGTACCTTTTTATATGATTTTTCACTATCCCACATTTTTGCTAGGATCAAAGAAAAAATCAAAAGCAAAACCAGAACTGACATTCTTTCTATGCTTATCTACCATGTTACATCATTTCAGTGATGGTGATAAACCACTGGAATGAACTATTCAGCAAAACTGACTTGTCCATTGGTTGAAGTTTCTGAATCCAGGCAGATGCCATTCTGGAAAATACCTGTTATGCAAATACGTTATCAAGCTTAAACCAGGCATCATTTGATGAATGTTTCTGGCTTGTTTTACACATGAGTTGGACTAACTGAGCTCACGGTCTCCCTAGGTTTAAAAATATAAAACCCAGGATTAATCTTACCCCCATGTAGACATCAACACTGCAGAAGTCCATGCCAGAGTTAGCTGGATCTATATCTATCCTAGATGTCTAGGATCCGTTTATAACTGTTGGGAGATGAATAGGCACCTCTAGGTCACCATTCATCTCATTCTAATGTAGACATCTGAAACGGTGCTTATTTTTCTCCACCAAGTATAAAAAGAGTCTAGACAGGTGGCTCAGACATAAATGTTACATTATATGCATCTGAAGCTGGGCAAAATGAAATGAAACCATAAATCCAGATGTCTTGGTGACTATGAATCGAGTGAACAGTCTTTAGAAAATGCTGAAAAAAGCTTATGGTGAACAATTTGTGTATACCAACATCTTTGTTTTATACCTAATACCTGACAGCCTCTCTGAGGTAGTGTGTATGGGATCTCAGCTTTCAGCCCTGTGGTCTAGGGGGAATAATACTTGCTCTGTATCCTAGGCCACTGTAACCCTGAGGAAGAAATTCCCCTTGTAGGCGAATGGAGGATTCAGATATTTGTCAGTCCAACACTTACATTTCTCCCCTTATCTGCATCTCTCCTCCTTTTTTTTTTTTTTTTGTCTGTGTGTGAGACCACGCATATGGGTGTTTGAACATATTCAGTTGTTTGAAAAGTGAGACAAAATACTGGCAGTTGTTTGTCCTTAAACAGGGGAAAGGGTCAGTGATAAATGAATAAGTTTGTCTCTGTTTCCCAGAGAGATAATGTAGGCCAGAACACGTAAGCAGTTCTGACCACACGTTGCCAGCTGTCTTGTTGCCTGCTGTTTCTGTGAAGGCTACAAGGAGAGCTGGGCATCCTTGGAAAGCATTTGAGCTGCCACTGCAGGGACGAGAAAACCAGATGAGGGGACACCGTGCTAGGACTGGCCCCTGCCTGCCAGCTGAAGCCACCAGATAGCTTTCAGGTGGGAGCCAGGGTGCTCAGCAGGGTGACATGCTTCCTGGGAAGGAAACCTCGGCACCCACGGTGGGGGAAAAGTGCTGTGGGCTTTACCCCCGCATCTGCTGCTGAGCCTGCCTGCCCTGCCCTTTGGGGGCATCCTGGCTGCCATCCCTGGGTCATAGTGTGTGCATATACACACATACTCACTACATACATACATGCACTATGCAGAGTGTATGTAGAGAGTATGTATATACACAGTATTTATGTATACTGTATAGTTTATATATACTATATAGTCTATATACAGTATAGTGTGTATGTATAATACAGCATATATACTGTTTATAGTAATAGATATACAATATATATTATATATGTACACCATAGTGTACATATATACACTATACCGTGTGTATGTATGTATTATGTATATACATATATGCAAAAACACATACATGCAATACTACATACATATATACACAGTGTATGGTATATATCATATATACACAATATATATGTTATAGACTGCATAAATATATTTTGTGTATAGAAAGTATATATACTATATATGCTATATATGTGTACTATAATAGTACATATTATATATATAGCATATAGATGTATACTATTAGTGTATATGCACTATTAGCATATATACAGTATTAGTGTATATATATGGCATGCATCTATATCACATATATAATGTATATAGCAATGGCATGCATCTATATCATATATATAATGTATATAGCATGTATACACTAAATATACTGTATATACACTGTGTATATATACACTATGTATATATAACGCGTATATATGTATGCACTACACACATGCACCATGTGTATACTATATGTGTGTACATAGGCTAAGACAGGCGGCACGGGGTTGACCTGACAGCTACCAGAGGCGGGGACGCCAGAGGGCGGGAGCGCGCCCGGCAGCGGCGGTGGCGGCCCGGCCCGGCCAGGCGCGGCCCGGCCCGGTCTCAAAATGGCTGCGGGGGCTCCCCAGTCCCGACCCCGCCCCGCCACCGCCGCGGCTCCTCAGCGCCCCCATGCCTGGCCGGGAGCCGGGGTGGGGCTCCTGGGCCCTTCGCATTCCCTACGAGCTGTGGCATGTGGTGCGGCTGTTAAATGCGCAGGCCATGCGGTGCTGTTTGCTGGCCTTGCTTTAAGTAACGGTGCAAGTGCGGAGTGCTAGGAATTTCACGCAGAAACAGACTAAAAATATTTGGGCTTTCAGCATTCATCTGCAGAGTAGCGAGGGAAGCTAGAAAGCAAAATTGCTGCCAGCACTTGGGCACTTTCAGTAGCCTGGTGGCAATCTTACAGCTTTCTGGCCCTGGTCTCACCTTGGCAGAACGGTAGGGAGGGTGAAGAAGGGTAAAGGTCCTGAAGATGGCCATGAGCAGGGAATGTTTCCATCTCCCCTGCTAAAATTCTGCTCTGAGCGGGAGTTTGGGTGCTGGGTGGTTTGTCGTGCCTGCATTTTGCTGTGGGCTGGCTGCTCTCCAAAACTGCTGTGTGGCTCCGAGACCCTTTAGGAGCGAGCACAACAGCCACGAGGATGACCGGCCTCGCAGATGTAACTCTGGCCCCTGGGTCTGTTTCTCCTGGTGCTTTCTAGGGAAACAGGCAGCTTTCTGACAGCCAGGCCACTTCTGCATCCCAGTGACAGCCTGTGGTCCCCGAAGCTCACATAAAACTGACCTGTTCCTGTGCTGAGGTGCTTGATGAAAGGAAATATTCATATTTTGTGGAGGCTAGATGGCAGTATTGCATTTCTGAAACAGTTTAGTTAGTGGAAAGTAGGAAGAATAACAGCGCTCTGAAGAGCAGAACGCTGTCAGTAATGAAAGCTCAGATAGACTAAATAGTCATATAATTAAAATATTATGTTTACTAAGGGATTGCCTGGAACAGAAGATACATTATACTTTCTTCTTGGCCATGTACATCTTTACTGCTCATGTGAGTTAACAGTTGATAACAGCACTGCTCATATTTTATGGGTCTTCAGGATTAGGCCCACGATATGTCACTTGTGATTTATAGCACTCACGAAGAGCAGCACACTTGCAAAGGGGGTGGGTGAGCCTTTACCAGCTGACACAGGGATTTAAATCTGGTGTGGCTCTATCACAACTGAACGATGCAGACTTTGTTATCTCAGTTCACATATTAGTAGATAAGCATCCACATCACGGAGTTCTTGATGCAGAAAAGCACTTGAGCAAGTATTTAGCTCTAAGCATGAGTAGTTAATGGTTTTAATAAGGTTACTCATATGGTTAAGGCTTGACAGACAATTAAGGGCCTTTCTGGATCTGGGCCTAAAGCAATCATGGTAACTTGTCAGTCTTTCTAGGGAGGCCCAAAGCTGAGTAACTTTGTGGAGTGAGTTGCCCTCTCACTCCTTGGCATCCATGGTGGCTTCATGTTAGAACTGATACTGCATGATAAATTGGCAATGCAACTAGACTCTCACTTGTGTCCCCTGTGCTAAGGAACAATCTTTAAAGCTGTGAATACAGTGGCTTCATTGAGCAAGATGACCCTGAAAAAGAACCCAAGCTCTCAGATGGGTCTGGTTAGCCTGATCCCCAGTGGTGGGGCTCAGGTAGAAAGGCTGGCAGTCATGGGACCCACCACAGCTGGTTTCCAAGCTTTGAAGAACAGAGTGGTGGAAAAGGAGCTCTCAAGTAAAAGAAACAGATTTTGGCACAGTTGGGGGTAGAAGGAAAAGCTGGTTGGTTGCTTGGGGGTAGGCAGCTCAATCTGATGGGGTTCTGCAGCTGGAGACTGGTGTTAAGTGATAGTTTTGGATCCCAATCCCAGCCCTAGGCACTGAGAAGCTGCACATCTGCCTAAATTAACAAAGGAGAGAGTTCAAAAGGAGCTGAGAGATGCCAAAAGGGTAGGAAATCAATGGAAGATCAAAGTCTAAAGATGGATGAAGGTTGAATTTTCATGGGAGTGTTTGCCTTGAAAGAGAAGGTAGTGGGAGAGTTTCTGTCTGTGTCTTTTACGTTTTATTGCAGTATTGTGGAGGGGGTGAACTCTGCAAAGGTTGAAAGGTGAACCATCCCTGTCCTGCAAAGAGCAAAAGTTCTCCTTGCTGTAGCGTAAGGAGGTGTGCCTGGGATGGTGATGTAGAAGGATGTGGAAACTGAGACAGCAGTTGGCTTTACGAGCCTGGTAAATTTTGTTTTCCACAGTAAGTGTGGTTCCTCTGAATATTGAATTGAAAAATATGAGGGGAGTCATAACTTCTTTCATTTAAAATATAAAGTGAACTTATGCTGCACAGTCTTGTGAGCTTTTATTTTGTGGGTGTAATGGGTAGGATTTACTGCTTTACTGTCGTGTGTTGCAGCAGGAACACAAAGGTAAATGTAGGCTTCACCTGGGAGCAACAGTTTAAATATACATAAAATAGGAAAACCTACAGTAATACAGGTTATTTTTCTAAGAACAAGACTGTAAAATCAGGCCTAAACATGGAATGTGTTCTAGGGCTCAGCCTTCCACTATGTGACTACTACAGAGACAGTTACTTCATGTTTTTAAAGTCAGACTGTAATCCTTTGACAGGAATGCTGGTTTTATAACTGGCTTTGGTGTAAATTATTAGGGAATTAAACCTGTAGCCTGGATACAATGTTGATATTCTGTTTGTCACTAGGTGAATGTTTTATGTTTAGTGTCAAATAAGACTTGATCAGTTTTATTTACAGTCATCAAAATAGGTTTGTAAAGTAAAATCACACATAATTCTTGTGCAGATCTCATTTTTGGAACAGTTTAGTCTCTGATAGCATCAAGTGATCAGTACTTGAATTGGTCATACATTGTTTGGTCTGGCTTTATTTTAGTTTTCCTTTTTCCCTTACCATGGAATATTCTGACGTTTGTTGAAAATCCGAAGACTTCCAACTTTCCATTTGGAAATTGATTGAAGCAACATAGTTTATTTTCAGTAGACACTGAATTTAAGTATCTCAGACTGCATGTTTCAGGGCTGCTCTGATGCCTCCTAGGAGTTACCCTTCAGATAACCACTTCTCCCAACCGGGCAAAGCTGGGGTAGCTCTATGTAGTTTATGGGCTTCATGTCCTTCCTGTTGTCAGACTTGCCTCATTCATGGAAATTGTTCCATCTTATAACACTCGTTAGATGCTCTAAACTATTGAGTTTAGTTCTTTGATAGCAATATATTTCATTTTTTGGGAAGTAAGAAACTTTCAGCAGAAAGCAGGCATACCTTTTGCAAAACTTCATGAAATTGATATCCTGAAAATATTCTGTTAGAAAAAAATTGCCCTGATAAAACAGTCCCTTTAAAGCCCAAGAGCTTATTGAACTCGGTTAAAAAATACAAACCTACAATGCATTGTTTCTTATTGTACAACTAGCATCTCTTTAGTTGTAGTCTTTCGATGGCAAGTTTTGCAATGGCGTCTTCTCATTGAAAAGTATCAATTAATACTAGAGATGCTTGACTGTATTTTCCATCAACACAATGTCATTAAGAAAGTGCCTAGTTAAAATAACATTCACACCCAGGGCTACTTCAGTTCATATGCTTTGCCAATCAAGAAAACACAATTTTGTTTTACATATGTTAACATTTTTTACGTCTGAAATTCAAGTCTATACAATGCACATCTCTGGTTTCTTTAGCTTGCATATAAGCACACAAAATCTGTAGGCATGCTTATGGAGATGTCACACAAATTTGCTATCAGCAAAATTCAAAGACAATTTTTAGTTTACCAGCTGGAAGAGCTGAGCCAGAAGTCTTTATGCAGTCCACCTGAGGGATGCCTGGAGTTACCAAATAAGGTAATAGGGGATCAGAGAGAATTGGCTATGGGTTTTTCTGGTGATTGGATTGTAGTAGTCTATGCTTGCTGATCATGGATAAAAGGAAGCAAACCACAGAATATGTACCGGGGTGATGAAAAGTCAGCAGTAGAACTTGTAGGCAAAAATTATAGTTAGTGGGTTTTTTTTTTTGGTGGTACAAGTTAAGAGTATGCATCAGAGGAACATGAGATGCAAGATGCAATAGGAAGCATGAAGACCTGGCAAAACTTGACAGTTTCATCTCCTCTTGTTTGCATAGCAGTGCATGCCAAAATTAGGGAATGACTGTACTTTTAAATTTCCCATAGTGGCTTGTGCCTGAGCTGTTAGCAAGTGTGTAAGAAGTTGGAAGTCTGTAGGGAAAGTGGAGGTTTAGCTAAAGGAACTCAAGGATACTTGAGCCAAATGGCAAAACTTTAAAAAGGGAACACTTAAAAAATTGTTTCTCTTTGCAAAAGCTTTAATATGTCTGTAAAATTACACTGTAATCACAGGTACAATGCCAAGTGGCGAGACTGCATTTAATAGCAAAAATGTAAGTGGGATTTTAATTCTGCTTTTAGTGCAAATCTCAGTACAACCTTAACTACATACTTCCATAGCATATCAAAACAGTTATAGCTTGTTATAATAATGCAGTCACTCTTAAGTCATTGAGCTGGATTAAGTTGTAGGGACAATGATTGTTTTATTTTATTTTTCATGAAGTATTTTCTTTCTGGGAAAACACAGTTTTTGAAGGGAAAATTTATCTTATTCTTTGTGAATATGAGTTTTACCTCTATTCTGAGCGTAAGTCCTTCAATTTATTCAAAGCAGGCTCATTGATTTCTAAAGGAATTATTGGAGTAGTTGCTTCTCAAGTCAGCTAAATGACCTGTTAATGTAATTCATTGCAACATGCTTATTTTTTTTAATTGGTGAGTTATAGGCAAGTCTTTATTACTAAATTAATACAGCATGTTTTGTTTCGGGGTGCTGAGAGACAGCTTGATCACTGGAGAATTTGGTATTACTTGCAGAAGTTAATAAAAAATACCTCACACTTTTTCCTTTAAATTAGACCTGAATCTGTTGCATGATTAAGATTAATTAATCCTTCACCACAGGATGTGAAATAGATATGTCTCTAATATGACTTACGTATTTCTTAATATAGTCCGAACACATAGCAATTATCTCTTGGGGTCTACACAGGGAGAACATCAAGAAATACTTTTCTGTTGTGAGGGTGGCCAAGCACTGACACAGGTTGCCCAAGGAGGGTGTGGAGGCACCATCCCTGGAGATATTCAAAATCCATCTGGATATGGTCCTGGACAGCCTGCTGTAGGTGGCCCTGCTTGAGCAAGGGGGTCAGACAAGGCAACCTCCAGAGGTCCCTTCCAACTTCAGCCAGGTTGTGGTTCTCTTATGTGCAGGGAGGGAAGAGAAGGCATGGGAGAGTTGGTGAGAAAGAGGGATAATGGGAAATCTTTTTTAAATTTCATTAGACTTTTTGAAAGTTTTGGTTGTAAAGACTAGCTAGCAAAGTAGTGTAATAAACCCTAATGATATGAAGTATAGGGCCAATGGGTGTTTGCTAACAGTAATGGAAGCCAATTTTCCCACTTGGACAAATTGAAGATGATCTGTCTTGGGGGCTCTATGGGAGAACTACTATCAGTGGACTTTCCAACAGTAAGAAAAGTTTCTCCAAGATTTTGCAGGCTTACCAAAATCCTATGACTCTCTTTTTTCTCTATAAACACTACTTTCCATCTGCAATTTTATTTTTAGTGATGCTGGAGGGGGTGAAGGGAGAAAGGTTGTCTAAATGTTTTCTCTGTCTTCTCCCTTGGATCTTCTTTTCCTTTCGAGAAATGAATAGGATGACTCATTTCCTACTGTGTGACTTGTTCTCTTGGGATATGGTGAAGCTTTAGAAACCTGGCCACTGTGTCCTGCAGCTTCCTTCCAGCTTGCATGCCCAGATTTCCTACTCGTAGGTGGTGGACATGGTGAGCAACTGTTTCTCACTATGATGGGGAACGGGGATGAGTCAGAGCATGAGCATGGTTGGGGAATTTGGGAAACACTCTGGGGTCACAGCTTGATCCCTGCACATTCATTCCTTTCTTCCTGCAGTAGTTCAGAGCCCATATTTCTGGAATGACCATGTAGACAATTCCTCCATTCCCATGCTGACACTTAGGTCAGAAAAGACTGTTTTATATGTCCTTGATCATCATAGATACCAAGGTGGCTCCCTATGCCTTTGCTCTCTGTTTTTATTTAACTGATAGCATGATTGTCATCAGATACAGCCATAAACCACTGCAGAATTAAACTAGGGTGTTGCCATTGTCAATTTGTCAACTGTCAGTACGTTGTTATTTTGCTTATTTTGGGGCAGTATGCTTTTTGAATATTTTTAAAACAGAGAGTCTTGACTCTTGTTTAAAACAGTCTCAGTGGTCTTTATAGTATGAGAAATTTCTTAGCCTGAGCTAAGTATGAGGAATGAGGGTCTTCTGGGGACCACAAGTGACCTTCCTTTTCCCACTCCTACTTCCTGTTTTCAACTTTTGACAAAAATTTTGTTTGGTGTTCAGAAAATCTAGAGTGAGGTTCTCCTGTTCTCTCCTAGAGCCCTTTTTAATTAAGAAAAGCATTGTTTTAATATTCTACAAACAAGAAATGTTGCATTAGCTTTTTAATTGGACTTTAAAAAACAAAATTAAATGAGATAGAATTAATCTTTCTCTTTTTTTCCCCTCCCCACCCTGCCCTGATCCCCTAAAACACGTTTTCTGGCAAATAAGAATCTGTGTGACTTCAATGTGGCTCTTGTACTGAAATGATGCAATGATGCTACATGGTACTGACCCCTGACTATTTTATTTGCACTGCTAGAACGCCCTATTATCTAATTATTTTTTTTAGTCTATTGAGATTGCAATTGCAAAGTAACGGCAACCACACAATCGTATTTCTACTGGATCTTGTGCCAATACCCTGATTCTGGCACTGCAAGTATTTAACAAAATATCACATACTTATTTCATCCAGTTTCCAGAGTTTTGTTTTTGCCTTCTTTTTGAGAAGGGTGAGACATAACTCCTGAGCTTTGAAACTTGGATTTTATTTTTTAACCTATTTGTTCAACTTCTTTGCCCTGAATAGAAGGATGTTCTGAATTAAAATTTCAGTTCTACTTGACATCTGGTACATTGCTCATGTGTGATTTTTTATTTCCTTTTTTTTCCCCTCCTGATCTTGCCTGCCTTTCCTCTGCCCTTTCCCCATGGGTACATTTATTCTTGTTATCAGATGTTGGACATTTCCTTCTTCTTGCCAGTCCTTCTGTTCTTTCCGCGGCGGGGGGGCGGGGGGGGGGGGGGGGGGGGGGGGGGGGGGGGGGGGGGGGGGGGGGGGGGGGGGGGGGGGGG
>JAVJGJ010000014.1:100851084-100906274 GCA_035590215.1 Microhierax caerulescens
GGCGGGTTTTGGTTGGTTGGTTGGTGGCCTGTGGTTTTTTTTTACTTAATATGACACTTCTAATTTGCATGGTTTCCAGATTGCTCTGTTAGTCACAGGAATAAATTTATTAATGTGGTAGGTAGAGAAAAGCAGAGAGAAAGCATCTCTTTTTTTTTTTTTTACCTTATGTATTTTGTTTTAAGGCTGTTCTTATCTCCAAATAGACATGTACCTGCAGACCCTTCAAAGCTGGAGCAGAAGACATATTAATCTCCTTTCTCAAAAGAATATGTTTTGTGTCCTGAAAAATCATTTTTTTTCTGCCTTCAACTTCTTAGGTTGCTGTTCATATGTAAACCAGTGTCAGTCCATAAATTCCACATCAGTCATCTATTTCCTGCAACTCTTGCTTGCAAGAGACGTGAGAAACAGCACAACTTTGCATGGGAAGCTTGTTTTTTCTAATGTTTTGCAAAGTCCACTTCAGCTGTCATAAGAATTTACTTTCTTATAAAATCTTTATTATGGTTTAGCTCCAATTTCAGTACTGTTCTTGGATTTGAAGTGTATACCGACTCATCAGCCAGAATGCCTTTCTGGAACACGTTTTTTCAATTTCAGAGCAGAAACTGCAGTAACTTTTTTTTTTTTTTTTTTTTTTCTGCAGGCCTGTCTTCATTTTTGTTATCAGTTTTTGTTGCATAGCTACGTTCTAGAGTGTGGATTCAGTGATGTCAAAAGATCTTTGCTTAAGACATGCCATTACAAGCAAAAAATGATTAGATTTATTTGAGTCCAAGTAGTTTTCAGTTCATACATTCTCAATCCATCAATACTGTATATTTTAAACAACTCATTTGGAAGTGAGCCCAGTGTGCTGACTTTATCAGAAGTATTACGTGCATACTTATAGAGGCACATACAGTCCTTATCCACAGCAAAAAATGATCCTGCACAGCCAAGACCATTTTATATGTTACAGGAGCACTGTCTAGAGCAGCTGGAATTCTGTATTGGAAATCTGAATGTATGTTGCTTGTGCATGGATATTTCCTGAAGAAAAATACCAGGTTTGCTGTACACACAGGAGGCATTGCTGAAAGCTTCGGACTTGCAGTACATGAGCAGAGTTCAGAGAGCATCGCAGGGGTGGGCTTACCTGTGTGCCTGAGATGCATTTGCATTGCCAGTGTAGATTGAATCTCTGGTGTGCTGTGCAGGCTGGAATCACTGCTGATGGACATGATCAAAACCATTTGTCTAGGACTACTGAGGAAGCCTAGCTGGAGCTTCTGCATTGCTCTCCTGTTAGATGTTCGAATATTTGGGGCAAATATACTGCCTCAGGCATTACCAACACAGCTAATGCCCATTATTAAATCTGCAGCTTTAAGCTGTGTGGATCAGTCATACATGAACATTTTTTTAAGTGATTCAAAATCCATATGTTCATTGGATCATGAATCCCCTTAAAACAAATTGCCCACTGAAGATGTGGGAGGGTGTTACTTTAGGGCATTTGGTTAGTATTGGGTCTCTCTGGCTCCAGATGAACGTCCAGGTTCATATTATGTGCTAGCAGGAGTCATTCTTATACGCATTAGAGTTTCTTGTTTGGTGGCATGGTGCTGCCATAACTTCAGCACTTCCTACAAATTTGGTTTGTAAATAAACTGTCTTTGCATTCTCTACTTAAGAGTAGGTTCTTGCAAATTTAAGGCAATCTAGCTGTTTCTTAGGATGCATGGACTTATAACAAGGCCTGTGTGGCACCTGAACAGATCTCTGTGGTGAAACCTTAGCTGAAAATGTTATTATAATGTACAGCTGAAGTAAACCCTTGTAAATGTTTTCTATAAGGAGAAGAAGACAACAGTTGTGGCCTTGAACACACCTTTCAAATGAGCATGTAGTCAGAGAGAAATAAAGTCATTTCCATGTGATAACAGAATATGTGTGAGTATATCTATTGGAGCCTTTGCCTATATTTATCCCCAAAAGCCATCCTCCTCCATGCCCTACCCCTAATGATTAAAGTATTTTTGTGGTAATTTTTTAAAATCTCCGAATGTATTGCATTAGTAATGTGATTTTGTTTAGCTCTGCGTGTATTTACCTAGTTTTTTGGTCTTCCTATGTCTGAGTTTCTGTAAAAGCACCAAACAGAAGAATATAGCAGGTGGGTATCTAGTTGTGTCCGCAGATAACAGTGCTTTAAGAACCTAAATTTTGACCTGAGAGGAGGGATGATAATTCCTATCCGCAATGTTGTACTTGTGTAAGACCCTTTGCACAGCAGATACGGTTTAGATTAAATTACTATTAGGCTTTGTGCACCTGAAGAAACTAATAGTATGTGTTTGTGTTACAATGCTTCTGTCTTCTGAGACTGAAAAAACAAGGCAAGGAACAAGTTTATTGTCAGTTGGATGTTTAGGTTTTTTTTTCTTTTTCTCTGAATTATGATTAATTTCTGGGATATCTGTGCTAACTGCAACCAACTTGATTGCAGTTGATCATGAGGAAATAATCAGGTAAAAATGTGCACTTTGAAAAGGAAGACAAGGGTTCCTCACAAGAAAATACTGCTTTTGGTGACACTGACTCTACTGCTAGCCAAATTACATTTGTTTGGCTGATAGTAAATGGAAGTTTCTTGCTTTGGGAACCCCGGAATGAAAATGGATAGGAACACCCACACACTCCTTTTTATCAGTATTCTTAGTTTAAAGAGTCACTGTTTAGTACAACATTAGTTTATATTCAGACAGATTTATGATATGCCAAAGGACCTCTAGAAATCATCATAATTGGAGTGAAAACTTTTGTCTCACTGAAGCCTTGGACAGTGGTGTTAGAGCAATGCTGTGTACTGCGTGGATTTGTGCTCAATATTAGCTAAGACTTAATCTCTAAGATTATACTTTGAAATGGTCCCAGGACAAATAATTATCTCATTATAGGCGGTTTACTAGGTTTTATATGGCGAACACTTGAAAATTCCTGTCATTGCAGATTAACAGGCTGCTGTCTGCTACAATTGTGGCTGTGTGCTGCCTTAGTTGGGTAGTAGAGCAAGTTCTTGTGTATGAATAAACTTGAGAGATGCATGAGGCAGTCCTTTGACCTGATATTAGAGGAATGGGCAGGGTTTTGGAGGGTGAAGCTCACATGTCTGTCTTCACTGGAGCTTGACAATGAGAAAATACATTTTAAGGCTGACAAAAAAGGATTGTGTTTTATGAGAAATTAAGGTGTTGAAATTTTTGCTTTTAGTGCCACAGCGATGCAAAACACACAACAGATACTTAATTGGAACACAGAAGACAGAATTTTGGAGAATTGAAACTTAAGCCTGAGTCTTCAGTCTTTGTGTTTCACTACCAAGTTACTGTATATTGGGATTCTCAACAGATGAGAAAGAAAGGCCATTCAGGATTTGAAAAGTCTTCATGGAAAATTTAATTTAACCTTTTTTGGCTTTCCTTTTTTGGCTGTTTACAGTTATACTTTTTTCCCTTTCAGGCTTTTCACAAATATTGGTGAAAGCTCCGATGAAATCTCATCTCCAGTTTGATGGAGAAGGTTGCACTCAGAAGCAAGGAAGTTGCAGTCCATCAGTTCAGCTATTTGTTTAGTAAGATTTCAGCAAAATTTCCAGCATAATATTTTGAAATAATAGGCATTATGATCCAGAGCTGGCTAAGAATTGAAAAGTCTTGCATAATCAAGAAAGTCTTTTTTTTGTTTTTTCATTTTTTTTTGTTACATAGAAAAAAAAAAAAGTAATGATCCCTTCTCTATTCTGAAGTGTGCTTCAATGGAAATGTCAGGAATGGTGTCTGTTCTTTAATGATCTTGCTTATATAAAACAACTTTTTAATCCATTTTGAAGACAGCAGTAAACTTTGATAAAGGAAAACAGGGTGTGTGTTCCCCTTGAGAAACTCTGTGTGAAGGAAAGAGTCTGTCCCGAGCACTTTCTGTGCAGAAACTTACCTCAGTTGTTCTAGAAGGGATAGACTCGTTGTATTTACTTATACCAAAAATTATGTCATCTAAGACAGAATTTATGTATAGTTGGTTCTTCCCAGCTGGGGATGTTCAAGTTTCTGATCTCTCTATACCAGGGCAGAATGAGTTGCAGTGTTTCTTGTCTGGGATTCATGTTCTCCATGATACCCCATCGAGTAATTTCATACCACAGACTTTAACTCGATGTCACTACATTCTGTGACAAAAACTATCTTGCCTGGGGGTATACCACAAAACTTTTGAAGGTGGCACTGACTGTGCTCCAATTAGCTTCTATTTGAAGGGGTTTGTTCAAAAAAGAGGATGATGTGAAAATTTATGTATCCATGAATTTCCGCATCTGCGTTAGTAATTTTGAAGCATTTAGTAAAGCAACATGAAGTTGAGCTCTTTGGTGTGCAGATTGAAGACCTGAAGGAAATCTTAGGAATTTCGATTTATACAAGCCCTGCTGAGTCCAGTCTTGTAAGTTCACCTGAAATGGTTGCTTATTTGTGCCAGAGAGTGTTCCCAGATCATCTGACCAATATAATTTCCTAAGGCTGATCTACTTAACATGTTGTGAGTAGCTCAAAGCTTCTAATATAAAGATTAAACCCACTAAAAACCACAGGAGAGAAGGAGAAATCAAGATTCCTGTTTGGAACAATAGCAAAGAATGGAATTTAGACTTCAGCCTCATTTTGTATTGCATGTGTGCAAGTTCTTGTGTGATGCACTTTGATGCAAGGAACATCCCCTTCTCACTCCCTCAAAAAACTTTTTCTTTTCTCCTTTCTTAGTGTTTGATCTGACACCCAATTCTTGAGACAATGGAAGTGTAACATAGTGAAATCAGAGCAAAGATATCATTTAATTTCACTTTAATCTGTATGAAACTGAACTTTTCAGATTTTATATTTGTATTGCACTTTCTTCCTTTCTTTAGCTTGCTTTCTTTTTTGGAAATTTTAGGGAATGTGGATTAATTGTGCCCGCTGGAAGTATCCAATGGAACAATATCGATTTTCACTTTAAAGAGCATCAGTAGAACCAAACCCTAAGTTGTTGCAACACAAAGATGCTGCCAAGTGTTTTATTACAGACCATCAGATTTATTTTGATTCAAATGAATGGATGGATGATGTAAGCAGGAGACTGGTAATTAGAACTGTGTTAAATGTTTGCATTGACTCTTGAGTCCATCTGAATTGAATAAGATGCTGCTTTAAATATACTTTATGCAATCTTGAGTCAATGTTGTTTTGAGCAACAGTGAGGTAGGCAGATTCTTGCCAGATGTCAGCCTTCCTGTTTTGTATCCCATGAGCCCTGATGACAGGAGGACAGAACAGAAACCCAGCTTTCTGGCATTCCTCAGTGCAAAGAGAAGACATGAAGAAATCTATTTGGTGGCCCTCTGAAAGATGGGAAAAACAGCCAGCTGATGCTCCTGCGAGGCAAAGCACAGCACAAAAGCAATGACAGCAGAAAGGTCATCAACCTACTCACCTCCTGGAAAGGGCATGAAGATAATTAGTGATTGCATGGAAGGATTTTTCTTTTGGAAAGAGAAATGATAAATTAAGGAAAGATGAAAAGGTTCATTTATTGACAACACACAAATAACAACTCTCACTACAGATCCATTTGAAATCAGATAGGGATCTCTGTGTGGGTGGGCAGGAAGAACGAACAGTCATTCAGGTTTTGTGCATTGCTGGGTCACTAGAGAAGCAGCCAGAACCTTGTTCATGTTACTTAAATAAAGGGGAAAAAAACTCCAGTAGCTCAGGAGCTGAGCTCCAGGGTTAGTTTGTGAACAAAATGGTGAGGGAAGCCCTGTGGTATTAACAACAGCGCAGTGGTAAATTTTAACATATTTGTTTTCATCCCAGAGCTGAGGTCTTTTGGCCAGCCAGAGCAGGCAGAGATAGACTGACCTTTTTTCTTCTGTGGCTCTGTTGTGCATGGTGCACACTACATCCATACCCACCATGTAGAACATGGAGAGATAGACAATTAAATATTGTGGCCTCATGCCTAAAAGCAAGCTAAATCAGTATCACTTGAGTGGCCATTTTTTGCAGCCTGTGTTGCTGTTAGTCTGTAGAGAAGGATTGGAAACAGGGTGTTTTTTTGAGAACAGATATGCTCTCCTGTCAGTTCACATAATCTAAACAAATACCTACTACAACTATTTTTTTTTTCTGTAATGAAAGTACTTGAGTGCTGAAATAAATTTCCCTGAAAGGCTGTGGAATAGGCATTGCTGAAGGTCTTCAGAACTTGACAAGGCTCTGATCAGCCAGATGCAACAGTGAGGTTTGCCTTCCTTGGGGCAGTAGGCTGGACTAGAAAACCTCCAGAGATCCATCTCAACCTCAGTTATTCTATGATTTTAAACTATGATGGAATCTGAATTGATAATGGCATTATATGGGTAATATCAAAACTGCATTAAAACACTTGCCGTGTAGGTTTTCTTCTAAGGTTTATTTGAATGTTGAGAGACAGACCTGTATTTAGGTATTTCAGTGAATCTAAGTATTTTATTCAGCATGGTAGTTTAGTGACATTAGACCATTAGTAATACCCAGTAACACCAAGTTTAGTTATTTTGGATGAGTGTTTTTTCCAAACTCAGCACCTTGAAGGACTGTTGATTGTTGGCTTATTCGGGCTAGTTAGCGCCAGCCACAGCATACGTTTTCATGTTCAAAACCTACCTTCCTATCAAGTATAATACACTCAATAAACTATTCACTTGGGTTTATGTCCCTTCCAACACAAACCATTAACATCACTGAGACCATGTTAAGGTACTAGCTCTGTGACCTTCCACCAGCTACCAACTGAATGGGGGGTGCTGTGACTCTCTTTCTGATAAAAATCCAGGCACTTGTGCAATGTTAATATTAACACTGGAAAAAACTAGCCCTCTTCCTAGCATGGTGATCTTTTGTGAGCTCAAGGAGAAAGGGGGATGTGAAATCTAACCCCAGACTGATGTTCACAGAGCAGACCCATGCCCTTTGTCTGTGAGATGTGGTAACCAGTTATACCCAGTTTGGTTCTGCTTTCTCCCTGATACATTATTCTATGATTCTGTGTGGACTTGTTGCCAGTTTGGCCGGGTCCACAAGTGGGGACTATTCTCTAGGAAGGTAGTTATGTCCTCCATTGAGCACAGGCATTTTCTAGGTTGTCCGCTGATTTAAACTGCAGACATTGTTGAGAAAAGGGGGATTTAGTTCATAATCATCTAAACCATGATACAAATATTTATAATGTGCAGGACTACTTGTTTATCTCTCTAAGTCCTGAAGAGAATAATATGTACCTTCAGTTGCATTGCTTCAGTATGGAGTATTTGACCAATGCTCTGTACCCCTGTAACATCAGACCATCTCAGAATTGAATTTTCTTCTCACATATCCTTTTTTCACTCTTTAACGGTCTGTAGGACGTAAATTCAGTAGCAGGTTTCTTGAAGTATAAATTGTACTGCAGACTTAGGCCTGGCATCATGTGCTGGAGGTGTATGACTTGCTTTAAAAAAATTCCCATGAATTTCAAAAGAGCTTTTGAGTATTCAGTGTATTGATAAGTTCATGGCTGCTTTTGACTCTTTGACAGTTGCATTGTGGTTTTGTGGCCAACAACTGTCATGCTCTGAAACAATTTCCCTGTTCTGTAATTGATCTGGGTAGTTGATGGCCAGTAAAAATTCCTGAAAGTAATCGAGTATCCCAGTGTTCCTATCTGACTGTACTTTGGCTAAAAATGACATTGTTTATCATTTACCCTCAGATAACTTTTCCCTGAAGGGCAATAAGTCCTTGTAAAGTGTTCTGGAATGGGGGAGGAGGAGGAGAAGAGAAAAGAAAATGAAGCTACATATTATTCTCTTCAGGACTTAAAGAGATAAACAAGTAGTCCTGCTCGTGATATTGTACTTCATTATGATGATTTCCCATTCTTTTTCCCACTCAAATGGCTTTATTGTGTCACCTGTTTCCTAATTTCCTTTCACCTTTCTTATTTTAATAGTCTGCAGTAGATGCCTTCACCATCTTTACCTCTAAACCTTTGTATATAATACTTATTTTTAATATCTCAGTAGGAACAAGAAGCATGACCATGCACTTAAAAATGAATGTGATACTGCCCTATTTCCCTTGTGTTTTCTGTTGCTCATGTGGTCTACACATGGGATATCTTGGCAATGAATTTTGTTGCAAGCACTGGAGACTTTTTAATTTAAAAGATTTTGTATATCCTGTGTTCCCTTATTTGAATTTTAACCCACTCATAAATGTTACATGTTGCCTGTGTGCAATAATGTACCATTCCAGAAAGTTAGAGATGCAGGGGAAACCAAGAGATTTGTTAATAGGCTACATATATTAGCGGAGTGTTGACATTCCACTAAAAAGTGGTTGTTAGAAGTATTTTATTAAATGTGGGGTACTCTCTAGTGTTTTGTGTCTCTTGTGGTCATGATGCATATTGTAATGTTACGCATACTTAAGTATTCGAAGGACTGTAATGTGCTCAGGAGTCTGCTGTGCCTGAATGCAGCAGTGGTTTTTGTTTCATGCATTAAAGTGTGTCCTCATGTATCTGCACACATGCAGTGGGTTCTCAAGAATATAGAAGCAGCAGGTAGAAATGGACAGAAAGAATATAGGAGGACCTGTAAAATCACAAAGATCTAGTGCTTCTATATGGAAATTATGAGGAGGGAGCTGCAGCCAAAATGCAGTTCCAGCGAAAGAAGGCAGTAGTTCCTTCTCTAAATAGGCATGTATGTGAGAAAAAGAGTCAAGAGGGTTTTATTTGCTTTCTAACAACTGGTTGCATGTAATGCTTCCCAGAATGCCATGATCCTGAATATACAAATATAGCCATAGGTCAGCATCGGTTTTATTCTTTGAGTCGTATTTTAAGCTCACTGCTCACTCTAAAATGTACACAGGAGAGCTGATGGGAGTTCTTAGCATCTGGAAGACAATGACCAAAAATATTTTGATTCTGCTGTGGGCAGGGGATGTCTTTCTCTTTTAGTACAGCGACTTGAACAGAATACCAGATTTTGACCAAAGGTTGTACTTGAATATTAATAATGTAAGGGTTCATATCCAAAACAAAAAAAATGCATAAACAGCTACTATGAGAGAAATGTTTAATTTGTGGATGATCTATAAGAAAAAGCTAAATTCATCATCATCTGTTTTGATGTGTGCATGCAAAGTCAGGTCTTGTGCATGAACACTTTGTGTGTGTGTGTGTGGTTATTGGCATTCCTATGTTGGTGTACTAAGTCACTGCGCAGGGGATTTGAGACACATTATAAGTGGATTTGAAGCAACATAGAATTCTTTGAAAACAAAAAGAAATAAATAAAAAAAAGATTTTAAAAGCCTAAACTGAAAAATAGAAACTTTCCCCTGCATATGTTTGTATTGGTACTAATGAAACTTTTAAATGTGTCAGATTACATTGCCCTGATGACACAACTTTTTCCCATAAAATCTACAAATGCAGATGTAATCCCTCTTTGCCAAAAGCTCCCTTTCTTGCCAAGTACATTGGACCATTCCCATCATACTGGATAAATCCAGCTATAGGTAAATACAGTATTCTCTAGCTTGAGATAGACTTATCACGTCTCAGGATAAACTCATCGCATGTCAGTATAAACCTACTGCATTTTCTTAGTGAGACAGATTGTTTTGAATGATGATTTTTGTATTATATTTCATGAAAACCTCAAGCAATCTCTATTTTAATGGAATGATCTTCACAAATTCATAACTTTTGTCAAGGTGCTGCAGACTTAATGCTACTTTGCTATGAAATTTGGTATTTAATTACACTTAATGTTGCAAAACAGCCAGAAATAATGACATTTTTAACATAGAATTCATTGAAAATTAGGCAAATCACTATTATTATGGTCATCCTCAACACCCAAAATGAGCAGGTTTGTTAAATCCCCTTTTAACAGAATCCACTCTGTGGAAGGAGTGTTGGGTTGTGCATGAAGAGAGGTATGGGTGACTGCATGTCTTCAACACATTAAAGAAATTTGCTTGTGGGGAGCTTGATCAAAACAGTGAGTTGAGAGGAATATCTAATCTGAATTTTGCTGCCATGAAACCATAATATCAATAGTTACTGTACCCGTGTACATTTGTGTTACTGTTTTTAGACCATTAAAAATAGTATCAAGTTTCCATTACAGTTTTGAAGTTTGTGTGCCATAAATGTAGGTAACTCATTTCAAAACTTTGCAAAGACATGAGAATATATGAATACAAACCCATGTTTCTAAAATTTTACATGAAATTATGGATGAAGGAATTCTTGGAGCTGCGAATGCAAAGGTCGTCTTGTCCTAAGAATGAATCCAATTAAATTCTGTGCTGAGGCCAAGAAAACTGATTGGCATGTAGATTAAAGCCAAACCCAAGTCTTCTCTGAACATTTACTGACAGCCATGAACTTTGACAGTTTCAGGCGATGAATTTTCCAAGTTGTGTTGGAGGGCTTTCTATAAGTTGCAACAAATGAAAAAGGAAAAAAATTGTAGCAGATGAGTAAGGGGAGATTCATGGGCTCATGTTGAGTGTCTTTCCTGACACCAGAGCAAGAACAACAAAAAGCAACAAAAAAATCCCACTCCTCATCATAAATCAATAAAAAAACGTGTTTCCATAACATTTTTATTATTCTGATAACAACAGCTTGACATTTTTGCATTGGCTCAGTTAATTTTTTCCTAGCTATTGCCTGCCAGAAAAAAAATGTTCCTTACTTTTCAGCCATCTACTGGAAAGTGTTTCTTTTTGATTATTAATGAATGTGCACACAGGATAATTTCATGCTGTTAATTCTGAATTTTGCTAGACAAAGCAGGATAATGGCATATAGGTCACGTACAGAAATGATAGGGTAGGACAGTAAAAATAATACAAGGATATTCTCCCTTTCTTTAAGATGAAGTTATTGATTGTGAAAGGTACCAGAGTGACAACCGTGATGCATGAGACTTCTAAAAAGGTTTCTACTGGATTCAGTACAGGTAACAATCCATGGAAATTCTCACAAAACCAAAACCCAGCTCTGCTGCTGACATGCTGGAAAGGGCAAATCTCTTCAGTGGGTTTCTGTATGACTCCCCAGTAGTGCCCTGTCCTTTGCATCTTGGACAAATCCAACCATGGCATCATGTGGTAATTTTGATTATTTATATGTAATGCCCTGGCAAGTTTATTTTTTTGACTTAAATATACTTTTCTTCAGACTGGAAAATGGCCTTCAGCCTAATGTGCCTGACTATGCAGGTTTATCTTTAATCTCACATGCCTGGTATTTTCACATACTCCAAATACTTCTGTAAGGAATCAAAAAACTGGATGTATTTCATAGTGATTGCCATCTGTTTAAATCAGGATTTGTTTAAATCTGATTAACTGTAGGTTTATTTCTTTTATACGTGCTACTTAGAGGTGGGGCCACTCTTTCTCATGTTCAAAAACACTATAACCCATGAAATAATAATAATAATAATAAATGAATCCAAACCATTTTCATTGCATGGTGGCATGAGTATTTGTACCAGTACAAAAGAAGGATGGGACTGCTTTTTCCACTCCTGATTTTGCCTTAAATCAGTCAAATGACTTCCCTAGGCACTGGTGAGCCCACACAAAAGAAAAACATTAAAATGTTGAGCTGTGAGGAAAAGAGCTCAGGGAAGGAGGAGTGGGTCAGAAACTTCCATATATTAAGGCCTATACATCATCAAAATGTAAACCAGAAATAAAGTATTTTTGTTAGGCCTGGTGCTTCAGAACAATTTATCAGAGATAAGGAGTCTTTTAGGTTGAATTGAAGGGTCCATGGCAATTCTTGCATTAACTAACTGGTTTGTTTACTCCAAATAACAGTGTTGGCTCCTTTTTGTGTGTAACTTATACCTCAGATGGTAATTTTATCCCAACAGTGACTTCAGTGTGTTTTCCAAAATAAACCAAGGAAACTGTGTTGTTGTGTTTGTTGTGTTTGTGGTGGTTTTGTTGTTGTTTTTTAGCATTGTAAAATTTAATCAGCTGAAAAGCCCGTTTTTGATGACTTGGATTTGGAAATCAGTTAATTCAAAACACCAAAGCAAAACCTGGGAGTTTGCATAGCAGGCTGGGGTTATCCTGCTTCAAGCAAATGGATGAAGAAAGGTGGTCATGGTTTTGCAGATTGTTTTCAGGGAAGTGGTAGGCCTGCAAGGCTCAGACTTGAGCCAGAGGTGCTTGGGGTCAAAGTTCTTTCTTGCAAACCACAAGAGTTTTGGGAATGGAGCCTGGAATATTAATAACCAGAATATGGCCCTTATCTCAAATCTGTGAGGCTTGCAATATCTCCTTCAGTAAATGGGAAAGAACAATATTATGCTAAGCTTTAGAGGGCAGACAAAAGCCACACACCATGTGTAAGACATTAGTTGTGTGTGCCTGTGTAGTCACATGCAAACTATTCTGTGCACTGGTTGTGCAAGGTACAGTACTACATTTATCTTTATCCCACTGCGGCCTGCCCAGCCAGCAGGTCAGTGACTTCTGAGTCAATTCAGGCAAATGTCTCCACTCCCCAGTATTCACTCTCGCAATAGAGAAAGCAGAAGAAAACCTAGGCTTTTCCCTCTCTAGTGGAAATTAGGCATTTTGTGTCAACTGGCAGAGTGACAATGGCTGCAGTACTGGGGACGTGTTCTTCTGCCAGCTCTTCTACAGGGACAAGAAACTTTGGTAAAACTGACACATCTGTTTGCTAGGTAAATATGAGTTGCAGCCTCCATACTATAAACCTGTGAGAGATCAAAATGCCATCACTTTTTTAAGTCTTTGTTCCATCTGTCTGATTAAGAAAGTGTCTCTTCTAGCAATGCTGCAACGTGGGAGAAATCCAAATAGGCCAGATTTTCTAAACATAGGTGTTAATGAATTTGGGGCTGCTCAAGACCCCTCCAGTTCCATAGGAAATGCACAGATACACTCATACAGTGCCGCAGTGGTTTAGTAAGATGGTCCCTGCCAATCCAATCACTTTTGCACTGTGAGAGAATAAGTGGCATTTCAATCAGATGAGATGAGCAGATCTAGTACATTGCTGTCGCTGAAAGTGATGTCATCCCCTGTTTCCAGCCATGCAGCCCAGTCTCTTGCTAACTTGGGTGAACCAGTTCAGTTCACTGAACCAGCTGAAAAACAAATACTCCAACGTACAAAAATAAAGGTGTGTGGAAAGTCATGTGTATTTAGTATTTGGACTCTAATATTAAGCACAAGGTGGTGATGTGACATAAGCGTTTCTGTTTCTCCTTCTCCATTTCCCACAGGGTTTATTCTGCCTTTTTCAGGAAGGTAACTGCAAAGAAATACTTAGGGGGTTTTGTATGTGAGTTACATTTGCTTGAGTAAAAGTTATAATGCATATACAGTAATATACAGTAGGAGGTTGATTCTCTTGGCTGGCTTATATACAACTATTTTTGATGAACTGTTGGGTATTTTGTGAGTCTGGTGAATCTGGATAAGGAAATTATACTTTTTTTTTCTTTTTTTAATTTTTTTTTTTTTTTTTTTTTAAACAAATCCATTTCTTTGGATGAGCTGCACTGTTTTTGTCATCTTGGTCTGCCAAATGATTTGTTGCCAACTTTAAGGTAGCATGCCTTGTCAAGTGGCATGCCTTTCTTTGTGTTAGATATGTGATCTTCCTCCAGTGTAACATCTGTCTGTGCTAGTGTGGGCCATTTTCTGCAGAAGGGCAAGGAAAGGCAGAACAGAACAAATCACTTTTTCTCTTTTACAGTTGGACTTGGTGATCTTAAAAGTCTTTTCTGACCTAAGTGATTCTATGATTCTATGATTCTATGTTTCTGTGATTCTGCTCTTGAATAAAGGAGTAAGGCTTCCTTCAGTTACCACCTTCCCTCATGTTCTCTACTGTCTCCTTTGTGTATCCTGCTTTCATAAGGATTGTTTTTCAGATGGAGAGAACTGAGTATAGATCCTGTTAACCTCAGCCCTGTAAACATCTGTCAGCTATTCCCTCCTTTACTTTCCTGTAGTAAAAAAATCTTTTATTTTTTTAACATGTGGATGTCTTTAATTTTCCTTCTTTGTACTGAAGACATACAAGAGTTTTCTGCAATTCTGATTTTTAGAATTTTTTTAAAATGAAATGTGACATTCCCAAGTAAGGATATGCCTTCAGAAAGGGAACAGGAGAAATTTCCTCACTCCTCCAGCTCCACACATCCCTTTAATGCTGTTAAACTCATGATAAGCAATGATAAGTACAGCTTAAAACCACATGATAATTTTGTACCATAGACTTGAAATTAGGATTTGGGAGATCCTCCCTTTCTCTCCTATTTTGCCTTTTCTGACTGTAAGGGGTATTTAAATATTTTTGAAAAATGTAGATCACATGCTGTGATTAGATGCTCCTCTCTTCTCTTTGAGCCTCTTCAAGTATTTTCACAGGGTGATTTCACACAAACCAATGAACACTTGACAGGAATAACCTAACTGCCTTTAGAGAAATATATTCACATAAAAACCTTACTAACATTATACACTATCCTATCAGCATTTCTGTTACAATTTATTTGCTACTAGAGGCTCAGGCTTCACGAAACAATATTGTAGTTTTGCTTATTGCAATTGTCAGTTGGTAAATGAATACAGAATTCTGATATATGGCAACATTTTTTTAGAAATTAAGTTGGCAAAAAGAATTTTATTTTTCTGGGTTCCTGGAATTGGCAAGGAGATAGAGTTTTCTCCATCCCTGCATTGAATAAAGGAGCTTTTTTTTTTTTTTTTTTTGAGACAGTTCTGCTGTAGAAATATATAATTATGTGTGGGTAGACTTGGCGTGGATCTCTTCCCCTTTAGGGATTTGAGGAAAACAAGTCTTTTCAAATACCCTTAAAAACATACAGGTAAATAATGAGTTCAGACCAAATAACTGCTAAATATGAGAAAAACAGCATATTTTTGCTCCTACTTCTAGCCAGAAACAGATCAGTGATTACCCATATCCTGCCAGTGATATTTTACACAGACCTCTCTACTGTTTTCAAGTGGGAGATCAATGCCTGGGCTGATGGCAGGATGTGGACCTTATAAAGTATTTCCTGCTGAAAAGAGCACTTTGGATTATTGGATAGGCTAAAATGTCATGTAACGAGCTGGATTATGAAAGATGGACTCCTTCCTACACACTCAGGAGTACGTGTAAACTGACAGAAGAGGTCCTGATCTTGCAAAAAGACCCTTACAAGGCGTATCCCCAGGTTGGTAAGAAATCTCACTAAATTCCAATGAGATCTTTACAGAGACAGCGTTTATGGCAACAGGGACTTGTTTGAAAAGGACAGCACCTCAATGCCCAAGCCTGTGAAGGTGGTTTAACTGTTACATAGTGGTGACTCTTAACATGGGACTGTGCAGTGTGTATCAGAGCGAATGCAAAGTAGAACAGAACGAGCTTATGTGGAGATTGTTCCACTTCAGAAATTAGTACCTAGGACATCAGACCTCTAGAGGGGGTGGCAGCCACTGAGCACATGTGTTTACTTTTCTGTGGGGATCCCAGCTGAGTTTCAAAGTGTTTCAATGTATGTGATGCGGAAGGATGCTAATAGCTGTGAGTGGGAAGGAAGGACTGGTGGGAAGTGAGGAGGCAAGGGCAGGCCTGCTGTCCGTGTTAAGTAAAAGTAAGGCAGTGGAAGACGTGAGCATCTGCCACCTAGAGGAAATGAACATGGGAAATTTGGGCACAGATATTGCTACAAGGTTCTTCTGGAACAAATAAACAAGATTATGCAAAGCATTATTTTCATCTTAACATCAGTTTCTTAAGTTAATAGTTACAAACCTGTGCAGTCAGGAGTGATCTTATTGGAAAAAATGCCAGAATTCTGCATGCAGTGCACTGTTAGCCCAGTTGACCTGCAAGAAGCCACGAAGGGGCTTGAGCTCCTTCTCTCTCTGCATTGTGGATAGAACCTGGAAAAGCAGAAGTTTCTGTGAGTGCTTCTCTGGTCCTCAGCTCTCACTGCAAAGGTGGTGTCTGTCCCACCAAGCAAGGGTTGTTTTTTAACTTAAAACTTCAACTCCAAGATGCCTATCTTCAGCCAACAGACCTCGTAGTCTTTGGCGTGCATTGTAGCTGTGTCCTTTAACCTGTAAAATTCTCTCAATTGTGTTTTAAATTGAGCTGCAGCCAGTTTATCTTATACTTTTCTCAGTCTATCAGGTACCTGGCCTTATTGTCTCTGAGCACATTGGGTGAGGGAGTTCAGCTGTCATCTGAGCTGTGAGAGATGATCTTCCTGACAGTGCCAGATACGTGGCACTGAATGTGGGGCAGCATGACATGGCAATACTAGAATGGGTGAAATGGATTTAGAGGCGCTAGGGATTGGATCATGTAGGGTAACAAAAATTACGGCATCTTAGGGTTGCCTTTAATAGAGCAACCTATGTTTGGGATTTTTGTTTGGTTGGCTGAGTTTTCCTCTTGGATTTCCTAAATGGAAATTGTGCACGAATGTGCAATATCTTTGTAGTCCTTAGCATACTGCATTGGTCTTACTATAACTCTGCATGTGCATAGAAGCGTGGGCAATACATCCAATGTGTCGAGGTTGTGTCACATTTACTGTGGGTGTGTGTGGGCTCAGAGGCCCTGCATGTGCACTAGACCTGCTCTGCATGTGCTGCTGTAGGGATGTAAGGATTGGCCTTATTGGACAATGTAGACAAAAGCTCAGGGTGCTTAATTTCTGCTTAGTTAAAATTCCTGGGTAGAAGTACAGACTATGTCTAAGAAAGTCCACACTCACTAGGAGAAACTGCCTCTGAGATCACTTGGAGAGAGGAGGCACAGGCACTGCAAAACAGAGAGCTTGGGGGTATCCTCCTTGCATCTTCTGATGTTCATTGTAGGCAGAAAATAACTTTTAGCCAGGTGGGTCGGTCTGTCTGCCATAGTGCGTGTGTCACAGCTGACTGGACTGGAGGAGTACTGAGATATCAGCGTGCTCTTTTAAATTATCCTGTCATATCTGCTTTGGAGAAGAACAACTATCAATCTGCTATGCTTCCTTGTGCTTTAGTACATCTTTCTAATTAAAAGAAAGTTAATGGTCCTGCAGGTCAAGAGGATCTTAGAAGGCAGTTAGCAACTTCTGTCTTCTCTTGACTGTATAGTAGCTCTCTGTTGGTGGAGGGAAAAAAAAAAAAGCAATCTTTAATACTTATTTTAAGCTGGAAAATATGCAAGTTAGTATGGTTTTCTTTCCATATCTTAATTTAATCTTTATAGTTTTTCAAATGGAACCATATGAATATTTTAAAAAGCAGTATCAACTCTCTGCCCTACAAATTCCTAGTAACATGCTTCAGTTCAGGAGATGCCACAAATTCTAAGTTTGCTGTTTTCAAACTTGTCTGTTTACCAGGTTTTAAGTTTTTCCTAATTTCTACTTTCTATTATAGTGGTAATGATTTCAAAAGCTAAGTCAGGGTTTTCTTTTTTGTCTGGTATTTGTTGAGATGCACTGTAGACTGTCTCTGTTAAACAATCAGGTACTCCGTGAACTTTGTTGACAGATCTTGCAGCACTGCTACCTAGTAAAGTACCTGGGAATGTTGAAGGGGAGCAAAGGGAGGAGAATGAACTTAATGCTGTATAAAGCATGTATGGTCACTGATCTCAGGCAACATCTAACACACTGTCCTTTCCTAGGCTATAAGTCTTCGAGGTCAGAAGGTTGAAAAGCATTCCAGAAATGGATCTGCCTTGAAAGTTGTCCTTTTGTGTTTTGCTAACTGGAATCAAGGAGCCTCAGTTGTCTCTCCTGTTTTATTTATTTATTTGCATATATCTTCTATAGCGCAAAACTGTTCTTTCATCCCTGTAATAGCAGGCCTGAGTAGTTTGCTTGACCTTTAGTGGAGGTTTGTGGGAGGGAAAGATGCCAGAGCTTCTGCCCTGCTGTTCATAGCTGCAGCTTTATCTCATTTTGTGGCTCAGAAGGCTGCTCAGCTTTCGTCAGAGTCAGAAGTGAGGCCCTGCAGGGGCATGCTATCTCTCGGCTAGCAAAGGGATGAAAAAGTGGGGAAGAAAATATCTTAATGATGGCCTATTCTTCAGCTTCTCAGCTACCAGCATAATCTGCCTGGATTGGGAAAACATTTCCTGAACTTTTAATGAAAAAGAAACCTTTCCTCTGTCTGTCTTTCTGGTTTTTCTTCCCCTCTAAGTCATGAAAAATAGAAGTGAAAATATCCAGGCATGGGATGCGCTATACTAAGAAACAAGTCTATTTTTCAGTCATAGGCAGTATTCAGCCATGAGAGAATAAAAGCTAAAGTGCCGATGTCATCCAAGCAGCAAGCTATGTGTTGCTTTCACTTCAGGGCAAACCTAATATACTGTTGAGGTGTGATAATATATGCTTTCGTGTTCATTTTCCTGTGGCTAAAGCACACAGTGTTAAGCCAAAAAGGACCAGTGTGATCTAACACAGAGCCAGTACGTTCAATTCTCGGGGATTTCAGCAGGAAGTCCAGAACATGCAGCTTGCTTTGAAGAATTAGTGAGTGTTATAGCTATCCCTGTGTCATGATCATATAGATATTACTCCAAAGTGTTTTAGAACACGAGAAAGTAATTTTAAATATGCTTACCATTGCCAGTTGTCTCTGGGTCAGCTTTGCCCACCCACACTCATGCTGAGCTATGCCTCACTCCAGCTCTAGGGTGTCATTTGAATAACAGCAGCAGAATGGGTTGGCCTTTTACACTCTGTTCATAGACTTCTGTCTGGATTTTTGCATTTATGGGTCCACACATTTTATTTCAAGTTCTATTTAATAGCTTCTATCTTGCTGATAATCTTGGGGGAATTCCCACTGCTCTCTGCTGTGGCACTAGTTCTCTTCCATATACTGGTGCTGATCCATAGGAATAAATCATTCAGCAGCAACTACAACCGCACACATTTGTTTTTTCTCTTATGTGTACTCTCTTGTTTTCCTTCTCCTGACATGAACAGTTTTGTTACTCTGACAGATTAGCAAAAGCAAAAAGCCCTCCTTTACTCTTTCATCCAGTTTTGTGTTCACTTTCTCTCTGGTTCTTGGTGTGTGCAGGATTGCCTTTGTCCTAGCAACAGCAGTGTTTCTTCTCTGCTGGTACCTCACATTATTACCATTGCTTTGATAAGTGCACCATATCAAAGTAATGGTAGTAATATCAGCATGCAAAGTGATGCTTTCATGACCACTGATTATTAGTCAGATAATGCTCACAGATTTTAGAGTCTCTTACACCTACGTAGCATTGATTTCTTATTCCATGCTATCTAATTCAGACATGGCTCAAACTGTTGTATGTTGAAGGAGACGTGGACATTCTGTTTCTGAAACCCAGTTCACAACAGATGGGAACCATGAAAAACTGCTGGTTAGATATGGAGAGTTTGGGTTCAATGTCTAGGGCAAAGTAACATAGCAATTCCATGCAATTATGTCTGACATAAGGCAAAACTAATTCCCTGAGTAGAGATACTAGGATACCTTGCCATGTAGGCTAATTGGTCCTACCACTTGCTTGTGTGGCCTAATTACTACATGCTGAAAATGAGAGGCCAGAACTTGACCCTACTTGCTAACAAACATTGAGGTGACTCCCGTGTTAACTGTGGGACGCCTGTTAGCAAGATTAGCCAATACAGCTGATTGCAAATTTTGCATGTTTGGGGCCCATGTGAGGGGACTGGATTCACATAATGTAAACAAGACTGCTATTAGATTAACTCTCTGTTCAGCATGGGTAAAATGGGAGAGATCTCGAGTGCTTAATGAGAACGTCCTGTTTCTGTGACCCCTATTTCCTTTCCTTTCAAAGGTCTGTGGGAGTATTTATGTCAAAGAGAACTTCCAGGATTAAGCCTAAACTCATTAGGAACATTGTCCTCCTGAGTCGTTACATGAAGCTCTGCAGAGCAGCTCTCAGAATTACTCTAGTATGTTGTCTTTGGAGACAGAAAGTCCTTTCATCCAGCAATTCACATTTCATTGCTGCAAACAGGTCAAGTATCAGTAACCTTTTATTGCCACGTGTGAACTCAATGAGTTCTGCCTGAGATAAATTTGATACTAGCCCGTAAAACCCCCACAGTACTTGTGTATAAAAGACATCTATACATTTCTTAAGTGTTTTGGTTAAAACCCAACAGCAAGGACAGATGGACTAGAACAAAAAGCAGGAAATGTATCATTAAAGTTACGGAATAGGCTCTTATCACCTGTGTCAAGCGCAGAGGGGCATGCATGTGTGAGACTGAACTGAGGGGCAGAGTCACAGTTCCCACTGATGAACAACAACCACGTCTGGTTAGGGGGGTTGCTGTTGACCGGTGTGCATTTTGAATAAACTTGGGATTTGTGGGCAAATTATTGAAGAAGTAAGGTTCATAGATTCTGAGCAAATAAAACATTTGTCCCTTCCTTATCCTAACAGTGTCCAACACTCCTTCCCTGTACACACACCCTCTTGCTCTTACACCTGCTTGACCATGGGGAAACTAAACAATTAGTGGTGACATAAAAACAGAACACCCTTTATGGCGGGATGGAGGCAAGAGCTAGCAGCGACAGCACCAGGGTGTGCATGGTGACGTCTCTAGGTCTGTGTGGCTCTATAGGAATTCCTTGACCACTGATTGCTCACTCTGTGTGAATGTCAAAGGGTCTCCTCATGAAAAATAAACACCAAAAAGTTGGCTTCTTGCTACAAATGAAGAAATACTGCACTTCTTCCCTGTCATAAAGTTGCAAGTGCTTTAGGATGGTGACGTAGTACTGGCTGGCTGTGTGGGGAATGTGGTCCTGCCTGTACACCCATGCAGATATGCATTAAACAGGCAAAATTTCAGTGACATGGATTTACCTTTATGTTAGAACATTGGTATTAAATTGGGGTTAGTTAGGGAAACTGAGGATTTTGTCCAGCTGCAATTCCTGTATCTGAGAGCTGCTGAGGCACCTCTGTCCCACAGGAATGCTGTCTATTACTGAGGTGCAGTATTCCCCACTCCCACACAGTTGTCAGCAGTCTTTTCCCCCTGATGTGGGAGCAGCTCTCTGTATCTCGAGATTTTGCTTGTCACTTTGATAGTTCAGCATATGTCCCAGGACTCCAAGAACAATGCCAGTAAGAGAATATTTACCATGTAATTGTCCTCGTCCCTCTTCCAGCTTCCTCCCCCTTCTTTCCTCTGCAGTCCCCTGGCAGGAGGTCTTGGCTCATATGGGAAAATCCAAGCACTTTGTGGTTGTCACCATCTTTTCTTTCTGAGCTTGAATAGGCCCTGGCATAAAGGGAGGCTGGAACTGCCACAGCACAGCACCAAACCCATCAGTCCCAGTAGGCTGCAATAACAATTACTCCCTTAATCTCTCACCTCCAGGCTGCTGCCCTACGGAGCATTTCACCATCCTGCCTGCTGCATAAACTGAAAGAATGGTTAGGTGGTACCTTTCCAGCATAAATAATGACCTACCTGGTTCCTCACTAGGAAAGAGAAGAACACTTTAATAACAGCAAAAAGTAGTGGCTGATTTCTGTGTACCAGGACATACAGCACAACAAAAAATGTATTTTAATCTCTCATCACAAGGTGATCTGTGGTGGTAAACTGCATCGCTTTATGCTAACTGAATATAAGACTTATTGGTATTAAAATTTCATCAGCACATGTGGCAGGAATCCTATTTTTGAGGTTTGCCAATAGAATCACTGAAGGGTGAAGTCAAAATCTGCAGAATTAATTCCCTACTCTATTACTCACCTAAAAAATGTCCTTTAATGGATCAATGATACTTGCCTTTTAGTTTATACATTGCACACATAGCACTATTAGATTAAATTTTTCATAAAACACTGTGCTAGCAAACCATTTTTTTATGTATGTGTCCATGATATCTGTATGTATTTCTTTGTGCGTACCTATATTTAACATATATTTTCTTATATTTAAGTTTTTTCTGTGTCATTGCTTTAAGGGTAAACTCAAGTATTTGCATATAACTTAGCACTAGGCACTAAAACCCTGATCCACTTTAAAAATGGTCCGCTTAAAGCATAAATTTATCTGGAGATAAACTGATTTGGTCTGGGGCTTTGCCTACTTGGGAAGGAATAAGGGCTAAATCCCCTAGGTTCCAGTCCTGCAGTCATTTTTACACAAGTATAATTGCTGGCAGGGCAAAGATTTGTTAGGCCTAAAAGTCATAAAAACATTTACTTCAGTAACTCGATAAACAACACCAGCCAAAGAGAAATTAAAAATCGTCTATAACATGGTGACACTTATCTAAAGATCAAGAGCTAAATAAACAACTTGTTGGGTGACATCTCTCAGATTAATGTTTGGTAATAAAAGTAAAAAGGTTTTAGAAGCTTACAATCCCTGGATTCCTTCCACATAATTTTTCTTTTGCACATGCTAAGTGGAGGTAGATTCACTGCTTTAATATCTGCTAGTGACATTGTGTTTAAAATAATACTGTCTACGTAACTTAGAGCGAAATGGCTGTTCTGTTGGACAAACATATCTTGAGATGACGTCAAATCTGAATGGTCTCTGGTGGAAATCTCAAATAATGATCTTGGTTTGCTTTCTCTCAGCACATCAGTTATAGTTAAGTGTTCCTGATCTGCAGGCAAATGTTATTACATGTTAGATTACTGGGCTTGGACTGACTGTTTGCTTCCCTCAAATACTTGCCATCACCTATTTTTTTTATACTGAATGGCACATGCTGTAGCGTGGGTAGTGTGGACTGTGAAATACAAAGGACATCCTCTTTGTTACTGCATTAATTTTCTGGCTTACCAACTAATTTTATTGCCAAAAGATAATGTTTCCAGGCTAATTCTAATTTAAATGTTATTTATTTCTGTGAAGTGAAAGTTGAAGGAAGATTATTTTTTATTGTTAAGTTTATTCAGTGCCCTTTTTAATTTTTGTTTTAGGGTCACAATATTTTCACAACATTATTTTACATAAATATAAAATCAATCCTTGCATAAAGATACCAGTTCTGATCACAGCTCTGAGTACTTCTGTTGACTCTAGCATGGGTTTCTCCTGCCTATCTGAAAATGTTTATGGCTAAAGGAAAGGCCATCCTTAAAAGCAGTGCTTTGAGCAATACGCTGCTTCTAGGGAAAAGTGGATAAAAACTTCTGGAAATGTTACTGGTTTTTATCCACACAGCAAGAAAAAGTTAATCAAAAATATTTCATCTTATTTTACCACGTAGCATTTTACACCACTGGGACTATATCCCTAACAATTGCAAATTGGCATAATTCCACTGACTATAGAGAGTTTTGGCAGTATTTTCCAATTGTACATTGTATTACAAGTGGCACATTATTTCAGTGCTGAAGTTTTATCATATCTGAGGAATCCCTTTGTATCTGAAGCAGACGTAACATTCTTCCTGACATGGAAATAAACAAGAACCATGAAGTGCTTACCGCAAATCACTGTAAATAGTTACCTCAGGTTTATTTTCTTCCTAAGTCTGCTGGTTGCTAGAAGATACAACATTTATGTGTGCAAGAACAGACAGTGTGTCGCCATTGTACTGAGTACGTGATTAATAAAGAAGCCTATTTTTAACAGCAAAACAATGTGCTATATTTAGAAGTAAGCAAGGGTATACAGCTTTAGCCGTATTAAAATACTGCAGATGATCTTGAGATGACCACAGAAATATTTTTTTGTTATTTTGAGCACAGTTATTCTGGCAATTTAGGTTCATGAGAAAGTCACTGAAAGAAAAACAGTGTATGGCACCTAATTCCCCTTATTCCTTTTGTTGCTAGCTAATGATAAACATTTAACGGTGAACATAAAAGAAATGCAAATAAGATTGGTTTAATTAATTTGAATGTGATTTTTAGATGTCCTGCTTGATAGTTCCACAGGATTTATTAATGTTGATTTTGTGGTTTAGTTATTCTTTTGTAATTCATTTATAATAAGATTGCCCTTCCCCCCCAAAAAAAAAACCCCAAACCAAAACAACAACAAAAAACCACAGTCATTTTGGTATTTTCTGCTAATATCCAGCCTGACTGCAAGATCCTGTGATGAATACAGCATAGATGCTGACTTTGTGCTTGGTGAGCTTTGCCTGCAGGGACCTCATTGCAAGATGGTACACCTGAAAATCATCAGTGCCTCCGAAGTAGCCTCACCAAACCCTAATCCTACAGACTGCTGAGCATGTGGAGTCATGCAAGGAGGTTCCTTGATATTCAATAGAACTCTGTGTGGACATCGACAGAGCAATGCTCTCTCTGTGTTGACTGGCAGTATTGAGGCCTTAAATTGTTAGTCTGTACTCTGTGCATGGCATTTCATACAAAGTTTAACATCTCATTTTGGTCATACATTGTTGTAAAGGAATAATCAAATAGCATGGTGAGTGTTTTTTTTTTTGTTTTGTTTTGTTTTTAAATAATGTGCAGTTTCTTGGCATTTGCTTTCATTGGCATTACAGACTTAAAAATCTAATATGTTGAAGTAGAAACCATTTGTGTAAAAATTACTCACAGCAAACCTGTGTAAAACCTTCCCTTTAGAATATCGTGATTGTAGTTGAGGAAAGGAAGAAAACCAATAAATGGAGCTTGGAAGAAAGGGTAAAAGCATAATAAGGCTTAAGAATTTGGTTTTGTTGTTGCCATTTTTGTTTTCTGTACTCATTGCATTTCAACACATTTTTCCCTTGCATTCCTGCCTGATAATTAGTTGCATACAATGCCTTTTTAAATACACTGTTTGGCACTCTATACTGTAAAGTGATAGCACCCATCCATGAAAAGTAAAGTTATTTTGAAACATTTTTTATTGCCAAACAGGAAATGCTATCAAGCCACAGCCATTTGACTGACTTTTTAGGACTTTTTCTACCTAGAATGTATCAGTAGGGTAGTCTCTGTGGATGGAACTTCTGAAAAACAGAAATAAAACAAATTGCAGGCTTAAGTCAGTGTCAGATGTTAACCGTATTTACATGACCTTAGTGAACATGCTTATCTTTTCTGTTTGTGCAAGAATGATGTTTCCAGGGCACTGCACATCATCTGCATTTTGATTATGATGTTTGTGATTGGCCCAGAGCTCAAATGGAAGAATTTTATTTATTTAATTTTCTATTTTGACTAAGTAAGATAAAATGGAAACAAGCTACAAACTGAACTTGGGCATAGCAATGATAATACTGAATTTTCAGGTGGGAATACCAGTTCTGGTTGTTTAAAATCAGGAGTAATGAAGAAATTTATTAGTAATGTCAATAAAATTTTTAGAGCCTCCAGGCACAGTTAGTTAACAGCAAGGCTGCCCATCAGTGGAAGAAGTACCAACTTTTAAATCCGAGATGTAAATGGGTGTAGAATCAGACTGCACCCGTAATTGTTTAATCCTTCCTTTCTATAATATGTGACACGCTTGAATCTGATGATGATCTTAATCACTATGTGTTTAAGTTTAAAAAACAGTATGGGATTTTTTTTGGTTGTTTTTTTTTTTTTTTTTTTTTTTAGGGACCTTGCTTCATTCATGCTTATTTCCTTTTTATATTTGCCTTCCAAATTATTTCAGTCATTTGGAGTTACTGAACGTACTCAGTTGGAGAACTGTGTACTTGGATTTTCTGAATTCTTTTAGTATTACTTTTAGAAAGTCTGAAGACAATGGTAATCTTTCCAATCAGTCTATCAGGAAATAATAATGATTGATTCAAGCATAACATGACATTCCAGCATTAATTTGTGTTTCTAACTCACAGAATAAAAAATGTTGAAAAGATATGGAGGAATGACTAGGCATGCTTGTAACATTACCTTTTAGTAGCACCAGTCAGGAATCTTAAGTAGGAGATGGGGCAGACCACTGAGTTGGTATAAAGTGCCTGAGCATAAAACCTGATCTGCGCACTACTCACTGAGTAAAGACTCTCCTCTACTGCCATCACTCACTGAGCAGCTCCCAGGAGAGCCTAGACACTTGTGCATTTTACATACCTTCAAAGCAAACCCTTACTCGGTAACTATCTCACTGTCCTTTACAGCCCTACAGAGCTCTCTAATGCTCAGTAGGTGCACTTACATTGCCCACTGGTGTGTTGCAAAGGGGGAAGGACCAGGAACTGATTTGTTGGGATACATTATGGTTCCAGCACCACTGGTCCATATCCTGTCTTCAGTGGCAGTGAGGTTTACACCAGCTGCCAGTCTCAGGTGCAGTGCACATTTGTAGAAAGCTTATTTGCTGGAAAACCTCTAAGTGGGAGGCAAACTGCATTGAGCTCACCAGGGGAGCCACTGAGTGCCAACTGCAAGACTCCAGGTATCGATACAAGGGAATTCCCAGGAAAAACCCCATCTTTGAGAGCACCAAACCACTGATGTGTACTATGCTTGCACCACAGTTATACCACAGGCAATACATGTCCAAGCCTGACATTCTTTAAAAGGAAGCCACAGCCTGTTAGATACTAGTAGCTGCCATTTCATAGTCCTGTGGTTCCATGCTCCTTGCTGCTTCTGCTCTTGGTGTTGCTGGTGCTGCTGGTGCTGTTGGTGCTATTGTCACAATTGTTATTTTTCACGTATGTGCTCAGGGGGAACATCATACTCACCAAAGCTGCCTCCTGACCAAAAGAGACAGCTTTGGTGCTGACCAGTGTGAGAAGTCTAGTCTTGCACCTATGAGATTGTCAGAGTTTTATGTAAAGGCCAAGGTCAGAGATGTGCATGAACAATTAACTAACCAGGATTAATACTTCCTTAGACTATCTTAGAAGTATTAAACCTGCTCAGTTTATGTGAAGTTCCATGACAGGGAAGCCACTTTACTTGCCTTTGGACGTGCAGACAGCTGGCCAGTCTTCTGCCCCATGCAGTTCCTGTCCGTGGAGCTACTCATTGATGCTGCCTCTTGGTGGAAGCTGAGATGAGGAGGGAGAAAGAAATATCTGACATAAGAGAAAGAACCCACCATTTACAGTTAAGAAAATATTATCTGAAATCATTAACTTTATTTTCATTAGGCCCATCTAAGCCCCTTCTGTTCACCCTCACCCCATAAGAGCTGTCAACTGAAAACAGGACAGTTGGTCTGGCTCTACCTGGTCTCCTGATCAACCTTGCAGGCTGCAGGTGGTGGGGCTGGAGGCCAGGGACCAGCTGCTGCAGGCAAGCGAAGTCTGAAGGTTGGAGAATTGGAGGCTGTGGGGTTTACAGAGCACGGGTTGATAGGTCCTCCAAGGAGAAAGCCACCACTGAAGCACTGGAAGTAAGGCAAGTACTAGTGGTTTTTGGAGTCTTCAGCTAGATAGTTTGCGGCAGCCACTAGTAGACGAGAGCTGGAGAAGGCACCCGAGGAGGTGTGCAGCAGTTTTTCCACCTAAGGTTGCTCTGTGACCTATGTTAAGGCCAGTGAAGTGCACTCCCACCCTGTTGCATTAGTCTGATGCCTTAGTGACTGATGATGGGTAGAACACAAAGCAGTAATTTGTCCTAATCCAATGTGTTATCTTAAAACCTGGATCTTTAAATGAAGAATGAAGGACAGTAGTCCCGTAGTATAGACAAGTCAATTAAAAGTCACAGAACTATAGTTTTTGCCTGCTTAAACCACAGTCCTGTTGCTATTCATATGAAGTCATATGAGGGAAATGGTCTAAACAGTCTTTGTCCTTAGTCCTCCAAAACTCTTAACCTTGGACATCATCTAACAATAGGATGTGTAAAGAGTGATTATTTCTGGCTTTCAGGTCTCTTCTCCCAGAGGACCCATCTTTGTTCTTTTTGGGAAGTAATTCAGTCGTCTAAAAAAAATATATGCAATAATGATGTTATTTGGAGACTATCCACCAGCTTGTTTAGTTTTCTTGCTAACAGATCAAAGAAAACTTATGTCATTTTTATGTAACATTCATGTATGCATACTTCCTTTTACAGCAAAAGTGGCAACTTTACCTTGCCATAGTTTTATTTGTTTTGTTTTATTTTAATACTATTGTGTTTAAGAAACCATTGTTCCAGCTGGGCTTTATAAATGTTCTCTAGTTATGCAGTCTATCTTCACATTAACACAAAAATGTTTCTAATCTTATCACGCGTAGCTTGACTTGTGTACAGACATGAATTTTGACATTGGAATGAATAGTATAATTTTAATGGTAAGGTCTGTCTTGAATCTCACTTGGATGATCGGGTTCTTGCCCTAGTCTGCAAATACTTTTTAGTTATGTTTCTAAGCTCTTCTAAAGTCCTTAAAATTGAAGTAATGCACAAACTCCTCTTTAGTTTGTGTGGATACTTGATCTTAACAGCGCCTGAAGTACAGTATACTACTTAACTCATGAACATTTTTACTTACCTTGGCTAATATATATAGAACTAGGTATAGCTTGGTTGCCCCTTGTTCTAAATTTCTTCTGCTGTTATCCCAGAAACATTAATTATATTTGAATAAAATTTTAATAATATTTAAATAAAAACCAGTTTCCTTCATAAACATGAAAGAAAACCCACTATCTGCTCTTCAGAGTATTTTCTGAAGATTATGCAATTCAATTTGTGCATGTTTCTTTTCACTGCTTTACTTTAAGGCCTAGGCTTATCCCCAAGTTCTGCAATGCTATTTTATATTTTTATATTTATATTATATTTCCCTATACTGTTCTGAATCTCTCACAATTGAGAACAATACACCTATGAATAATGGAAATAATGTACCTTGTTTATCACGGCACACAGATTTTTACAAAGTATCGAGAAGTCTCAGGGCATTTGGGATAAAAAAATGAATTAGAACAAAGCCTAAAAGTGGAAACGCAAACTGCATAGCATGAACAGATTGTTTGACCATTATGTGCCACTACTTTTTATTCATTATTCAGTATTAGTACTTGCTGGGTTTAAGAAAATCCTAATGAATTGGGATGTGTTGAAAATGCTGCCAAGATTCTATTTCTTGCAGTATTGTGGTCCTTCCTGTACTAACATGTTAGAAATGAGCAAACACTGGGAAATTATGAAAAACATTATCCTCCTCCTAGGCCAAATCCTTCACCAAGACTGTTCAGCCAGGCAGTGAAAGCAATTAAATAAAATGCACAAAACCACATCCTTCAGATTATGGATGCCTGCAGAAGCTGATCCAAATCTCTGGATGTTTTGAGGTCCACTTGTCCCAAAGAAAAAGCCAAAATATTGTGTACAGTGAATACCTTATCAGTTATTTAAGGGAGAGGTCTGCAACACATAAAGTGTTGCAACTCCTTGTTGTCTCTGTGAATGTGAGTAATTTCCAGTTCTATTGTACCATCATGCGCAGCATCATGGAATGATTTGGTAAATTCTTGCTGACTGTAATAATGCATATTTGACTTTGTTTTTCCTGTCTGAAATAGAAAAGTCTATACATATATCAATGAAATCCTGTATGACAGACCTGTATACCTCTCAAGTATGAAGTCGTGAAAAGAAGGGAAAGAACAGAGCTCCTTATTGTCCTCAGAGATATAGTAGTTCAAGGCAAAGGTACTTTTTCTGAAAGTAATTTGTGATTAACACTCAAGAAGTTGTTCTTAACATGTAGTGTATTGAGGCAAAATGCCCATTCTGAAAATGGTGATCCCAGCTGGCAAATTCTGTTAACTTGAGGATGTGTAGGACACGAGACGAAAAATCAATGTGCCACACAAGGCCAGGTACTTGATTGGTGTTACCGTTAATAAAGAGATGTGAATTTTCAACAGCTCAGGATCTAGACCATAAAAATTTGCATGACTTAATCTAACCCTCTGTGAAGTCAGTGGCAGTGTTTCCATAGGTTTTAGTAGGTGTTGTGGCAAAGTTCAGTGCTGAACTTGCAGTGCTTTCCAGAACACTGAAATGTGGAAAAGAGGATAATTTGTTCACTGAATTGCCAATTTTGTTGCTAGGAAACAGAATTTCTTAACAGAGGATACAAAAGCACAGGAAAAGTTAGTGTTTCACTTAGCAACATGACTGTTGAGAAGAATTTAGAGATTCAGTCTGATTTGGATGAGATCCTGAGCTACAACCCTTACTTTTACTGATATCTTCACTGTTGACATTGCTGGGGACACCTGTAACTCCCATTAGCTTGAGTGGGATTTGTATGTGCTTAGCACTTCTCAGAACTTGGACCCTGCTGCTTACACACATCCTGTGTGCCGAATTTGCAGAGTCACAAACCTGGAAAAATTTTGACTAATTTGGTCCTTTTGGGTTCTGGTCAGGCCAGAAATACTGAAATAGTGGCTTGTCCCATATTATTTCATCACTTCAGCTTTTCTTCCCATTCAGCAGCTGAAAATTCAACAGCATATGGAAATGAAAATCAATCTTTTAGAACTTATCCTGTCATTCAAACCCTGACTCTGGTCTGTTGTCCTGACTTTCTGTGGCTCTGAACCCACAGGCCTTGCCTTCAGGAGTGAGCTCCTGAAAGTTCTCCCAAGCTGGTGTTAAACATACCACCAGCATGCATCCAAGGAGTTATATTTATGACCAACTTGTGAGAAATTGAACATACTGCAAAACTGAAAGTTTGACCTGCAGATTTTTGAGGTTCAAGTTGTTAGTTCCTGTCTGTATTAGTTCCTCGCCCTAAAAATCCTGATACTTCATTCTCCTTCCTCTGCCGTTGCCAATGCAGCACAGGGATATTTCTTTCTGTTCATTTAAACAGTACTGGCTACCAAGGAACCTGAATATTTTTGGCCTGTATTCTTTGGAAGCACATGGATAGTCAAAATGGAACAGGTGGGAGAAGGAAGTATTATTCCTACTTTACTGATGGGAATGAGAGCCCAGAGTGTCAATGGTTTCTTCACAGCCACACAAAGAGTTCATGGGACAATTCCAAGATCCCAAACTAATGCTGTAACCATAGGACCATTCTTGTCATCTCATAGGATGAGCGTGTGGGGCCATGTAATATCTTCAGCATATTTGAAGGACAATTGTTCAACCGCTTCTCTCTATTACTTTTCTAATAAAAATCTACACACACATGCTATTTCAGAAGAACTGCAGAGACGTGCCCAATAAAAATACCCAGTGGCATGCTAATGAACATCGAGCCCAGTTATCAAAAATTAAAAGCCTACCCACCATAGAGAGCTTAAAGTACATAATATAACTTTCATTGCATATCTTGTAACGCCAAATTTCTTCAGAGGAGCCGTGGTTCTAATTTACTCTCATTTAAAAGCAAACTGCAAGGAAAACCACAAAATTCCGTGAACCTCAGTGATGCGCCCCAGGGAGCATTTGGCACATTACCACTTGAAACCTATTTCATTCCCAGCCCCCTGAAATTGCATCAGCTCCTGTTCCATTATGAAATTTTAGCATTTGCAGCCTGTACATCCTGCTGGAATGCTATGAGAACCTTACAGATGTGCTTGAAAACTTGTCCCCTTTCCCTGTGACTTACTGGATTCCCCACAGACTAATGTAATTCTTCACCAGTTGCTACCTCTTATGCAGAAAAGTTTAAATCTTCTGGTCTCAGTTCTAGACGCCTGGAAAACATTATTCAAGGTAGCCCCATGTCAAATATGTGGAACTTCTATACATCCCTGTAGGACACTATTCCATTTGCCACTAGATCCTGGCCAGGCAAAATTAGGATGAATATCATTAAATCTTTTCTGTTTTTTTATTGGGTTAGGTTTTAGGACAAAAGCCTTGATAAGCAATGTGGTTAGTATGTTCCTAATCTTAAATCCTTTTCTGGGTAGAAATTAAATGAGAAGTCAGCCTGGTTTTGGTTAGGTTTTCTTTTAGTAGTGAACTGAGCTAACAGTAAAAATTAACTATTTTTGTTTAAACAGTGGTTTGTTGGATAACCAATAAGTTTTAGAGGAAAAACTTCCATAGAGTAAGCTGGTAGCCATGTAGTGGTTTTGGTGACCTTTGATTTGCTGTCTTTTTTCCCTAGTTGGTCCAAACTTTTAAATTTATTAACTGGACATCTAACTGGATCTGAAATATTTGGGGTTTTTGATATTAGACATTCTTTTATTGTCACACAGTAGTTTTTTTCTGTAGTAGGGAAATATATAAATTAGAGACTCTTTTGCATAATTTCAAGGGATCACCTTCACCAAGCACATAAAAATCTGAAATAAACAGAGAAAGCTATAATTTTAAACACCAGACTTCCTTATTTGATTTTATATGCACATGTGCAGCATTTCTGTAAACCATAGAAGTGTAAGCCTATCTATGCACCCTTGGGCAAGGCTAGAATTGTGAAAATTTCAGAGCAAAAGTTTTTTTGCTGTTGAAATGAGCAGAAAAGCTGTAGGGAGAAATGAGTTTGCATTGTTCAATATACATAAAAGTGTTTAAATTGTGTTGAACACTAGGGCAAATTTGATTGAACTCAAGTGAAGATTTTTGGCACAGATGTGACAGAGCTGATAAAACATGCAGGTTTTTTAAAAAAACAAGGGCAGGTGGTTAAGATCAAGCATTCTACTACCAGCTTTAATATCTATGTAGAGACTGGATGGGATTTCTGAAGTCCATGATGATGATGAAATGCTGTAACAACTCAAGACAGGTTTTAAATTACAGTGGTCTCTGCAAATAACATATTAATGCAAAATTTGCATCTCTAGCTTCAAAAAGGCAGAATAGTCATGAACATATTGTAGGTTTTGGGTAAGAACAAGGAAATTAAGTTGAAATAAATCATAGAGATTAAGATTTATTTTGAAGGTAAATGATGAGATAGAATTTGGAGGGTAGTACTCCAGGTGGCAGACAATTTCCAGGTTACCTCCTTTTCTCACTTCAAGATAACCTGAAACTCATAAGCAAAGGTGAGATGGAGCGAATGTATGAATTCTTGGCCTTCAGCTCATATAGGAAAAATCATTAAAGAATTCTGGAGCAGCTGGACACTTTGGTCAAAAATTGCTTGGCTTTTTTTTTTTTGGTAACCTTTTTTCCCAATCATTTAATTTAAAAACTAATATGAAAAGATTTTATTTTAGGATTTTGACAGATGGTGTTTTTTAACTAAATTTTTATTAATTTGCTTTCTTAATTTCAGAAAGGACATTACAAGAACCTTTTAGACCTGATTTGGGTTTTTCTCTGATAAAAGTCAGGTTTCAGTGTGAATCTTATTCAAAAGGTTGTAAAATTGAAGATGTATCCACTGAAACTAAAGTTTCTCAAGGGGTTCTTCATTTCACATTCCAATTCTACAAATAAATGCCTCTGTCATACAACTTCTAGACTCTTCTGCTTCTTGTCAGTTCCTTGAAATGAAATAAAAGGAAAATTTCTTTTGTGAAGCAATGTTTTCCTCAATTCAAATTTGACTAATAGCCATTTTCAGTTGTGCATTATGCTGAAGCATAGGTTTGTTTTTTAAATCCTTCAGTCTAAGTAGTATGTTTTCCAGAGCATTGATTGCATGACAGTGATAGAGACATAAAAAATGCTTTCTAGGAACCATGTAATTATTCAGTAAATATGTTTATGTATATTTGTGAGAGAAGAAATCTTTTGTGCTGATTAGTTAGAAGTCACTTTAGTATCCTGTAGCAAATCAGTAATGACTTAAGAATGTGGAAGAGGAAATGCCTACCAATATAGTAGCTCATGATTTTATTAAACTTTTCTCCGCAATTCAGTCACTTCATACATCAATGGTAAAGTTTAGAATGGCAGTGTTACATCTATTTGTCGTGTTTAATTACAGATCCCTAAAATTTGTTTAGTTAAATTGCATTGCAGCAGATATAGCATTTTATCTCCAGTGTTACAAAAATCTTTACTTTTGGTCTTAGTGTGCCTGCTTGTCTGTTCAGTACTCTGTAAACAAAGTGAAACCACAGTATCTTCAATGTTCTGACTTCCTGAAGTCGATTCTCTCTGTTATGTTGGGTAAGGCACTTTTCCAGGTTCCACTGAAGTACAGGAAAGTATTTATGCCCATAGCAGAGGACGTTGATTGATACCATAGGCTGAGATATGTTCACAACAGGTGGCTGCCAAGCCACGCTTTACAAAAATTTATTATGGATAATATGTGATCTGAAAGACAGTAAAAAAGCATAAATTTTGTTCTTAGTGTTTGTTATGAACGTTGATGCAGCTCTTCCTTGTACTTACATTAGTATCCATCTCTGCAGGCACTAGTAGCACCAGTTGGGAAGGGTGCTTTTTTTCTTTTAATAATCTCAGCATTCATCTTAAGAGACTTTAAAGGTGAAGAAAGACCTAATTTTCTCCTACAAAGTCTTTCTTCAAAGTGAGAGGTTGTCTCCCTCCACTTGGGGCAAGTTGGCTCATATTCTGGAACATGTGGATTTTATGTTTTATATAATCCACACATGTCTTCCTGTGAGCACAGGCTAGAATGATATCTTTTAATTTGTTTGTTTGAAAATGAACCAGTACTGAAAGAGAGTTAGAGTCCTTAGCTTTGTTTCCCTCTTGTGTAATCACTTCTTTCTTTACTGAGCAGTCAATGCTGGCTTTATGCCAGGAGAGCTTTTTCAGGTCATCCAAACCAGGAGAAATATTTATTTATTTTATTTTTTTTAAAACAGGAAAAAATAATCTTTAAAAAGCAAAAGCCAAACCCAAACATTCTTTGGGAGTAATTTCTTTGTGCCATTTGTATAGACCAAAACACCCCAGGTATATTCATGGCTGGGTAACTATTTAAACTTGGATAATTTCAAATGCTTGCTCTAGGTTATTTTCCATAAATGCAAGTCTCCTAATTTCTGCTTGTCAATGTGTATTGTAGGCAGTCTGGGGCAGAAACTTTCTTTTCCTTTATCTGAGTATAATGCTTTTTTTCCAAAAGTTTGTGTGTGCAGCCTCTTAATAGTGTAGGTTAGCACATGAACTCACTAGTCTATATTATAAAACAATTATTTTATTCCAATACTCTCATAGCATTTGAGACCAATCTCAAGCAACATTCCCTATAGCATTTAGCAGTAAAAAAGATTTTTCTGTCTTTTTCTCTGAGATTCTTAGAAAGCAGTTAGTTCTTGGGTTTTTGCCAATTGACATTGGTTAGATGAGATCCCAAAATCTTTTTAGTCTGAATGGCCTTCTCTGCTTTGGTCTGGTGGGTTCTCATTACCAAATCTAAAACACACATCAGGACGCAGTAGGTCTCTGAATGTGTGGATACTTTGACTCCCAGGATAAAAATAAGAGCGCTTTACAAGTAAGGAGGAAAAGCACATGGAACCTCTTGTTTGCATGACGTTTGTTAACATGCTTCCTTGGCAAGCAAGATATTGGCAAAGACTGAGGGCAAAGCAAGAGGAAAGAGCTCTGTGCTGATGAGACACTGCATGGAAAGGTTACATTTATCAGACAGCCCTTGGGTGATATTTCTAAGACTTTAAGAGAATGTCATGGTGAAGTATTTTTGAAGAAATTTGAGTTTAAAATAATTGGATTTATGCTAATGTATTTGTGATGACAGTTGATATGGCTGCTGACTTCAACGACAGTGGGTACCCACCGGAGTAGCCCTTAGGAGAATCAGGGCCTATAATCTTACCACCGGCACCTTTTTGTCAACCAGTTCTTGTCAAAGCCTCTCCACTACAGAAGGGTGTAGTAGTTCTTTGGGGGCAGGATGGTCCTGCACTCTTGTGATCTTTGCTTTGTTCAGCTAAATCTCTGACCTGGTCACTAGATACTGGTAGTTTGTTAAATTTCTAGCTTGTATTTACCTGTGTTTCCATGGAAATGTGTATATCCCTACCATCTGGATTCCAACTCTGGTGATGTAGGGGTAGTCGTTGTTCCTAACACTGAATCAACAGTCCTTAGAGACAACATTACTTCTGGAGTGACACCGAGTAGATTATAATCTCCGGTTATGTTTTGAAATTTCTGGCTCTCGATGGAAACAGTGGTAACATATTTTTAATGAAAAATATACCGCTTTTTTCAGCTGTAGCTTTTGGAAGTGTGTACATCTTTTTTAATTAATATCTTAATTTTGTTAAATTATGACAGTTAAAAAGATTATGCTGTTGGATACATCTTTAGTGCTTGGTATTTTTGTTTGTTTTGTCATTTTTTATTATAGTAAGATGGTGTCTAATCAATTTATTGGAAATAGGAATAGTAGTAAGTGGCTTGGTTAGATGCTGCAGTGACTGTTTAAAATGCTACAGAAGTGTTTGGGTCTCTTTTGCTCGGATACTGCAACACAGCACACGAGGAATATATTTTTGTAGTTGTATTAAAAGTCTAAAGTGGTTGTCGCAGCCAAATAGCGCTGAGGTGTTTAAAAGTGTTAAAGAAGGAAAGGCATACATTTACTTCTGAAGAAGCAAAATAGGTGTATAAGCCAGTGATCACTTCTTAAATCCACATTATGTTGCAAAAGAAGCATAAACAAAAAGGCTTCACCACAACATCACTTTATTATGACTTGTTGCCAACTCCCAACTGTTGCAGTTGGAAAGGACTGAATTACCTTGGATTTTTCTTTTCATGTACAATTTGCATATCATAACTAAACGTAGGGAGGGAGAGCAAGAGGAACAACAAAGGGAACAATAGGGATTTTGTCTGAGGCCAGGTCAACACTTGCCCTAAATAATGGTTGATGACTGAATTGCTTATAGTGGGTTACCTACCAGCACCGTCTGGTTTTCATCATGATGGTAAAGGAAAACATTTCGCACAATAAGCATTGATCCCCTTGTCATGACTTGAAAGCAGCACAACTGCTTTTCATTCCAGGAGAATATGAGTGAAAAATCACCTTAAGAATATGGCAACCCTTTGGTATTGTATGCATTACTTTCAGTAATGTATATAGCAACACGTAAAGCAAGGGCAGGAAGACATTTTGTACCCTTTTAATAGAAAACCTAAACCTGTGAATAAAACTTGTTTAGCATAACTACATAGAATTTCCTTGACTGGGTTTGTTTTGGCTTCTCCACTGTCACAGATGTTCATTATTACTGAAAGAAAACACTGTAAATTCAGTAGAGAGTTTAAACGAGGAAAGGGAGAAATCGGAATAAAATTAGAAAGTTTTTTTTGTTGTATGTGACCTGATCATCAGCTCTAGAAAGCATGTTAGCAACCTGCTGTGATCTGGTTTCCTCTGGGGAGAGCAGTGACGTAAATCCACTTACCCCTAATAGGAGCTGTTGAGATTATTGAATGATTTGGCAGCTGGTCAAATGAAAGGGAACACAACAAGGTGAAAAAAAACTTTCAAAGGGTGTTTTCAGGTTTGAAGGAGATAAGATGGGTTTTGTGGCTCTTTTATCACTTTCTCATGCCAGAGTACCTTAGATGTGTCCAGAGGGAATTGGTCCTTGCAATTGCAGTTGCTGAATTCACACGGGAATTTTAGCTGACCTTGTCAACTCTGAGAGCAGTGCCTTAGACAGTGCAGAGACCCTCCCTAGGTTTGAAGACCTCTATTAATAGAACTGTGGCATCTAACTGAACTTTAGTACTGGAGGTGTGAGCTTTTTCACTGTTCTAGGGTTTTGCTTGCATATGTTACAACTGTGCAACGAAGCCTTGAATCTTAGATAACAGAAGTGTAATCCCCAGTACTCTAACAGCGCTGGGCTTCACTTCTGCTTCAGCAAGCTTTTCATGGATACCACAGCATTTTTATCATCAGAGCTTTTTTTCAAGATGTTCTAATGGTGTTGGAATTTAAAAATCAAATTGAAAATCAGATGTATGTATTCCTGTAGCTTTGTGCATGTGTGCTTACTAACGTATGTCTCACTAGTACTGATCTGCGTTCAAGCTTCCATATATTATCAGGGAATTTTCTTGCTAATTAGCATTTTTGGTCTTAACAGACCTTTAACTCTTCAAAGGCATTTTTTTCATTCAGTCTAGTAACTGCATTGCTGAGTGGTGTCCCTCCAATATAGCTATCAGTTCAGAGAAGAAAAGCCCTGTCCCAGATTGGTGTAACTGTATGTGACAGGCACAGAAACCCACTAACACTGTAGTAAAAATTCTCATTAGCTGTTCCAGTTCAATTCTCATCTAATTTATCCTTAGCTCATGACCTAACATCATCTTGGCTTACTAACAGAGCAGGGGAAAAATGCTTTACATGTAAAATGGATCATAAGCTTCTTATGCCTTCAAGGGTTTTGAGAAAAGGAAAGAAAAAGAAAATCGTGATGGGAAGGAAAGATGGCTGTTTCACAGAAAAACATGGAAACATATTTCTGTTGGTAATTATGCTTCTTTTGAAAATGCGCTTTTTATTGGAAGGGAAACAGAATGAAGCCTGAAATAGTATCAAAGGCTGTAAAGAAGGATTCAGTGACAAAATAACATGTATGTAAAGTGAATGATTTCTAGAAAAATAGGTGAGGTTTGAAATCATGGCTAGGTAGATTTTTATGGTATTAAGGAAAATTATTCTATAACTTCATTTATTTGTTCTTTTAAATCATTTACATAAAAGTAAGCTTTACCTGTTGCTTGTTATGTTCCACAAATCTCTTTGTTAAGATTTAGTTCAAATTTTTTAGCATGTTTTAATCAGATAATAGTCATAAAGATTTTTGTTGTGGTGTGGTGTTAGAAGTTAAAATTCTTTGAACTTGCAAAGTTCCTGTCTAGTAAACCTTAGAAATTCTTTGGACATGTCAGTGAAGAGAAAGACAAGCCAGAATATGTGAGGGTAGAAGTTACACAGCAACCAGTAGGACAAAGGAAGGAACAGAATAACTGCTTCTTGAGACAAGAGGCTTGGCAGAACCATGTAATAAAATCAAGAACATAGAGCTGTAAGAGCCATTCTAAAAGCACAAGCTCACACTATGGTGGCACCTGTACTCAGGTACATACATGTGGTCTTAATTTACCCATCTGAGGACATTTTTCAACCCCCTTCAGGCCTGTGTCTTTGACAGCTGTTTATCAGGCAACACTTCAGCAGAATGAAAGTGTACTTTACCCTAGACTCAACTTATCCTAGTGCATGGGGAAATGTTATTTTGTTAGCACGTGGAGACAAAAAAAACATGGAGAGAACTGAAGTTCCTTGTTTGGTTTGTGATATCTCAATAATTTGGATTATAGTAAAGTCTGCATTTATATTTGCAGTGCCATTAAAGGGTTTTTTTTAATTTTCTTTTTTTTTTTTTTGTATCATTTATATTCTGGTGACCACAGTGGCTTCACCACAATGTTTCTAATGTAAATATTAATATAATTTTCTTTATGTAAACCAAAGAAAATGTAAGAAAGGGTGAGGAAGAGTTTCAGAAATATCTTTCCTATGGAGTTTCTAGACAAGTTGCCTGGATTTTTGGGCTTTGTTGCTTTGTAAAAAAGAGATATAAGCAGGTGGAGTACATTTAAGCTACTAAATCAAAGCAAATGTACCAGCAGGTGGTCGACTTTTGAAAGTATGAGAGCTGGAAGAAGAACAAAAGGTTCCATTTTCTTTTTAAAAAAGTTACCTTGGATTAGACATCTAGAAGAGAAATGTGGAAAGCCAAAGGGTTTTTTTTTAATGAAATTAAGAACTCGCATATTAATGTCACATCTGAAATGGGTCTTATTCATGGAGTCAGTCAGTGACTAACCTTTTCCAGCAGTCATGATTGCACTAGTCTTTTTGTAAAGATGCAAAAAAGCCGCAAAACTGATTTCTGTAAGATATTATATGCCAATATTTTATATCAACATAATGAAGACAAAGAAATGCACTAATACAGGGATTGCATACATAAATAATTATAATGTGTTTAGGTAAACCATATGCTGTCATAATTCAGGTATACTCATGAGACTCTTCATCTTTAACCACCCACAAAGTACTGGAGTTTAATATAACTATCAAATGTATTATTGCTTTCATATAATTTTTCAACAAGTAAAAGACCATATAAATAAAAGCCCCTCCTTTTTTCTTTTTGTTTTTTTTTTTTTGTTTTTAAGTAAAAAAACATTTGTTAAACTAGTAAGTCCTACAGATGTTTTGCCCTGTAAAATCTTTTGACGTGTTTTGACAAACGGCCCTTTCCACTGGCAGCCTTCCTACAGACAAACAGACTGAGAGCGGGGCCACTCCAATCTTCTCAAGCATCAGATTAAACCAGCAGAGAATATTCTGGAAACATTTATTGAAAAATATTTGCTCTATTTGACTAAACAAAAATGTAGCGAAACAATATTTGCTTTCCTTGGGTTTTTTTTCCGTGTACTCCTCCCTGTCCCCAACTGGAGCTTTGAAGCAAATTAATGTGCAGAAAACTTACTGATAATGTTTATCTGGAAGAAAATCTGTGTCTCTAGCCATCTTAAATTTTGCATATGATTTTAATGTCGATGTTGGTAAATATTTTTCCCCAACTTAGGTATAGGAAAGTGAAGGACATAGAGAATGGTTTTCATCGTGTTGCATGCTAGCCTAGGGTGGTTTTTTTGCAGTGTTTTGAAAATATTATCTCATGATTAAATAACTCCTGTGAAGAGAGTGCAGGATGTTTAAGTGGGCAAGTCTCACTGATTCTGAGTAGTGAGTTTCCCTACTTCTAAAATGCTTTTCTAATCATTTTGTCAGGATGTAGTTTAGCTTCTTTCTTGGATTCTTCAGCCACAGGAAGCTCACATGGATGTTCACACAAATTATGTTGCAAACTTTTCTGCTAGGAGGCCGCCCCAAGCTGGAGGACAAGACCTGGAGGACAACATGCACATTGCCATGTGCGCATACATTGCTATCCCTGGGGAGAGAATGAGGAAATAAATTATACAAGACAGGTATTAATGCATTATTGTAGAGTTAATAAAGTCATAGAGTAGCTGAATTTCCATAAAGCATTGGTGAAATTGGGGTCAATTACAGACAAGTGTAAAGATTTGAGGCACCATCTGATATGCAAATGATAGAAAATCTGCAAAGATGATAGTCTATAAACTGTGACACCCAGACACTGTCCCTCTGAGAGTAAGAATGTTACATGGTTGTGTGCCTTGAAACTGGTGTGTACGTATGTGTGTGTGTGATTTATGGCACCTGTTAGGATGACATGATTCCTTCTCTTTTGCTGTCAGGTACATCCAAAGAGATTCATCTCACCTCCCTTTACATTTTGGCAGGGTGTGCTAGTAAAAGGTATTACCCCTAACAACAAGCTTTGCTGTGTCTTAAGTCCTTAAGCCTGCACAGCTACCACGACTCTGCTGCTACTCACTGAGGCCTCTGCTGCAGCGAAAAAACAGAGTGAGAGAGAAATACGTGCAAATGGCAGTTCATCCCATCAGAAGACAAATATCTACTGTGGGAGATGAGTCACCCACCGGAGATGCTGCTCCCTTTCTGCTGCTGTAAAGGAGCCTGGATAACTGCCTAACATCTGGAGTGCTAACACTAGGTGTGATGGACCCCTCCCGAGGGAGATCCGCAGAGAGGGCCAAACAAGAGTCAGTTCAAATCAACAGGATGACCAAGCATCCAGAACAGGCAGCAAATTCCAGCTTTGCTGGAATTTCAAGTTGTGTGCTACAGCTCTCTGAGCTATCTCCGAAATAACAATAGCCGCTGACCTGCAACACATGGAAGACCTACCAGGTGTCCCTGGCTTTCCTTACCAACTAAAGTACAAAATGCTTTTCTGACAAAAAGCCTTGAGATTGTTGAGCTGTATCACTTATACTGTGTCTTTCCTTTCTCTCCGCTGAGGTGTATTAATTATAAACATAATTTTTTAAAGTTTTAAAAACCATAAATTTTTAAAAACTTAAGTAATTTTGCGACCTGCTTTCCCAGTTAGCTTCTCTTAAAAATAAGAAGGATCTAGAAAAGCTACAACAAGTGACTGTGAATTGTGGCTGCGATTACATGTATATAGTTCATCTAAAGTTAGGGAAGAGCTATATACAGTTATGACCTCTCCTGTTCCAGTTTGATTATACATCTTTCTATGGTTTGCTTTTGGGTTTTGTTTTGTTTTGGTTTTCTTTTAATGTAGATAGTTACTTACCCCAGTCAAAACTCCCATAATACTACTAATTGTTACAGAAAAAAATGAACGTTCACATTAGTTGTCTATATCTACTGCATTTATTGTTAGTGATGCATGTTTGGTGTATGAAATATTTACGCAACAGCACATATTTCTTCTTTCTTTGTCTATTAATCCAGGGAAGCTGTATGTGTTGAAAACCACTCAGGGAATCAATTATGTTTGTCATTGAGATTAAATCCTAGAGGTGAAAAGTTTCATTTTTCCATATGTCAAACTATGGACATTGTTTATAATTGTTTTATTCCTTTGCAGAAAGAGATCAGTTAGGACTGGAAAAAATCATTTAGGACACAAAGGTACATGGAAGGCAAACCTGCAAAGCAAGATGTCATGCTATGTACTCTTTTTCCTGACTCTAAATATTTGAGACTGCATGTAGTGGAGTGCCCTTCATTTTTTGTTTTGCAATCCATTTCTAAAGTTGAATGTATTTTCATTACATGTGCGGGTATGCTTTGATTCCCTCTGGTGTTTTCCAAGGTAGCCTATGTTGTACAGTAGCTGTGCAGTGGCTTTATCCTTCCATCCCATCCTTGGCTGTGCAGAAACCTATAGAGAATATAACCCAGGCTGCCTGGTGACTCGGTGTAACAGCATGACTGGTGATGGCCGTCATCATTGCATAGATTTATTTATCCTTATGGCATAGATGTGTGGAAGTCTAAAATAGCAGAGGCTAAAAAGAGATTAACTCTTTGATAGAGTTGTTGTGGGTTTCTAGAATTCTGCAGGTAGACTCTGGGAATTCAACCTGCCTTTGATGAAAAAGGTTTGGCAGCTTAAGGAAGCGTAAAATGTAGTTTACAATTCTGGGTGACTGGAACAGGCTGAAGTAGTTAATTCTGTATTGCACAGCATGTTATCCTTGTTCATTCTTGTTTAGCTTTCTTCATCTGTTAACAGTCAGGGAAGCACAGTAAATTAACCCTTTGTTTAAATAATGAGTTGTCATTCTCTGTTACCTGTTCAGTTCCTGTTTGGTGTTATATATAATACAAATTCTTATGGCCTTTTAAGTGTTATTTGCACTGAAGTTGCACCAAGTGATGTCTCTAGACCTCTGGTAAGAAAAAAAAAACAACAAACCCTTAAGAAAAAAAAAAAACTTACTGTAGATGGCTGTAAAGTAATTTATTCATTGCTTATGTAGGATATAGAAATTCATATACAACAGTACAAAAACCTGAAGGATGGCAGTGGAACAGGCTGGTTCTTGTTGGTGCTGAGGGTGCTGAAGTGGTTAGGCTGTAGGGCTGACAGGTCCTCAGTCAGGTTTCTTGTAATTGCTTGTGCCTCTTCATGATCTGCATTAGTATCGTCTGCAGGTTGCAACCACATGCCAGAGGGTCCAAACAAAGCATATTCCTTCCTTTTCTCCATTTGCACTGTCTCTTTTGAAGGCTTTGAGTGTTCCTTTTACTATCCTATCCTACCCTACCTCTTTGTCCCCTCCATTTCTTCTGCCTTAGAGTTTCTCCTTCCTATGTGCCAGACCCCATTATCTCCTCTTGCCAGACGTTCTCCATGCCCTCTATCTCACACATTCATTATGTATGTTCACTTTTTCCTTGCTGCCATTGCCATCTCTCAGCCAGCCACTATTATCAGTGCTAGGGAGGACAAGTCTGACGTGTCATTATTTGTCCAGGCAGGAGTTAATTCATCTCACTTGTGTTTCTTGAGCCATGTACTTGAGAAAAATGGTATGAATGATAAAATGAGTGTGGATATTGGGATGAGCTGTCTGTCAGTAATTGGTATGTAAGAAACTGAAAATCTTAGGGAGGGGTTACTATTGTTAGTATCCTGATAGGCAAAGTATCATTCTCCAGAATCCTTCCTTCAGTAGTTCCATCAATGCCATCCATCACAGAGCAGCACAGAAGAAATGTCACACCAATGCTGGGTTGCAGTCTTTTGATTTTGAGTCATCCTATGTGCTCTGTCCTCTTCAGCAGTGGCAGCAGTGATGGGAACCAGCCTGGCTTTTGAGGGCATCACCGCTTGTAAAGCAGCCCTTAAACCCTCCTGTTTTGCCAAGCTTAGTAACAGCCTATTAAACATGTTTTCTATGTCCCATAATGAATTACAGAGTGATTCACATTCTGTAATACAATAATTTATTTAATATTATGTCTTTTGCAATATTTCATACTTTATCAGTGTCATGTTTTACATCCAGTAATCTCTTAGGTTTTGTATTATCCTGTTGCACTTAGTTCAACAGATTGTCTATAGAAAAACATTTTCATTTTACCAGGTTTTACTTTGTCACTTTTTCATATACTTTGTCACTTTTTCATATTTCTAAATGTTCTTTCTGCTGTTGTACTCTGAGGAGTACATGAGCAAAAGAGATTGTACTAGGAAGTAGGAAGCAGGTCTATAGGAGAGAATTGCAGCACTGAGAAAATATAAGCCACTGAAGTTCCAGAATGTATTTCTGTTCTCCTTATTTATGAAATACTACCAAATAGTGTCCAGAGCGTATTTGAAACACACTACATGAAAACAGTCAGAAAGTTTTGTACTATTGTAGAAATACGCACTGTTTTGTATTTTTTATAATTTTTTTGGTATGGTTGTAACAGGTATAGACTGTGTGCCCAGCAATCTTCCACATCTAGGTAGACAGGTAACATATAATGCAAAATGCGTTTAATATGTGGTTCTTATTGTGCTCTCTGGACGTTATCCACTGGTATTTTTAAAAATGATTTCCTGAAGGAAACACTCCATGCAAGTGTTTAAATATCGTTAGCATTTTTACAGGTATAATTTTTTTTAAACAAGGGGCAGCCCGTGACTCCTGTGCAGCTTGTGAGCAGTTGAAGTGTGGCTGTCACAGGAGGTCTGTGTGACTAGTACACCTGTGCAGAGCTGTAGTGGTGCGCAAGGCACCGGTGTTACGCAGTCTGGATTCCTGGCTGTGGAAGACAATGAATCAGCAGACATGGCTGAAGGTGACAGTGACAAATCACCCCAGGTCTCTCTGCTGTGTAGCCAGCATAGCCAAGTCTCATTGCTCAGTCCAATGATGAAACTAGTAGGGTTTCCTCCAGAGGACCACATTCACAGCAAGTTATTCTTGGTTCTTCAAAGCTTGTGGAGTGAGTCGTCTGGCTCAGAGACACACACAGATATAATCCTCTGGCCCAGCGGGGAGTAAGTTAATTGCTCTTGCTTAAAGAAATATTAATTTACTGTAGATCCTCCCACCATTTGGAAGACCCTTCTGGGGTCCTGGCTTGTAGGCATTTCATTCTTTAAATCTGGTGTTATGATAAAACTGAGAAAATTGTCTGAGTCAGTAAAAGTTTAATCAGTAATTCTGAGAAGTAAGTACTGAAAATTGTGTAGCAAAGCACAGGCCAGTGCCTTGAGGTCAGTGCTCAGCAGCATTAGGCAACACACAGCTGATAGTCCAAGGAGGTGGTGTTCAAGTAATTACTTGGGGTATAATTTTCTATACCAAAAGTGTTATAATTGATTGTGAAAAACAGTTTTGGAGTGTGGGAACTACTTTTAACATTAAATTTGCCTCTACTATGGTTTGAATTAACAGCATTGGCTTCTCTGCTTTTCTGGAAGCAGTTCCTGCTGAAATAAATTTCTTTGGCTTGTCAGAGAGAACTATTTGAGAAAATATTGTGATAACTGGAAATTTAATTGCTTTCATTTCGTACCTTTCTACAGATTTTTTTTCCAGTGCTGGATACACTTGGCTGTGATAGGGACTGCAGAATGAATGACAGCTTGGTTTCCATAATGCTGCAAGGAGTCAGATGTTCAAAGTTCATTAAAATCTTTTCCTACCTTAGGATCTTTGCTGATATGCCACATGCAAGTAGGATTTTCTTCTTAGACTCTTGAGAACTCTTTTACTCTCTGTTTTGCCATCCCTGTATTGCTGAATTTGTCCTGTTAAATTGCTACCAGGTGTCTTTGGGGTGAAAGCTCTCATGTCAGAATACTCTGGGTCAGGCTGCAAAGGATAAACTTTAAGCAGTTGTCCAAGAAGACTTGTTCTTGTTCCTGCCTGTCATGCCTCAGCTGCAGAGAAGTTATGCTGTCTTTCTGCTGCTGTTACAAAGACTCCTTATTCTCAGTTATTTTGCATTTAGATGGACTGCCAAAGCTTAGACAGCAGGAATTATCGCAGAGAAGGGCTATCACCAAGTCATCTTGAAAGGCCTGAATGTCTGAGTTTGTCTCTCTGATGTCTCACTCCCCCTGAATCCATAGGGGTGACTGAAAACATTGATCACACAGTGCCTGTGGTCTCTTCTTTGTCTTGGACAGGCAGAGTCCCTGTGCTCTCCACAAGGCTTTCAGGCATGGGCACTGATGAATCCCACCTACCTGTGATTTCCTCGGTGCACTAGATCATAAGCAAGGCTTACTGAGGAGAGGTAAGTAAGGTATAAAAAAGGTGACTAAGTTTTCACTGGGGGCAGTTAAATTCACAACTGGCAGTTGCCATCATATCTCATTGTTAAAACAAAGGCCACGGAGAGTCCGAGCGATACTGAACTGTCCTTGAAACACTTTATACCATTGCCCCCATGCTAGACGTTTGCATGGAGGTGACTGCTGTAGTGCTTATTCAGTGAGCGTGGTCAGTGAATCACCAGGGACAGGGAATCTCCATCCTGGATTTTTAATGTCTCCTTGCAGACGTGCTGTTCCTGTGAGGAGTGGGGGGACAGGCACGGGAGGGAGAGCGCAGCTCCCAGGTCTCTATGAACTGAAGAAAGCAGTGCTGCTGCTGGCAGCCAAAGGGCAGACGGAGATTTGGAAACGGGGCTGCAGTAGTTTGTTCCGCTCATTATGCCCAGTTCTTTCCAGTCAGTTGGTTATCCATTAGCTTAGGAAGTATAAAAATCACCTGGAGGTATCCCAGCTTTTTTAGTGCACATTTAGAAGATGCATCTCCTGTTGTTCTTGTGACCCTCTCTCTCTTTTCATTTGTCATCTTTCTCATTAGAGAAGAGATTGTTTGCTAGCCACTTTTCCAACTCCAGGATTTATAGCAGCTGGAGAGAGTGTTTTAGGCAGGGAGGAGTAGCTGCACTGACCACAAACTCCCAGAACTCTCCAAGAAGTAAATGTACTAAAGGTAATGATGTATCAGTGCAATAAACTGTAGATGCAATAAAAATGATGTACAGATGTTATTGAGCAAAATGCATAACATAAAAATGAAAAAAAAAAAACCAAACCCTACATAGCTACTGGAACTTCACAGGTCTTAAATATGCTGCTGCAGACACCTGTATGGTCCAGTGGCACCTCGTACATCACATTAATTGCATTGCTTGCCAGATAAACCAAATGTTTCAGAGAAATCTGGTCCCATTCTTGAGGCTTTAACACCAGACTTCAAAACTAGAGGGTAGGAGAATAGTGGAGAAGGGAAGCTTAAACCACTCTGGATTAGTTTATTTGATTTATAGTACTTTGAATTCCTTTTTCTCATCATTCCTTTAATGGAAGAAAGAAAACTCTCCAGTACTCTGAGGTTACAATCTATGGCCTTTAGTTCAGAAAGCACCTATGTATGTTCCCGAGTCTTCTTTCCCGTTTTAATAAATGAGACCTAAGCAGATGTTAAAGCAGATCTTTTGTGTACTGATGGGCTTATGAACTAATGGTTAATGCTAAGGGCTGATAGTAAAGATATGCTGAAGGGCTGTTGCAGGCTGAGGCACAGCAAGTGAAGATATGAAGGGCACCAGGACGCACAGAAAAGCCTGCTCGTGTTAGAAATAACTTTGTCTTTGCCGAAGAGGGGAGTGTGTGTGGGAAGTGGCTGGTACTTTTAGGCAGCCTTACCTTTCAAAGTGTTGTGCTTACAGTTCAGAGCTACTATAAATTATCTGTGCTGTCTTGTTTTATTAAACACGGACAATCTGCGATCGTCTGTTCAGTTCTCTGTGGTGTGTATAGCTAACCCTTTAGTCATCCTCCCATATATTTTGAGAATAAAAATCCCAGCAGCTGGAGTACATAGCGCTGGCCATGTTTTTTGTCCAACAAAGGCTGGAGGAACACGGAGTTCAAATGAATACATAACGTTTTGTTAAATTTCTGGCAACTTTACAGGGACAGACTTGAACAAATGACAAATTGTGCTTGTCAGCATAACAAACTGTGTGTTTCTTGTAATGTACAGTACTTCTGAAAGTGGCTAACAGCATACGCAGAGAGTGTGTGTAGTGTTCCTGGGGAAACAGAAACACGCTAGTGTGAAGTGAGGCATGGACTGCTGTTAATGTTTAAGCTGTATCCACTAGTGTGCAAAAACAGACTTCCTGACCTGTGGCTAATTGTGGCCGCGAAGAGAAGGGAGCGTGGCGGCGGAAATCAGCCCGGCAGGGTCGTGGTGCGAGGGCGGTGGGCACAGCTGGCGCCAGGCCAGCTCTCTGCAGCGTGCAGCTGGCGGCACAGCTCGGCCTCTGCAGCCGGCCACAGCGGTCTGAAGTGCCGGGGCACAGAGCTTCAGAGCGCTCTCGGAAGGAGATCCAGAAGGCTGCAAGAGGTCCCACCTGTTTTCAAGGGCTGTTCTGGGCTCACTGCAGCCTCCCGTCCTCCGGAGGACAAACTGGTTTCACTGTTTGCATATTCCTTAGCATATATCGATACATTTAACAGGAAGATTTCAAGAACTTTTTAACGCAACTTTATACAACTTATATTTTGGTTTTGTCAAGTCCCCCTTTTGTGTCTTAGAAAGAGAAAAAAGGCTGGGTTTTTGTTTTGGTTTGTTTTGGTTTGGTTTTTCTTTTTCTTTCTCTTAGTTGGTTAGTATTCTGCTTTCTCTGGCGTTTGTTTTGGTTGACAGTGAGGACACTAGTGTTCCAGTTTAGGAATGCACTTTGTCAGAGAAATGATGATGACTAGCTATAGAAATGCAGTCAACATCTTATAAACAAGCATTTCTTGGTAATAGTTTTGTCTGTAATTTCCCATGGACAAAGCTAGGGGTTAAACGAAGTGTTAAAAGGGAAACTGTGATCCTCATGTCAATATAACAGTAAAAGCCTAATCAGTGATCCTAAAATCCTTTAATTTAAAATATTATTATGATCTTATTATTTCTTGCAACACTCAACAGTTAAATTTTATACTTAAACACTGTATCTTCTTTCACTAGCACATAATCTACCGGTCATATGTTTTATGATGATGTGAGCATGTATCTTACCAGCAAATGTTCTGGCCAACAATAGCATCTTTTTTTCATAAGTAGGAGGAAAAATATTTTAAAAATAACTCTAGATAAACCCAACCAGCAGTAAAAGTTTGATCGTTAATGCAGAAGAAATATGCAATACAGAAAAATGGCTTTTCTAAGTCCTTTGTGAATATCAAACCATAAACTGCTACTAATGTAGATACATTATTGAATGGTGATTTTAAAAATACATTATTAAAAAATATTATAGAACCAAGATATGTAATTTTGTCAAGCAAAATGTATGTTTTTGAATTTGTGTAAGGAGAAAAGAAAGGTATGATAATGTTACATGCTGTTTACAATAAGAGACTGAAGCTAAACTGAAATTTTAGTACATCTTCCTACTGTTGGAACGGCTCAGAATATTCTTCTCTCATAATTTTTTTAAGATTAATCTAAAGTGATTGTTTTCTGGTCTTTATGTTCAGGTCTGTGTTTAACCATGAAAAATATACAATGTGCTTAACCATTGACTACATGCCTGTGAGCTCTTTTAGCTGTGTGGCTTCACTCTTTGGCAGTTGGTAGATGGCTGAGGCCATAATCATCTGTTGATTTGGCTTGCTTCAGTGATACAGAAAGTCCATCATTGCCATTATAATGCAGAAAAACCACTGTTCTACTTTAACAGTTATGGAAATAGATTGTTTCAAATAAAATTAATACATTAATAGAATCAGAGAATGGTTTGGATCAGAAGGGACCTTAAAGATCATCTAGTTCCAACCCCCCTGCCATGGGCAGGGACACCTGCCACCAGACCAGATTGCTCAAAGCCCCATCCAGCCTGGCCTTGGACACTTCCAGGGATGGGACATCCACAGCTTCTCTGGGCAACCTGTGCCTGTGCCTCACCACCGTCACAGTGAAGTCCTAGGGGTTGATGGCTAAGGAAGCACAGTATAATTCTGTAGTTAAAAGAAACACACAATACTAGTAAAGACTACCCTTATTCCTACTAATGGATAATGCTGTTGAAATGCAGTTTATGCATTGAATAATGCAGTTTATGAAGTTGGGAATGTAATATTCTAGTTTGCCAGAATCTTGTCTCAAAGGAGAGCAATTTTAGCAAATAAAATAATCTTTAAAATTTGTTAGTCATTCATTTAATTACTAGAAAAACTAATTGCAGTGATAACCTATATAAAGAGGTACCCAGGTTGATAAATCAAGAACAATCTTAACAAGAAAAATCAGTATTTGGTAAGGATTTGCAAAAATTTTTCAACATCACCATTGCATAAAAGAAGAGCAAAATTTTTGCCTTTCTCTCTTACATGTCATGAAATGGACAAAATGTGAAATGTAAAGGAAACAGAAAATTAACGTTTAAACCGACACGTACTTACAAGGTATAACCTAGAGGGCTTTGGTTACATGGAGTGCCACCTATTACAAATGGTTTCTTATTCTTGACTCAGCACTACATTAATGCAGTCTCATAGGCTTGGTTCCTTTGGACTACAGGCAAAGCAAATTCATATGCACTAGAAATGTGGACACAGTAAGATGGCATTTGTTTATCATGCAAATACGGGGAGGAAGTTGGTTTTCAGCTTAGCTCCCAGTTTTGTGACACAGTCCAGCATGACCACAGGTGCACGTCTTGGTCTCCTTGTGGGCCAATTCCCACCTACAAAAATGAGAGGTGATCTGCTTTTTCCTATCCTTTTATCGCTACAGATGGTCTGAACCATCTCTGTAGGATAGCGAGCAAAATTGTTAAGTGTGATTTGGGGCCTCTAGATTTTCTAAAATAGTAATAGATAGTAATTAAAGTTGCTGTAGGAGCTTTGATGTTGACTATGACTTTTTTGTGGTTAATATCGTATTAGTGATGTACTTCATCAGTCATTTTTGTCTCTAAGTACTTTTGGGTCAGTGCTGTAAAGCAATGCTTTTATGGCTGCAACATAATATTGAGATGTGGAAAGTTTCAGGTTTGAATCCCATGAAGACTCCTTGGATGCCACAAAGTTCATGTTGATCCTTGTTCTCTAATTTGCTGCCAAAATGTGAACATCTGTTGTTTGTCAGTGTGCTGGTGGCATTCTAGAGTGAAAAGGAGAATTTGGTAACGTGTATTTAGTCAAAGAACAAACTCACTGCAAAGAGTTCACCTACTGTCCAAAGAAGCTGTAAATGCGTCTTATATCTAGAGTGTCTGTAGCACCCTCTGAAGTGACACACTGATTTGCCATGAATAAGGCCTGAATCAGCAAAACCTAAACCCCTGAATGCAATGTTTTCCTTTTGCTGGGGGCTTGTGATGGTGGTCTACAACTTACTGGAAAGAAGGTCATACGTCCCTGCTGAAGTGAACAAGCTAAACTTGACAGTGTGAAGTGTGGTAGGAATTTCACAACAGGCCTGCAAAAATGCCTAAATGGCAGATTGTTCTGTAAACATGACCCTCTGGTAAAAACATACCAAATTCAGGACAACTTTGCTGTATTGGAATCACAGTTGTTTACAGCTAGAGAATACCTCTTCATTTCTTTCAGCACAAAGCAAAATTAAATTTAAAAAAAAAAAAGAAAAGAAAAAAGTGATTCAGTAGGTTAACTCTCTTTCATGTGCTTTTTCATTTCCTCCTAATTTCTTTCCAGTCACTGTCACCAGATGTTTGTGTAAAGCATTATGTTTTCATCTCTGGGTGATTAAAATTGGGAATTAAGTCTCAACTAGAAAGCCAAGTAGTCTAAGTGCTTTGTATAGCCCATAAGTCAAATATAAAAATGTAACTGTTTATACATTAAAAATGAGAAAATGTCTTTTGATTTACTTCCAGAGTGGATCATATGGAGTATTTGTATTGGTTTCAGTGCCCTTCTGTCTTTAAGTTATTATAAAAATGCACCAACACAAGCTATAAGCTCTAATCATGTGTGCCTACCTTCCACATAATGTTAGCAACATCCAGCCTTCTTCAAGAACTCCTGTCAGACTGATGAAAACTGAAACATTTGGGTGGAGAGTGCATTATGAATATGATAACTCCAAAGAAGTGTTTTTTCAAACTTTTTTGTGTTATATGATACAGTTGCATGGGAAGTTACTCATGTGCCTTGCTGCATGAATATCTTACAAGCATATGTTTTTGTTACATGTAAAAGAACGGTACCACTCAATAAGCGATTTATCATCATAATTAAATACACTGATTTATCTGTACACAGCATCTGAGAAAACACACTTAAAATACTTACTTTGAACTGATGAAGAAAGACATCTGGAACCCCTTGTGGCTGCATTATATTATACATTGTTTCCATCTTAGTTTTCTGATGTGTGAGTTCTCAACAGATTAAGTTGTGGAGAGTGATTCCCCTTGGCTGGGAAAAAGAAAAAAAAAAAAAAAGAGCCTGAACACTATCAGCAATTATTTAGATTGAAATTATCACCTATAACCTAATCAGAAATCAGTAATGTTAGGCAGTGGGCAGGTGTTTGGAGGCCAGTGAGGTGCAGTAGTTAATAAGTAGTTAATAAGCAGTGTGCTTGCTCTGTGCCTATCCCATGTGGAAAAGGATGTTAGGTTTTATGTGCAGGTGAAGGAAGCAAGAGCTGTGCACCTGGTTGCTTAGCATGCTTTGGTCTTTTTAAACCATAGTACTAGTTGCATAGCGAGAGGGAATGTCCCAGGAGGGCTTGATCTCCACGTCACTGTAGGTCCTGCTGCCTGGGTGAGCACTAACATCAGCTACAAAATCATGCTGTCCAAAGGAATAATTAAGCCCTGCATTTGTTTAAAATTTGGCCTGGTGCTCAGAAATGTTTATACTGAAATAAAACATAGAAGATGACATGATTCCTATCCCAAAGAGCTCCCTAAAATCAAAAGCAAACTGTGTAAAATAAAAACAGTGGTTGTTTCTGGCTCAAACTTTTAACCCGAACTGGTCTAACAGTTATAAGACATGGTCCAATATGTAGCATAATATAATTTATGTTAGCTTTTTCTTTATCAGTAGTGTCAACTGGGACGTTTATGTGTACATATATATATATTTATACAGAGAGATATCAAATTAGGCACATATGCACACAGACACAGAGTATGCACTTCAGGAACTCAGGTATTAATAAGACAGTAAATTACCAATGCAGCTGTTAATGCTTTAGTGTCTTCTAACCTCACCCTTGAAATTAGTAAGCCATCTACACACCGGGGTTCCCTAAGCCACTATTAGTAAACCCAGCTGTATTGTCACCAGCTGGGAGTTCCTTAAATCTTTTGAGTTCAGCTGAAATAATATTTTTGTAAAAAATTCTGTGTATTAAGGGAGTGGAGCTGTTTTACACTTGCCTAGATTACCTAAGGTGCTATTGGAAATGAGTCAGCTTGGAAAAAATTATCAAGTTAAAGATAGAAGTGTGTGAAATATGAAAACTCACAGCATTTTGTGTTTAAAAATTTCTAAGTGAATCTTGGAAAATACAGAATGACTTCTGACATACCTCCAAATCTCCATTATTAAACTGGCTCTACGATGATTGGTAGTGGTGTTGTGACACTAAAGAGTTGCAATTAAATTATATGGTGGTGTGGGTTTTACATGGGATTTGGGCACTCTCTTTGAACCTGTTCTACTCTGATGGACTTTGGTTTTGGGATGCTGATTATCCATAATTTTGAAATGCAAAATGGCAGAATAGGAGAGAGATTCCCAGTTCCTCTTGTTCAGCTCCTGTACCTTTGCTCATAACCTTGCACTAGAACATGTCTTTCTCCTGGAAACATACAGTGTGAGTCACTTCTCTCCACCAGCTTGATCTGTTCCTGTTCTTATCAGCCACACCAGTTAAGAATCAGAAACACCACTTCAGACCAAATGAAGGAAATAGGTCCAATTTCTTTTGTGTGTGTGTGTGAAAAAAAAAAAAAAAAGAGTCACCTCTTACCTGAAATCAGTCTTATATTTACCTTTTCCTTATCTGAACTCAAAAAGGAGAATGAGAACTGAAAGAACAGATGGGAAGATGTGTGTTCCTGAGGTTTCTAGCCCAAGGTCAAGACATCTGGAATCACTGGATAAGATACTTATAAACATCTGAACTCCTGGGAATGTCCCAAAACAATGGTTCCAGTTGTGAGGAATTTAGATGTTTCACAGTTTATTTCTATTCTAAAATGGAAAGGAAATATTTCAACATTTCAGTATTAAGTAGGGAAAGGGAGGCCACAGTCAGAGGAGAGAGAGAAGCTTCTTTGAAAAGAGAGGTGACACAGGAGAGTACAGTGCTGTGAAAACTCTCCCTTTGTTCACTAACAGTAAAAAGAGCTTAGAGAGAAAACATTTTCTGAACTCTTCAGCCATTTAAAAAATCTGTCTTCCTCATAATGGAATGTTTTTATATATACATGTATCATATAGTTTATATATAGGTTGCATAGGTTTTAAAGGCATCACCTTGGTTCATGGATGTAGGTAGAAAGGGAACATGACTGAGCATGGTAAGCAGCAAACGCGAGGGGAAAAGATGAACTTCTCTGTTAAAACTCTTGGAAGCCAACATGGTTTCCAGACTTTTTGTTTTTGATGAAATGTCTGTTTTGCTGGGAAAGCCTAAGGATGTGTCAGAAAGTTCCAGATCCTTATTCCTAGAAGAGATTTTCTGATCTTTTAGACTGCTGAGCTTCCTTCACATAATTGTATATAAAAGGGGGGGGGGGGGGGGCCGCACGGCAC
>JAVJGJ010000014.1:100906374-100964525 GCA_035590215.1 Microhierax caerulescens
CCCCCCCCCCCCCCCCCCCCCCCCCCCCCCCCCCCCCCCCCCCCCCCCCCCCCCCCCCCCCCCCCCCCCCCGCCGCAACGACACAGGACACTGCTTTATAAATAAGTCAAGCAAAGTCAGCCTAATGTGTGCTGTTTATAGTAACTTGTGCAGTCAATGGTTGAAAATGTAACCAGAATTCTTGTTTTGGATTGTTTTGATTTTATGGAGTACTTTTTGAAATAATGCCAGTAAGCACTGTCTTGTATGGGGAACTGGGGGATGTTCTCTGACCTACAGAATATACAGGTCTGGAGAAAAATGGCAGTACAAGTTTAAAGTCTTTTAGTTCATGCCAGTATATCCTAGAAAGTGAATTAACTTCAAAAACTATTAAGCACAAACTGAGACTCAATAAAGCTACTTACCTCGAAGCATAAATGCAAGTTTCAAAATAACCTTGAGTTTCTCAGTGTTAAAATCTTGGCCTAGGAACATTTATGAAGGGTAGTGTAGGAAAAAAAATGAACCATAGGAAATGTTTGTTTTAATGAATACTAAACCCAGATTTCTTTCTTTTATACACTCTTATGTAATTTCATTGCTAGTTCTTTGTGCATGCTTTCCAGAAAGCAACATCCTAGAAACCATAAGAGATATTCAAGAAGTCAATTGAAACAAAACATTAGGTAAAATTTATCTTTTACAAATACCACATGTACAAATGCTGTCGAACTCATACGAAGAGACATAGAACATATGTGGATGTTATTTCAAATTTTTCATGCCAATTTACTGCTACTTGCAAATTCCAGTGAGTAAATTATGAGCTGAAGAATGAATTCATTTAGGAGCCTGTGCACTGATAAGCAAAATTAACATAAAGTGGGAAACAAATATAAACCAGCAAGAAGTCTTTATGTCACTAATGGGAAAAGAACATGTTTATATTTCTTGTCAGTGCATCCCCAACATGTCCTTACATGCTTGCCTCTATGTTGTTTGGAGGAAAAAAATTGCCCATATAAAACCTTAACTGAATTGTTTTTTCCACAAGAACAATAAGCTGAACATTTTTTTGGAAAATGAAAGTCAAAGATGTACTGTCAAACCTGTTTCAAGCTACAAAGATATATAACTGGCAAAATAAAAATTAAAAGGCAAATAAAAATTTCCCTTTAAAATTATTTCTTTCTTAAAAAAGAAGATATATATAACAAAGAAAATAATGTGTCAATATCCCATCCAGCTGTGGACAAAATCAAATAAATGCAATTAGAAGTTGATTATTTTCCCAGAAATGTGATTTGCAAGCAGTTATTGATGCTGATCAAATAGTATATTAGAAAAAAACCCTTAAAATCAAATTCTACTGTCAACACGTAACCATAATCAGCTATAAACTTAACACATTCACTCTTAATAAGTAAATTCATTTTGCTTAATTATCTAGTGAACATCTATGGAGTTACTCTATAGCTTTTTGAGCAAGGAACAAATTCCTGCAGATATGCGGGACAGTAGCACACTCACACTCGGGTATTTTAAGGCTATGATTTACATGTACATGCAAAACAAGATAGGATTCCATGTTTCTTAATCTAAACTGATGCTTCATTAAAGGAATTTTTTATAGATTTGGTAAACGACAACTGCAAGTAATTTTAAGGCACATGTGAATAAATGTGATACTGGTGCCTTCTGATCAGCCTCTGCTCCCCCCTCAAAGTGCAGTGTAGGACGCTGAAGAGCTGCACCCTTGTCCCAGATCACTTTAATGTTTGCATTAAGCTGAGATTAATTTTTATTTATTTTTTTTTTTTTTTTGGTACTTTTCTAGCAGAGGTTGTGTTCCAGCCTAGGATAAAACTGAGGACAGTGTGTTGCGGAAATATCCCGTTGTCTTGCTTCAAGTGTATGTTCACATGTAGCCTCCCTGCTGGCGCACTACCCAAGTCGGGAAAGCCCGGGGTGGGTTGATGTCGGTATGAGAGCTCAGCAGGCCATGCTCTGCCACGGGCGCGGGGCAGAGGGACAGCTCGCCGGAGCCACTGGGCACCCTGGCTCACCTAGAGCAGATTCACTCTTATCCTGACGAGAATCAGATCATCTGAAATACATTCCAGGAGGTTTCAGGGGAAGCTTCCTCCCCTGAGGACTAGTCTAAAAGCCTGTATCATTAAAAGCAGGTGTTATGTCTTTTCTAATTAATGTCGTTTGTCCCAATGGTATGATTCAGAGCCAGGGTATTTTTGGTGTCCTGAAGTCCAAGGATGGCTGATTCATGTTGCCTTCCTGTACTTCTTTGGCCCGGAGTTGTTATTTTGCTGGTGTTACTCAAGCTCAGCCTTCTCTTAAGATGTCTCCTGGTGCATTAGACCATGTCAGACACACACAGGGCACAGCATATTCCTGCCTCAGCAAGAACAATGATCTGGACCTGCAGACAACAGATGGCTGCTCTCATTCCCACTCTGCTCCAGCTGCCCTTCGAACCCAATCACTTGTGTTCAGCCATTGCAACATCCCAGACAACACCCTGGAAGTGTCAGTCTCTGGCTTGCATTCCTGCAGCTCCCTCCTGGGCATCATTCTCTTTGCTTTTCCTTATTCCCGGGAGACGTGTTGGGTGCTGCGCCCATTGCCTGCGCTGTGTGAACCGCTCAGGGAGCCCGCGTGGTAGCAACCCATATAGTGACCTGCTCCTGAGCTCCTGTGTGAGCTTGCTCCACTCCGCTCACCTCCTGCAAAGCCTTTATCTCTTCTTCCTTTATCAGGCTTTCCCTGACATGTCTTCTTGCTTGAGTGGCTCAGTATGTTTGCTCAGTGGCACCTGGCAGTGCATGTCACCCTAAGCGTGCCAGCACTGAGCACAGGGATTTGGCTATCATGCACATAATGCATTTTGGTGGCCCCTGGGAGGGAACAGAGGAGCTGTTAGGCTTCCTTTGCCTTGTGTCAGGTGTGTGGAAGTCAGGCATCATGTCTAGCCTTCCTCAGTGATGGAGAGACAAAAAAGGGGTGCTTTCCCTGCAGCACTGGCATCCCCTCCTCAGATAGATGTCATCACCCTGCCCCCACCATGGCTGGAGGGGAGATCAGAGTGCGTGCCTTGGAATGGCTGCCTAACTGAGAAAGCTAACACAGACTCTGGGAAGTCCTTGGCGAGAGTGTCTGTTTCATCTGATTGCAAAATCAATGAGACAGCCTGTTCTGAAGAAAATGGCTTTCATGTGAAGTTGCCGGTGCAATTGCATTTGCTCGCTGAGCTTTGGATGTGAAATTAGCAACAATTACAGCAAGAGATCCCACTCCCTTCAAATACTAAGGTCAGCACACACTTGCATTGACTGGGAAACACAGAAAAAGAGAAAAATAAACCAACGGAGCAACATGAATTGTGTTCCTGCAGAATGTATGGCCGTTAGAAACCTGAGTGGAATAGCTACAGTAAAACAAACATCTCTTGCAGATTCCCAAGATGGAAGCTTGCCTGCTGAAACTTGCAGCCTTTTGGGCTGTAGCCCCTTACTTCAGATGACAGGGCTTTCATTTGCACAAGCAAGATACAGCCCTCAAGGAATTGGCAAGATGCCAACAAGCCACTTATTTGGGTAGGATTTTGCTGACTGTGCTAAATAGATGAGATTGGAAAGAAGGGTGGGCTCACGCATGTTTGTGTGCATCAGAAATACGAGTTTGGTAGAGTGGGAAGCCAGGAAACTGTTAATTTCAGTGAACCACAACATCTGAGCAGAGTGTATTGAATTTTTAATCCACCCAGACTTAAGCTTTGTTTTGTATTTGGTAAACTGATAGCAAAGCACCTTGTTCTGCTCAGTGTGTAAAGCCTGTCCACTCCACTGTTGTGCTACTTATGCTATAAGGAAAGCAGAGACTGAGGTGGCTTTTCCAGTTCATAGCTTATGTACCTCTTCACTAAACGCTTGATTTATTAATTGATAAAATGTGTAAATAGTAATAAGTGTTACTAATAGTATTCCCAAATACACGTCAATGCTGCAGAAAACAGTCATTGCAAATTGCTTTCCAGTTGCTTCAGGGATCTTCCTCATTAAAATCAAAATGCTGATTTCATTCAGTTCTCAGTAAAGGATAGCATTCAAATAAGAAAAAAAAACAACCCAGGATGAAAAAATGGACCACAAAGCCTATAACATGACTTAAAAGTAATACGTGGGTTTTATCCATCTTGTTACCTTATAAAGGTGTTAGAGACTACTTGTGTTACAAAGATGCACGTTAGAGTTTTTTCTGTCCTCCAGAAGTAATTCTTGTGTTGGGAGAATACAGAGCTGCCTTCCCAATGATTTTTCAAAATAAAAAAGATAAGAAGCAATGATGGTGTCCCAGCTCTCTCAGCAGAGAACGTTTGACCGGCTCACCATGCAGACTGTTGTGTTTTAACATGTGCTCAGAAATGCAACCCCCCTCCCCAAGGAATTTCCATGCATTTGTGTTTGGGAACCTGCAAGGGTCAGTGACCTAAGCAGGGCATAATCAGAAGTTACTGAAGCCACTGGGAGTCTTCCTACCTGAATTTCATGAGTTTGAGGTCAAGTCCTATAACCAAATACAAAAGTGACCGCTCTAAATCCAAATAACATTCTCTTCACTGAGTGATTGGGGAAAAAGTGAATAAGCAGCCTAAACAATGAAAAATAACTGTGTTTAAAAACAACTGTCAGTCCCAATTATCTGGCCTATTGTAAATGAGGAGAACAGGCATTTCTGTCAGACTTTTGCTTTATAAATGTTCTTTTTACTAATAATGTTTTTTCACTTCATAAAGGTATGGCAGCATTCCAAGCCTTGTCTTGCAGTGAAGTCCACTTTTAAATGTAAGCAGGAAGTATGAAAGAAATAAAAAATATTGCATTTATTAATTTTCGTTTGTTTCTACTGTTGGGTTAGTATATGGATAGAAACACAGAAAACCAGCAACGATTTTCATATCTTAGTTTCACTACTGTGGTGGCAGTATTGTGTTGCCATTTCTGCCGTACATATCTGTGAATCTACCTAAATCTGAATGTCAAAACCTAGACTTTGGGTAGTTGAAGGCTGAATAAGACCACTAGGACATGCAAAGTACAAGTATTAGCAACAGTGTAATTCTGGAGGAAATGTACTTTCATGTTCAATACCAAATCTTATGTGTACTTTATGCATTATTTATTATTTTGCAGTTAGGACTCAGAGATGTTTCAGTCTGGGAAAGAACATTCACTGTTGATCATAAATAATTTTGAAAACTATGGAAGAGTAAATAGATTGATTGCATTGTTTTTATTGCTTACATATCTGGGAACTACTAATATAGATAATTAAAAATTATACAATAATAAAGAAATAATATGCATAGGTCTATTCATAGGTCTGTAAGATTTGCATTTTCTTATTGTATAAGGCTATTTTAATTTTTACACCATTTCGTAGTTGAGATACAAAGGTAAACTTGAGGATAGCTTTCATACCCATGAAAGGAAGGAATTATTTTCTAATGAAACATTTTTAATCAGAAAAAAAAAGTTAAGTAAACATTTGTGAGTAATCAAAAATAGCTATCACATAAATAATTAGAAAGCTGTTAAAATTGATTCAATTATTCTTTATATTTAGTAAATTCACCTGTTCCAAAGCTTTCTGCATGGCAAACCATTCAAATAGCTGGGAACTAGAGTCAAAATTGTAACATAATTTTTTAAGGCAGTTTCAGCCCTAGTTGAAAATGTCTTTCACAAATTAAATGTTTTTTGGAGAAAAAGTAAAGAGACAGAATATGAGGAAAGTGTCCAAAATGATCTAAATGCCTGGGACAGAAATAGAAAAGACATAGATGAATATAACATTATTTTTGCCTTCAGGAGTCAGAAGTGAAATGTACTTTCCTCCTTGTTTTCTTAATTATAAAGCCTCAATGTGAATGTATTCATTAAGTTTAAATGCTATTTTGGAGATCGAATTTACTAAAGTATATTCATAATTTTGCTAAGCACAGACTTTTTATTTGCATAAGTTTTCCCAGTACCTTGCCAGTAGCACAAAGAAATGTGGAATCAGTAGTGAGCTATTTTATTTTGAAAGACTGAGCTGAGACTAGATAGGAATTAAAAATAGCTGTGTTTGTTGGCTAAATGAATAATATCTGTCATGTAGATTCACAGTATGAATTAGATAATAATCTCTGAAATAATTATCTGCAATTACTACATTAGTAATTACTACCTTAGGGGACTAGAAAGATAAAAGACTGTGAAAGCATAAATTGTGTGTTACAGATTGTTTTAGACCTTCCCCTTTTGATTTACACTACACTCAGGAAGAACTAGTTTCAGCTTGAGCATTTGCTAATAGCTTTGGGCTACATACATTTGGAAAGGGAGCCAGTCCTGCCTGGCTCCTCCAGCTGGACATCCTGTGGGAGATCAGATTGCCCCTCGAACGGGGCCATCGCATACCTGGCTGTCCTCTCTGCTGGACATGTCAGGCGTGGGACAACCTGCATGCACTGTCTGCTTGGGAGGGAGTGAACTTCTGACATGCAGCCTCCTGGAACCCTGCACAGGGTCAGAGAAGAGTGCAGGGCTCCCCTTGCCCTGGGGTCTGATCAGGGCGTCTCTCAGCCTGACAGTCCAAAGTGACAGGATGCCTGTGCTTGCACCAGTTACATGATGCTGGATAGTTGATGCCATGAACTTTATTCTGCACTTCCTGGACTCACGTTCTGAACCTTTAATGCTGTGCCCCAAATCCATTTCTTCTCAAAGCTGAAGATGTGCTGGGTTCTGGAAGGGTAAACCTTTGAAGCAATTCCTCCTCCTGCACTCTACCTCCTCACCCTGTGTATAATACAGAGGACCAAATCACTGACCACGGCTTTATAAAAATAATTAATAGAAAGAGACGAAGCCCTCTCCTTGGGTCAGAACTGTCTTGAGCCCTTTTGCTCATCATGACTGCAGCAAGTCAAAACGTCTTGTCCATCTTCAGCAATTGACCTCAGGTACTGTTCTGTCTCTCTTTTAGGACCAGCGGGTGTTTTTATGTTTCTAAAAGTGCAGAGTTGCACAAAATATGTGTCAACTATTAGAGGATGGAAACTGACTTGTAACATTCATGCCTTATATACGTCATGAAAACGTGCACTCCCACAATCATTTTGGTTAATTAAGTATTCAGTGTCTGACTTCAGCCAACATCAGAGTGAAAGGGAGATAAGTGTACCAAACAAAACTGACAACTGGGCAAATTATAATAATCTATTGGTTTTGGACAGGTTATATTGTATTTTTCATCAATGAAAGAACTATCATATCTGTCAAACTGACATCATAATTATTAGAAATGCAAATGGAATTAAAAAGCAGTAGATTAAACAGACACAGATAAGGGTAAGAGAGTAGTTTCTGTCATATAGCAGCACTTTTCCAGATGTTTCCATGCAAAACCAGATGGAAGCTGTAGCGTTGTTTATTTTTCAGCAGAATCCAGAGTCTAAGTTGGAAGAGGTATGACTGTAATCATAAAGACATGTTAGCCAATTTTTTGAGTTAACTGATTTGCTTGCCAATAGTAGTAGTATGGTTATGGCAAGCATGGCCATCAGCTGCCCAGGACTTTTCCAGATGGTCTCAGAGCATGGCACATGGTGGCTAATAAGTGAACAGGTTAATCCAATATAAACTTGTCCACACCTTCCTCTCCTCTACTCACACCTCAGCAATGCAGTACGGATATTTCCTTACCTAATACCATGAAAGTTACCTGCATTAAACAGGAGGGATTACAGTGATTTAGCAGCATGGAGCTTGTGCTATGAGAAAAATGTATCACCTGTGCATTTCCTTGCCTGGCTCCCATTTGTGCAATTAAGAGAGTTTTATGTCTTGTCAGGGGTCAGTGACAATTATGATGTGTATTTTCTCCAGAGAATAATGTGCCTTAATAGTAAGGGAGGCTGTGCCTGTATATGGGAGATAACAAAGTGCAGGAGAGCGTGAATTAGCACCAAAGTGCTTCCTCCTATGCTTTGACCCCACTAACCTGAGCTTCCCATGTGCACTCAGCTCCCCAGCTGGGCCAGCTCCTTCCCTGCTTCACTGCTTTCTCCTATGACCAGTTTTCTGCCTTTCCTGGAATTGTCCTTAAAATTGCCACAGAGGGGGATACTTCTCTTAGCAGCTCTGGCTACAGGCTATTGCTAGTTCTGTTTTGTTGGCTGATGCTGATTTTTGTGCTTCAGCAATACTGCCTTGTTCAGCTACGTCTGTTGCATTTCTGGCTTGAATTTAACAGGCTGTCAAGACAGAAGCATCCAGAGAACATTGCTAAATATTTAATCAGGGCTGGATTAGATGCAGGCACAGGTCTGTGTTCATGCCCAACAACAGTATCTTAGCTACCTGAGGTTTTTGTGACATTTCAACATTTCAGCATTTCCCTAACAGGCTGGGATAATACTAAAGGTCTGCTCTGCTTCATCTCCAACTTTGTGGATTGCAGTAATACTGCTTTGTATGACACAATGATACTATGCAACACACATATGACATATCACCTGCCTGTCCCCATGATGTGGCTAATCCAGCCATTTCAGCAAGACATATTAGCAGTAAAAGTTGCATTATTAGTTCACAAAATTAGTGTGTGAGCATTAATTTAATGAGCCTCACAGGACAAAGCTTGTTCTTCAGCCCCTTGAACATGGTCCAATGGAAAAAAACCCACTGAATTTCTAAATGGTACAGGTATCTGATCCGGCCTGCACCATATTTCCTAGGCAGTATCTTCTCCTCAAACGTGTACTGAGATTTTTTCCTGTGCATTTTGTTTCTCCATTCATATGTGAATGGCAAGCTGTGTTCTGCACCTCTGGGTACAGAAGGGGAGAGATTTGTCTCCTGTAACTTCAGATGCCTACCATGGAGAGGCACACCTTGGACTGTCATCAGTGTGAGATGAAAGAAATTATCTCTTCTGGGATAGAGTGTCTCTAAATGATCTTGCCTACTAGGTGGACTGAACAAATCCTTACCTTAGGACATGGAGAACCTCGCTTTAGAAATACTTAAGGCCTGAAATCACCTGCAGTGACTGCCAAGAAGGTCCAAAACATCTGAATTTAGTCACATTAATGGTCCCTAAGAGGCCAGATTTAGACCTATTGAGTAGCTTAGATGACTACTAGTTGCTGTTACGAGCAAGGTGCTGCTTACCCAAAGTAAGGTAGGCAGGACAGGTTCAATATACTAAGTAACTGTTAAATTTGAGGTCTCCTTTGGACTTGTCTGAGGCATGGAGTCTCTAAAACCTAGAGTGGGTAGCAAGTGAACTTTTAGCAGTGCTTCATTCAGGAGAGAAATAAGGGTAAAACATGTATCTGCATATGCAGGGCTTTTTATTTCTTATATAAACAGATTATTTTTATTTAGAGTGGTGAGGGTTTATCCCATTTTCTCCTGGAACCATTCATAGCTGCAATCAAAGGGGAGATACTGCAGAGGAAATTAAGAACAGGAACTCCTGTGAGTTCAGTGTGAAGTGATAAGCCACACAGAAGGTTACAAATTAGAGACTCACTTTTTGACAGTTAGGGAAAGTATGAAGGCAACAATCTAGAAGGCATAGCAAAAAATAATAACTTTCAGACACTGGAGGTCCTTGAAAAAATTCTGAAAAAAAAAAATGCTATCAGCCATCACTGCTTCCAGAAAGAAAATAAAGGAAATGTATACATGTAAGGTTCTTTTGTTCTTTTCCAGATAAGTGATTTTTTTCTTATCTTGTGGCTACAGCTTTCCCTAAGATAAAATGATTACCAAGCATAAGGCTAGTTTTCTGACATCATTAGTTGTATCATGAAAGTTGTCTTAAAAGACTCTCTGGGGGATTTGGCTCTGAAAAACTTAATTAGAAAAATCTGCAATTTTATTTAAAATAGATATGTTTTTGAGAGAATTGCAAACATAGCTTTGATTGCACATGAAATGTTTATTATTTGCACTAAATCCTTCTTCTTAATCTTATTTAAGGACAAGTTGAACAGCTTCATAGCTCTAGTTTTCTAATTCGAGGTCTTCTGAACTGTGTGTTAAAGAAGAATGGGAATGCTGTGGCTTTTTTTTCTATACCACAAAAGTTATGTTCAGTTCTAAGTAACATAATCACATTGAGCTGTATAGAGTGTTGTTGATTTAAGAAAGATGTCAGAGTTTCTCAAGTCACAATGTTTTAGACATCTCTTGTCAAAGCACGTGGCACTTGAATGACAATCACTTTGAATTGTGCTTCTAAGACATGTTCTCTTCAGAAATTTTACATTGCAAAGGTAATTTATTGTTGAATGCTTAATCACTCAACATGAAAATTAGTCTCACAACAATACTTTATTGCAGAATTTGCTGAAATAGCAGGACAGCTAACAGAAGCCATATATGCATTGAGCCTCCTGGAAGTAGATAATTCATTTTTAGATTGAGCCTCATGTCTCTTACCCCAAGATTTGTGGGGAACCACTTCTGATGGTTTACTCCAGGAAACTTGTACGTCTTCCAAATGCTTTGGGAAAACTGTGGTTAGACAACCCATGCTGTTGATGGGTTAGTGGAACCCAATAAGCCTTATTTTGTCTGCAACTGTATTTATAAATTGTCCCTTGCCAATCCTTTCTGTGTGTTTGATCTTATAAGGCAAGTTTGGCTTCTTAAAAAGGCAAGCTAAAATGGTCTTTTAAAAGAAACCTGTTCTTTTGAACAAACAGGATTTTGTGTGAGATGTGTCTGCAGAAAACACTGATCTGGAAAAATTATATCACAGTTTATGGTGGTTGCAGCTGAGTTGTGTCATAGACTAATGACATCTCTGCGGGTTAGTTTCTTTGTGTAGACTTTTTCTGGCGTGATACCATAATCGGAGAATACTTCTACGTGGCAGTGTTGATATTAACATTTTCTAAAGCAGACATACCTGCTTCCCTGTAAAACCTCCACAAACAGACCACAGAAAAACAAGAAAAGTTTTAGGTGTCATGAAGAAGTGAGAAAAGCCTTAAATTTATTTTCTTTGCAAGTCAGCCCTCAAGGCAGGTTTCCCTGGGTTAGGTTAGCCCAGTGGAAAGTGTGAGCAGGAGAACTGCAGCCTTCCAGATGTCTGAACGTTTTCTGTTCTGTTGTACTTTGAGTTAAACGTATTGCAAGTAACACTCAAAAGGCCCCAGAGTTAGTGAAACAGTGACATTTAAAAGGGGCTTTGCCAGCATTGTCATATTAAAAGCATTTTCAAAGCACTCCAGTGAAGGCCCAGGTGCTTGTCACACCCGTGCACAAGTGCCAGAAAACTTTTCTATGTCATCAGAGGTTTCCATTTCCGTAGGAATCTCTGTATATCATGGGGCTCGGAGACAGCCAACAAGGATTCAGCCGGGGTAGTGAATGATGAATGGGAAGCTGCTGCTTCCATGTTTTTTACTGTTTGAGATGCATTTTAAGGCTGAATGACAGCTCCAGGATCACATTCTGTTCCCCATGCATCTCAATGAAAAACAAGACAAAAAAAGAACCCGGCTCAGTCCCCTGCCAGACATGAAAATATCAGTTCAAAAAAGCAGCCACTACTATTCTGAGGGCCAAACACTGGTTACCAGTAGGCTGACTGGGTGGAGAGCATCTGAGGAACTTTGTGCCTGGACACCGCGAAGCAGCAATAGCATTCCAATATTGCTGCTGGTGATTTATGAGCTGGGATTCTCATAGGTTGTTTAATAAAGTTCAGAGCCTGGAAGAAACTTATGGCCCATTGTGAGTAAGACCCTCAAAAAAACCCCAAACCAAAACCATGAAACTCCACTCACCTGTTCCACCAGCAGGTATTTCTTAGTTTCAAGGTATTGGTGACAGCACTGGATGACTGAAAGAAGGCTTGCAAGCTGCATTTTAGCATTATTGGGGAAAAAACAAACAGGTAAGATAAAGATGGATGAGACCCTCGTATAGTTATATGCTGTGGGAGCAGACAAGTCTTTATGCACTTGCAGAGGCTACAACAGTAAGGTAAATGACTAGGCTGTCTGGGCACTAGTCCCAATTAAATCCCAGTGAGAACTTAAAGCCTTATGTGTTGCTGTACAACTTACATATTAAGGTGGCCTTTGAAAGGAAATGAACTGGAATAAAATATTGTAAAGTAAGTTACAAATCTTGCATTATTAGAGCTTTATGAAGAAGAGCAGAAAGATTTATTTAGAAGTAGTGAAATATTTTGAACAGATCTGGATAAAAGACTTTGAAATTCCAAAGGGATGTGCATATGCTCAGACAAAATGATTCTAGCCAATGCACTGTTTCTTGCCATTGCTTTCATTGAGTTATCTGAGGCTGTGTAGAACAAGGACATCTGTAAGACAAATTCCTGGCAATATGTTTTCCTGATATTTCAAGCTCAAATTGCAACTTTCAGGGCAATAATAGGTGTATTATTAATTCTGCATTGTCTTTTATAAAGGTGTTACTGGAGGAACAGACTCTTGAACTCTCTTGGACTCTGTAGTAATGATTTTACTACATTTTCACAGAAAAGCAGAAGTATCTTTCCGAAAAGGTAAAGAAGCCCATTTTCAGTACAGGTAGCTAGCTTAAGCTTTTGTCAGGAGAAGGATGCTATGATTTTAACACAGTTTCTGCAGAAGAACTTACACTGGGAAGAATAATCATGTTAATACAGGGAATATACTCAAAGCGACAAAACTCAGTGGCCTTCTGAAACAGACAGGGAAAGCAGTGTAGATTACCTGACAACAAATATTTCCCTGCAAAGAATCAAATCCCGTGATAAAAATGTGTGAATCTGTGTTATGCTCTCAGACCATAAGCTTCATGTCTAAAATAAATGAGATTCAACTAACAGTCAGACTAGCAGAAACTTATACTGGAATTAATTGCTTGTGTTGGAAGCCTGAGAGAAGGAAATAATTATAGCAGCAGTGCAAAAGATGAGTTGTGTCTCCCTGGTAAGGCTTAGAGTCTGCATGACAGTCACACAAACTACCTTTATTAACTGCTGCCACTGTTCAACAGATCTGCTGTAAGTAACAGTGGCTGTTGTCAAACTTGGCCATGGACAGTATTTCAGATTGTTACTCAGATTCTACTTCTGTCATTTTTCTGTTGTAGACAGTATGTCCTTTAATACTGAGGTCATTGCTTACTAGATAATTTTGTCAAATAGGTTGGAGTATTTCATGTTCTCCAAGAATTTTTTTAAATTTGCTTTATAAATTCAGGGTTTGATCACACGCTTGGTGATTTTAACAAACACAGACATCTCACAATAAACAAACTTATATTTATCTGCTGCTGTCTGTATATGTTTTCCAGTGTGGTTAGAGTTTATTCTCGTGTATGTTCCTACCAGCTACATAAAAGGAAGATCATATCAACTGCCGAAAATGTGGAACAACTTTATGACTATAATTAGAGGGGCAACCAATAACTATTTTCCAGCATTACAAAAGCCACATACATCCAAGATGCCAGATTCTTAATGGCATCAAAAAAAAGGTAGGTTCCGTGTGTCAGTGTCATGTGAGATTTTCTAAATGAAGTTCTTCTTTCTCCTTAGCAATAGAGACAAGATGCAGTTACACCCTCTCCAAAACTTTGAAGTACCAGGGAAGAAAGTAAATAAAAGTAGTTGCATTTGAGGCACCCTGGATGAATATTAATTAAAATATCAAACCTCCAAGAACTACCAGTTAACCACTAGATATCATCTAATTAGTGAGTTTGAAATGAGTGGGTGCTTCATTACACCACAAGACTGATTTAAATGATCGAGTGAGGCTAGATTGTTTTCTCATTATAAAAGTTGCAGAGTTGGATAACTAAATGTTAGCAACTTTTATGTTGCATCTCAGCTGTTTCTTGAAGCTCTGGTTTTATTTTCAGATTTGCTGTTGATACCACTGAAATTTGGTGCAGAAGAATTTGTGCTACTATTTCAGTAACATTCATATCTTGAGTGGATTGCTAAATTGTTCTAGGATATTGTCTCATTTCTACAATGCCTCTTCCTTGCAACAAGTTAAAACCAAACAAAATAAACCCAATAAATCTATTAAACATAAAGCTGGGAGTGCCCCCATGGAATGAAGTTATATGATGAGACCAGAGTTCTCTGTGCCAGGTAGTGGGAGAGAGACTGCCAAGTAAAGAATGAATGGTGGAAAATTGGTGTTTAAATAATTGTGAAGAAAAGCAGAGATTGCAATAGGCTATCATTAAAATGTGGGCTCTTAAAATCAAAAGCTGGTTGCAATTTTGACAATTCAAAGTTGGCAGGTGGCTGCAAACAAAATTACACTTTTCATCTTCTCTGGAAACAGTAGTTAATAACTCTTAGGCATTTCTGGCCTGTGGGACTCCAAAAACAAATCACTGTGCCTAGATGAGATAGTAACGGGTGGTTCATGAAAACTGGTGCCAGTATGAACCAATTCAGAGCAGTGTGGTAACGAAAACTCCAAGTTATATAAAAGTTAGTAGATGAAGGAGACTATGGAGGAAGCAAGAGTAAGAAGAGAGAAGCCTGGTGAGATCTATATTGATGGACTTGGCAGTCTGGGGTTAACAGTTGGACTTGATCTCAAAGGTCTTTTCCAGCATAAATGATTCTGTGATTCTACGGTTCTAATTAACTGGCATTGGGATAAATGGTTCGGTGAAGAAGAAGGGATTTTTTGTAAGATGTGCTTCTGTCTTTTCTTCTCTGGGGAAAAAAAACCACCAAACAGCAACCAAACCAACCAAACAAACAAACAAAAAAACCAACCAAAACCATAGACATGAAAAGTATGTGCTAACCAGGTGTAGCTAAAAGTCCAAATATTGTCTGTTTGTGGAATAGAGATGCTCTAGTCAGTACGATGAGCTGCATCCCTGCATAGCCCTCTCATGAACATAAGACAGGAAAATCTATTTCTTCTGGAAAAGTCTGGGGTAGAAAAGAGACAAGTTCTGCCACCTTTTCTGTTAACTGACTCTCACAAAGAGAAAAAAAATGGTTGGCTCTTAAATGAAGTGCAGTCTTCTGCAAAACCATGGAGAACACAGTGTGTGTATTTCTGAAATCATTGCAAAATCATGTCACTCAACAGATAGGCCCTCGTTTTAGATTAAAAATGAAATGTTAAACACTGACCATGTAAGTTAAATACACACTATCAAGAAAAAAAAAAGTCTGTGATAAGCCATGTAATGAACTGACCTACTTGGAAAAATACCATAGAAAATTATTGCAAAAATCTGTATAATAAAGTAAAAATCAGAGCTGATAAGGAAGTGCATGTCTGTAAGGAATGCTACACTGTGATGAAAAATTTAGTAAATTGTCATTAAAAGATCCTTAGCACAGCTAGAATGGAAAATCTATTTGATTAAAGATGGCATTCACACTGAAATATTAATTGGGAATGTCAACATTTTGTATAACTGTTTGGTATATTTAATCTATACATTTATGTAATCATACTGTTTGTGGGTTTTGGTTTGGTTTTTTTTGTTGGTTTTTTTTTGTTTTTGTTTTTTTATTTTATTTTTTTTTCTTTTTAGTAAAAAATACAAGTATCAAGGGAAAATGCAGTCTTGTCTCATACTGTCTTATTAGGAAAAAATGTTATTTATGTAGTTAATATTTTGGTGGAGTTCAGCTTCCTAATTCAGTTAAATTATATTGAAACCATGGAATTAGAAAATAGATGCCAGGTCTTTATGTATATATTTGCCTCATTAAAGATGGCAAGAAAAAAAAAGCTTGCATGGGAAAAGAGCAATCGTCAGTGACAAACCTCCTGCAGTAATGTTTTAAATCTACTAATTCATATTTTACTGTAGCAAAGACACCGTCAGTAGCAGGCAGAATGTATAATCTGGAAATTACTGCTCCTGCGGGGAATAACACTGTGGTTGGGTATTATCTTCTAAAGATCCATGGCTTGCCTGACACTCCTGTTTTTAAATACCAAGACTTGATTTTCCCTTAGGAAGTAGAAAGGCAATCTTGCAAATGCCTGGAGACAGCAACTTCATTACCTCATGCGATATATAAATGTGAACTGCTACTATTGTTTGTGTGAAGCTTCACATGTATGAAAAGTAATAGGATTTTAAATACAATAGGAATTCCTGTGAAAAGTTATCTTCTCACATCAGCACATTCTGATCCCTCCTTTCCTGCTTTTTATTTTTTAAATGAAACAGATACATTTTTGAAAATTCAGTCTGTTATGTTTGCTGATTTTTAACTGAATACCAGCATGAAGAGTACAAATTGTTTTGAAATGTCATGAAAATATAAGTTTTTTTTTTAAACAGGCTTTAAATATGGTCTTAAAAACACATAAGATACAGATTAGTATGAACTTCTTATGTCTCTGAGATGTAACTTTCTTACCATTTATGTTAGGATACATTCAGAAGACCCTTGAAAATATGAGTTGTAATCGAGGTCACCCCAAGGAACATTGATGTTAAATTCAAACTGTGGTATCCTGTGGTTGCATTTGAACTTTAAAATTCCCACCCTGCATGGTGACTGAGAAAAAAAAAAATGTGCTTAGTCTTGCTGTTTTATCCCAACTCTTGCCCTTAAGGGACAACCTTGCTTCCAGTAGAAATTGCATGGATGAGAAGCTCTACTGCTTTCTGACAGGTACCTTAGTATGGACAAGATGCTATCCAGAAACATAATTTTCAGTTTTGTTTGATAAAAAAAGTAAAAATATTCTATGCATGAATTCCTTTTCATTACAACAAACCCAAATCTAGGAAGACATAACATATATGAACAGAAACAACATTTCTACCTCTTATGCAGGCACTGACAACTAAGAAGCTGCCACTCTTCACCATTCTTGCTGGACAGCACCTTTGCTGATGGGAATGTGCTATTTTCTGTCTACTGTCTTTCTGTCTACACCTATCTGTGGAGTAACTGCAGACCCAGGTGTAAAGGTGAAAGAACAAAAAAGCCTTGCAGAACTCAGTTCCCTGCTCTGTTCAGTAGAAATTACCTTAAAATGTCTTATTCATTAGAATTGTCTGGTCTGTTTTGACATGACATTAAATGAAGAAGAGCTTTCATTGGCGCAATTTTTCTTGCAATTAATATATTAATATATTAATGTAAAAAATAATAATGAGTTTGTATCTGTTATCGCTTTCCTTAATGTGGTATGGTTTAATGAAAGGACTAGTGCACTTGGGGTCAGGAGATGATATGAAATCACTTTGGAGGTGGAGACTTCACCAACCTCTAGTGCCCCCCTCTCTCTGTCCATTAATCTTTTCTCCAGGTTTTCACATTTGATTGTGTGCTCATGTTGCATCTCCTGTGGTTTGCTGTAAAGCAGTTATCAGTACTGTCTGGTAATACTGCATTGTTATAATGTGTGTACCACGTTTTTCTTAAGCAATTGACTTTCAAAATGTAAATGTGACTGCTTATCAGAATGTCTTTGAAATTAACAGAAAAGCTATACAAATGATTTACTTCCCATACCTTGTACAGAGATGTGGTAACAATACAGTGAAGCAGACTTAACTTCCATTGTTATGTTCATGAACATCAAATCATCTCACTAGCTCTGACTGGGCTACTTCTGTGCTTATGGGCTCTAGGGCTCTGTAAGTAACTTCCTGAAAATATGACTAAATACTTCTTACATCATATGTCTCCTTCACAGATATGCACAAATAAAATGGTTACATGAGGAAAATTAGCCTTTTTTTAACTTAAGCCTGATCACAGCAGCCCTGCACTGAAGTCTACAAAGGAAATAAGAGGAAAAGGGAGGAATCACAGAGGAGGCTTGGCTAGGTTTATTCATAAAACATGAAGAAGAGCAATGATGTCAAGTGTATTTTTAGTTTTCTGATTAACTAATTTCTCATGTTCCCCACAGAAAGGAGTCAGTGTGAGAAGCATGCAGTGTTGACAGAGAAGCAGCATAGAAGCACTTGCCAGTTCACGGAATTAGGTAGGTGGCCACAAGACAGCTGGGTAAGCCATCAGAGGTGTGTAAGAAGAGAAAGATATTTTTAGCATCAATATGTTTATGCTAGTGTCTTATGGTGAAATACGTATTAATTAATCTTCAAATAGTCTGCTGAGTTTTTTTTTTCAGTAGAAAGAACTACATGGGCATGAAAGAAAAATAAACAGCAGCTTTCCAGTGTAAGTTTCAAACACAAAAGTTCTCACATTTGTCAATGGTGGGAGGAGTGATGGAGTGAGGACCAGGTTAGCATTCAGTCAAGCAAGTCTTCAGAGCACTGAGCTCCAGTTGTTCTCTTGGAGTTAGAAACGGAGTTAGAAAAAGGCAAGGAAAAGAGCTTAATTCTCTGAGCTGCACCTATGTCCCTTTGCAGAACCTAGGAGAGACTTTTTGATTAACTTAGACTCCTGATGAAGTACTTGCCTTCACAAATAAACACTTCCCACACAGGGATCATCTAAACTTTTACTTAACTGGACCCTTGTTTGTGTTTCAATGTAAGAGAATCAAGGTCTTCTTGGGAATAGGTCACTTTATAGGAGGAACGATCCTAAGAATCTGCCAGAAAACCTTATTTTGAGTAAGTTCCTGTGCTGCCCCAAAAGTTATGCACCTTTGCTCACATTTGCTGCAGCCTCTTGCTGCGATGATGGAAAAAGCTCCTTCTAGCTGTGGATGGGAAGTGTTTTTCCCTGCACCCCTTGGCCCCTCACGGCATCGGCCATGTCAGCATATCTCTGCCAGATGGTGGCCACCCTCCTGACACCGTCCACCTGGGACAGTCCCACAGCCCCTTACAGCATGGGCAAGAGGGCAAGTGCAGCAATAGCAGTCACTGCTGAAAGGCTCTGGGGTCTTTATGGCAGAGCAAGACCTGAATTCCTTCAGCAGACCACCCTGGATTACATGACATGAGAGCAAGAAACTTATTTCTGCCTTGGTGGCAGGCCCTTTTCCAGCTCTGCTTATGATTACAGTCTCACTGGGTTCAGAACAAGCAATGTATGACTTCTAAGTTACTGGATCAAAACATATGTTTTTTTGGGCAGGGGGAAAAAGCTGCTTTTTTAGAGTGCATGTTTTGTTTTCTTTTTGTGTCTTTGGCTTGGAAAACCTGATAACAGAACTAATGTATAAGGAATGTTGTGGAAAACATGGAATGAAATCAACTTTACCTTATTCTTGGATGAACTGGTTCTGACGCATCAGTACAGTATCTTCATATTTCTCTTTCTCTGTTCAAAAAAATGTTTCCAGTAAAAAATCTTAGTCTTAAGATTTTGCCTAGAGTGTGAGTTCAAATTGTGCCCAATATGGACCTTTTGTTGTAACTCTGTTACCAATCAAAACTTCTGTCAAGTTTCAGAATACGAGCTCATCTTCAATTAGCACAGGTTTCAAAGGAAAATATCCAGGCGTAGCTAATATCATGCATGCAACTCAGTGAATTCATGAGGAACAGATGTCATTTGCAGTACGAAATAAGAGTAGGCACTTATGTTTTGAATTATTTAAGCATATGAGAGTAAAGAACAACCAAAAGATTAAAAAGAAAGTATTTTTGCTGTGTTAATCCAAACTGTATATTCTCATAGTCATTTAAAATCATGCTAGGAAAGATTAATAATCTGCTATTGTTGGCAGCATTTTTTTACTTAGAGACCCCAACCAAGAGTATAGTCCTTCTGTGTCGGGCAGCTGTTTGCAGATATCTGGTAAGAGTCAGTCCCTATGCACAGGAATCTGTGATTCAAAAGCACATAGTGAAATGGTTATTGACACTCGGCGTTGCTTAAAGGGAGATACGTCCTGACTTGTCCACTGTATGTTTTTCTGCTTCCTCTGAAGCAGCATCACAAGAAGGCAGTGTTTCATAAACTACCTCCTCATGTCTGGCTGCTCCATGCAAGGAGGGAATGGTCCTTCCATGCTCAAGATGCTGCTGCACCTACATTGTCCTGTGTTGTGGGGCCTTGTAGCCGTATGGTGATCGTGCTCAGCATAGTGGGTGTGAAAGGGTGCCCACTGCTGCCCTGCATGCAGCCCATCTCTCTGCACCATGAATTCTCTCAGGCATTTCAGCTGAAGTAGAGCACTTGCTAATTGCATCAGCTGACCCTCAATTATCAATGACAAAGGAACAATATCAGCGAGGAACAGAGGGCTGCAAAGCTGGAGTGTAAAATGAAAAGAGGCACTGGCATCACCATGAGAACATGGCCAGGGTTGATCATCCTGGCTGCACTCGACACAAGTGAGTGTTGTGGCTGCTGCTTTCATTAGGGCCAAGATTTTTCACCCAAAACTGCTTTTTAAGACATGATAAATACCACTGACTACAAAATGGGTCAGGATAAGGTTTTAAGACCAAATGAACATGTATATACATAAACTGAAAAATAACCGGTAAGCTATGGAAATACAAAATAAATCATCTCTCTCCAAACCCCTCTGTACACCATGGCAAGCATGAACAATGTATAGGAATAACTTCTCACTTTTCCTTTGCCTTCACCTTTAATACTTTCATGAGGAGTGTTTAAGACTAATTAAATTTGAAAAGCAAACAAATGCAATAAGCATACATCTGATCCCATCAAAATCAAGAAGGATATTCCCCTCCATGGTAATAGGATTTTTATAAAAATCCTTGGTACTTCTTAATTGGGATTAGGTTTAAGTAGGAAGGCTTTCTAATACCAGAAATTAGATTATTTTTATGGGGGTTTTGTACTATGATTCTTATTCCCAAAAGACACATTCTATTAAAAATGACCATTTATAGAATGATCTAGAAAATTACTAAACAAACCAAACCTAGAAAGGCAAGAAATGAAAATAATACATGGAATAGTCATGTTCCTTTGACATAAGGCTTTTTCAAACTGATTGGAAAAATGTATAGTGCTGTAAATCTTGTCCTAACACATTACAGCTGTAGTTATTGCAAAATTAATTTTGTTACATATTATAATATAAATTATTGAAATTCTGGGGGTGCAAACTATTCAAAACACTGTATTTAAAAAGATTTATTTGCCTTTTTTGTGTGCAAGATATGTACAGAATTAAAAGATAAACTGAGAGCCAGGAGAATCACCAAGAATATTACAGTTGAGAGGTGTATGGGGAAAGTTCATGTCAGAAGCACAGTACATCTGTTAAGCATAACTCATGAAGTATTTTGTAGACTTGTTAGATTCATTCATTGCTCACTGGCCAACCCTTGCTTAAATCAAAATAAATCTCACTAACTTTCATGGGAACTGGTACTTACACAGCTAATGTGTATTTTAGGCTGAGATGCAAACAGCCATTTATGTATTTAGAAAGGCATATATTTAAGCATTTTGTGGCTGTTCCCCTGAATTCTGTAATCAATTCTATTTATTTACTAATAAAGTCAATGATAATCATTCCAGTATAGCAAAAATCTTGCCAAAATCTACATCTTTGCATTAGTATTTGCAGTATCCAGTTACCAAGGAAAAGTAGTTCTGCAGCACTTTTTATCTAGTATGAGAATTAAAGTGCATACGTGGTTAATGACTTTGGAAACAATTTGGATATTTGTCTGGGCACACGTTTATGTCTAGCAGAATGGGCAGGTGCAGGTGAATGTTCCCTTGTGTAAGATCAGGGGAGGTCTTCTCAGGGAACCAAACTCGTACAGGGAAGTCAAAAGGGAAAATGGAGATGTGGGACATGAAACTAGAATTTTTCTGTGAGATTTTGTCACAAGTGATTTCCATTCTTCACTAAGCCAACTCCAAAAAGTTGGCATTTTTAAAAGCAGAGTTGGGCATGTTTTCCTGTCTGGAAAAAAATGAAAGGATAGTTTGAGTTTTTGATTTGTTATCAAGACCAAGTGTTTCAATAATGGAATTTCCTGTGAGATGTAAAAGCTCGTTGTCTGTCAGCTCTTCTTAGAAACCTTCCACAGAACCTCTCAAAACAACATATGCAAGCAAATACTGCTGAAGAAAAATCCAGCTGTGCTGTTTACGTCAGCAGGTAACTCAGCCCATGATCTCTGTACCCCATATACCACAGACTACAGATAGAGGAACATATTTTTAATGTAGTGTTCAATTCCAGTGTTCCTAGCCAGAAGAGAAATTTTCTTATGACACTGAGTGATACCTTAAAGGATATTTCCAGTAGACTATTGGTTTTAGTCTGCACTGTTCCATAATTTCCCTTTCTTTGAACAACTTGCACTTTGAGTACTACTCTGATGCAGTCAGTGGTTTTTAATACTTTGATATCGAATTCTTTGTAAATATACTATTTGTTTTATTATTTGAAGAACTTTGGGATCTTTGGAAAAGAACTCTTGAACTGTGAAATAATATCATTGTGATCTAATTACATATTATTAATTCAACAGTATTCTGACTGGAAATGAATCATTATACTAAGTAATTAAGATTTTAAACTAATTTTAAAAACTCAGAGGAAATTCTAAAGTATTCCAGAAAGAGATTAAAAGGTGTAACATCTCTTAGCTATGCCCTCTCATCAATAAGATGCCACATGATCTCAGTTCATTTCAGCCTGTGAGACTGGTGAACAGTTTCATTTAACATGATTTTGAAAGATAGCTTTCTCTATTTTATTTTTAAATTTGTCTCATTTACTCCATGTAATTTGTTTTCATTGAAAAGAGTGAGTTAGCAGGATGGAAAAAAAGTCTACTAACTCAAGCATAGAAGTCTTTTTCTGTTTGTCTAGTTGTGAACTTCATCCTGTTATAAACTACTCCTGTTACAGACTTCCTTGTAAAAATGAAATGGAATGGCTTGTATTTTGTACAATACACCCAACTCTCTTTCAATATGCCCTTACTTTTAGTTTGTTGGTAACCTTGCTTACTGGGATCATGAAAGTTTAGAGGACAGCTCCTTGTTTTCAACCATTTGTTGAATCCTTACCTCTTATTACCTGTGTATTAATTCAGTGGTAGATTTATTGTTCAGTGGTAAATTTATCATTCACTTACTGTGAGAACATTAAAATAGCTCTATATTAGAAGAATGTAAAATAAGTGAATAAACATACTGGCAGCATTTATGTGTCTTTGTGCAACTGGAAAAAAAAAAAAAAGTTTTAGAAAACCAGATCCAGCCAACAACATGGGGCAATAGTAAAATTTAACAGGGAAGGTAAAAACGGGATAATCTACCCAAAATCTACATGAGAATAAAGTAAATGTATCTACTCATTTCAGGAAGAAACAGTAAGGGGAAAAAAAAATAAAAATTTGGTACGGTGTTGTCTTTATAACCCGTTTTGAGTCCCTCAGGACTGGATGCAGAGCCTTTGCTGTGCCGACAGCTCCCTGATGTAAGGGCCTGCACCAGGGCCCAGGAATCCTGCTGCAGCAGCGTTAGGCCTGCACGAGTATGGCTAGTATGCACAAACCATTACTCTGTGCTTCTTGTACTCTTTCCCCAAGTTATATTTCCTTTTTCTATTGTTTTATATCTATCTGAGAATATTTACGTGCACTGCCTAGGAAGAGCTGTACTAAAATAAAACCATAGTTTGCAGATTAGGCCCAAAAATTCTACCATTTGGCTTGGTGCTGGACAAATACTTCCTAATTTCTCCACAGTGCAAGGCTGACTTTACAAGCTAGTGACTTTTGGTTACTAGGGGGTGGTTTGAGAAAATAGGAACAAACAAATTAAATGCAATGTGAGCATAGATGAGTGCAGAATGGCTTCTGTGATCAACCGTGCAAAGGAAAACAGAAGAGTGAAATGGACTTATTGTGTCCTTTTGCAATGAAAAGGAAGAGTTAACATAAAAAATTGTCATTTTTTAAAAAATATATTTTCTGGATTCTGTTAATTTATTTTTTGGTTGGACAGAATAAGAATTATTCAATGCTGGCTTGTCACAGATAAATAAAAACCTTGTAAGGGTACTGATGGAAGTTAGTGATAGGTTTTCCTATAGGCCTGGGGCATTTGCAGTAAAAACAAGCAGCTCCTATGTCACCTTGTATTTACTTCAATACCTGACTTTAATTGTAATTATGGTCTCCAGTCTGATCCTGCTCTCATCCGTGAAAAGCGTCTCCTTTCTTTGAAAGATTTTCTGCCCTGAAATAGGTGGAAGAAAATGTCAAGTGTGTTCACTGAAAATCACTGCCTTAAGAGCAAAAAGGGCTATTTCACAGCTCTCTGCATTTTCAAAGGCACTCAGTAAGACTGTTTTTAATCATTTTTGACATGACACCTTTGTGAGTTCCATCATGAGGAGGAGGAGATAACACTGTCATCAATATATTTGGACACAAATACTAACTATCCACTGAGTGAAAACACTTACTTTTCAGATGACTTTTCAAACCCTGTCCTTTCCCATGTTCAAAACAGATTCATGTGTGCATGAGTGCTTACAGCAAACATGCTTGTGTAGGCCAAGGACTTTAATAATGAAGTACACAATCTTAGTGCTTTTCATTTTAATTTATGTAACAACTTCCATTATTTTGAGGAATTCCAAAGGGCCTTGCAGTGCAATTGTAAATGCTGAGGCAAATGCGCTCAGGTGTTGCCTTAAGATACCTTCTACAGTCCCACCAAATTCCTGAAGCCACTGATAACATCCTGATTTGAAAGTCCTTCCCTGTGTAACTTACTGGGTGGGTATGTGTTTATCCATATGCATATTTAAATGTCTTTATGTTACTATACATTATATACATATATATATATATATATATATATATATATATACAGATGCACACATATATTTGCATACACACATACATATGTGTATGTGTCTGTGTGATATATATGTGATACAAATCTACCTATTTGTCTATTTCTGTGTCAGTTAGTCCAGGAAGAATACTTCCACCTTTGGCTGCTGGCCTTGCATTTAGAAACCTTTTCTGTATATAGCAAGAGCAATTGGAAAGGATCTTTGGAGGAAAATGCCAGAGGGAAAGTGAGGAAGGAAGGTGGAGAAACTGTACTAATAAAATGAAAAGTAACAACAGCAGCATACCCATTGGTAGCTGGCTGACTTCATGTAAGATGCCATGAGAGAGAGAGACCTCCATGGCGAGAAAGCTGTTCTGGTCCAGTCTGTGTTTCTTATCCCATATTTACTCAATCTTACCTTTCACTGCTCGTTTCTCCATTTCCCTGTGGGTCCCCTAGCTCCCAGTGACTGTGCTTAAGCACTTCCATTTATGCTTTCTACAATATTCTGAACCATGAAAGGCACTACTCTACTACTACTACTACTACTACTACTGAGTCATACTTCTACTTACAACACTTGGGAAAACCACCACTTTACAGATCACATAGATTGCTACCTACTTAGGTGAAGGAGGTGGCTAACAAAATGGAAAAATGCTAAATAGCCAAGTTAAAAATAGTCTGATGGTGATCTGACTAACTAGGATATAATATCAGAAAAATGTGATATACTATCTTGGTATAGATAAGTTTCAGTGGAATATGAAGTTACTTGAGTGTTTGTGACTACTGTGAATTACTCTAACACTCTCCTCTTAACATTTAGCAGAACAGACTGGAAGATTAAGATCAGGTAGTAAGAGTTAGTTTGCTAATTTTGCTGAAGCCAATATTGACATTTCACAACTAGAATTGAGACAGACCTTCAAAATGTTCAGTCCAAACTGTAAAAAACCTTTGACAATTCTGCAGTTCATGAAGTATTGAAACTAGAAACATTACTATGCCATAAAGAGCTTTAAATGAGGGGTGCTTAGGGCTTTCCCAAAGGTTATACTTTGCTTTGTCACCAGTCAGATTCCTTCTGGAAATTAGATTAATTAAAACTGGCATGTAAAATAGGTTTAGCCCCGTTTTTTATTGTTTGCAAAACAGCCCTGAAATAACAACTTCTCATATACACCTCTTTCCTGTATATGAAGTCATCTTATTTTCAAAAGCCAGGGTAGACTTTAATAAATGCTTGCTCCTGTTAATAAATAGCATATGTTCTTTTATACATGTGCTCAGTGTGTGAAAGGAGTTTTCACCTCTTTTTTGATAGAAAGTTACAAGTATCTGGTAGAAAATTTAAGGTAGTAAATTATTTTTTTTTTTTTTTCAGAAAAATCCGAGAACTCTTTGGATCGTTGAAATCATAAGAATGGTACTTGGCACATATAAATTTTATAGTCACTATATAGTCACTTCTAGTCACTATATAAGCATTCACATTTATATTTCTTACTTTTATTAATATATTAAAATTATTACATTTACTAAATTACAACAATCTGTGTTGAAAATCCATCATTAACATTGCAAAGGGAAGTACTTGAAAGCCAGAAAAGTACCAGCAGCTGGGATGCCTGTTTGGATGGCTACATTAAGGTACAGTCTGAGATAGTAGAATTACCACAAAATCCAAGGACATCATTAGCTTGGGCTTTCATTTATATCCGTAGTCCCCAGGTTTTGAGAAGTACCAGCCATGCACTTATGCTGATATGGTTCAGTATGTTAAATTTTGCAAACTTATGGTTTTTCTTTCTGGAAAGTTTATGGTTTCCCAAAGCTTTTAGGAGACTGAATTCCTCTTTACTATGTTTTAATTTTGTGAAGGTGCATGTGCCTTGAAAAATGAGAAAATAAAATGTGCTTTCAGGTCGGAAGGAAGTGTGAAAGGCTATTAACCTGACTATTAAATAAGTGGTTTGTTTTCTAGAATCTGAGTATTGCTTTTTTTTCATTTCAAACATTTTAATTTGCATCCCATGAGGACAGTTGGAATCACCCATCATTTAAACCTATGCAATTATTCTTGAGGGGGCTAACTTAAATATTGTACAAATATTCACTGTACTGTAAGGCATCACTTTTCCTTTAAGCTAGCAAAATCTGATGCTTAAAACACAACTGCTGCATTTTAAGGCATGACCTCAGTGATTTCTGGAGTTTTTCCTTAAAAGTTTAACTGAAAGACAAATATGAAGTTTGCAATTGATAAGCATTACATTTTATTTCCATAAAGGTTATTGAAGAAAAATTGCACTCTTTTCAGCCCAGTTTTCTATCTGAAAAGAAAGAAGCACATCCAAGCAGAAACTTTTGTAGAATATATTAAGATTAGATCCATATGGTGCAACTGGCTAGATTTGGCCCACACGATATTTCCACCTGACATGCCACCTTTCTCAGGCAAAATGGGAAATGTAACCTTTAAACATGTCAAGAAGGTTATTGTAGTAGTGCTGTAAATGATTACATTTATATAAAAATCCCTGTAACTGCTTTCTATTGGAAGACTCCAAGTCAATCCTTTGACATAGTTATCTTGACATGCTTATTTTGGTAAGAAATGATTCATCAGTAATAATAAAACCGTTCAGGAAAAAAAACCCACGGTCCCCTTTTTTTCTTCACTGGTGGCATATAAACCATGGGGAAGCTTCTAAGATGAATAGTTTGTTCTGCTGTTCGCAGCATCTGTGCAAGCATTACAAGGTAGCATTTGGGAGACTATTTCTCTTCTTGACATTGATAACTTCCCCCTATCAAGAAAAGGGGGTATATAGTAGGTTTAGTAACTCCCATTGTAATGATTTTGGGAATCTCATGAATAGGTTGGAAATGTAACTTCATTGTTGTGCATCTTCCATGATTCTCATATATAGAAATTTATTTGTGCATGTAGTAGTAGAGGTACAGAGATTAAATACTGCATAGGTGGTCGAACACTGAACGTCTCTATGTTTATCTGTTTCCTCCCACACCTAACAGCATAGGGATTTAAAGAAGTAGTAAGTTGCCATGCAAAATTTAGAATAAACAGTAAGTCAATAGTAAAAGATGATACTATATTTCAATTTTACGGCTAAAACAGAATCTTTTTTTAGTGCTGGGAAAAAAATCTGAACCTCATTGTTATTTACATTAATTGGTTTTTTATTTGAAAAAAATATGTAGTGCTTGCTTTGTGATTATGTGTGATGGAACATGTACATTTGTAACTGCACACCCATGTATTTTATACAGATAAAACTGTCTGGTCACTAACAACAGCATCTACAGTTAAGACTGCCCAAAGAACTTTTACATTTAAGGGCTTCAATAATGTAAAATAAGAAGCAAGTCTGAATGTGTGCTGCACCGTACAGATTGTACATTGGAAGGCTTCTCTGAGACCAAATAGTTCTCTGTGCACTAAAGCCTGATATCTTAATTTGTGTCTTGTGAGTTAGTAACACTTTAGTTAAATATTCAAGTTTCTCATCCCTGGACAGTCCACACAGAAAAGAGATGCTGAATGCTTGAGAGATCTTGTCTTGTTAGACTTCAGAGGACCCACATGGGTGAAAAGCTGTTGGTGAAGGGTAATTGTCTTTGGTGAGTATAATGCATGTTGAGTGATTTGGGGAAACAGGTTAAGAATATATCTGCAGCTTAGAAATTATGTTGGTATCAGGGGTTCTCTATTTCTGTCAGCACAGTAACATAATGGGGTGATAGACACAAAAAAAAAAAAAAAGATGTGTCTGTCTGCTTCTGCAGTCACTTGGCCCTGAATAGGTAAATCCCCAGTTCAGGGTTCTTGAAAATCTATAACAGTTCAATAGTGACAGGAAAGGATGCATTTACATTTCCAGGGAATTTCAGGGAGGTTAGTGCTTATATTTGGGACCTATATAGTTGAGCTGTCATGTCTGATGTCCATATAGGTGTGATAGATGGAGACACTATACCCAAGCAATGCACCAGATTGGCCAGTGAAAGAAGGGTGTGAATGAACCTTAAGACACATAGAACTAGGATGTTGCATATGAATGACGAAGACTAGGGAATGTCCTCTGGGAGTAAAAGGACCAGGACAAGTAACTCATCAGAAATGGTACAAAGCTAATTAATTTCCTGTGATATTAAGCCTCTTTTCTAGTTACCATTTTTATTTGCCACTTTCAGTATTACATACACAGTTTGGAGGACAAAGTTCAGAACACAGAATTCAATTAAAAGATAGCTTAAAATCAACTTTTGTTGTATCCATGCCACCTTGTTGAAATCATCCTGCACATACCCTTTAACTTTTGCAATGTAACAGCCCAACATGTGACTCATGTTTTTGTATTCCTCTCCATGGGGTAAAACAAATCCAGTTCCTTACCTATGTTTTGCTTTTTAGTTATGTTTTGCAGAACAACTCTGGCCTAGTCTGTGTTTTGATTTGTATCAACTGAGGTTAATAATTCCTAAACTTCAAAGCGTGCTACCATATTGTCCTTGTAATTAAAAGCATCACAGAGTAGAAGCACTTCCCTTTCCTGGTGAAATGCACCTTAATCAGACACTTGGTTTTACCAGCTCTACAGGACACACCTTTTTTTCTGAGAAAAGCACCTGTCTTTGGTTCAAAGGATGTGTGATGTCCTCAAGCTTTCTACACTTTAGTTTTGTGATTGCCAAAGGACGCCAAATTAATTTGATTTCAGTAGCTCTTCCTTGCATACTTCTAAGCAAAGAAAAAGCAAGGGAGCTTAGAACTTAAATGTATTTTCATGCTACACCTGCTGCTATTGTTTGTCACTATATGAAAGGATAAAGATATATCAGCTTTATCTTCTTTTATTTTCTTTTAACTTTGACCTGAGGTATAAGGGTGGGGTTTTTTATTTTTTGAGGGGAAGACCTTTTTGGGATATTCTATTAATTTAAAAACATCACCACCACTGAACACAGCCATAAGAACCATCTTGGTGTTTCTCTTTTGCTTCCATTAATATTTAATTTGTGTATTATGTAAGTCTACAGAGAAAAAAACTTGCCGTAGAATCTCTTTTGTTTAGTAGCTATATTAAAAATCTAACCTCTTATATAATTATTATTTTTTCTTTTAAAAAAAAGGCTGCATTAAGACAAACAAATAGAGAAACCAGGTTTTTAGCTTCCTTGGCCATTCTAGAGTTCTTTCAGTATATTAAAATAGTAAAACTGGTCCCCTGTTTATAAATACATAAGACTGCTAGGAACATCTACACTTAAATCAAGTTGAAACATCTGAAACATCTGTATTAACTTCTGGGATCATGATTTCTCATGCACAAGTTGATAATTTCTCTTTAGACTTTCTTCCTGTACATCTCAGAAATTTAATAGTGCCTGTTAACATTTTTCTCCTCTGCTTTTTTTTTTTTTTTTTTCAGGAGATTGGTCAGCATTCTGCCTGACCCCTGCCTTGTGTTAGTCTTCTGACCTACAGGGGTTCATAATAATGCATAAAGAATTATTTCTAGCATGATATTGTTGCATTTTCATCCTTTGAGGAAAGATTTGTTTTTCTTTCTGGCATTTTCTTTAAAAGGATTAAGCAGGATGTAGGATAGAAAGCAGAAAGAAAAAAGAAATTCTTTCTTGGTTAGTTCTTAAACATTCTTGCTGTCTGGTTACTGTAGTTTCTTCTTTGTACTTTTTTACACTTTGCATCTCTTTTAGTGAATTCCAGAAATGGAAATTATAAATTATACTTTCATGTTACCTTTGTACATTTGTTCTTCTATGTTTCTTCCCTGTCTGCCTCATTTAGGCACAGTAACTCACTGGATCTTGAAATTCCTCCAGTGGTCTGCTTTACACAGCTATCACTCAGAGGCCAATGCCTTTTCTCTTGTAGCTGTTGTTTCATTATCATTTTTTAACTTAGCTGTCTCTTTGTTCTTTAGTTATCTACAGTGATGTCAGAAATACAGACCAGACTTAATGAGCACGCCTTTTTCCATTCTCAGTTTCTAACATAAGTCTTTCAACTTCTAACCACATGAAAAAATCATACAGATGGCTTTTTTAATATCAGAAAGATTATCTTATTTAAATATTACAGTAGAAGTCTGTTGATTTGTTGGTTTTTGGTTTTTGTTTTTTTTTTTTTTTCAAATGAAATGTTAATCTGTGTGAGATAACTTCCAAAGCCTTTTAGTTTGCTGCAAAACCTTACTCATTGGTTGCCTCGACTTCAGTGGATTTATTTGTAGATTTAAAGCACTATGTTCAGCATTAACAGTGTTCTTTTGAGAGTAATTTTGAAGTCAGTTCGCAGGTGCTCTGTTGAACTGCAAACAAATCAATAGTCTGCTTGCAGGGAAGTTATAATTCAGGGCTGGCACTTCACGGTGATGGACAAACACCTGTACTTGCATCTTAAGAGTCACATACCTCCTTCGTCTTCTGTTAAACCGCATCCTCCTTGTCCTGGTGACATTAATCTTAGACCCTGTATCTTTTATATTGGTTGACTTTTATTGAGAAATCCAATATATTCAATCCCTTGTCTGACTCTGTGAGCTGAAAATACCTAGAACTGGGGAAAAAAAGGCTATTACTTTTAACAGAAAATCTTGTTGGATTTGTTCTCCCATTCCAGTTGGTCAAATTCTGCCTTAAACTAAATAATTTTAAAAGTGTTAAATCTCTTTTCCTGGGGGAAATTTTTGAATTCAAGTGATCATTGCCACTGCAGCTGAGGATTCAGTCTATTGCTAGACTGGACTGAGGTTGTATAGTTGAGGTGCAGCATGCTCTTGTGTGCTTCTATGTTTAAGACTAAGGAGGGGGAAGGATACCGTGAGTTTGAAGTAGTGCTGGGATGTCAGGGAGTTGTTTTTACTCTTCATGTGCTACGAGATGTTTTCAAACTGTTGAAAACACTGGGGAGTTTTAAGAAGTTAAAGTTTCCCAAAATCATCAACAAAACCAAAACATTAAGTAGGATTCCTATAATATTCTCAGCTTCTCAGCAATATTTCTCCTTTACTGTTCAGAACGCTAAGTGTTTTCAAATTGCTTTGCATACTTTGACAGATGGAATGTGGCTTCATTTTATATATGTGGCAAACCACATTGTTTCATGCAACTTTGGAAAATCTAGAAATAATGGGCAATTAAAACACTGATAATAGAAGAATCTGGTATCAGTGGAGCCATAAATTGACAGGATTTGGACATTTTTATTGCTTGCTAGTACTGTGAAGTTTTGTAAATTATTATCAGTAGGAGCGATGGTTTATGATTTCTGTTTTTTGCTTTTGTCTCCTCATTCACTTATGTATATCCTGATACCACAGCAGTTAAAACAATGAAAGCTTTGCCAGGGCAAGTCCTTGATAACAACTGATAACAAAGTGAAAACAACTGTAAACCCAAAACATAAGGTAACTAATCCTATATATTTGGAATATATTCAGTAATAACTGGGTATTCATTAACTATCATCATCAGAAGTGACCTGCCTTTTTCTTGTCCCAATTGTAGCAACATAAAAGTTAATGGACAAACCCACATTTTTTTCCTCACAATTGCTAAGAAAATTTATCTTGCATTAGCATTGTTCCAGTACTCTTTATGTCTGCCAACAACCCTCAATCTCTGGAAAAATATCTTATGTAGTCGAACTTCACCTCACAAAACTTTAGCGAGAAACTTTGGATCTTGGCCACTTTCATGTCTTTGTTGTTCAAGGGGGAGGACATTGCCACAAATTACAATGGTTTGAGAACAAAGTTCCAGGTTTTGAATACTGCAGCAATTTGTTTCTTTGAAATGAGGTTTATTTGGCTTTGTTTTCTGTTTTTAAATAGATTGTACAAATAACAGAAATGAAATGTTAGAACGATATGCTAAGAATTAAAAAAAAAAAAAAGCTAGAGAATCTAGTGTCTGTAAGATAATATTTTTTAGAAAAAGAATTGCTGATATTATTCTTTACATGAATTTATCTAAGTATGATCCCAATCTTTTGTATCACATGACTCCTTTTTTCTGACATGTGAAATAATCTTGTAGGGTAGTGAATGCTGTAAGCCCAACATTTATGTCAAAAAGCCTATGGATAATCTTAAAAAAATGCAAGTGTGCACCAAGTGTGATGTTTCAGGAAATAAAGTAATTGCACCAGCTAAAGACAGATTAACAATGCATGAAAGCAAAGGTTTACATCAGCTCAACTCAGCAGTGCAATGACTTCCAGCTTATGCTGGATTATTTAGAAATAAAAAGTTCTGATCTCTTTTATTTTATTTGGATAGGTTTTGTAGGTCTCAGACCTCACTGTAATTGATGGAAGGACCTACGACAGTATGAAATACATTTTAATTGCAAACATACTTTCTCTTATTATTCCCTTATTCATGTACATGTCTAAAATGTGAAAAGAATAAGAATAAAAAATAAGGATTTTTCACCTGGAAATATTAATCTTTTCTTCCACATTTTATAGACTGTTATTTTCTAAAAAATGTTTGCTGATCCACTCAAGTACAAGACTGCACTTACTGATAAGAGTTTTCAAGGTTTGCTCCTCCTCTACATTTGCAGCCCTCTGAATTGTGGTTCTTTCTGATTTTCAATATATATACCCTGCCAGTATGTTTTGTCCTCCACAGAGTCTCAGGAATGTGTGTATACGAAGAAGCTGATTTACTGTTCTGTTTTGCCAGTGGCTGCCACTTTAAAGATGTATAGGAGCTTCTCCACCTTCCCTTTCCAGACCATGAGGTCTGGGAGGGCTTTAGTTGGACCTTAGATTGATATTGACACACTGCACAACAAACTGGGCACAGTGCTTGTGTAAGTATGCCGCTGAATTATTTCTGATTCTGTTATGGTTGTTGTCACAAAGTATCCTGTTTAAATTATGGGGAACATGTAAAAAGATTTGTGTATGATAACTTTAGCTGGAGCCAATTTAAATGTAGCATTAGAAGTTTAAATGTTCCCTAACATTTCCCATTAGAAGTGCAGACTTCTGGAAGAGGTCAGCTCCCTTTTAGGTCAACTTACAATGGTTAAAAATATAACTTTGTGTGTGGCACTTGAGGACATAAAATCCCTTGAACATCATAATCAAAACATGTTTCTCATGATGTGTCATTTTTGTAGATAACCTAGCCAGGGCGCTACTTTGGCTTTTGAAATACTGTGTACCTACTCATCGTGATGGAAAGCACAGTTTTTTCTTGCAGACCACTGTGAGTCAGGCCCTAAACGTGATTCTTTCACATCCCAAACTAGTGACCTCATCTTCAGTATATAGTGTGCGAGCACGCTTTCTCTCTCAGCTTTCCCAACAAAAACTTTGCAGTAACAACTATGTCTCTGAAAAATGTTTTGGCTTGGATGAAACAGCATATTTCGATGAAATTTCATTTAGTTGAGAATGTTTCGACCCGCTCTAATTACAAGCCTCTGTTCTAAGCTGGTTGTGGCTTTGCCAAACACTAATGGGTTGGGCTGAAACTTTCCATGATTGTTCTCTGCCTTAGGCTGAATGCTTTGACAGCAAATGTTTAACCATTTTGTAGGCCAGAGAAACAGGGGCTCTTCCACCACTGTAAAAGTAACACTCTGGTACCTCTAGTATTTGGAGGAGGACCCCCAAATTTGTCAGGGAGAAAGCCCAGTGCACTGGAGATGTCTTTTGTAGTCCTCATGGAAATTCTTTCAACTTTAGCCTTTGACTGTACCTATCTGGCAGTAAGGCAGCAGAACTTGTGGAAAGATTTGCTGATAACTTTTTTCTGTTGCTTCGGCACTGATCATGCTCTGTCTCTAAAGAACTGCCCCACTTTTCAATTCCACTAACTACCCTCAGCTCTGAGGCTGAAGACAGAGGATGATGCATTACCCCATTTTCCTGGGAGAAGATCAGAGCTGATGTACGGGGCAGTGAGGACTGCCACCACTCCCCTTCAGTGAGTGAAAGGGAAAGAAAATTCTCTTTAAAGTTCTGAAATTGGAAACTCAATTAAAATTGAGCTATCATGGCTTATGGACTAGGTTCTCCAGAGGGTCATTGCTGCCTCAGTACAAGACTGTGTCAGAGGAAAAACCTTTCTTTCTCCCTTCTCTGATTTCTGCTGTGATCAAAACTTAGCGTGCTCTGTGTGGACTGATTACCTGAGTCGTCAAAGCCTATACTGTAGGTACCGATTATGTGAAATTGTAGTATGCTTAGTGCAACGAGATGATTTTAATCTTCTGCCTTCTTTAACCTATACCTTAGGATTATGAAAGAGTTTTAATGGGGAAGTGTTTGATATTTAAAATTACTCTTGAGTTAAAAAAAAAAAAAAAAAAGAAAACTACTGATGCATCTTCAATATTTCTTATAACAAGTGACTTTTGTTTGTGAGCACAGGATCAGAAAGCTCCATTCAGTAAAATGTTTAACTAAGTATTAGCTTCTAACAAGAACGATATCATTCATTCACAGAAAGTGAAAGCACATTCAGATTCCCCTGGGCACTGCTTTACCAATATAAAGGCTAATCTGCTAGTTTAGCAAGTTATGTTTTAGTGTTCCATCCTCCAGTTTAGACTTTCATGAATCCACCTATTGAAGGCAGTATTTCACCTGCAGCTCTGAAAGCCTCACAAATAAGGCCCCAGTTCCTCATTTCCCAGAACCACGGTAAAATCCTTCTGAAGGAATGACTCATAAAATGTCTTACAACAGTCTCAGCAATATGCTATTTTTCACTTGCTGTGCCCACTCATTTCAGCTTTACAAAATATCTTTTTTTTGTACTTTGCACAGGGTGGCCTTGTACAGTTCTGTCATGGAGCCCTGTGCAGGAGAAATCCCTCCTGGCGGCATCCCACACTGCTGCTGAAGGCTGGTCAGGGCTCCATCTGCACTGGGATTTTACCAGAATGGACTGTCATGTGAGGGAAACTGCAGTGTACAACTTCCTCCAGCAGAAAAGGCGGAGGCTGGAGCAGAGCTGGTCAGAAGGTGTGGGGACAAATGCTGCTCTGCTGCTGCCTCATGCCTGTGTGGATGAAAGACTGGCTTGGGGTCAGGGAGGTGATAGCAGTGTACCTTCACTCTCATACAGGTGCTACACAAAACTGTCGTGACTGGTTTGTATGCTGGTTTCAAAATGAGTTCATAAGCACAGTTCTTTGCTAAAATAAATACATTTAATTGGATCGTGTTATATTTCTCTTTCCTGTAACATTGTTATGGTTCAATAACCTCCTCACCACTTCCTGAAAATTTTTGCATTATTGTTATGAGAAGAAAAAGAGTTTGCTTTTGAAAGAATTTTTGAGCTGAAACTGAAATTAGAGCTGATCTGATATTTTCTATGAAGTTTTCCTCATTGAACATGTAGTATCCAAGAAACTGTATTTTTATGTGCAAAAATTTCAATTTTATTACTTTTTTGAATTCCCTAGTAGGAAAATTTAAGGAAAACATTTGATTCTTTTGGGTTGGCTCCTTGAACTGAAAGTGATTCAGTCTGACATTAGTCTGCATCTCATTACTGTGCTATACTATATGATAAGAGCAAAGAATAAAAGATTCTACTGTTTTCCCCTGTGGAGTGGATTTCCTTCATTGAGAGGTTTCACCTCCTAAAATCCACCTGCAGACAACAGAAGGAAGGCTCCCATTCAAGTGACATGACTTTGAATAGTGACAGATGTGAGGAGTTTGTAGTGTTCAAGCATCTTTTCCCCTGTGCAGAGTGGCTCTGTAAGTAGGATACCCAACACCCTGAAATTATTTATTGGGTAATGTGTGGTTTAGCTTCTATGCTGAGCACTAACATGCTCAGGTCCCCCACAGAAAAGTGCTGAGATAGCAGTGGCAAGGAAGCTGGAGAGTTGATCCACAAAGGAGATTAATTGCTCTATTCCATCCTCTGCTCTCCTTTTTTTTTTTTCTTTCCCTTGAGGTTTTACACCTTTTCATGCCAGCATTTTTCCTCTTAAATCTTTAAACTGCTAGCTATCATGATTTCAACAATTACCCTCTGTCTAGATTTTCACTTTGCTTATCTCGCACAACTTTGGTTCATGTATGTTCTTACACCTTAGCAACAATTGTCTCAGTAGAACAGTGCCAAGATCACACAGCTGTGCTGTACCTAAGAGTCTGGGTATAATCTACCCAAAGTACAGTTCCCATGAGACGTGATACTGCTGAGAGTTTCTGAGTTAAAGTAATCACAAAAGTTTTAGACACACACACACACACACAAAATTTAATCATCTGCTCTGGTTTTGAATGAGAAAGTTGCACTACCTCTTGCAGACTGATAGTTCAGATTTTGAATTTACTTCTGTTTAAACAAGTTTGGAATACCTGTGATTTGTTACCTCTTAAGATTATACAGATCATATACATGCAGAACAATAAAATGTGCATATTTGTTACTCTATTTCACAACTGAAACATATTTTCATGTTATGATTATAGATTTATCTCCTTGAAAAGCTGGCTCTCTATCACTAAGCAGGAATCAATTGAAAAACAGTCCATCCCAACAAACAGAATGCTAGGAAAAAAAACCAGGAGGCCTGTGTGGGTGAACAAGTAGCTCCTGGCAAAATTCAGCATAAGAAGGAAGTGTAGAAAAGGTGAAAGCTGGGGCAGGTAACCTGGGAGGATTACTATACTGTCTGAACATGCAGAAACAGGGTTCAGAAAGGCAAGGACCAGCTGGGACTGAATGTAGTGTGGAATGCCAAAGGCAGTAAGAAGGGACACTAAGTATACAGCTAACAAAAGGAAGACTGGCAAAAATATGGTTCTGCTGCTAAATGAGGTGGGGGGCCTGTTTGCACAAGACACGGAAAAGGCTGAGGTACTGAATGCCTTCTTCACATCAGTCTTTACTAGCAAGACTGACCTTCAGGAATCCCAGGCCCCAGACACTAAGAGGAATAATCTGGAAGAATGAAAATTTACCCTTGGTGGAAGGTGATCAGGTCAGGGAATACTTAACTGGAAATACATAGGTCCACAGGCCCTGATGGGGTGTACCACAAGTACTAAGAGACCTGTCTGATGTCATCGTGAGACTGCTCTTGGTAGTCTTTGAATGATCATGGTGACTGGGAGAGATGCCTAAGAACTGAAGGAAAGCAAATGTCACTCCTATCTTCATGAAGGGCAAGAGGAAGGACACAGGGAACAACAGGCTGGTTAGTCTTACCTCAGTCCCTGGGAAATCAGTGGAGCAATTTAACCTGGAAACCATTTCCAGGAGCATGAAGGACAAGGAAATCATCGAGTAGTCAAAATCACCAATGCGAGTTCATGCTTGACAAGCCTGATAACTTTCTATGATGAAATGCCTGGCTTGGTGTTTTCTCCTTGCTTCTGCCCTCTGCTTCCATTTCCTTTCCATGTATGAACATTTTTCGTGCTCACTAGATCCCCTGAATCACTTGTTTTCCTACTCTCTCTCCCAATTACCTATGTTCCTCCAAAGCAAAGTGAATCCTTTGTATCATATTCTTTGTTTTCCACAGGAATATTCATCCAAAATATTCCTTGGTACTTAGTTTAACAAATGGAGACACCTTATTCATTCATATTTGTTCCTACTAATAATGCCTTTTAAACAGTCTTTCTACAACGATTCCAGAAAAAAAAAAAAAAAAAAAAAAAAAAGTAGTGAAAACAGCTTTAATATAGTTGTCCACAACCTGCTCACCAGAAAAGATTTCTAATCCCCTTACTGCTCTGTGTCTGATCTGCTTTGCTTTCTGTCTCATTTTCCTGCCTATTCTATGGCCATTGCAGGGACTCTCACCCCACATCAGCACTGGAAAACAGTGCCAAATGACATGCCAATTCTTGTGGTCATACAACATCATGCACTCACTCACCAAACCAACATAGATCTAAACTCTTTGTGGACATGATCCATGGTGTGGATGTGGATGTCCTTACATAAGTAGACACATGGTCCTTTATGTCCCACCTGAGGTTACTAGTGCACAGTGTTACATTATTCCAAGAAAATGTGACAGCAAATGCAATAGAAACAAGCAAATCTGGAGACAGCCTGGCATAAAGTACAGCACAGAAATAATGAATCGGTACCTCATCCTTGGCTAGCTAACACACTCAAAAGTAAATATATACTTCTACCTTTTTTATTTTTTTAATCTATCATAGAACCATGAAATAATTCGGGTTGGCAGGGATCTCTGGAGGCTACCTACTCCAACTTACCACTCAAAGCAAGGAAACTACATCAGGTTGCTGTTGGGATTCAAGGAACGAACTGTTCACTTACAATATCGACATACTGTTCATCACCTGAAGTGTATGCAAAAGCATGAGCATTGAAACAACTACTGTACATGATATAGGTCCAAAACCTATTGAAAGGTCAGTAAGGCTATTTCTGTTCTACTAAAACAAACACAACAAGGGCAGATTGTGCACATCTGACCACGTGGTCTGAGCTTTTAGTATTTTTATAAAAGTTTGCTTATCCATGATTTTATTTTTTAATTCACTCCCATTTCTATCCGAACAGAGAAATTGCCCTTGAGGAAGGAAGGAGAAAGAAGATGCAGCAGCAGAAAGCAATGACTTTACCAGCCCCTGAATGCCAAGAAACAGGAGGGGCTAGAAAGTCTTCCATTGTCTTCTTACGCTGCAAGGAAAGTGTGCTTATGCTAAAGCTTTCGAGGAATTGCAGGCTGGTAGACTCACAGTGAATCTTAATTCATATAATGAAGTCAGCAAAGATAGTAGTGGAAAAAAGAGCATCATAAGATACTTGTGAAAAAAAAAGAGCATCATAAATTAGCACAACAAGTGATCTTTTTCTCCTAAATCTGGAATCATACCACTGATGGCATTTGGTTTATTTCCTCCATGTACAGCTTTTACACATTTGTTTCTGATGAAAAATCATGCCTATGATTTAGATATATGTCAGTTTCTCTGTTGCTTTGGTAACATCCATCATCTCCTAAATTCTTCAGGTTTTATCAAAATACATGTTCTCCAGTTTTGAACCTTTTTGCCTTTAAAAGGGATGCTGGTACTTTATTATACATTCTATTAACGTATACTGTTTCCAGCTTCTTTCCAGCATGTCACTTTATGAGGAAATGATTTCCCGCATTTTCCATGGAAACCCTTTTAAAAGTAAGCATTACAATCTTTTATTTTTGTTTCATTTATGCAATCCTGATTTTGAATCCCATTACACGGAGATAGCTATGCTAATCTTGGGGTATTGAATAGCAAATGGTCCAAAGCACTATTTATTCGAGTGGAATGTCTACAGCTTCTATGTGTAATTTGTGTTTTCATTCCTACTCAAAACCAGCATTTGTGTTTGTTTACCCATGCAAACCTTTAGTATGTGCATCTTTATCCCATGCAAAAGTCCCTGGGAAGTTGTGAGTACTTTTCATGGATGTGTGAGTTATTCAGTCTGATAACATGAGGTACAGATGTGCCAGAGACACAGAAGACTGTTGATTTTAATAGCTATAGTTTGCAAAGTCTGAAGAACAGTGATATGGATGTCACATATGAAGAGGATAGTGTAACCTTAGTGACTGATTTGTTCCAAGTATGTTCATTTCGTTTTGGCTTTTAATTTCCATTTAGGCTTTTCCTTCTTTGTATATTCTAGGCATCTCACAAAGGAACTTCATTAAGTAGGTTAAATCAAGGGGGAATTTGCTTACATGTAAATAGCAGCATGGATTTCTAAAATATTTAGTCTAAACTGATGACATAAATGACAAATGTACAGTATTTCTCTCTGAACCACAAATGTTTTGGTAGTTACATAAATGTTTGAGTAAAGCATTTTCTTCTCCATTGAAAATAGGGAAGGTGCTATTTTGGCTTGATCTGTTACCTGTTACACATGAAAAATATTAATATCTGGTTCACTTAGCAAGTTGTATATTTAATTATCTTACAAAAAAGTTCATTAAAAAAGCTATTTAATTTTTTATAGTAAGGCAGAGCTCTCTAATTTTTTTTGAAATGTATGTGAATAACTTTTCACTCAGTAAGAAGGAGCCTTCCTAGAAATGTTCACATTCTGTTTCATTTTATAAGTGATAGGAATTTACATCGTTTTGTGCGGATCATTGGCATTTCTCTGTACACTGTAATAGGATATTTTAAATATATTAGAATATTCCTGTCAGCTTAATAAATTACATTTAACCAAAGAAGTTAATATTGTCTTGTCCAAGACAGGCTGAAATTCATTAACCAATGACCAACATTTATTTATTCTATAAATTGAACAGCACATGAAGAAAGATAAAGCTCATCAAATGTTTATACAAACTTGAAGATTGAATGCAATCTCAAAAAATACATTTTAAAGATACCTGTGGTAAAGGGCAAAATGAATTCTGACATCTGCTGGGCCATGTGGCTCGCCCCACTCTTAGTGTCTTTGGTAGCATCTCCTTGCAAGAGTAGTTCCATATCTCTCTTTGAAATGCAGGTGGACTCAGATGCTGGAGTGTAGTACTGGGTTGCAAGTTCACCAGTATAAGCACCTGGTATCTTTGATGTAGGACCTGTACAGTGAAGTGCAGTTTTGAGTGTTTGAGCATAGGGAAAGACAGAGCAATGTTTGTATCTTTAGGCATCCCTCACTGAGTTTGTTCAGGCTTTGGCTCCTCACTTAACACCCCTGAGGTGTGCCAGCATGATGTTCCTCTGACAGCACAAGCAACTTCACTATTGGTGTTTTCTCATTGTCCTCTTACTGTTTCTGCTCTGTAAATGAAAGCGAGCTGCCCTTTCTGTCATGATACAGGTTGTGACAGATATCCTGTTCTGCTGTGAAAATTAGGTGGTACTTAGCAATTCCCAGGAATTGCCTAAATCTTACTCAGTTATAGAATGACTGTGAGCTGCTAATGCATATATCCCTTAAAAAACAGTCCAAGGATGTAACTGCTTTATGAGATACAAGGAAATATTGCAACAACTACAGGAAAACATTGGTGCTGTCTGATGAAGCATCAGTGAGAGCCTCTGGTCATTGATGAAGGAAAATGGCCATGCTGCAGTGGGTGCAGAAAAAGGCAAGGAAGGAAGAGAAGGGGGCTCTAGGGAATAGCTGCACTTCACGCTGGCATACAATGCAGAGACTCTGATGGGGCCTCTTAGCTTAAGCACGATGTGGGTATGTTGTGGTGGTACTGCCTGCAGAATGAGACCAAACTGCAGAGATCAGGGAGCAGGATCCCCATTGCCTTTTTGCTCTTCACTCCACATGTGCTGCAAGAAAGCCCAGCCTGTCCCTGGTCACGCAGATGTGCCCTAGGGCAGCCTGGCTGGGTGGACAAAAAGCGTGGAGGGTACATATTTGCTAGTATCAGAGAAGCAGGGGTCAAGGAGAAAAAGGACTTTTTTAACAACAAGACAGTACTGGCAGAAGACCAGAGGAAAATTTGAGATGGACATTTAGAAGACTTTCTTTTAATAGTGATTTGAATTTTGGGGACAATGTGGGGAAAGGGAGGCATCTAACTTGTTTCTAAACATAATTCTGGTAATTCATGCAAGCAATTTTCTGTCTTGATGCCTCTATATGTCTTGAGGTGGAATCAAATTTACTCCCCTACTTTGAGTGTGGAGATAAGTGATGTTTATCTTTAGCGATGATTTACTTTACCTACTTGGCCACAAGAAGTAGTTGTACGATTTTGTGGATCATTTTTTTTGCTGTGGGAACAGATACATATTCAATACCTAGCGGTGACCAAGTGTAGATGTGGATGTGCATTTATGTTATCTTCTGACAAGAAGGAAACCAGCTTATACCACTCCTGTGTTGCCATCACCAAATAAAAAGAACAAAAAATAAAAGAAAAATCAGTTTTTTAAATCATAATCTTAATAGTAGCATTTTCTGCTTCTTTCTCTAGTAATCAGCAACAAGAATACAAGAGTATGACAAGGAGAGTGGAATTAATTCTGTTCTGAGGGGACAGGAAGGGCAGGGGCAAAAGCTTAATCAGGGTTACTCTCCTGTTTGTAAGGTTAGAAAAATGAAGAGACTGAACTGAAGTTCATTGAAAATAAATGTGATTAAATTGCACAGCAGGAAAGAGAGGGTGAAGGTGTTAATTAATTGTTTGGGAAACTTTGGTAGTTCCTTCGACCTCTTACAATTTTTGTTTTTGAAATTTTATTTTGTAGTGGGAGTGTTTTGATGGATCATAGAAACACATATAAAACCTTTTGGAGGGATATTTTAAATATCAATATATTTTTATATATCTATATTTCCAGCTTTTTATTAGAACTTTGTGTAATAATAAGTGAGCTGAGCTGTTTGCATTGCGTTTCAGTCTTGACAACCTAAGAAACCAGTATCTTTTGTTATTAGGATTTAATCTACACAATCCTTCCTTTTGGAAAAATCTCAGAGATAGCCATGTTAGTTACTGTAATCCTCTTTTATTTTATGAGACTCATTCTTATGAAGCATTTAATAGACCTCAACAAGTATGGTTTGAAAGTTACATTCACTACAGTGATCCTTCTTCCTACATGAAAGAAGGACCTTTCTCTGACATAAATCAGCAGCATGTCCATACTAAGTCAAAGCAGTTTCTGTTAGGAATACTGTTTTTCTGAACAGTTTTCAAATGGATCTACTGGCATTTCCAAACCACCTAGCATATTAACGTTTACATATTGCATAAAGCTTCCAAATCAGCTCTAAGCACCTACTTAGCTATCTGGCTGTTTTTTCTGAACTATCCTCTGAAGTAGCCTGATTCTCTCCATCGATTGCAGAGGATGACCAAGCATTGTGCTGGGCAGCCCTGGGAGCCTGTGGTCTCCCTGAAATTCTCTGTGTGCACATCTTCTGCAGAACTGCACACAGGGCAGACTGGGAAACAGCCTGTCCCAGGCCATGTTGAATCAGTTTCTGGTTTTATAAGACCTTAGGTAAATCGAGGGACCAGTGTATTTATTTAAGCACAGGGTCACAGAGATTCCTGTTCTGATTTCTCTCTGAGACCAGTTTGTATCAGCCTGTACTGTGGGGCAGTCTGACTGCACGTACCGGGGCCGTTGAGGCAAGTTACTGCCCTCTGTGCTAAGGATAGCGTCGTGGGTGGGTAAATGTGTCTCTGGACCAGATCCTGGCACTCCACATCTGAAACTTCAGTCTGTCTCAACTGTAACTAGACTACTCTCTGAAGGTATCCATCTCTTTCACTGATTACAGAGTGAGGCTGGAAGACTGGCTTTTAGGAAAGCTAAAATTAGGTGAGCCCCAGCCTTTCTGCATAATTAGATTCAGTGGTCACGGTAGGACTCTCCATGGGATACGCTGCAACTTTGCATGAAAAGGGTATCAGAACCAGCCATTTTGCTGAGAGATACAACTGCCTTTCTTTCAGTGGCCCAGTCCAACCAGCATTCGTGGGACTCCTTTGATCAGAATCATGTCATTTGTTCATAATGTGCCTGCTTCAAGAATGACATGAAACACTGGAACAGCAAGCCCCTTATGGCACTACAGTGGTTCAAGACGATGTAGTTCCCCATTGAACTCATAGAAGTAAAATTACATGTTGGGTTTTTTTTAATGGTTGAAATATTTGAGAACATTTTTATTTACATTAAACACAGAGACAAGTGGGAGGGAGGGAGGGATGGAGAAAGAGCTTGTGTTGTTCCAGCACAATAATGATTGTCAAAATGATGTAATTCTCTGCAGGGTGGACATTCCCTTCTTTTTACAAGCTAGTTCCTCTGAAAATCTGGTGCTAACTTTAGCGGTGGGTACGTGCTGCCTTATTTCAAAGTCCTTTGTCTGCCTGAAGTGGGATCATAATATTACATAACTTCAATTTTTGTGGTTTAGTAAAGATAACCCTTTCAGTTCTGTTATTAAAAGCTGAGTTATTAACAGGAACAAGAAATCATTTCAAGAGCTATTATATGAACAGCAGGTTAATCTGTCACTTTTCTACAAATGTAACTAGTCCCAAGTAAAACACAGTGGACCAGCAAGGGTGATGCAACATAATTCCACATGAGCCTCTAGGTCACTCTTGGTTTACAACAAAGATATAGTTTCTGCTTTTGCTGCTTCTCTTCTTTTTTTATGCATATTTTCCTTTGCCTTTTTATAATTCATCGTTAGCTGGTTAAACTTAATCAAATTATTTGATAACAGAACATGAACTGTCCTCAGTGTGAACAAAAAGTATGTGCCCTCCTTGATGCACTTTTAAACTTTGCAATAGCCCAGGCAATTCTGAGGTAGGTAATTGGAAACCCTGATTTAAATCAGCACATAAGCATTTTGCATGGCTCATGATGGCTTTTTGAGCAAGGGTTAATTTTGCTCTTAAGAATATTCTATAACCTTCTTGTGCCTGTTCAGTATTTGAAAATAAAGTGATGTGATTACCCAGCTGTCAATAGTATTGATCTAGTGCTGATAGAGCGATAATGACACAGACTGAAATCTTAAGAAACTGGTCACACTGCTGTATTCATCCAAGCCTCCTTGCAAGGCAGGTCTTTGCCCCCCTGCTATTATCTCATAGAGCAATATCATACGGATACCACAAGTTACTGTGTAATAGCAGTCGTGGCTTCCAACACATCTACTATGTAGTTACCACACACTTAACACAGAATAACACATTTTATTTTGTGGTAATCCAGTAAGCAGATCACACTGCCAGGCTGTGCAGAAAACCAGTGCTGTGTATTGGAGGCAGAGAACATCTGGTGCTTTTTGTGGGAAAAAAACTGATCTGGTAAGAGTGCAATAGTCCTCCAGAACTGTTCTTTTATTCTTCTGCAGCTTAAAACATATCCCTCTGACTTATTTTAACCTGTTAGCTACTACGGACAAAGACAAACCTCACTTCTACCAAATTTACAGTATGTTACATACTGGCACTCCAAAAATTTCAAAAGAATATCGTATAAAGCTAGTTAATTTGTAATTAAAAATAGCATTAATTCAATAGCCAGCAGTCTATGGCTGGAAATAACAGGTAGATGCACATCTGGGTTTTGTGTGTTTGTTCCTATCCCCCTATTCTAGTAGAGAGAGGGACTTTTTATATTCCAGAAAATTTCATTGTCAGCTTCCTTTCCTGGGCCCAGTGGTGGTCTTCTATGTTTGGAAGCTCACTAAGTGAGACTTAGCAGAATAAGTGAAGATTGAAAGTTATGTGCATGTGCATTTTAATTTAAAAATGAATATTTTTTACAGGTGTGTTTTAAGCGTAGTTTATAGAATTATTTAACAGAACAGATCTTGGTGATCTGAGGACCTTCTGGAGCTGAGGACCCTGATGAGGGGCACCATCTTACTTCCTACCAGGCCATGGTGCTGCAGCCCCTTCTATACAGCCCAGTGCATTCAGTGATGCAGTTTGCTCTAAGTGTAAAACATGCTTCAGTTGTATTGTTTCTCTCTAAAAGTTATAAAAAAACCCATCTGGTATAATGAAAAATATATATTTGCCTTTAACTAGAAAATTCTAATATTTTTATTTTATTAGACAGCAGTAGAGATGTTCTCTAAATGTTGGGGATCCAGATCCAAACTTTCCTGAGCCAAATTCTGAGCTACAGTAAAGACTAGCTCACCTCTCAGGAAGCTCTCAACAACAACTGGGGATAGATGTGGGCTCTTCCCATGCAGCTCATTCAGCTACACAGGGCACATTGTCACCTACCTGAGGTCACAGTGATTTCACTGAAACCTATAAACACCGCATTGGCACCAGGGTGTGAGGATTATCAGCTGCCACCTCATTGTCTAATCATAATGACAATGTTACTTTAGTTAACAACCCTGTGTCTCATTTTTTCCAAATATATTGCACCCAATTCTGGCTACAGACAGTGAAGCTAAAGGGATTTTTTTATCTGTATTGGACAGTAGATTTAGATCCACTGTGTTAAAGTAAACTGATAGTTTCAATTATTAAATGCAAGTACTTGGCCAGGCTTTAGTGAAGGAGGCCATTAAAGTTGCTGAGATCCTTTTTATTTTGGTTACCAAAGCCTGTTTCCAAGACCTAGTGTCTGAATCCTGTTAAAGCAGGACTTTCCATCATTTTCCATTAAAGAAAAAGAGTCTGGATTGGGCAGTATTACCACTGCACTCAGACCTGTGCCAAATCCTCTGCTTGGACTGCACAGCTGCCTTTAAGATGTTTGAAAAGCAAGTACTGCCCTGGTATATCTGAAATCCCCACCTTTTCAAGCGAGGCTCATATTTCTTTTGGAAAGGTAACAAGAAAACTGTTAAATATGTAACACTAGTATGTAGGACCATCTTTAGAAAAATTACTTGAACACCTTAAATGGAGCTTAGTGGGATTTAAGACTCTAAAGTGCAAATGTTAAAATTACCCATCCTCTCTTCTAAGCTGCCCGTCTCAAATCAGGATGCTTTGTTAAGCTGACAGTTCTAATGCTGGACATCTGAACAGGATGGCAGAGGAAGGTGAGAGGGAGCCTGGTGGAGTTGGCATCCTCTGGACATCCCTTGCTCACAGTGATGGTGTCCAAAACAAAATGCTGTCACTACTGACAGTTTTTTAAAACACAGTGCCTGGAGGAGCAGGTGCTGATCGCCTGCTCTTGCCCTCTGCCCAGAGCACAGAGCAAGGTGTGACAAGAGGTTGGCCTGATCTGGTAAAGGGTGTTCACTGCCACTTCTCCCACGCGAAGATCACTGGTTTGGCCCTGCTGGTCAGGCTGCAAGATGGCTCTTCCTTTCCCACAGGTTTGAGCCATGGAACAAAAAAGGAGAGTGGACATGAGGGGGGACAGGGCTGTGACAAGATCTGTGTCTGTGCTCTATTTCAGCACCAGTCTCCCTCCCTTAGAAGGCTTGTGCTGAGGCACTAGTCATCTCCGATGGCAGTCAGCACCAAAAATATGAAAATTAAACCAGACACCCACAATGTTAGGAGACAGCAAAACTGGCCAAAAGGAGCTTTGAAACCTCACTGGGAAACTTAACTGGGATTGCTTGTTAATCTAAGAGAAAGTTGTGGGATGAAACAAACTGATAGTGTTGGACAAAGGCTGCAACAGAAGCCACTAAACTACAGTCACGTTTTTAATTTCTCAAAGAGGCTCTAGACACGTGCACTTTTTCTAAGCACATGGTGTTAGTGTAACCCTATCACAGATATCAGAGGATCCCTGCAGATCTAAAATCTCACAGCTGAAGTATGCAGTTTTGTTTAATCTGCATTTCAGCTATGTGGCATCTTCTGTTCTGAGAGAAATGCTATTTCCACATTCCGGCATGTTCATCAATATTATTTCCTGTGGCCGACATCTCCCTGAGTGGCAGATGTATGTGGCTTCCAAGACATTGGATGTTTAAATGTCTTTAAATGCAGATGACAGAAATTCACCTGAACTTTCAATGTCTTGGTGACTGAGGGTGACCAAAATGAAAGCAAAGAAGTACTTGTGCTTGCTGTTTCTGCTTACCCACTTACTGATCACAGTGTAAGCAAAACCAGGGGTGTGTTAGCTGCAGTGCTTGTCCAGGAAAAAAATAACACAACTCCAAATTTCCAAGGGAATTGAAAAGAAAGTTCAGTTTCATCATGAAGAACCCTTATTGCAAACTGAATAATTCTTTTTTTCAGAGGTACTTAGTTCACCCAGCTAAAGAGAAAGAATATTTTAAAGCTGATGGATTTATTTCAGCTGGCATTTTGTTGATAAATCATAGATCCCAGATTGATTACTCTGTAAAATTTTGAAATATGTTTTCTTAGTGCTGATGTAGTCTGAAAAATGAGGTTATGTATCTTAAGCACCTCAGGCAATAAAAAATGAGGAAATTATTAAAATTACACACTTTTATGTATAAAACGTAATCACCCATAAATCATACTGTTGTTCCTCCTCATCCACCCTACCAAAGAAGTTATTATTGCTGTTGCTAACAGTAACTAGTAAGTGATTTCCTCCAACAGCTTCTACTTGAAGCATCTACTTCAGCCAGTTGCTGGGCTGCATTTTTCAGGCCTTTTCCCTGGTTTATGGCTTATTCTTCTTTTACTTGTGATACAGCAGAAATGGAGTGTGGTTGCAGCACCCACAAAAAGCCAAGCTGCTGCCAGTGTGCTCAGCCTTCCCGGACACGAGCCCTCTGCTGTGGTCAAAGACTCCAAGACAATCTAATGGTGTAACATTTGTGCCATCCACTCTCCTTTGCACCTGAGTTTTCCACTGGCAAAACAGACCTAGCAGCGTTATTTCTGTCTGTGATTTCTTCAGAAACTGCAAGTTGTTAAAGAGCAGTTGCTGCCTTTTCATACATGTCAGTGTACTGTGCTAAGGCCCCTCTGAACCTCCTCATGCTGTAAGTGTGCTGTTTACGATGGGTCAAAGAGGAAAGTGGCTTTAGTAAGTGAAGGTCAGGGTTGCTTTGAACCAGTAAAGTGCCATGTTTCTAACACACAATTTTTCTATAGAAATTATAAATTCTGGCCAAATTCTAAATTTTTTCTCCTTGGTGGATACCTACCATCCACACTGCAGAGTTTGGGTTGTCATAGGAAAGAAGCATATATTTGTATATCATATATTTTATTGCTTATTACTGCATTAGCTGAAATGTTCACTAATAACAGATAGAAAGGTAGGTGTAGTATTTTATTAAAATAAGCATTTGGAAGGTTTATATGCTCTATTTTTTGGCATAATTTTCTTTCATAATGCTTCCCTTTCACTACCAAGAAGATGCTTTTACAATGCCTTTAATGCAACCTAAAATTAGGCTTCCATTTTATATTGTGGTTTTTGAACAAAATAGTTTGCCTTTCAGGAGTGTAAGATAGCTAGAAAACTGTCTTGGGACTTGTGGACACTTAGGATCTTTGAAGGATTACTCATGCTAAATGAGGAATTAGAAGGCTAATTTAAGGTAATTTTACTTTTTTTTTTTCTTCTAAAGAATGACCCGAGCCTTTCAGTGTGCACAGCAGATGTCCTAAAGATTACTTTTTATTAATATTACACAGTTACAGCTAAATTTCACTGTCAGGCTACAAACCTGTGAGTTTCCTGTGTGAGCAGTATGTAAACTTGGCTAGTTAGGAAATATTCACACCTTCAGAGTACAGCATGTGTTGTTAAAAGATCTCTATTAAAATCTTCAGTTTATTAAACTGACAAATGGTAGGAAACTTTCAGACCTCAAAAGCTATGATATGATTTCATTTTAAAATAACCCCACCAAAATCTCACATTTCTTGGTGTGAAAGTCACTAAAACCTTACATGTGTCACTGCAGGCAGGACCTCAGGTTCAGTCATCAGTAGCTGTGGTTCTTGTGTTTAAATTAGAGCCTTCAAGGCCTGCAAATGTAAAAAAGGGGAACCTGAAACCTTCCATTTACAATTGGCAGGGTTTAACCTGTATTTGTGAGTTTCAGATGCATTATCCTTTCACAGATTTTAAATGATGAAGAGACAACTTCTGAAAAAGGTGGTGTTCCCTCCTTGGGCCTGCGGTTTCTAATAGCAGTGATGCTTTACACAGTGCTTGTATGTATTGCTAAGATGTTTTAAACGGTGTCTAATTAATGTATATCACTAGACAGATATCTTAGTGTTGCTTACACAGTTGCAATGCTGTTGCTTAGGTGATTCCACTCCTGTTTTAATTCAGTAAAATGTCCTCTACCATCCCGGCTGGTCTGGCTTAGGGCTCCCATTCTGCAGTGCATCAGCCAAGGTGACTAGCTCAGCCTCTTTGCTCCCTCTGTTCTCACACATTTGGTCAGTGTCAAGTGCCTTGCCTGGTGTCATGGTCTGGTGGGGAGGAGAGAGGAGTTGCAGGCTCTCTACACTCTCTACAGGGTGCTGATGGTAAGGTGAGCAGGTTGGAGCCAAGCATTTTGCATGCGGCGGTGCAAGACGTGAGGTGAGCAGAGCAGGAGCACCTTTCACTACCTTGCATCACCCCCCAGGACCATCTAGTGTTGTTCTACGCAGTGACAGGAAAGACAAGGGTCACTGATATGGAAGCTTCCATGCTGGAGAGTCAGAGAGCCATTCCGATTTGCCATGCCCTTGGGATCCCATGAGATATGGCCAGGAATCCTGGACTTCCTATGGCAGGGCTTTTGCTTTGTGCTACAGAACAATTCAGACTGTTTGTAAACCCTGTCTGCTGAGGAGGACAGGAGGTAAGCACCACATCTTTGAAACTATTTGGAGTTGTTTGTTGGAGACTAATGTGAAAAAGAAACTTTTTTGGGAAATTCCAAGATGAAACTTTTTAGCCAAGGAAAATGATTCATTACTTTTGAAAATGTCTTCCCGTGGTTTTTAGCCAAACGACATGGTCAGCATGACCCACACTTAAGTAACTTTGTCACCCAAATCGCCCAGAATTATTCTGTTGACCTTTCTGTTGCAAAAATATATTTGCCCAATTCACTTTCTCTACAGAAAGAAATAATCCTTCCTACAGATCCTAAAGTTCTGAGTGATGCCAAGCTATAAATACCACTGTGACAGGCACAGTATAAGTCTTAGACTAGAACAGGTTGTTGAACTGATATTTCTGAATTATGTTAGCTAGAGAGCATGGAGAAGAACCTCTTTATGGCTATGAAACATCCTCCTAATCTCATCTATGAAACATTTACTGATCATTGCCTTGGAAAATGCATAGACTTTTCAGTTCAAGGGGAAGTCAAGTAAAAATGCCATCCCAGCAGGTAGCTTGGTGTGTCCAACAGCAATAGGAACACATGAAATATGGAGTCAGTATTAGAGCTAGTATGTTGCCTGACAAACTTGCTGAAGAGCTAGGTGGTGCCACTTGGAAAATATCTTCCATTGCTTAGGTTTACTTGTTAACTTTCTAAAGCGGAGGAGAAGTGGAATAAAAGGTTTAAAATTCTTTTTTTCATCAAGGAAAAAAATCTGAGTGTTTTAAAGAAAATAACACAATTCAGGCCCTTTCCATGAATAAGTCCTTCATTCCAGTATTAAACATTAAGTTACTAAAAAAAGGAAAGAAGACTTTTGCTTACTGCTGTAGATGGGTTTGGCACGTTTTGTTTTCTCTGGGCTTCACAACTTATTCCTATTTGTTTATTCATAGAGATGCCTGTGTTTCCTTATAAGTAGGTGTATCTCTAGTAGCTATTCACAGGGAGAGATAGCCTCAGCCAGTCTTTGAAAATATCTTACTCCTTGTAACTATTTGATCCTGTAATTGTCTATAAAAGCTTGGATCCAGTGCTGATGCTGGGAATATTTTATTGCTCACCAAGGAGCACTTGTGGCTATGTTTTGATAGCCAGGTTTGTGGTTCTGGAAAAGTTCAGGGATTCCAGAAGGCCATCTGTGCAGTAGTATTATTGTATTTTTTAAAGTGAAAAGGATGAAAATACTAGAGGCTAGTGAAACAAGCGAAACGTCCAAGGTAATAATTATCAATAATAAAGGAGCATCTCTGGAGTAAAAATTATAGTGTAAAACAGCGAGTGGCAGCTTTAACTTACTTTCACCAACTGAAGATAACAGATGAAGGTATAGGACTCACATAATGAAATATAGCAATAAACATCACATTTTTTTTATTTCTGGAACACCCACCAGTTTATATTATCAGTGTCATGTATTTTTGTTTTTTGCAATGCTGGAGGGAGTCCACTTATTCTGGATGAGAAACAGAATTGAACACAATCATGTTCTGTAATGAAAGACAGAGATTTAAACAAAATTCTGATCATTTTGTGATTTCAAGCTGAATTCTGAGCTCAGTACTCCTGGAAAAAAACTCCTACTACATTTGACAAAGACTGGAATATATTTTAAAAGTTTGGCTTATTTAACATTCAGACATCTTATGTATCAAAATAACTGACTTTATGCAGAATATTATCATAACATTATTTATGGACTTTCTTAAGAAATTATTTATCTAAAGTATTATGATATTAATAATGAATATACATGATTGTAGAATGAAATGTTACTGAAAATGTAGGAAACAATCTCCATGGAAAGGAGAGGAATTGAAACCCTGTGAGTTTTTTTTTAGGTATAGTCACACTCTCACAGAGTTCCAGCTTTAGTCTCATATTACGTTGCTGCATGTTCCCTGCTTGGACATAGCCAGCATGTCTTACACTTCCCTTGTTACACTCTTTTATATTTAATACTCTTTCAATTGCTGAAGACCGCAGTAACAAATCCTTCATTCACACCCAATTTATGCATCTTCTGTTCTATCCTAATGTGTATGCTGCTTTCATCGCTACAGTACTTGAGTGATTCCCAAGTGGTATATTCAATAGCCATCATAAACACCTATCCTCTTAAACGGGGCATATATGTGTAACACAGTAATAATTTTGTTTTAATTATAGATGATGGGTTCCATTTTTCATGAGAAAAGGTACATTATTCTCACGTGTGTGACAAAAAAGGAAAATAATTGTGACATATGGTATCACACTTGGACAGGGGACGATGAATCTTCTGATGGAAGAGTTTCATCAAACTTTCTTTAATGGCTGTGAGTTGGACCTTGAAAGGTAATGGGGCATTACATCATGGGCAGCTCTGCACAGTTGTTTCCCCCTCTGCCCATATTTTAAGACAGATGATGAAAGATTGACTTTAATCCAGCCACTGTGCTGGGCTACCGAGTCCTGGGAGAGCGGGTATATTTGTCAGGCTCGGCACTACACTATTACGTATGTAACACTTTTGACTCTTAAAATGTATCTATATTATAATATTTTTTCACTGATATATTCACGCTAATGATCTATCACTGAGCAAAATTAGGCATTACCTAGGATGTTACATCATGCGTTACAGTTTGATAGGTAGTGACTATTGGTAGTCAGTGAGAAACAGTCTGTATGATCAGCCTTCCAGTACCTAAAGGGGGCCTATGAGAAAGCTGGGGAGGGGGTCTTTACAAGAGCATGTGATAGGACAAGGAGGAATAGCTTTAAACTGAAAGAGGATAGATTTAGATGAGATATACAGAAGAAATTCTTTGCTGTGAGGGTGGTGAGGCACTGGCACAGGTTGCCCAGAGAAGTTGTGGATCCCTGGAAGTGTCCAAGGCCAGGCTGGATGGGGCTTTGAGCAACCTGGTCTAGTGGAAGGTGCCCCTGCCCATGGCAGGGGGGTTGAACTAGGCTATTTTTAAGGTCCCTTCCAACCCAAACCATTCTGTGGTTCTATGATTCTATGATTTTATGATTATTCCTAGGAAAATGGGTGGTAAAGCACTCAAGTTGTTGTATGATCATTACTAGTGTATTCTTTGTGGAATTCAGACTGTGAATATCAGATGAATAATCATGCAAAAATAAAGTAAAATTTTCAGTGAATGCATGCTTTTTGCCAAAAATTATATGTCTGCTCCAAATCTATTTGCCAATTCACATTAAAGTTTTCAAGCACTACAGGTCCAAATACTCCATGCAATAAGAACTGGAGTCTGGAAGTCCACCTCACAGGCAAACAAATGTCTGTTTGCTTGCTATTCTATGACTAATGAGACTGAAGAAAAAATCCATATGTTCTTTATTGAGCCAAGCTTCTGGTTCTATTACTATTCTCTCCTAATCCTTTTCTAAACACTAAAGATATTTAGCATAACCAAATCTATTTTTAAGATGGAAGAATATGGGTGTTCTTTTTTTTTTTTTTTTTTTTTTTTAGTCTCTAATATATAATTGTGATCATTAAAACATCTAATTTTCAACCTTTGTTTATAGGAAAGTATTTAAATGTGTCTCCTCAATAAAATGTGAAAATTCATGTCCGTCTAAAATTATTTTCTTGCTTATTATTTTCTGTTCAAACTAGACTTATTTCTATATTTTCCTGACCATATATTTGTTTTCAAAGTTCTTTATGTATGTGTCACTTGTTATACTATAGAATGAGAGAATGACAATCTTACAAATGAAATGAGTTGTAATCTCTGCAGTGTAGGACAGCTATACACAAGATGGGGTGGGACTACCCTGGACCATATCCCAGTTTTCCCAATGTCTCTACCTTGCACACTGCAGTCTGGGTGGATGCAGTATTGGCAGTGGCAGCTCCTCCCAGGCTGTGCCTACTTGTGATAAGGAGTGCTTCCACATGCTGCTGGTGAGAGGCAGAGAGCAGGCAGAAGTACTACATGGACCAGACCTGCTGTGGAGGGGGAATTTAGACTATGTATTTGCATGTGTCTAGATCCTATAAAGATCAGGGGTGATAATCTAATTCTAAACCAGATCTCTCTAGAGAAGCTGGATAAAGCTTTTTGTTCATATAATTCACCATGCAACAGAGAGCACTGAGGATGTCCCAGAGCTGGGATTGATATGCTGGTTCTTGATCAGGGCAATGGCATTGGCGTAGGACAGCATCTCGGCATGATGCTGTACTGTACCAAGTGCAGCTCTCAGCCTGGTCAGAAAGGTCGGGACAGAGCTGACTACATGGGGGAGGACAGTTCTCTGGGTCTTGAGATGGAACGTCCCAACTTAACTTTTTAACATTGGTGCAAATTTTGGCACTTTTCTAGTAGCACCTTGGAAAACATAACATACTTGAACCAGTTACGAAGACTGAAGGAACTGTGTCCCCTCCAACAAAAGGCTCAAAACCTGCTAGATAACCTCTCCACTCCTCTCTCTGCAGGCATATGCACTGCATGTTTCAAAGACTCTGTCCCCTAAGTCTTGTCCTTGTTCTAGTTCTTCTAATACAGTTGTGTGAATCAAAGGCAGGAGATAATTAAACTTTAGGAAAAACATGCAAAAAAGTGCTTTCACCTTTTTTTACGCAAACATCTGTGTTTGCATGTGTTAAAAGTTTCCAGCCTCCTGAGCACACTCATTCTTCTTGTAACTAGAGCAGCTGCTGTGAAAAGCTCTTTGTCTCACCTGTCAGTATGTCTGACAGAACATGAGAGATGCACCGTGGAGTCACTGGCACCAGAGAAAGAAACAGCTGCTCTTGCAAAACAGCCAAAGTCCTTTTGTTCACAGCACTTTGTTCTCTCTGCCCCCACCTCCCCACCTTTGCACTTCCTCCCCTGGTGTGTACTCAAGCAGATTTTAAAGGACTGGAAGACCTTAAATCTTGCTGCTCTACCCCACCAAGGCAACTACAAAACTACTTTCAAAATCCCCAGCTAGGACATTTTACCCTTATTAGATGAACAGGTAGTTGAGAGGAAACTGAGAGGACGAACGCGGGTGTTTTTGAAGCCTTAAACCTGTGGGTGGACAGTGGAAGGACTGATGGATTTGCGAGAAAGGAATAGTGTGAGTATTGTGGATTCCTGAGACTGGAGAAAAAGTAAATTACCAAGGAGTTGTCACATGCGTTGCCAAGATGCTTCTGGTTTGGTAACAATTTCCACTCCTTGCTTGCACAGATGAAAGTGATGGCAGTCAAGGAGCCATTCCAGGCCCCAGCAGGAGATCGTGCAACAGGGCTGATATGTTCACTTTCTCCGACTCTGCTGTCGTTACTTCCTTTTCAACAAATGTGTGTAGTGATTTTGAGTTTAAGACATTTTTCAACAGAGCATGCATTTCACAGGCTTTCAGCAAATCTCAAAGTGTACCCTTCACGCACACGGAGCCTGCCTCACCAGATTGTTTCTAACGTGTTGCATTACACTACACTTAGCTATTCAGTGAGGTATTTTGGCATTGTGTCTGCTAGTTCCTGTTTAAAGTAAAACACATCATAGGAATTGGATGGTGGATTTTAATACATCATCAGTATGTTGCATACAAAAAGCTTAATAACATGATATAGTTTGTTCTTTTCCTGCTATCTTCAGTGTCTCTTCTTTCTGTTCCATGCACTTTAGGCCATCCAGTAAGATTCGACCTAAGACAGGATTCACTTCTTCAGGACTTGTATGTTCCACCTTAGCAGTCTAAATATTAAAGTAAGTAAATTCTTACTTTTGTAAGCAATCTTTTATAGGCAAATATATAAAAATACCTACTAAGATTATAAACAATATGTTTCTATTCAGGATGTAATGTGGATCTTTCATTAGAAGAGAGTTAATGTAGAACATAGATTAATACACGTGGTATTAATAAATATTTTTGGGGTTTCTTTTCAGATATTGTTGACATGTAATATTTGATAACTTCCCAACTGACTTTTAACCTCTTTGTCAATGACTTTAAAAGACAGGAGCTGTTTTATTTACTTGCAGGCTACAACATATTAAAGTCAGCAGGCAACGCATCCAAAAGACTGACTTGCCTTTTCCTAGTTGGTGCACTCTGGATCTGGAAGAAGCAGAGGGTCTGAGGGTGGGCTGAGTGCTCACTGCAGAGCTGGGGGCAGTGGGAAGAGGGAGATCCCAGCACATGCCTGTGTGCACATGTGCGTGCCTGTGAGCATGAGCTCACATGCTGCCTGAGCAGAACCGGAGACTGCAGGGACAGAGGGAGCAGACATACTGTTGGCCTCAGAGAGGAGGAAAAGCAAAGAGCTTTCTTTCTGTAGACTGTGGAGCATCATTGCAGAGACCCATGCCAAGGTGCTGGGCTGAGAGCAAGACCAGGAGAAAGGATGGTGCACAGAAAGAGACAGAGTTAGTTTACAAACCCTTTTGATTTCACTCTGAGTTTCTTTAAATGAAAAAGAAAATCACAGCATATTGTTCTAGTTTCTGTGCCCATAAAGACCAGTTTTTAGGTTCTCACCCCATTTTGTTATTTAGTGGCCCTTCCTTTAAGGACAAATCTTATGTTCTTCTCAAAGCTACAACTAATCAAAGTCCTGTCACAGTGATCAGCTCCCTACCCAAAAACACAGGTTCTCCTTTTCCTCATCTATTGTTCTCTATTAAATGTTGACTCCTTTCAGCCATTACTGGACATTTTGCTGGCACATATAATGACCCAGTGTGCAGTAGGTAAAATTATGATTTCCTCCAGCTCATGTGCCATGATTGTAACCTGCATTTCCAATGGCAGTGAGCAATGATGGACCCTCCCTCAGGTAACATGCTGCCTTCTGGTCCAAGAGGCTTGAGAAGCTAGCTGGTCTGGATTTGTTTTGGTCTATACAAACTCTGCTGCAGTTTGAACAATTCCTATTCCTTTCATTGTTGTCTGTCAAGAAGGTAATTTCTGAGTGGTACCCGCCTGGGGGAAAGCAAGGGGTAGGCAGAGCCAGGGGGAGGGTGTCAGAGCAGCACCCTGCACAGAAAGACAAGGGAAGGGGCTGCTCATGGATGCTGAGAGAGGGAACCTGCTTCTTCTTTTCCTGTTGTTTCTGCCTCT
>JAVJGJ010000014.1:100964625-100975085 GCA_035590215.1 Microhierax caerulescens
TGCCTCTTCATCCTCATCCCATCTCCCAGAAGCCTCCCCCATCAGAAGCATCTCTGGCCACCTCACCCCCAGGTGGGGGGACAAGGCTAGGCACCAGTGGCAGCACAGCAGCCAGGGGCTGAGCTGTGCTCTCTGCCGCAGCTGCAGAGCCCTTCCCTGCAGCTTTCCCTTATTCTCTCTTCTCACCTTTACTATGTATTGCCACACTGGTTTGGCCCTTTTGCTTCGTCTGTCTACCTTGATTTGTAAGTGCTGGCTGTTGCATTTGTGAAGTACAGGTGACTGGCTATGTACTGTGCATCCCTCGATTATTTTTGCTCTCATTCCCCCATCCACACACACTCTTTATGTTTTGAATCAGCCACGTGAGTGAAAATCTGGAGTAAGTCTGTTACACTGTATGATCTAAGGTAATTTACAGAAGAATCTAATCCCTTCCCTCTTTGTGGTTCCTGGCTGTATGATAATAATATCTTACTAAATGCTTTATACAGCTGAGTAATCTGTTTGTCTCTCATATCTGTGTTTCACTGCTCTAAGCCGATGCTTTTTTTTCCCCTCCCATGTCATATGTGTGTCAGTTGATTTGTCTGCATCTGTTTCTTGAAGACTGCCGTACTCGCTCTTTCCCCAACACTGAAAGACTTCCAGTGTCCTCCATCTCACCTTACTGCATCTACTCTCAGCCATTGTAATTCTCCTTTCTTTATCTATCTGCACACTTCAGGAGCCACAGAAAAGCTCAGACCAAGTGGGAGAGTCCATATGAACCCACAGACCTGTTGTGTTCTACACAAACACAAGATGATCTGGTGTCTCTTTCAAGGGTTAGTCTCTCTGTGGTGCCATGCTCCTGTGCCTATGGATCTCTGGAAGACATAGCAACCCAACAGATACAGGACAAGGCTGGGAACTGTTTGGGGATTCAGCAGAAATGTTCACTTTATTATCTATTTCCCTCTCTGCCTCATCTGTAAATCTAATGGAAAAACTTCCCTGGAATGCAGTCTGAAAACAGGGTAAGAAGGTTGCCACACATAGGTGGGGAAAGAATGTGAAAGTACTGTGGGTTGTGATTTTATTTTATTTTTTCCTGGGGAACTACTCTGTCTTTGGGGCAGTCCCTTTGGGACTCATTCAGAAACAGTGAACTGATGCTTAAACGCATAGCATATCTTTGGTGAAGAGATTATATTCTAGGAATGGAAGCTGATATTTGTATATGTAAAATAAAGACCTGAATTCCCTAGCTGCTGTCAGGTCACTTGGTTTCTAGCCAGGTGGTTATCCTACAAGCTTACTGTGGAGGTTTCCCCTTAAAAGGATAACTGTAACTTTGCATGGCATGTCCTATATTGGAAAGTTTACTGGAATAAGGATTTACTTTATGTAGGAATGTGGGGTTTTTTAAGCAGTTTTCCAAACAAATATTTGGACCAATAGACAGGCTACAGTAGGTGGAATCATATCACTGAAATGTGCTGATAACACAGATTAACTTCTCTCCTACAAAAAATAGAGCATACACAGGCAAACACTTCCAGCATTTAATTTCCACCCACTGAATGATATTACTATTGGTCTAAAAGGCTACCTCCTCTTGTGAGGCAGAAGAGGTTTTCTAGATTTTTCCTCATAAGCTTTCTTGTTGAACAACTCAGTACTGACAACTACAATAAGCTCTCTCTTCCTAGAGAAATAAGCATATTCTCCAAGGTTATGTAAAAGTAATAAATTTAGGACCTTGCAATGTCATGTTTACCAATCTTTTTGCAGAGGAGGACTTAACTGACAAGCTTGGTGCCTTCAACTATTCTCTGACTCTACAACTAAGGAATTATTTCTGAGGTTAGATGCATTACAGGCTTTCTGTTATTCATACCACTTATTTAAAATGAGCCATTATTTTCAGAACTTATGCTTGTAAAATTTAACAGTGTTTAAAATTTGACTGCTTGCAGAAGCTCCGCAAGCTCCTTGGGAAGATTGTCAGGTTAGCAGGACAAGGTGGATAGAGCCTAGGCCGAATAAGATATTTCAGCTCTTCAAATAAGGGGAGAATACTTGGTGGGGAAAGTCATTACCCAAGGAATGCAATGACAAAACAGCACACTATTCCAGGGTAGTACTGGACATTTCACAGGATCGTAAAAATCTTGGCTTCCATTCCTCGAGGGCCTTTAAGCAACTGAGTGATCCAACCGCATTCAAGTGCTTAGCAGAACAAGTGCTTTCTTAGTGTTATATTAGGTTTTGTAAATCTAACATGTAAAACTACATGACATACATTAAAAAAATATATATTGCATTTTTTTTATTTGGGCAGAGAACTGTATTCCTCTGTAACTGATGGAATGATCAGGGACTTTACAACTGTGCAAATACTACCTGGCTTCAGAGAAAATAACTGTTCAGATGCATAGTTTTAGAATGGGCTCCTCTCAGGAAAGATTTAGAGATTATTGGATCATAAAAATTAGGGCTTTTTTAACTTGAACAGAAAATCGTTCTGCTTTTCTGTCACAATGAAAATCATTAATGTGTTTGCCTCAGGTTTTTATTTGGCTTTTTTAATATTTTAAAAGTTGAGGCTGATTATTCATGTTGCTCACAGCAAATCTCTGTAAAGTAGCAAATTCACTAGGAAAAACTGATTTTGAATTTAAATGCTCCTTATTTTAATGTGAGCATTATCTGGTCCTGGAAATGAGTTATAGCATGACAGATGCTTTTTTGCTCAGTTGATCCAAATTTGGAAGACAGGATTTGATAACAGTTTAGTTAGACCAGTTTACTAATCAGTTATGGACAATGGCACCTCCATTTAATGTGAAGTTTAGAGAAGGTAACGTCTGGTGGGGGTTTTATTCATATTTAGGATATTAGATAAGCAGAATGGATTTCATGATGGCAAACTTCTCAGAAGACAAGAATGTATGCCTGCACATGCCATGTTTCTTCCAATTCAGCCTTTAAGAGCTTGCTTTAAAAATCTTAGATTTATAGTTCTGTCACAATTCCTTTAAAGTGGGGGAAGAGTAAGCAAGGTATGAATTTAACAGTATTTACATTTGAAGACTAAGCAATTTCTGAAGAGTGTGGTAGGAACTAGTTATTGCAAGAACTATTATTTAGTTTAATTGATCCCAGCTGGGCTTGGAAGAGATTTTGGCCCAAAGCATGCAAATGCTTGCCAAAAGCCTGTCATATTTGATAGCTCACACTGCTATGAACTTGGCTAAGAGAGGTCAGACACAGCAAAAGCTAAGCTCTCCTCTGCTGTATCCAGGCTAGCTTAAAAATGCAGATATGTTGCCAGCTGACTAGCAAGCCTTTCTCCTTTCAACCTTGTTTTAAGAGGCCCCCAGTTTCTTGGAAGTGGGGGAGTATAGCACTGCAAAGCAACAGGAAGATGTTCCACACATGGAGCGATGGGCAGACACAGCTGCTCTAGGATCCTCTGGGCATCTGTTTTCATTAAAACTTCACTTGTGCATTTGACCTATCAGCTGGATCCAGACCATGTCACTGGTAAAGGTACACAGTGTATGTAACACCACTAATGAATCAACCTTGCTTTAAAAATCTCCCTCTGTCAGAAATATTTTTCTTCTTCTCTTTAGGATACCTCCCCCTCAGGCTTTTGCTAACTTTACGAAAGATTAGAAAAGTTTGAGTAACATAATTTAAGCCAAACCATCGCAACAAATATCCTATATTTATTACAGGAGCAGGCACATTAAATCTGATTAATTTCACATTGTTTTCCTTCCTTGATAGCTACCGGAATAATTTAGGATAGAACAATAATTTTAAAGAAAGAAGAAACATCTAATTAAGGGCAATCAATTTTTGAATCAACTGTGGCTTTCCTCTTCAACTCACTTAGCAAGTATAATTATGTTGTTTGAAAGAGCGAAGCAGGCACCTCTTTCCTTGTGGAGATCTATACACTGGGTTTCCTCTGACCATTTTCTCTGTTGGATCATAACCACCCTGGTGGAACCCACTCAGCCTCTCCAGAGAAGCAGTTCCACTTTGCCTAAATAATTAAATATTCCTTGGACCAGAGGACTGGAACCTCTACAAAGGGCTTATTTTTTTCCTTCTTTATCCTTTGTTTCCCTCTTACTCAGTGAATATTTAATTACAAAGTGGAAAAGTCCAATAGGAGAGATGAAGTCAGGGAAGATCCTCTAGGTCAGGGGAACTGGCTTTCGAACAACATTGTCCCACTGGATTGAAGCACAATTATCCTTCCATAGCTGAAGAACTGGCTGATTTAACCCAAAGCACTGTCATTCTGTTTTTCAGAATAAAGTCTTTCAAGGAGCACTCTGGCAAAAATTAAACAGCTACTATGAACATGATCTTGAAACTTATAAAAGACATGTTACATGGGTTCGTTACTATTAAATTTGGCAAGTAAGAATACAGTGTAAGAAAGTGGGAGTTTTACCTACCATAGGGAATAAGTAATGGATATGGAGGTTCAGGAATCTACTCAAGGGATGTGAATCATCTAGGCCACTGACTGATTGCAGTCAAAGCTTGCTACTCTCTGAAGTTCTTACTGAGTCAAAAATAAACTATAAACCTCTGTCCAGCTCCTGTGAAAAAAAATATGTAATATCTTCGTTATTTTTAGACGGTATTCTTACTAGAGAGGCAGTCTAGGCAGTTGCAGGGAACTTCACTCTAGGTCTTCTCTCAGTTGTTTTCAGAATCCACCAAGGATTCATTGCAACATGCTATGACACTGTTCCTGCTGCTGTTGATAATGGATTAAGAGCAGAATGGAGCATTATGAATTTAGGGAGAGTGAATGGCAGGGTAGGTGCTAGATGCTGTGCTCACAGAACTGGGGGGCATCAAAAGCAGAAGAAAGAAAAAGCCAACAAAGGAGCACTCCAGTGTTGAAACACTGAAGAATCAGATTTGTAAAAGAAAAAAAGGGTCATTATATTTATAAACTTGACAGTCATTTGACTCATCTAACAGCTCAAGCTACTGAAAAGATCTGCTTCACACTGGCCACATTCAGGCATTAAAACCTTGGATGTTTGTGACAATTATGCTGACCTGAAACCAGCTATGTAGCACAACCTTCTTGCCATCCCTCTTGCCTTGCAAACCCACTGTCCAGGTGTTAATTTTACAGTGAAAGACTGAAATGTCATGATCATCTTACAGCATTTCTCTTTAACAGAACCTAGTTAAGTAAAGGAACATATTTCAAAGAGGAATTATGATCTGGGCACAGACAAAAATCAGTTACATTTATTTGTTAGCAACTTTATTGTGTAAGCATAGAAGGACACTGTGATGCAAACACTGTGAAGTCAAAGTTCAAAACTGGGTACTTGAATGGTTTTGGCAGTCAGATACTAGAAATGGATATTTAGATGCCAGATGAAGGTGTTTATAATTGATTCAAGTTCCACTATAGAGTACAGCACCTCTTGAGTAGTAGAAGTGTAGAAGGGTGACCCATGATAATGAAGAGAGGCAAAGCAAGGGATGACCTAAGGCTTGAACTACAATGGTGTGATGGGGGTGGCTGGGCAGAACCAGGTAGAGATACAACACTGATTATTTCATATCCTCTCATACATTGCATGGCTTGCAATTGTGCCTAATCTAGTCTAGTTCAAGCTCTCAATAATATGGGTCCCTGAGCATCTGTCCATTTCTGTAGTTTCCTGGACTGAGGTAAAGCATGAAAAAGCAGTGCAGATCCAGTTCAGGCACACAAGAAAAGACCATGACGTTGTGAGACATTTTTGTGTGGCGTTAATGGTAGGAATTCAGTGGGCTAATGTCCTGCTGGCGTTAGCAACACTCATGGTTGCTTTAGGCTACACCAGTAGCTTATACCAACTTCTCTCAGGCACCAAGTAAAAAAAGTAAGCATACTGTAGATAGTTGTCACCACGTCCTGTTTAACTTGGGCAGCCCTCTCTTGGCATTTCTGTCTTGGCTCACAGTCATGGTTGTAGGCAGAATGATTGCAACTGTTTTAGATGACAAAGTATTTCTCATGTAGGGAGCTCATTTCATGACTAATGATGTTTAACATTAAGAGAAGGTGAATTTTTCAGCAGTACCACTTTTTTGGACAAAAAATATTAAGTAGATTTTTGAACAAAGATTATCATCTTTGGAAAGTTCAGTAGAATGATAACTTGGTCTAGCTTTTCAATGAAAATCCAGAGACCACAAATTCTTTTCCAGTTTCTACTTAGATTTTGAATCTGCTTACAGAAAAAATACCATTAATTATCAAGAATACCATTTTGGAAATAAATTTAAAAAAACAACAACTCTTTCCTTCTGTTTTAGAAAATTGAATTAAATCAGTTTTGTATAGAACAGAGATAATGATGATGTAAATAACTATACAGAATACAGTGCATAGAACTGATACTTAGAACAAACAGCTATGTTCTGAGTAACACTGATTAAAGTATGGTTATTAATGGAAAAGGAATTTAATGTTTAACTCTCCTACCTTATATATTACTAAAATTTCTTTTGGTCCTCAGTGCTTAGAAAGATAAGCAGTAAAATGCTGCAAATATTGTCATAGTGCAGCAGAGTCAGAATTACAGCTTGTTCATTCCAACCCTGGTAAAAGCTTAGCCTGTACCTAGGCTTGCACTTATATCAAGGGTGACACCTTTCTACTTTAGTGACATCAGGGCTGTGTTTGAAGTAAATATTGTGGTACCTTACACATACTGTTCTCTAGAAACAAATTTAGTCTTGTAGTCTTGAACCAGCCAGATACTAGAAACAATACCAATCTTCAGCTAAATGCACTGCAGTTAGAAAGGGCTGCACACAGACTTTCACATTCCCTGAGGAGCACAACCAATGTGGTGACTGTCAAGGAAAAGTAAAAAGAAGCTCCTTTGTTAAACATGCCAGTTATCAGCTTACACAAAAAAAGTAAATTATTAATAAATAGCAAATTAATTCTCCTTCAAGTGGGAGGTAGATTAAAGCTACTGAGGAGGATCCGCTGCAGTAGTTATATTGCTCTGGGAGGATAATGCGACAATTCATTAAGGTCAGTTAGAGAAAGGAGGCCATGCTATTCTTGACATTTACCTTTAATTATTGTTCAAATGTCAATCCTTTTTTGCTGTAGTCTCTGTATAACAGAGGAAGAGTTCATTAAGGCTTAAAGTGTAAAGGTCGTGTGCACTAATTAATGGAAAAGGAAATCTGTTTTTCTTAAGTATTCTTTATAAATGTTACAAAATAAGACTATTATATATGTTTTTCTAAAAAAAAAAGGAAGCAAAAAAATGTTCCTCAGACAGCTGTACTCTAACAGCTTCAGAGCTTTTCCATATAGTTCTTATCTTCAGGACCACACCATGCCAGTGAAGTGACAGCAGAAGAGAGCTGCAGAAGAAACTCATGAGCTGCAGTTGCCTGAGGTATGTACAGGCGTGGGGGATGGATAAAGCCAGATGCCCGCTGGTGTAGGGATACTGAGTGCACATGTCGTGCTTTAAGCATTCTGGAACCAGTGACCTGCTTCTTTAACAGGGCCTCTGTTGAAAGGAGAAGGCAACTGATGATATTGACAAAACTTGTCATAACTTTACTTCTTAGAAGGATTTTTACACCTTGCATAACTCCTCAAGGAGCAAGGTTGTGCATAGCATGAATACAGAGAGCAAAACTATGTCCGTACTAGGTTGTTAGACAACTACCCTGTCCATTGAGTTATACTTTAGCCATTACTCCAACTCTACCACAAAAAAGCATTTTCTTTTTAACTGTATAGCCCTGTCCTCTAATGATTAATATCAGGTTTCATTCTTTTGTCTTACTTCAGTGGTCACTGTTAACCATCAACAGCATGTAAATAAAGCAGACCATCTTGCATGTGTTGTCTGCTGGAAAATAATAGTTTACATTACATTAAAAGTAATGACGTAGTCTGACAACAAATTAAACTGACCTTGTGGATCATAGTCTGACCTTTTGTTTTACATAGACAACATCAGTGTTGTCAATTATAGATTAATTTTCATTTTTTCTATATTCTCTTCTCTCTCTCTCTCTATATATATATATATAGTATATATATATAGTATATATATATAGTATATAGTATATAGTATATAGTATAGTATATATAGTATATATAGTACTAGTATATAGTATAGTATATATAGTAGGTAGTTATCTCTGTGACTGTAAAACTAATACAGGAGACAAATTAGAAAGACCATAAGCATTTACAGAACATTTCAAAGAGCATGCAGCTACAATGATGATCTCACCTTCTAGTCAGCATGACATTTTGTAACATTAGAAAACTGTATTTTAATGAAATTTCAAACCTGCAGATTTAAGTCCATTCTAACCCTGGTACCTAGTCAATCTACCATAATACAATTCTTACAAGTAGAAAACTTAGTAATTATTATTTTCTTATTTCCACATACTCATTAACATGTGGCTGGAAAAGGGAGCTAAAAATAAGCTGTTTTCTGAATTGCAATGTTTTTGCAGAAGCTGGGATTAGTTGTAAAAACCCCATGAAAATCTAAACATGCACTCAACCCATAAGAGGAGGAGGTTATCACAGGCAACCTTTGCTTCCACAGGATTCTTTTCAGTCTCCATTATCCATTTTTGTAAGCTTACATTCACAACTGCTGTGGTGAAGTGTTTCCTTGTATTAAAGTGTGGAAGGTCCACTATAACAGCAGAGAAAAGCAGTCACACTGATGTCAAGCTCCCAATTAAAACCGGGTGGGATAGTTTTCACATCCAGCATCTCTCAGTTCCACAGATCTGTACCAGCACATGAAAGGAGAGCAGGTAAATCATTTACAGACATGTGAGGCCGTTCCCTTAACAGTACCTCCTAAAAATTATTCTGTTCAGTAGTGAACAGACTAATCCTCAAAGACACAGAAGCATTAGAAAGTACTGAGAAGAATTAATCGTTACCTATACTTTTCTGGAAGTCATATGGAACCTCACAAGGTGGCTACCTAAACTTCCCATATGCTTATCTAGTATGGAGGCATTTTTCTGAAAACCTCCATATTACTCTCCTGGTTTGCATTCCCTCAGATATTTTTTACTTGAGTAAATCTACAGAAGCTGCGTCCTTACCAACATCTACACAAATCCACACTGGCAGATGGTGACCATCTTCTGAGCTTGCTTTGGTTCTTCCCCATATTATATCTCATTATTCCCACCATTAGGAGACTTACTCACAGAAGTCACTGCACAACTCAGGAGTTACAAGGTACAATTAGCACTATAACATCTGGGATCCCATTTTGTCTGTGAAGAATCCAAAGTCTGGTAACTTTGTGTTTCTGTTGGGTTGGCTGGTTACCTATAAATCACAACCAAGCTCAGCATCCCTATGCAGGATCAATTCCGTTGCATATGCACTTCATAAGATGGCTTCTAGGACAATTTATCTCTTTGACAAGCTTGGAAACACTACTGGGCAACTCATACACTGTCTCACTTTTGAGAAAGTGTCAACTGTACATGTTGTCTGTCCACATGCTCTAAGCCCAGAGTGTCCCAAATACACTGTCCTTCCTTACTTTGCAGACACTATCTCCCCAGAGCATGTGCAGTAGGCCTGGAATTTCTTGGAAGCATGAAACTCACTAAGCATGTGCTGCAGTGAATGTGAAGACATTTTTATGTCCAGGAAATCCTAGGCAGAAATACAATGGGCATAGTTATGCACTACATCTGCCTTTCAACAAGTTAATCAGAAATCAGCTCGATTGCTGATGGATTATTTGCCCTCATGATGAGAATTATGTATAATAAACAGGACTAGTTACAATAACTGAATAGTTACCCACATGATAATGATACCTTTGTTTTATTAAAAAACACCTCTTTGGGAGACCTTTTCACAATGCAAAATAATCTGTTGGTACAATTGCTGTGGATTGTGCCAATCTGAAAAGCAATTTTAAATATTTTTAAACACCCTCATTAATTCTTAGGATACTAAAAATTATTTTCAAACAATCAAAACTGCAAAACATTTAAACAAATACTACTAAATATTTTACTTTTGTTTGAAATGTTACCATCATTAACTGCTCTATTGTCAGCATCCCCTTTTAGATACCCTTTTAGATTTTAAAATACCCTGCAAATCACAACGGATATTTTAAAAATACAGGTTCTTACCCAAAAACACACTGTTATTCTGTAATTCATTTTTTTTTTCTTCCCTGAACAGAAACAGACTCAAGACAGATGCTTACAAATTAACTTTTGAACACTCCAATAACCATGACTGCAATCATTCCCTCTGTCAATAAGTCTCTGGCTGGGCAGTAGGAAGACAGGCATCTTCTCCCATCCCCCACCGTACAGATGACAATCTCCTTCAGCAACTCCTCCTTCAAGCACTGCAGGCCATTTAGGGTATTCAGTGCATA
>JAVJGJ010000014.1:100975185-100995659 GCA_035590215.1 Microhierax caerulescens
CACCATATTGATAAACATTCTTTGGAGCCACTCTTGATGGCAGAGGTAAGAACAGGAGTCAGTCTGTTAGTACCTCAGCACTTCTGTTTCCAACCAATTTAAAAACAAAAACAAAAACAAAAAACCCACAAGACTGCTGCCAGCCTGCCTGGCTGGTGTTTAATACTGCTACTATAGAGCAGTTTATATATATATATATATAGGGCATATATATATATATATATATATATATATAGGGCAATAGTTTGAAGTAGTATAGAGGGTTTTTCTTTACTGCTACTCACTTGGTAATTTTTGTTTTCCTTATCTTTCTTTTATGTCTTTTGTTTGGCTTTTTTTCTTCTGTCATTCAATTTTTTCCTCTTTTAATGGCACTTGAAAGATATTCAATTTCAATAATGTTAATAATTTTAATGACTGATATTTTAATGACGTGTTCTTCCTTTCATTTCAGTTCGGAGACCGAATGTTGAAAATCATGACCAAAGAACAGAGTTGTGTGAGAAGTTAGCTACTGGTTTTATATTAGCCTATCAGGTGAACAAAAAACTTAATCTGAATTTTCCATCTGGGTTTTTATCTTTCTGTGGTCTCTTTCCAATGAAATTGCATCCTCTTCCTTTCTGTGGCCTTCAGATCAGTGTTTGCAACTTCTAACCGATGGATAAAGGAAACCCTTACTTCTTCAAACAGCTCTCCCTATTTTAAGAACCTACATATTCCTAAACCACATATTTCCTAAAATACAAGCTGAAAAGGCCACTTGCCTATGAAATGCTGCTGAAGGTGTTTCAGAACTAGAATTACAAAGCCTGGTTCCAATAGGCCTTTTCTCTGTCTTGCCTCAGGTGTTCAGGGGTGTCATCAGAGCCCTTCCACAAAGCACAGCCATGAAGTCCAAAGGCAGAACAATAACCTAGGCCATATGAATTCTATTCAAAAGTCAGAAGGATAAATATATTTCTTTAAACAGGATTTTAAGCTAAAATGTTCAAACTGAAAAGGTCAACTATGAGGAGGTGCTGGCCTTATGTAATGTAAAAAGTTAATTACTTTAATAGCTGTAGTACTTGAACAAATTCAGCTATATTAAATTATATTTTCTTTCCTGTTTTATTGATGGTATGCACTATTACAAACTTCAGCTATATGGCTATTAAATAGGGATATTTTTCACTGTTCAGGTATGAGTGTTTGTTTAAATGGTACTAAATTTCCAGGTACATAGATGAGCTAATTAAAAATTTTTGAAGTTTTTATTCTAATGGTAATACATTCTGAATCAATTCACAGTTCAGTTTCTGGACTAGTTTGTAAAATTTTGCTTGAGTACTTCCAGGCACTTGAAAAAAACATGGTTCAGTAAAGTCCATAGTGTTTTTTTTCTGAACCTCATAAGTTAACCTCAGCATTGTTAGTTTAGCAATAAACTTTTGTAAGAACTACAGTTACATTTGACAGTATAGTTTGCAACTTTATAGGCAAACCAGACATTAAAATTCAAATACCTTCTGGTTTTATGGAAAATGACAGGAAAATATGGGGTTTGTTTTTGACCCAGTTACTTCTGACTTCAAGTCAAGATTGGTAGGCCTTAGGATTGTTGAAAATCAGAGTTAGATGACACCAATTAATATTTGACATCAGTTATAGGTTAAAACTGCTCATAGGATGATAAACAGTCTGGTTTTGCAATGGATATTTTAGTTCGCTGGATTCAAACACAAGTAAAGGAAGCTTCAGTATACTTATTGCCTTGTACACTTGCTGGCTGCTGTGGCCACCCCAAGGCTGTAGTACCTATAGGGGTCAATTGGAAGAATCTTTTCTGAGCATCTCTGTCTGATTCTCTGTATCTACAACAAGAAGCCAAGTATCAGTTTTGCTCACAACTACTTGGAGAACATCGTTTACTTATAATTTATGACTTCTTATTTCAAGATATTGTGGATATGTTTATTTATTTCCATTTTCTTATCTACTATTTTTTTCTTCTTTTTTCTATTGCTAAATACTGGACAAAGTTAATTTCAAGTATTGAGTTACATCTTTTTTGTTTGTAGGTATTAATTTTTTTCTTTGAAACTCTGTTTACTGTAAAACTAATTGCACATTACTTTTAACGCCTAGATTCCTCAACAATCAGAAGCTTTTTCAAACAACTTTTTTTTTTTTACTGTTGCTGAATATGAAAGAAAAAATAGCATTTTCTTTTGTAATAGCACCAGGTAGTAGTACTGTAAAACTTGAAAAGCATTGCCAAGTCTTCCAGCTGTACTTTCTCCCATTAGTCTTACTGATCATCCTATTCTGCTCCTTCACATCTCAGATAACTAGTGATGTTTCTGAGCGACTCTTTTATCAGCAGGGATAATCTTTTTACGTCAGCTTTGTGGCTTCCCATTCAGTCCAAGACATGTTTGCCTCAAATATAAACAAATACAAATTTTGTGGTACGCTTTGTCCACACAAACTGACGTAGCTTTTTGGATAGGTATGACACCACTGCAGATCAGCACTGTTAGTGCCAGTCATTTTCTTAATCTTTTTGACTCATGTCTTGACGTTTTACTTGATGTTCAATATTTATTCTGCCACTTAAAATCCTCATAATGCAAGGGCATATCTCAGATTCCTGCACAATTTGTCTAATATGCCTTATCCACGAAGGAAAAATAGTTTTATACTGCTGGAGCAGCCTGTGGGAGACTTTTCAGCTGCTGGTGACTCACCAGCTCATGATCAGTTCTGCAGCTCTGGCAGCATTGAGGCTGTTGTAGAGGTCGGATATAGAATGAGGGGATGAAGCCCAATGGTGCTGGTAAGCCTTCACTGGTTAGGAGGGGGCTGCTTGTCCAGCAGAATGGTGAGGTGCTTGGGACATCCCTGCAGCCACTTGTTCACTGTGACCCATCCCCAAAGCTCCTGACATGACATGGGCTTTGTGGTCTCTGGACACAGGCAGCTCTCAGAAGGGCTCCTCAAGCTGTGCAAGACACCACTATGAAAGCTAAGAGAGAATCTCCATTAAAGAAGTTCAGGTGAAGGGTACTGCTGTCTAGCAGCCAGAAGCCAGGCTTTCCAGATATGTGTGCTTTTACTTTAGTAAAGTCCTGAAGTAGCCAGTTTTATTTTTAAGTGCAAAGCAAATATCCACTCAGAACAGTGAGTGTTTCTTTATTAAGATTAAGCTGTTTGCAATTATGAGAAAGTAAATACTGATTTTAGAAAATACACACTGCTAATTTCCACCTGCATCTGATTCAGCTGTGTACCAAATACCTGGGTTTCAGCACCTACATATTTCCAGGATGTTTTTCAGAAGGCAAATGAAAATTAGTTTTAAATACATTATAAAAACAACAGGTGTTTGGGGTTATTTTAATTTATGTTCATGCCACTACTACAGGTTAAATAAGGAGATTGGCGAGAAAAGTGTATGGACAGCAGTCAGGGAAAAAAGGGGCAAAGTTTTTATGAATTTTATTGTCACATCAACATTATACTTAATGAGAGTTTTAGTCATATCTATAAATATTTAATAATATAATAAAGTTTCATAATAACTACATCATGTGTGACTTAAAGTTTTTTCTTTAGTCAAACTTGGAATGGGAATTTAATAGTAAAGACATGAAATCAATTTGCACCTTATGCCACACTTTTTTTGTACAATTAGATTATCTGTTGTTACTATTAACATGCCATATGTGTTTAATACTGTAAATTGGCTTACATTCCTGTTTGGAAAGTCAAATGTCAATTTGTCTTCCACAAGGTATCAAGTGTGTCTCGTAATGGTGTTTCTCACAGCTGATGAAATGAAGCATGGAAGGTTTTGCTAGAAGATACCCAAGTGTTTTCCATGTAACTGGAAATACAATGTGACTGCAGCCCTCCAATGTATTTTGATCTAATAGATGGGAAAAGGTGTCCGGTGCTCAGATATCTTTGCTCCAGGCTATGTTTCCTCCTAATGGGAGACCTTCCTCTGCATGGAATAGGGTTGGCTGCAGAGGTATGTGTAGAAAAACTGCTGAGAATTTAGTCAAAAGTATGAGAAATTGTTCACCACCTTTAATGGCAAGTGATATTCTACATGTGCATAGAAGGAAAAATAAAATCTCACAAGAAATGTGTGATTTTCATAAAACAAGATGCATTAGTTGTGGAAACACATTGAACATGTTTTTCTGTATAGTTTCATACATCTTGAATTTGGAGTTTGTTATATGACTTGCAGATTTAATGTTACCTGGTCTTTTTATCATTTTACTTTCCAGAAATGAATGAAGAACTTCTGTTTTATAAACCAAGCATATCTCAAGCTTGATTGTATTAGAAATATTTATTCCCCTTGAGGTTTAAATCAACAACCTCACTCCCCCAGTGTAATGATGTAGCATAAAACCCTGGCAGAAATGCTATATTTGGCTTTTTTTCCTCTATCTACACAGAGGTTTAGGCTATCAAATGTAAGAACAGAATGTAGAATCTAAGTATGTTAGCCAGCTGAAACATGGTGGGGAGTTGAGTCCTGTTATCATTTAGCATATACCCAAGTTATAAAGACGTTCCTTATTTTTTTTATTATTATTATTATTTATTTCATTTTAATTTTATTTTTTTTTTATTATTTAATCTATGATTAAAAAAATAGGCTTCCAGGGAGAGAACCACTCCTGTGTCTTGTTTCTACATTGATGCACTGTCTGACACTCTCTCTGTACTGCCGCTGCCAGTCATGCCTCAGGGAAAGTTTGAGTTCAAAGAACAAGTTGTCCTGTGTTGGTAAGCAACCGAGTTTGATTATACAATTTGTGCTCGTAATCAATGGAGAAAGTCTCCATAAACCTGAGTTTCCTTGCTAGACAAGTAACTCATTCCAGCACTGAGCCAAAGATCAAGTCGATGTGGAAATGTGGAAATGTGGACTGGAGGACGAGCTTGATCTTTAGCTCATGTCTGCAGGTATCTGTATGAAGTGTGACAGTATCATGATGCAGAGATAAAAGTACCAAATACTCAAAATTCAGAACATAACACTCCATTACCAGTTATAGAGCAATACAAATTGATCTACAGCATTAAAAGTTCAAAAGGCTACACTCTGCTAGGAAATAACACCTCTATTTTTTATCAGAAAAAAAGAGGGAAACTCAACATCCAATTGACTTTATTCCAAAGCATTTTAACATTTCAAGAAAGAACTAATTTTGTACAAGACTTTCCAAAGAAACTTGCATTTGGTAGTAAAAGGAAATGAAAAGCCTTCATTCCAGAGCCAATTTTTTCTCTGTTTTACCATGTTACCTCATAGAAGAATGCATGGCTCTGGGAAACCCAGCTTAGAAAAACCTTCCTATTGGCTTGTTGTTATGGAAGACTGCAGGATATGATGAGCTTTTTGTGCAACTTAATTCTTTGTTTGCAATGAGAAAAGGGAATTTTCAATAGTACAAACTAAAGCTGAAACAAGAAGTAACACAACTCTCTAATGAGACTGACAGATGTTACATTGAAACTGTAATCAGACATCTAAGTGTCAGTTGAGGATTTGAGTCTCTTCTACCTTAAATAGATGTTTTAAATTTCATCTGACTCTTACAGGTTCACTTTTCATGTAGGCCATCAGCAGTACAGCTTAACATTCCTAGTCTGTTTTGGAGTACAGTGCTGCCAGATAATGAGAAAGTTTTTTAATTAAAAAAAAAAAAAAAAAGTTTAAAACTGGTGCAAAGAAAAGGAGGGCATGTAATAAAAAGAAAATAATTTGCTAAGCCATACCTTTGTATCCTTAGTTGCATAGGATAAATGGTGGTTTGAGCCCACAGGGATGGCTTTGCACCTTTCCTCTGCCCATGGCAGGGCTATTGGAATGAGATGACTGTTTTTAAGGTCTCTTCCAACCCAACCCATTCTATGAAACTATGAAAAAGGTTAACTGGACTACATTATGGATGAGTCCACAGCCAGTGTTCCCAGTTCAGGTGCCATACGGGCTGCCAAGCAGGGCTGTTAGGTTACTGATGGTGAGGAAAATGGCCCACGCAATCTCTTACCTGTGTACTGTGGGAAATTGCTTCTATTTTGCATAGCATGGAGAAGATGCTCTGGAAACTGCAGCTGGCAGGCAGCTATAAAACAGCTTTAAAGTCATTCAAACTTGTGGAAGAGCATCAGTTTTACACAGTCATAAGAATTTGGAAAAAACAAGAGTGTAGCAAAAAGCTGTATTTCTCTTTCCCTAATAGGACACAGTAACCTAAAGGAATGTTTGGCCAGTGCCACAAATCACTGTCCAGGATTTAAATCCTAGGGAATAGGGATTTAAATAGGGAAATTACGTAAGCAGACATTTGCTTCATATTCCTTGTCCCTTCAAATTCAATGTGAATGGAACCTTCCATTTTTGACCAATTTTCATCCAGGTCTTATGAAGAATTTTAATTAACTATTTCCTGTGAGATTGAACCTCTATTTCTCTGCCTCATCACTTGAAACATAATTTACTTCTTAAAGTTATTAAACTTTAAACATTTTTAGATCCATCAACCAAGAATAATGAGTATGCACTTATGTGGAAGATGCAGGTCTTGTGTGTTTGAAGGTATTCAGTATTCCTTAGAATATCTGCTACTGTATTTACTTTCCTTACACACAGATGTCCTTCAAGAAATCTGGCTTTTATACTTGATTTTTCAAAGCAAACTTACTGCTCAAGACTAGGGTGATGAAATTGTCATGGCAAGAACATCACATTGATGATAATCTCATTCTCTCTCCTGAGGAAATGCTTTTTGAAGATAATGCAGTACATGAATACTGATATAAGTCATTATTCATTGTTGGAAGCCTGACCAAAGGATTGAGTACCACTTACTACTATAACCATTTTTATGGAAGCATTTTGTCAAAGAAGGAAATAATCCTCTCCTCCAGCCTGGGGTAGTAACCAGGGGGCTACTGGTTACTACTGACTTCACACATAATGTCTTTTACTTGAATTTATTGATGTAGGCAAGTTCCTACATCACTTTACACTTACTGAATGACTTTTTTTTTCTTCAAATTTGCTAAGAAAGGGGACTTGCTGGATATTCTGGGGAGAAAAATCAGTGACAGATATTTGAAAAAAAGCAGACAGCTTCTTTATGTCATTGTTCTGGAGAACACTTTTCCATTAATTCGCAATTTTCACTTCATAGTGACAGGTAAATGATTGAAAATGTTGATGTAAGCCACAGAAATTAACCCTTCTATTTAATATATCCATTCTCAGTCAGGTAAAATACTATCTGTAAAGGAGAGAAAATAGTCATACTTCCCTATAAAATTATTTTAATCTTTTCAGGATTATATAAATGCCCTTGTCCTTTCTCATATTCTTCATCGTTAATTTCCACATTTGTTTCTGTGGAATTAATGACTTCATATAATTTTGTTAAGAGACATCTCAGTGTACCCTGCAAAAATTTCAACCTGACCCAATATGTGTTGCCATCAACAAAAAATTTAATCACTTGCTCAAGTAGAATGTAGGACAAGTCAGTATTCTGCAGAAAATCTCAAATTATCTGGAAAATTAAAAACGTAGTTTTAAATATAGTTCATAGTTGCTCTGGAAAGAACTAAACTTTGGTTTAGTTGATTATATCTGAAAAGGACCTTTATGGTCATTTATAGTATGCTTTTCTATCTGCCCAGATTTTTCAGAACTGTAAACTGCTAATAGATTATTTTTGGTTGGGTCTGCTGACATGAGTTTGAGAGATATTGATTCTTTTTTAAACTTTCAAATTTTATTTTAATTTTTCTGGTATAAGTTACAATTTGAAAGAAAAAATTGAAAACCAGATTTTTAATTGAAAAACTGGAGATATATGAAGTATTGACTGCTGAAAAACTTCATCATCAAGTTTCTGGAATTGTGACATTTCACACTGTTGATCCCTTCTAAGATCCGGCTTTATTTTAACAGATATATGAGAAGTTTCATTTTAAAAGTCCTGATCACTCTTTAATTAAATGCTTAGCTAATCTTGTTTAACACAGAATAATGATAAAGGCTCACACATCATGTCGCCATCATCATAATTGGATAGTGTCTCCTTACCCTTTATAAAAGTGGACTAAACTAAGCAAGTTTTGCATTTCCAAAATATTTTCCAGCTTTACTAAGCCATTAAACTGTCATTTCAGTGTTATTTTTTTCAGGTTTAGACAGTTTTTTGGAAAAAAGAATAATTCCAAATGTTGATGGGATTTTCATGATGCATAAAGAAAATACACACATTTTGTTGCAAACATGGGAAAACTTCAAACCCCTTAATGCCATCAGGGTGTGGTGGAAGGGCTGGGAGGAAGAACAGGAGATGGGGTATGACTATGAGCAATGACAGGGACTCATGGGACTCTCTCCTGGGTCTTCAGAAATTTAGTCATCTTATCAAGGATGCTACAAAACCATTTTTTCTTCCTTCATGGCACTTGGGGAAGAGGCACCTAATGAGATTGTTTCTCATCCCTGGCAGAGTGGGGAGAAGTAACAATTCCTCTGTCTCATTTATCTGGAGAATATTCCTCTCTCTACCTCTCCCACCAATGTGGCTGATGTTTTTTGTTTGTTTGTTTGTTTTTTCTGAGTCTGTGGGATATTTTGAAGATGGTATATATCTCTGTATGTCTTCCTGTTAAGCACAGAAAAAAAAATAAATACCATTGCAACAGAGTCATGGCCTTGATTTTTGTCCCATCAGTGCCAAGGACAGGCTGGGTTTCAGTGCAGACTGTGTATGTGACCTGCTCATAGGCTCCCAGTGGCTGGGTTGCACTGGTGCTGAACTAATAGAAAGTGGATCACACTCCAGTTTTCACTTGTGACTCTTAAGTGCTTTTTGGAGCTGTTATCTGGCTTTGTGGCATTGCAAACTGTGTGAAACACTCAAAAGGATGATAAGTTTCATTCTATCTTGGGATAGAAAAAGAGCAGGTAACTTTTAGTGGGAAGGCAGAAGGCATAGCCTTCTCTTAGATGAGTCAATTCTTTTCAGCTTTTTTCCATTTTAGTGCTTCAGCGCTAACATTCTCTGCATGGAACTGAATATTAAGATATGAGTAAAGTGAAATAAGGAAACTGTGAAGTTCATATTAGTCTCATCACTGGAAAGAATTAAGATGAATAAGAGAGTTGTGAGGTGAGCTAAATCTAACTACAGATTCAGCAAAGCCACCAAGAGATTTATAAAATTGCTGTTAAAAACTACCTTTCTGTTTGGTACAAACTAAAACTGTATGCTTTGCAGCAAAGCTAGTGATTTTTTTTTTTTTTTTTTTTTAGAAAGGTCCTATCTTACTATAAGAATAATGCTTTCTAGAAACCTAGAATTTCAGGAATTCCATCCCTGACCAGTCAGATATATACCAGCTAATGAAGACAAGCCTGGGGTGAAGGGATGTCATTAAAGACAGTTACAGAACAGATAGAGGACAGACAAACTCAGATGATGTACTGTCACAAGAAGATTATATAATCAGATTTTGTTAAAGGAGAATGTATTTAAAGCCACTTTCTGAAAACAAAGGGTAGACAATGTCTTCAGTATGCTACTAAAATACCATTGGATCTATAAAAGCATGACAAGTGTATAATGTACAGTTTGTTGGTCACATCACATTTTCTGGACAACTTTTGCCCTGATCTGTTCTCTTTCAGAAAGAGAAACTGCTAGAAAGGCATAGGAACAGGAATGCATACCCTAAAACAGACCTTAATGCACAGAATACTGCTGTAGTTACATGTGGACTTTAATCATAGCAACATTATTCAAATGTAAAAACCAATATGGAAAGCATCAGAGAGAGAATAGGTATTTCTTACACTTCAACTTCCAGCTACATATCCACATGTTGCACTATGGGTAGTGGGAAACAGACAGGATGGTAAATCCTAAGTCAAAGAAATTTATTTGGCTTAGTTACAAACAGGAAAGAGTGTTGTTGCCTTGCTGTTCCCTTTTTTGTTTGGGTTTTTTCTTTGTTTGGGATTTTCTTTTCAAGCCTCAGTTTTCAAAGAAAGCCCTTCCTGTAAAGCGAGATACCTTAATACATTCTGACAGGGATAGGTCACTGTGCATCAGTGCCACTTGAAGCCTTGGTACATATGAGGGACTGATCTTTGATTATTGTGCAGCCAGTTTAGACTAGTCCCCAAGTTTACAAAAATCCTAGAGATGGATCATTCACCCTTACTTCTCAATGTTGCTGAACCAGATTGAAGTAAATCTTTGTCATGGAGGCTGGAGGGAAAAAAAAAAAAAAAGAAAAGAAAAGAAAAAAGAGAATGAAGTTCTGACTTTTCACATCATCTCAAAGAAGAATCTGTATTCATGAAAAGTAACATGTCCAGAGACTGCCAAGAGTCCTCATGCTTCTACCTACTTGACTTTCTGTAACTGTGACTTTTATCTAACTTTTAGTTCTCGTATCTATACTCGGTTTTGGTAGGTATCCTGTATACTAAAAAAAAAAAAAGAAATCCATCCAGCATGCTTTGGTATATAGTCAGAGCCACTAATAGTGAAAGACAACGCTGATGACAGGGAGGAAGAAGGTTAAAATTAAAAAGTCTTGCAGGCAGGAACAAAGGTATGAGCATTTGCTTTGAACCCCAGAGCCTCACAAGCAGCCCTGCCAGTGCATCCCAGGTGTGGGCCACATGAGCTGGGGAAGGAATGCGGCTGTGAGAAGTGTGATGACAGGTCCAAGTCTGTTCTGCATTTGTCCCAGCATGCACCGGTGCATCTGTTATGCATTTACAAAAGGTTTGCCTTTTTCTTGCTTTCTCTTTTCCTTGGTAGAGCTATTTAAATAAATTCAAGCAAATATTGAAGCCATTATCACAACAGCAGCACAGAAACTCTTTGAAAGAAGGAGATGGATGTAGTTTTGACCATAAAGTGGTAGCACCAACTCTCCCTTAGAGCTGCTGTAATGGCACTGCCCCGGTCTCTGTGTGAATCTTCTGTCTTCAAGCAAAATGAGCAACAAAGCAATGACTTGACAGCTCACTCGTGTGTGCTAGGATAAGGCGCTCATGAAAAAAAAAAAAAATGTTAAAGGCTCTGGGAAAGCACATTTACTGCTGAGCTGGTGGAGTTACAAGGTGCCTGCCAGCCAGCTGAGGGCAGGAAGGGTACACTCAGCAGATGCCCTCACAAGGCTGAGGTCCACCACGGCTTCCTCCCAGCAACAGACTAGGGTTTTCCTCTGGGGCATACCAGGCTGTGTGGGGTGATGCTGTAGCTCCAAAACTTGTCCTGATAGATCATCAAAACGAGGCCAGGCCTCCCACCCAGGACCCATACATCAGTGTATCTAGCACACCATTTAGACACTAACTTTTAAAGCCAGACAGAAAAGATAAGTTTACAACATATATATGTGGGTGTATTTTCCATCTATTTTCATCTGGCAGGAACTCTTGTTTGTTTTATTGAAGAAGAATTGCAAGCAATGTAATTTATATTTGATAGCATTGTCAGCCTGCTAGGTAGTAGGCAAATTGTCAGTGAGACCTGTGTCCTGACTCAGAAGGTTACTGTGTTTAAGAGAAAAAGCTAGACATGGAATATAGAAATTGTGGAATAATAGAATCTTTTAGGTTAGAAAAGACCTGTGAGATCATCAAATCCAACCACAAACTCTGTAAAAAAAAAAAAAAAAAACTCTGTAAAAAAGTGATTTGTTTACCTCTGTGTGAAGAGTTCTAAACAGTGAGTGCAAGATGATAGGATATTGTTAGAAAGATGGAGAAAGAAATAGGAAAGAAAACAAGAGCTTGCTTGAATTTTGCTGATTTTTTTTTTATTTCAGAAAGTCCAGTTTCTATACAGAAATGAGCTATGAACTGAAATCATTGATAAAGCCATCTTTTCAAAATCCCAGGTAAGTGTTAAAATTTGTGCAATTTTAAAAGAAAACAAAAAAATAAATAACTCCCAAATCTCAGGCTTACTCAAAAACCTGCAGAGTCCAAAGGAAAAGCTGGCTGAGTTTAATATTATTAGTAACCTGTTTGGGTCCATGAACCTTGCTCCAAAACAGGGGCTATCTGTTACTTGTGTCACTATAGGCCATATGGCACCCGAGTTGGAATCTGGAGCAGCACGAGAACCTAGGCAGAATGCTTTGGTTTTCTTTTGAGAGCAGTATCATGCTGTGACAATACTGTCTGTTGTATGTTTTTCAGAAACACGTGGTTCTGAACTCTCTTTGGCAGGTTTTTGATTCCTTTATGATCTTCAGAAATCTATACAGTCAAAGCTGAGGGGCCTAGTTCAGGTCATGCAATTGCCAGTGTTGAGCCCTTGCCTTATATACCAGGGCTGAAAGAAATCATTTGCTCCTCAGATGTTTTTATGTTATATTTTGTGTGACAAGATTCCAAGTTAATCTGCACTAATAACAAAGTTTTATTATAAATTTGATAAACTGCTTTTAAAACTCAAAGTGATTGTTGAATGGCTTTGGTTCAATGAACCATTGGAGGTTTCTGGACTTTGACTCTCAGCATCTATCTCTTGTGAAGGCAGAAGCTTCTGAATTTAGGATTACACCAAAGTAAAAAGGAAACTGAAAAGTAAACATATGTATGATTAGAACTCAGACAGGGTGGTCCACAACCTTGTTGGTCCTAAGTGTTTCTGTTTTGCTGAGCATAGCAAGCTAGGCAATATTAGTGATTCCCCTAGAGTGGAAGGGCCCCAGTTGTTGAGTCTGGGGGCCTTCAGGCTGGCCACCAGCCAGGAGAAGGCAGGGAGGATAAACAGTTTTTAAAATGGGAGAGGAGAGGGGCCTGGGGGAGAAGCAGCCCATCACTGAGCCAGCCAGCAACGTAAGTCTTTGCATTTCTGTTTTTATTGTGGCTTTGAAATGCACGATATTGCTGCATCTTTGCAGAAAGCTGTGATTTGGAAATCACACCTAATACTTGGTTCTGATGGTAGGGGCTGAGCCTCCTGTTCCTCTCCATCCACGGAACACAAAAAGTCAGGTCAGTCCTAGGGATCTCTTTTCTGTCCTTTTCTATGCTGTCTCTATCTACATGACCATGGTTGTGTAGCTTCTAGTAGTAAAAAGCCACATGAAATGGTGACACTTGCCCATGATGATATGTGACTGTTCACACAGTCCTCCTGTATGAAACTTATGAGTAATCTGACTGGATCTTGAATTTTTGTCAGATAGCAAAAGCACAGCAGCTGGTAAAGGCAAGACTATTTGCTCTTAAAATTGATAAGGTGAGCTCTGAGTGAAAATATTTGGGACTGGGTTTTCATGAAATAGTCTTCTACTTGTAGGGGAATCAACTTGAAGGGGATATCAAACAAAGCACTTCTTGCCTTTTAATAAAAAGAAACACCATGCAACCACCCAACCACCCAACCACCCCCCCACCCCAAAAAAAAAAAAAATACCACCACCAAACCAAACCGTTACACAAGGAAACCTCAAACTGTACTAAAGCAGAAATTTTTATCTGTCTTGGACCTCCATCCTTCCTTTCAACAACCTGGAATTATTCATAGTCCCCATTCTGTACTGGACTAATTTTTCCTTTTTCATGTGCTTAAAAATTATAAATTAAACAGAGGATTTTTACTTAAGAAAGGTAGAATAATTCTCCTCTTAAAGTATCATTACAGATTTTTTCTTTCACAAAGCATCCATCTCCTCCATTAGGATGATTAAAATCATTTTAATGTAGTGCCAATTTGAGGATTGTTCCTTCTTTCAAAGAACTATTGTAAACACTTAATCTCCTTTGTTTATATCATTCCCATATAGAAGGCTGCTTTCTGTCTCTGGACTTGTTAAACCTTTAGAGATATATCAGCTCTTTCATCTTTTTCCAGTGCTTGTTTTAGAAAGGGATTAGATGTGACCCTGAGTAGGGAGGACTTGCTGCACAAGTGATAAGGTTATCAGACTCCTAGCCCTTCTCCATGCTATCGCTTACTTTCACCTTGTTAAGTCAACTTGCTTTTAGTGTCTTTTCTGTTCTTTTTTCCTCCTGTGTGACAATAGTTAAAGCAAAGATTTATTGAGATCTTTACAAATTTTCTTCAGCATGAAAGCGCCCCTCAGGTTTTTGACAGCCCATCTTTAGCATATAGCATATGACAGAATGGGTGGCTTTAACAGCATCAATTCAGTGCTTCCCTGCTGTGCGTTCCCTTGCTGCCTCATTCTCCTGCTGCCATAGTTTGGGCATGACCTACTCCATGGTCAGAGACGTGAAGCAAACAGGGACTTAAAAAAAAATTGGTAGGAGAAAAGCATAGCACCACATCCTCCGAGGCTAATGCCAGCTTCCTGACGTTGCTGGAGCTTCTGGGGGAAATCACAGTTTGCCAGGTGCTGTGCAGCTTCTAAAGGCAATGATTCCACTCACATCTCTTCATTCACTCATCAGCCTGGACATGATTTAAATGCGTTTCAGTACTATAATAATATATGTACTCTGTATAATTTTATCATCCTTATTCCTTAACCATTTTTTTTTTGTATCATCCTGATGTTTCAATCTTTATTTATAGTGGGTTTATAACTTATCTAGTTAAAATATTGGCTTTACCATTATCAAACAGTAGCATTGCTCATTTCTTCCATTTGTTTTCCACAGTGATATGTTTTTGAGCTGACAGAGCAGAACATTGATTGAGTCTCTGAGTGTGAGGGAACTCATCCTGCAAATAGGCTGAGACGGGGGAAAACTGACCGAGGACTAGTGGGGCCAAGCATCTACTAAAGCAAAATAATGTATGATATTCAGTACCCCTTGAGGACTCTGCTGCTGCTTACTGTGTCCTGTGAAGTTCTCTGGGAGAGGTTCATAAGTGCCACAAGTACCTTACTTAAGATATTATCTCTTTGACTTTTAAATATTTTGTACATGTGCTATATTACCATTCTCATTAAATTTGCTTTCTGCAGCACAGAATACTCACTTAATTGATTCTTCCTGTTACAATCAGCATATTTTTTCCATTGAAATCAACTCTAATTGGATTGAATCTTAGTGATAAAAGCCAAATTTAAAGTTGTTTATATGCTGCCAGAGAAAATGTTCTTTAGTCAGTAAATCTGGTTGCACACAGATGACGTTATTGAAATAGATAATCCCTCACAGATGTATTAATTTCATAATCTAAAAATGCTTTCTAAAGTGTCTTACAGCAACAAATAAAGACCAGCTTGATGACATGGTTTACAAGAACAACAGTAAATAAAACAAATGTTAGTGCAAGTCTGTGAAATATATTTTTATATATAAATATGTAAAATAATATATATATACATATATTTAGAACAATAGCCACTTAAACTTGATCAAAACTTTTAAACACATCTTCTACTATAAAATTTCTCTCTATCTACGTTTATAAACCTAGTTATTTTACAGAATTATGGCTTGCCTCTGGGTGATTCCTGTCCTGATCAAAGCTTAGATGACCTGCAGCAAATTTGGTTGTTTTCTTGACACTTGGAGTAGTTGGCATTAACCCTGGTGTTCTAAGGTTTTACTGCCAAGGGAAAGAATATGACATGCATCCTTGTAAAATTTGTGCTTTCTTTGGCATTCCCTCTTTCAGGGCCTGAGTCCATGTGGTAGTTCTGCTTTGTTTTTTCTAATTACTAGCAGCTGAGAGAGTTTGTGTCCAGGGGGAAGAACTTTAACCAGCTCTAACAGGTGCTCCAAGGCCAAAGATTTTATGCAATAATGTGTCTAAAATGAGATGTTCGCTGCACTTGACCAACTAGTGATCAAATGAAAAAAAAAAAAACCTGGACAAGAAAATACAAGAACATTTTGTCTAAATACCTAATTTTCCAAGGCACTGTGCTGAAACAGGCATGAAAGAGTGCTTACTTTTCTTTAATAATTTCATTCTGTGTTTTTTCCAAAGTCTCTGAACAAATGAGTTGAAATCTGTTACCTTCTTGGGTATGTCCAACACACTAAATGTTTTGGTACTCTGGAGAACATGTCTACCTTTCCTGAAATGCATCCTTTAATTGTCTCTTCAGATATTCCTGGGATCATGGAAGTGGGCAGCTTTACCTAATATTCCTGAAAACTACTTATGAGCCTTTTTCCTCTGGAAAATTTTACATCAACATCACTTGTTATGCAATGAAAAAATGTTTGGAAACAATTGAAATGTTTATAACAGATTATAAGAAGTAGAGAATACTTTCTGCACTTCTATCACAGTCAATAATACCTACGTAAATTTGAGATGATTTCTTTTGCAGTGTGCTCTGAGTGAGGTCTTGACTGTGCACTTCAGGCATTATTTTCACTTATTGCAAGTTATCCATAAAGTCAAACATGTAAGTTATAGTACCTGCATTTAATTCAGCTCTGGAGGACCTTAGTGTATCTGTGTGGTGTTTCAGGCCATGTGTGTGCAGTATTTTGATAACTGGGCACAGGGACACAACAGCTGCTGTGATGGTTCGAATGGAATGACCTTGATGTTCTTTCACCAAGAATCCAAACCCTGACTTTTTCTGTCTTTTTAAAGGAAACCTTTATCTAAGCTCTATGGCTTACCCTGCTCCCTCCAGCGAATGCTGGCGTGGTGCCTGCTCTGTGCTCTGTGTCTGTAGCATCCTTTCTCCCTGGGGTGGGATGTGAGCCCCACTGGATGGGGAAGCTCAGAGTAGGTTGCAGCAGACTGGGGTTGGTTTGTCCCTTTGCAATAAATATTTTGGGAAAAAAAAGTAGGGAGGACGGTGCAGAACAAATCAGTGCAGAAGTAGGCAATAGAGACTGAGTGATGGGAAAGGGCTGGCTTTTCCATGTTTATATGTTTGTGCATAAGGTCATGTTCATACGTGCTGATGCCTGTTCATAGCTGTGTGGTTTAAAGCTGTTGTGACTTCCTGAGCCTGGAAATGGAGATATAGGTTAAATTAGACAAAATTACAGCAATAAACAGCAAACTCACTGAAGAGAATGTGATTTTTTTTTTAACATCCTGAACTTTTTGGCAATGTTTTCCCCTTTCATATTAGTGAAAATATTAACCTACTTACTTAACAAAAGAGGTTCAGGAGACCTGAATTCTAACCTTCCATCCAGCTTTTAAAATGTGAGTTCAGTTCTGGTGGTAGAGAACACAGCTGGTTGACTCTGACCATGCCCACTGTTCAGGCACAAAAGGTAGAAGAAAGAGATCTTGGGGGCTGGTGGGATGCAAATCAGGGAGAATGAGGCAGAAAAGAAGTTACTTTTATTTTCTGGGAAGGGGCAGGGAGGGGGGGGCAAATTATTAGCATCAGGTCAAGTATAAAATAAGTTTAGCAAATAGCTACAGATTGAATACATCAGGAAGTGCCAGAGCGGCTCATTATCTGTATCCCATTGAGGAGAAGTGGCAACTGGCTGGTTCAGGATTTGCTGGCAGTACAGTGAACCTGTGCACCGCTTGAGTCTCTGCAACAGCCAGAAAGAAGTTTTTTTCCAGTGAAATCCTGTCTGTTCCCTAAATGATGAGACCTGCCCTATTCTGTCAGCCCCCCTTGAGTAAAGCTGCAGGAGCTCTATAAGGAAGCTTTCTGTTATATGGCTGACTAAGGTCTCATTTTTTTGTCTCACAGGTTGATGCCTACTCCTTTACTGAGTATGGTCTACTGCCAACACAAATATTAGCCTTGCTGTTGTTGCAATTGCTATTAAATTTATTGAAGTATTATTAATACTAAACCAAAATATCTACACAGAAATCACTGTCATGTTTCTCTCAGCAGATGCACTGACTTTGTTAGCATGATAAATATATTTTGTAGCAAAAACAATAATTCTGCAGACCAGGGCAGGATTCCACTGGCATCCCTACTAGAGGTAGTCAGTCAACGTGAAGTAGTAGTAGGCAGTCACATGTGACAGCACCACTGAGGTACTCTGTGGTCATAGGTTTTGCTGGTTCTCATGGGTGTCACTAAGTCTTTGAGAGCAATTTGCCCTGGAAAGTGAGCACCTGTATAGATGTTTTAAATACAGCTTACCTGCCTTTGTCATACAGAGTAATTGTGGGTTAGCACAGGACTAATTCATTTAGGTGATACATTCTTCATTTTGCGGGGGGGTACCGTCTTAAGTTAATGGTGTATCCATGCCCCACCTGCTCTCCATATGTGACCCAAAGGTAAAAGATTACCTAGCTTGAGTGAAGTTTGTGGAGAACGGAGTCAGAGAAGTGGAAGGGTGAAAAGAAGTAAGAGAAGCAGAGGAGAAAGTGAAGAAGAGTTGGAAAATCTGCACTATGAAGTTTAATCTCTCTGGCCCAAGTGGTGCAGCAAGTGATGTGTGTTAAACCTTTGGGAAAGCATGGCCATATAATGCAACTCACGGATCGGAGTGGAGTGTGTGAACGGATTCAGTTTTGTTCACCTCTTTACACCCTTTGTCACTCCATTGCACCATAAAGATCAAGAATTAGTCATTCACTCTGGTTTATTCAGTAATAAGAATTCAAGCAGACATGCTTTAAAAAGAAATTAAAACTGTTCATATGCAAGTAATTCATTATAGGCTGTGTTGCATAAATGGTGGTTGAAGTGAAAATGTCTGGAACAGCAACATGAGGAAACAAAGTGAATAAGAGAAAACCCAAACACACATAAACGCTGATTGACAGTAACCAAATACTTTCACTTCCTATCTTGCCCTAACAGTTATTAGGCTTTAGCTGCAGCAAGCAAACAAGGTAAAAAACTTGCAAGGGGAGGGTATTGTCCTAAAGACAGTAGGGAGGATGCTTAAAGCAGGATATTACACAAACTTCTACCTTCAGCTGTGACTGCACCACAATAGGAAAACATGTCATTGCTTGCTCCCGTTTACTCTTATTGGTATATGTCATTGCCTATTCCCATTTACCATTACTTGGGATTAGTAGCTGTTTGACACAAGGGCGTAGCTTATTAAAGAGGATCCTGCAAAGAAAAGGTATCCTGAAGCACTGGTCAAACAGACAGCAACACAGGGAACTGTGAACTGTTAGTCAGGCATGGGCTGTGTCTGTGTTAGCAAGTATTTCAGAGCAATAGGAGCAGATCAGTAGATCAGAGCACATGGGGCCAAGGTCTGTCCCCTACATCTACCCCATATGAGGCTCAGGTTATATTTTGGGTTTGAGAGCCCATTCCCTTTGACTGAATGTCCACACTGTGCATATAGTTTGGAGCTGCCTAAAGAATCAATTACTGTCCTAAATCTTTATGTTCACAGCATGGTTAGTGCAAACATCGGACAGAACTTGTCTATCATGCCATGCCTACATTAGCAATTATTGTGGTCCTGTAGGAGCACATCCATAAAGCAAACAGCTGGATTAAACCTATATGAGATCTGTCAGTGTGCGGCAGTTTTCTTGTAGCTCTGATCTGGTTCCAAGAACTAAGTGCTGGTTGGTAGGTAAGTGCATTGGCTGTCTTCCTGGAGGTCATCTCCCCGTGTCTTTTCTCATGAAAGGAATGCAACTCGCGTGCTCCACAGACCCTCTCCAAAGTGAACCAAAGCACAGTAACTGGTAATATTTAGTAGACTGACTTCAAAACTGCACTTCTGGTCCAGCTCAGGTGCTAATGCAGAAGTACCCCTTAGTCTTCTCTGGAAGGAATGACATGCACCAAAACTGCTCTGTGAGCCCAACTCACATGTGGTAAAGAGAGGCAACCAGGGGCTTTCTTATAGAATTGCACTGCAGCTCTGAAATTAATGCTAATATAGACAAAGACGATGAGAGAAGCCTCAAAGCAAAGAAGGACCGACCCAGAAGAAGAAAAAAATACTGGCTTGTAGGCAGAATTGCTAGTGTTCTGGCAAAGACAAATGCAGAAATGACTCTACTGGGAAAAAAATAGGGAACATTTGGAAGAGAAAGCACAATAACCGGGGAAAATTGGCAACAAAAAGGAATCTTAAATTAACTGTAACCTTGTGTTAAATCCTCTGTTTTGTTGATCCTCACTTCAGATCCATGTGATCACCCGAGAAATTTCTTAGTTTCTAAATAAAGCATACTTTTACATTAAAATAACGTAAAAGAGAAAAAAAAAATGTTAAGATCAATATATATAGGCACTTGAACTGTGTCTGTGTGTATTGTATTTTCAGAGTGTAATAACAAATATGCTTTATAACTGTTAAATACTGAAAAATGTCTGTTAAGCAGGATACTGTGTGCTCTGCTTTAAAGTGAACAAACAAAACAAGTGACTACAAATCTGCAAATAGATTTATGAAAGAATCAAGCAGCTAATAAGGACTAAAGTAATGTTTTTAGAATGTTTATGTATTGCAAATAAAAGGAATACAAAAGGCAGAAAGTACTGAGGTCAGGTTTATGGCATTCTTTTCACTTTTGAACAAAAAGCTTAGTAAGCAGTAGAAAGTACTG
>JAVJGJ010000014.1:101000639-101041271 GCA_035590215.1 Microhierax caerulescens
CCATTTGAATGATGCTCTCCTACCCCCCCCCCCCCACACACACACACACACACTTCTTGTCAAATCACGTGGAGTAATTCCTGAATTTTGCAATGGTAGTGAGAAAATAAATGTATTCAAAGGGCCAGATATGTTAGGAACTGGCAGAGCTCCATTGACTTGCTGGGGTTATGCTGTCCCAGCATCCATAAAGGTCAGATGGTTACAGACTAGTGAGAGTAACATGACATTTAGGGCTTTGGCCATATTCCAGTTTCATGTGGTCAACTTTGCTTTTCTTTCAGAATTTGGGGTTTATTGGCTTATATCTAATTGCCCTTTGTAAATATTCCAAATAATCCTTTAAAATGTGGCCTACTTAGATAGAAAACCAGAACACTTGGCTTGCCAAAATGTGTCTGTGCTTTAGTCTTATAACACAATGAATTTGTACAGAGGAGTCCTTCCTTAATAATTTTCAACATGTAGCTTTTATAGCGTGTTGTATTTGCGAATACTAGTCTCACAAGTGTGTGAGCAAAATGGAAGGTCCGCCAACTGAAATCAGTAGTTGTCATGCAAATGGAAACTGTGAGATGCTTGTGAAACATCAGCCAGGTTAACTCATTGAGGATACAAAAGAAATGAAGAAAAACATTCAAGGGAAGATTCTTACAGCTTCTTAGATTCTTGGTGACAGTTCTGAGACTGCAGGTGAAGATTTTCTCTGACTTCATCTGAAATTACAGACAGAGAGAGTCAGAATGTTATGACATTCTACAGGACAGCAGCACCTCTCTTAAGGGCCACATTCTCTTGAAGATGAGAACAAAATTATTTAGCCTAAATTTGGCTTGTCACAAGCATCAGAGTGGCTCACTCTTCCATGATTTCATTCATCTGCCAGGGTAAAACAGCTTTTGGATTCAGTAGCTGAGACGGAACAAAACTAATGATGATTATTTGCATAATCTAAAGCACTTTCTCCTCCTTTCATTTGGGAACACTTGCACTCTCTCTCTCTCTGTCCCTGAGTTCAGCTGAATAGCAGCCAAACTACATCACTCAGTTATCTCATTAGTCTTTTATAAAGGGCAAGACAAACAAATGAGCAATGCTGAAGTATGAAGGGCTTAATTTCAAGTTGGGGGGAAGGGTTTCTCTGTGCTTGGAGATACAGTTGAAAAATCTGACCTTTAAATTAATCTGAGAAACACAAGAAAAATATATTTAATATTCCTGACTATAATATGAACAGGAACAGATTTTTTTTTTTTTTCCCTCAGAGTTATATTAGTAAAGTAGCAGAAAATAATGTGTAGAATTTTTTAAATTAATGAATAAATTTGGAGCAGAGTTTTCTGGAAAATGGTATGTCTGACTCCTCGTGTAAGGCAAACCTGTGAAGCTTTCTCAGTAGCTTCTATGTCCAAAGCCATAACTTCTGACTTTTTCTCCTAGGCTTTGTAGGATTAACTAGATAGTGAGATCTCAAAAAATGTGAATATAAATCTCTCTTCATCTTTCAAAATTTAAATACAGATACAACTCTTACTATTCCAGGAATTTTGTTTTACCAATCTCTTAAAAACACAGTAGCAAAACTGACACAATTTTTTTCTGTGCATCCTTTCTCAAAAAGCTTTCTCTTATACCCCAAGGAAAAGGATATACCACAGAAATAACCCAAATTCAACCCAGCATAATCCCAATTGAAATCAATCAATTAAACTCCCTCTTTCTTTCAGAATATTTTGCTAAGATTATGTTGCTGCGTCTTTGGTTGATTCCAAGTAGTTACCATTATGGTGGAGATTTTGTTACAAAGGCATCCTGTTTACATCTCAGTTTTGTATCTAGTCTCAAAAAATTGCTAAAAGACTGCCACTTCTGTGAAAAAAAGGTGTGGGTCCTTTAGGCATCTTGTGTTATTATGGTCAGTAACTCATGCTCTGTTAATGAAAGTCTTTATGCTTGCCTATTGCATGTTGAGAATAAGCATGCTTACTTGTTTTGAAGAATACTTATTATAAAAGGGAAAAAAACCAACAGTTTTTAATCCTTACATGATGATGTGTGCCTACTTCAAATGGAGATGGACAAGTGATGAATTATAGCAGTCTCAAACATCTGAGAGCAGAGCCTGATACTTCTTAGTTCAGTAAAGCAGTCACTAATGAGAAGCAGGCCTTATGGTACGTTGCATCATTATAGAAAACTGTAACATGGGTCCTGAGTCCTAAAATACATCAAATATTGAAGTAAAAGTATAAATGGGAATCAAATTCTGTTAAACCTTCAAAAATTGTATGCTACGCTGTTGGTTCACTGTCTAGCCTTTTACTCATATGCATATTGTAGTTTCGCAAGAAAGGCAGGAAGAGACCTCTCAGCAGAGATTTCCCATGTTAATTAGTGTTTGACATCATTAGAAGTAATGCTGCTTCCATTTCTGATGCAAAACTAGGTTTTTAAAACCTACAGTGTTCCCCATGTAGAGTTCAATCCAAAACTGATTTATCCGATCTTTATTCTGGAAAGATGCGGAGAGGGTAAGTGTATGTGCCATAATGTATTAGTAATAGAGCAAAGCCGTTGCTCTACGTGCATTGTAAATTTGTCTTCTTGTTGCTTTAATATGTTGCAGGTACTGTACAAATAACCTTTCTATAGCACTGTGTCTGAGGATAGTACTGTGTCTGAGGACACAGACTGTCCTCAGACACAGTACTGAAAGTGCAAAGTGTTTTTTGTTTGGTTTTTTTTTCTGGTCTACAAGTCTATTTAAAAAAAAAAAAAAAAAAGAGAGATACAACTTGCCATCAGTTGGTTCAGCTACTGCTGTAGCTGTGTGTTTGTTCCCAGTGTGCTGGTAGTTTGGACTAATTGTCAGCTGCACATCTGCAGCAGATGTTGTTGCTCTCTGCTGCCTCCTGCTGCCCCCCACCCACCCTCCGGGGGAGATGTGACAGGGTGTTGGTCTGGTGTCAGGTTTGTCAGTAACAGAGGCAAATCCAAATGTGGTTACCCGTAGTTAAAAAGCCAGACTCAGTCTTCTGTAATAGGAAGCAGAGGATAAGGAGATGAGCTAAGCATGGAAATGGAGGCAAAAAAATGAGACCTGGAGGATCAGGCTTGCAGGTCCTGCTGCAGGTGTAGAAGTGTAAGGGCTGGGACAACCATCACTGCTCCTAAGTGAAGCTGATTTTGCTCCCTAAAAATGACTTGTCATCCTTGACTGGCCTGAGCAGCAGGGACAGCACCCAGCCCGCTTCCCAGGGCTCAGCACAGGCAGTGTAGGTTAAAAGCAGCATGGCCTTTCCTCTACCCGACTGAGGTGCACAGTCCCCATCTAGCTGCCTATGTTCCCTGCCTCCTCCCAGTAACAGTGAACAACATTTAGTGGTGATAGTGGAGCTGAAACCTTGAGGAACCACATTAAGAGAAGGGAGGACAGCCCACAGTGCCTTGCAAAGCGTGCTAAGTGATTAAGCAGCTGCTTTTGCAATTTCCCACTGAAGTTAAGCAAATCAGCTTGAACTGTGATGTGGCCCAGTGTTCTGCTTTTACAAAAGAGATTGGTAATTTCTTGGTGTTTTCTGTTTGATAATTTGTTTTTAAGTATTTATCTATAGCATTCCTCAACCGCATGCTGTATATCCACACCCATCATTCATTAGCTCTTCTGTACTGCCAGGAGGCCTTCTCAGTTATCCTGTTGCCAGATTGTTTCAGTACAGCTGTGTTTCAGAGGTTTTGGTATGAAAGGCCTGATGCTCCACACTACTCCGTTGCAGCTTTCCAGGCTGTGAATGGCAGTAATGATGCCACTGATGCCAGCATCACGACACAGAATGTGTAATTATGGTGTACTTGCCTGTGTTTCCTCTGGGGTGCTCTGTATTTTATGTCATGGTACCTTATTGCAGACTGCAGGGAGGAAGGGAAGCAGTGCTTTTACTCCCTCTCCTTTTTCCCCCCATCAAATTTGTTACCTGTCACCAGCCGGAGGTGGACAGCCCTGCCTGCCTGGTGCCTCCGCAAAGGACAAAAGCAAATGGTGCCTGTGCCTGGCCATTATGGAGGGAGGAGGGTGCAGAGGGAATACTTGTTTATCAGAGGCTTGGAAATGAGCTGGGGGTCAGAATAACTCAGACTTGTCTGTGTGTTAGTGTTCAGCTCTGTTTAATGTCAGACAGCTGTACTGCTTGCACAAGGCACAACCTCAGCAGATCAGCTATCTTACTTTACTATGCAGGAAGAGGCCAGTAAGGATATTTTTTTAAATGGAAGTGTGGTTCTGCAATTTATAAACAAAAGTTAATCGGAAATCTTAAACAATAATCACACTGTAAGTTGTTTCTTTGTTTTGTTTTTGTTTCAGGGGGATTTGTATCCTTTTTAGTGCAGGGTTTGTTAATGTCTGGTACCGTGGGCCAAGAAAAAAGGAACAAGCCTGAAAAAAACCCACATCCTCTCCTAGGACTAGATTCTTCCTTTGGTTGTGATTCCTATTGCCTTCACTAGATATTGTCCAAGTGGAGCTAAGCACAGAACTTGACCTGCTGATTTTGCAAGCCTAAGTTTAAGTTTCGTACGTGCTCTTATCCAATTGAGCAAACAACTACTACTGTGAGATAAATGGTCTCCACTGAGATGTCCTGAGCCTGTACTTGGCTGCTGTAGCTTTCCTTGTTTCCCACAAAACCCTTTGTCTGACCACTGGGTGTCAGTGAAAGACTGTGAAGTAATTTTCTGTAATTAACTGTACAGGAGTTTCTCTCCAGCCTTGTGGGTGTTCTTTAGTTAAGGTGGCCTGGGCAATTTCAAGCAAGCTGACTGACACACCAGGTGTGTGTGTAGTAACTAGAAAAACCGGCTCAGATCAGTGACTTGTTCCTCAATCACTTCATTTCTTTATATGAAATAATTCATACTATCACGGGCAGTTAAGAAATTAAAGAAAATATGTTTATCTTTCTTCTTCAAGTAAACCCACTATGCCCACCATAATACAATCACGCGGTAGAAAGCTGGCATATTTTACTCTATTGATATTCCTTGTGCCTTAGCCACTAATGTGAAACCAGAGGTCCCAGTTCTGAAAGGTGCTGTCCTCATGCAATGTGGGCAGGAGGAAAATGCCCTTACGAATCTACGAAACTTCAGGGTGCTCCATACCTTAAAGTGAAATATATTTTTGAGGCTCTGCTTTCACCAAGGGGAAAAAATTCTGCTGTGGATCCTTCTGCAGACTGGCCTCTTTGCCTATCTGATATAAGATGAGAGATAAGCCGAAAAGTCAGTGAAGTTTTTTTTTTAAACTGAGGAGAAGGGAGTTCAATTGAATGGAATGGGTAAATACATGCATCCACATAATAGCATCTCTATTTGCATATCACATTTACTTTATGTTAAAATTAATTACAATTTTTAATACGTTGAAGGTGTATTGATGCATTGAACATGCTGTTGGAAGGATCCTTAAGAGTTTTGGAAACTTGGCAGGAAACTAGTGGCCTTTGGGAGCTGGGCAGGTGTCACAAGGGTTGGGGGTTATGTAATAGCCATATTATTTGTATACTGCTGCGAAAATGATCTGCTGTCAAATAACTGAGGGTTTCAGTTACTAAGGAGGGAGTACCAGACTCCCTCCTTAGGCTTCAGAGTTCTCTGACCATTGAAATAAGTGAAATAATAGCTAAATGCTTGTGATCTGCTGCTCCATACTGCTGACATGTTCAGGAGAGTACTGCTGCCTTTGTTTGAACACCACTCGTATTTTAAGGAAGTTTACAAAATTAATGAGTGTGAAAGACTATTTTTAAATCATCTGTTTTGAAGGTCATTCCTTAGAAAAAAATATTAGCAGCAGATTCTTTGGTCATAGAAATAAATGTATATTTATATAGTATAACTATAAAAGAAGAAAACAAGATTTGTGCCAAAAGTTTTCTTTTGCACACTACAAAATAGAATTTCCCTGAATTGCCTTTTTAGGTATTTTTACTATTTACAGAGGGGATATTAGAAGGCACAGCTACTTGAGGTCTCACTTGAATCATAATTGTGGTAGGGGAGAGCTGCCCTTCAAGCAAGGATTTTTCTAAACTTAATCTACCATAAAAAACATCTTCATTTTGTGCCCTGTATGTACACACAACTTGTGTGTTTAAATGAGGGAAAAGCAACAGCTGAGCACTGCTGAATTTCTCATTTTCCCCTGTGCTCTGCACCGTGCGTTGCCCACTGCTCAGGGACCGAGCGGTTGCCGCTAGAGGCCCGTCTGTGCCAGCGGGATGCAGCGGAGACATTTCACAGCTGCTACCCCCACGCTTGCGGGCTGAAGTTGTGCACATGGAAAAGAGTTGCAAAGTTTCCGTTATTTTCAGTGATGTAACAGCAGGTCTGTAGGTCAAAGACAAAGTTTCTAGGCAACCCAAGTGAAGAATCAGTGTTATTTTACATGTATTGACAATAACGTACTTTTGCTGCAATTAAAACCAGTATTTTTGCTTTACTCCAGAGCTGAAGTGCTCAGCCTGTACCCCCTTAGGTGTTCTAGTACGATGAACTACATTTCAATTGTGAGAATTTCAGTGATATTGAATCATGCTTAACTGATGCTTGAAAAGTCATGCTGTTCTGACTAGTTCTCACTTTTTTTTTTTTTGAGAAGTTTTTAATTTGGCAATGAAACATGAAGATTCTTTACTGTTCTATTGGCATTTATAGCAGTTATAATGTTAAATATTTTTCTGCTTTAACACGATATAGTATTGATAGTGTTCTGTGTGTAACATGCTCTCAAATATTTCAGATCAAAGTCTATAAAATTAATGTGTTTCAACGTTAAGGATTACAGATAAGCTGGAGCCACGGTGCATTTACAAATGCAATTTTATTAGACCTAAACAAATCACATCACAAGTTAGTTTTGCATAGTGGCAGAATCCCAGCACGCTGGCAAATGTGCATATTAAATTTGCAGCCCAGAAAGCTAATATAATTATTTTCTTAATAGATATAATCTAGGGCTAATATTTCTCCATATATGTAAAATACAATTAAAGTTGCTAAATAACAACATCATAATTTATTATTGTTGTGCATTACCTTAACTTACTATCTCCACAATGACTTCAAAGGTGAGCTTCCACCCAAGTGAAAAGAACGAAAGTCCAAGCGTTTCAGAAGTATATTCATTGGGAAATATGAATAGGCTTCTCACCTGTGCAGTGGCACAGTGCACACCATTCTGTCCGACTTTATTCATTTTTAATAAAAGGCACCAATACAAAGGAGGAGACTTGTGGACTTGAGCTAAAACTGCAATTTGAGAGAGCTTGTCCAGTGGCGGGGCTCAGCTTTAACTCTGTGGTGAGAAGAAAAGCAGCATGAAGTACCACCAGCTGCTGGGACTTGGGGAGCAGCACAGGCTGCCTCTGGGAGCACCCGTCCTCCCTCCATGACCCAGCCGGCCCCCCCCAGCAGGCAGGGACACAGGCAGGGTGACTGCAGGGCAGCTGTGGGAGCAGCTTTTCTAGGCAGTGCATGGCTTCATGTGTTTTTTTTGTTTCTGGCTCCACAGTGACAAGGCTGCAGGGCATGCTGCCCCCTCCCCAGCCACAGGACCCATGAAACGTGGGTTTGCTGCTGCTGCCTTCTGACTCAGCCCACCTCTCCTCACTCACAGGGAACGTGGGAGCCCAATTCTTGCTACATGTTGGTCTAGTGTCCAGTAAGACAAGACCTGATGCTCTTCCAGGCCTGCAGGCACCATGCTTATGTACCTATGTGGGAAAATATTGCAAAAGAAGGGAGCGTTAAGATGATTATCAGGACATTTTGCTGGGCTGGGTTCCTGCCTAGGTGGGAAGGAGGACTACAGAAATCAGGGCAGTAGCACTACCTGCAGCCACAGTGCAGGTCTGCAGGTACGCCTTGAGGCAATGTCTGAGGTTGCTTCTGAGTTGGTGAGACGGCAGGTGTGTTGTCTTAAGCATAATTCTGTGGTAAAGCTGTTGACCACATGGAAAACAGCATCTGCAAACTAGAAAAGAAATTTTTCTCACTCTGAATTTGTAGGTTTTTACTCATTTCTGTAGGACACTGTTAAATTATATCAGATTTTTCAGGAAGAACCCATTGTTTCCAGAGAAGGAATCACCTCATGCTATTCTAGGCATCTGTGACTGAAGACTTTTACTCTACATTTTATACTGAGGTCAGCCACAGAAAAAATCTAGTCTAGAAATGAGTCGTGGATTTTAACAATGAAGGCAATTAATCACTGGACCACCCTGACATGTCTTCTGGTGGTCTTTTCATCACTAGATTTTTCTATCAAAGTATAATGTTTTTATAAAAGACATGCACTTATTCCAACAAGAATTAATTTGGGAATGTCCTATGACCTGTGCTGTACAGGAGACCAGTCTCAGTTACTCCAGTGGTCTCTTCTGGCCTTATGATTTATGAATGTATATGTTCGCATGTATTTGCTTCAGTAGTTATTTAAAATTTTAATGTTTGTATTTTCAAGTGCTTTCTTCCATAAAATTAAACCTTTTGTGGCCGCGGCTCTAGTCACGTTTCCCTAAAAGCAAACAGCATAGAAACAATTATTGTCTTTGGCTACTTTGAGGCTAAATAAATAAATCTTTTTAATTAAATCTAAAGGATTAGTGAATATAAAAGGGAATAAGAACAAACATACAAGTAATTTAGAAAGATCAAATATACAGCCAGCTAACTTCAAAACATAGTATTTACAAAGGCCAAAAAAGTGGCTTAAATTTTAAAAGTGCAATTAAACCCCCCCACAAAATAGCTCTGAACAACTTTCCAATGTTAAATTAATTAAACATTTTTAATTATGCCATAAAACCTGGGGAATACTCAAACCTGACAGAGGCTATAGTCTGCTTTAAATAATACTTTGTTGTTTAGTATAAGTAGTGGAGACTAAATGCAGTTTAATATATGTATATTAATATATACATATTATATAATAATATATATATATAATATATACATATACAATTAATATATACACTTGAAGATCTATCTTAGAAAAAGAAAGTAAATCTGCCTCCTAGGAAGTAATCTGATGATTTCTGAGGTAAACTTAATATTCATTTGAAAAAAAAAAAAAACCAAAACAAACCAAAAACCCGAAAACTGTATATCTATAAATGTAAACTTTATAGAGCTGGCAACCTGTGGCTGATGTGCATGCTTTCCTCCAGGTGAAGAGCAGGCATGGCAAACAAAAGTTGGGACCAGTCCATAACTGTCTTTTGGGTCAGATGCCCCATTCCCTGAGGCGGGAGGGAGCAACACCTCTCCAGGATGGAATGTACCCATCATATTGCTTTCTCTCCGCAACTGACAGGCTGATTGTAAGCCAGATAGCAGGGGGGCTGGTCGGCTGTTGCTGGGTTTGATAAACTACACCTCCCCTGGGAAGTGCCGTTAGTATTCAAAGCATGCAGTGCAGCATCCTGACCTCACATATATTTTCAGAAGCGTTTCATGGAAAGATGTGGAGTGGAGGTGGCTCCCTTGGCCTCTGGCAGAGACCCGCTGCCCCTGGGAGCACCCTGCGGCTGCTGCTTGTGAAGAGCAGTGTCCTCCTGGGGGGGTGTCAGCCAAGAGCTGCCTGCCAGACTTGGATGCTCAGGTGCTGCAACATGGGAAATGACACTGACAAGTGACAGTGCTTTCTGGCTGCCTGAGGTTCTGCCTACCACTCAAGAGCACTCAAGGGCTTTCTGTGACATTTATCAACCTCCTTTACTCTTTCAGTGCAAAAAGTTTTTGGCAGTAGGGTGTGGGTTGGGCTTTCAAACCAGTCTTCAATGGTTCAGTATTCTGTTTCAATGGAAAAGATTAGGCACACTGCAGTTAATACTGCTATATTTACTGATGAGGTGTGGATTGATCGGTAATGTGTAGGGACATAAGGAAGCTGTGTTTTCCAGTTTTTCTTGCTCATTTGCTACCTCTCTATCATTTACTTTCAATTAAAAGATTAGTGGTATAGTTCAACCACTATGGTATGAAGTTCCTGCTTCTCTAATTGCAGCTGAGGGACTAGGGATAAAGAGGTAATCATGTAGGTTTGGATAAGGAATAGCTATCTTCTAGCAAGTGTTCTTTACTCTGAACTCAGCCATGGACACTAAAGATTACTAGTAAATGTGTCAAGAATAAAGTGCAAATTAATATTTGCATCTCAGTAAAACTTACTGGAATAAACACATTTTAAGGTTTTAATTGAATCTCATATGTTGCCAATGCATATACTTATTTATTTCAGAAGAAATAACATCTTCTGGAAGTGAATATTTGGCCAGTAATACAGGCCTGCCTCTGAGAACAAATCCTCTGAAGGAGCTGCAGATCACAACACCCAGGCAAGCAGCTGCACACAGAAGGGTTATTTTCTTGGGCTTTCTTTTACCTTTTTAATCCTCTTTTCTTTGCAGAATAGTGGGTTGGGTTTTTTTTACAGCTACAGAATGGTCCTTTCTTTATAGGATATACAATTGTTTCTTGAAAAAGGATGTTATGGCTGCAAGTTGTCCAGGTCAGTTTATAAGTAATATGGATAATGTGTGTTTAAAACTTCCCATCTGATTTGGTAAATTTTCTCTTACCAGGCCACCTGAAATTGTGCTAGTTAATTGGAGGAACTGTTTCCATAGCCTTATTATATACAATGGGGCTGCTGCTTCTCTCTGCTGAGGTGGTTTGCACAGATGTGAAGGAATATAGTGGGTCAGCTGTACTCTTTTGTATAACATGCAGGTGTAGATACAATAGGAAATGTTTTCACTGACTTTCTTAAACTGCTCAATAGGAAGCCTAGTCACATTAGTTAAATTTAGCGTGTCAGTAGTAGCTCTAATTTGCTCAATGGCAGGCAATCGAGGCATTTTTTTCAATGTTTGGCATTGAGATTCTAAACCCAGTTATTTCCTTGTTTTATCTTACTCATAAAACTGTCCATTCTTTAAGACTGCTTATATTGGTTTCATGGCCATAAGGTTAGCAGCTAGGTTCTCCATGGCAATGTGGGTGGCATTGAGGTATCTGAACATCAGAGTGACTCCAGGTGTTCATTAGTGACACTAGTTCCCTTCATTCTGAGTAATTAAATCACTTCTCAGAATAAATATTAAAATATGTCATTTTCATACAAATTCTCATTTTTTGGGGGAAAACCAACCAAATAACCAAACAAACCCCAAAGCAATATCATTAGTCCAATCTCAGCTCAGTGTAACTGTAAAAGAGCAGTACATGGCAGAACAGAGGTTCTCAGAATTACATGGTAACTACACAGGAGCTATCAGGAAAGTTTAAATTAATGATGTCCTGTTGAAAAGTGTCTTTTCTTCGAGTGGACTTACAGACCAACTCACCAAGCTGGAAAATAACAGAACAAGAAGGAAAGATGATAGCCAAAGCTGTTCAGCTGTGGGACAATCAACAAAATCCCTTAAATTCACACTTTATCTGACGCTTCTTATCTTTGATCCCTTTCTTTGTGCATTAACTCCTTTGGGCAGTCATTCATGAACATTTGCAGAGCGAATAAAACAATGCCTGCATGTTTTCAGATTTAAAAGTAATCCATATAATCTCATTCAAAATGCCATTTTCAGCAGGGATTAGTGATTAGCTTGCTTCATTTTAAAATAAATTTAGATTTATTTAAATAGCGTTTGAATCTGCAGCACTGATATCATGAAACTAAAGATTATGGCCTGATTTGCTCATTACATGTGTTCTTTCTTCTTTCAAAAGCATAGAGGCTATAATAAGTATTCCCTAGTTATTACTGGAATTTCTGCTGAGAATCTACTGGATTCTCTCCCTTTAACCAAGTAAACCTAAGTCCTCTTTCTTCCCTTCAATTAAAATGAGATTAATCAGTTTACATTCTTGACTTCCTTATGCCAATCCATCAAAATAAACTACCATTAACTTCATAAACAAAGTAGCTTCTATAGCAAATTTCCTCCACCTTTCCCAAAGTAAAGATGGATCTGGGAGAGACAGCCTACTGCTAGGATTCTCCATCAAGATATGAAAACTATGAATAGCAAAACAGATCAAAAAAAGCATTCCTAAGGCAGGCTTTTTTCTACTTCGTTGTGGCTAATACTCATCAAAACCAGTGTCAAGGAAAATGTAAATAGGGTTTGAGGCGAATAATAGCTCCCCTAAAAAAATCAGCAGTTGCCTCACAGAGCTGCAGCTGAAATCCTATAGTACACTGCAGGTGAGATTCCTGATGCAGACTCATAGAGGGATGCCCTCCAATACAGTTAATTTGTTTATAACAAAATACAGATCTGGACATTAAACCAAGAAGTATAACAAAAATCCTGCTCTACAAATCCCATAAATGTACATTCCACTTGTAAAATGTGTCCCTAAGTAATGGCTTTCCACTTGAGAGCAGAGGTGGCAGGGGACACTGGTCTTGGGAGTGGTGGTTCCCAGCCTGGGATCAGTCACTGCGCTACTCCGAAATGGCCTGTATCCTACTAGTGACACCTGTGCAACAGTTTTCTCTTCTTTTCCATTTATTAAGATCTTTTGGGCAGAGTCTGTAAAGACAGCAGTGAGAGAAGAGGGGAAGGAAGCCCCTCTCCACAGTGAGAAGACATTTGCCACTTAGAAATTACACTGACGGAAAAAGGTTAATTTCTTTTTTAGCCTGGCAATAAATTTACATATTGCAAACAAAACTAGGATGTGCAGGGGGTGACTCATTTATCATTTATGGAAAACTGAAATGGTTCTTTGGTCAAAAGTGAGCATGCTACCATGTTGGGAGGCAGCTTGCACATGTTTTTTCTGCTTCCTCAGTGGCCTGGGACCCAGCTAAGACCTGCTGTTTCTGTCAGGGATGAAATGCACTGGAAAAGCTCTTTCATCCTGCTTCCATTTCACATACCATGCGCTAACAGCACTCCTGGTATCTGCACGGCACCACTCACCTTCAAAAAGCTGGGCTTTCTCAGGTGCCAGTCTCCACCTGCAATTATTGTGGCAGCACAGGGTGATGCTGCAAGGGAACCAGCGCAGAGACCCTTTACCTATTGCCAGGGTGAGCCAGGTCATCTATACAGCACAGCCTTGCACTGTGCAGGGCTGCTTACGTGGGCCTGAGGTCAAAAGAGTTAAACTGAAGCTTCTGTGAGGAAATGTAAGCCTTCCTCTCACCTGACCTGGCCGGACTGCTGCCCCAGTGCAACCATCCCACTGTGGCTTTCAGAGCTAATGCAGCCCCTATCAGCTGGTTCATCTGTCCGTCGTCCTTCACTAATATTTCAGCATTTTTTGATCATTGTGCACTTTCTTGTGTGAAAAAGTAGATTGTTAAACAGTTCCTGTTAGCTTTTTTACTCAGTAATCTTCATGGGGTTATTTCTTTATTAGTAACGTAGGGTAGTACCATTTAGTCATGCTCCCACACTGCTTTATAGTCTGTAAATATGTAACATTAAACATGCATGGAGCAGTACAAGCTCCTCTAGGCAAGAACTGCATCCAGCTCTGTTTATTCTAAAAATAACATTTTTCTTAAAAGGGTTTAAAGTTCTTTGAGTGCCATCCTCCCTTGCCAAAGCAAACCCATAAAAGCAAAGAGATGCCAAGCGAAGGGACATTGCTTACCAATACCCTCTCACAGCATATTTTCCTTGACAATGATGGATTACATCTTTTCAAGGAATTTTTGCCTTCCTCAGATAAAGAAACAGAGCGCACTGAACATGTTAATCACTTTTTCTGGCTATGACAAACCCTGCCTTAAAACCTCAAAAATGCCAGCGAATACCGAGTCCTGACAGATGGTCACAGGCTGTGTGCAGTGTGTTTATCTGAAGATGAGGTATGAAGTCATATGTATGTTTGTGTGTCTGTCATGTATCTTCACTGGGCACTGCTTGCTCACCCTTTGAATATCAGCTTCTTGAGTGATAAATGAACTAGAACATGGAATTTGCCTGGCTGTTTTCACTGAAAATTGTGTTCCATTAACAATTATTGCATCCATTTTTTCTCTTTGTGGGTTGTTGTGTTCTGAACTCAGGGTGAAATGTGTGAGCACAGGGATTATTTAAATGCAAAAAGGAGGCCCCAGACAGGATTTAGGCCTTCAGAGTACAAAACTATTTGTTAGAAACTTGTGCAGCCACTAAAGCCCTTAAATCTTGCTTCTGTTCATGTATGCTAAAGGTCTCTGTATGTCTTCTCTGCAAAAAGGTGGAACACAGGATATCAACAACTCAGTCCAAAATATATTTTGTTAATAAATACACTATGAGCTATCATATCAGGGCATAAACAGAGCACTAAATGGGACTGCCAAAAAAGAGAACTGCTTTTTATTAACCACTAACAGGATGATTGCCAAAACCAGAAGTCATAACCATACGAGAGAATTTCAGCTCTGCTTTCATAAATTGGTAGTGATATTCTTTTATTTCTTTTAAGGCTCTTGTTTCTGTCAGTTTGTAGCACAAATTACTGCACTTCTGTGGTGCTGTGTTCCATACAATGGATCTTCTTGAACCAGAAATGAGAAGAAACTCAGCTTTTTACTGGGAGAGGACTTGGAATGCTCTGGCCTGTCCATATCCCTTGCTTTGCAAATGATTGACATCACTGTGGCTTCATGCAGTGAAATAATTGGTTATGGAGGAAAATGGTCTCTGTCTGAAGAAACACAGTCTGAAATGATCAGGGTGTAAATAATACTGTGTTTGTCATCAAGTGTGGCTGGGAAAAGGTCACGTTATGCCAAGATTTACTGTAAATTGTTAGGGAACAGGATGGGTTTGGATTTACAGTTGGCAAGCTTGACAAGGCTTGGAAAACTAAGGGCAGGAAGCCATCCTTAGGGCACACAGGTGAGGGGTGGCACTGAATAGTGAAAAAGATTTTCTCCTGATCAGAAACGTTTCTGTAAAATCAAGAGTTTGTTCTCTTGAGGAAGGAAGTGTGTTATGCTCTCATTTTAATCAACAGTTAAGTCACTGTTATGAGGTAGACTTAAACTGGACAGCAATGTAGTTACTGAAATATTTCCCTGTGGAAGGAGGGAATGTCTTGTAGTGGTGTTAACTGTCTTCAAACACTGTACTAGCCTTATTTTGTTCTGAACTTCTAATTGTGTATTCTCCAAATGGTGACACCTAACTTTCCAGATCTGCTGTCACCCCGAGGAGCAAGGTGTTACTGATAGAATTAAATCCTTGTTCATTCATGTAGAAATTTCTCATCTTCATGCTGAAAATACAACCCATTGCAGGATGTGGAAGCACCATTATAGGACACTACTGCATGTTGCCATCACTGGCTCGCTTTTCTAAACATGCAGGTGAGTCCCATTACACTCAAACAGTAACGTCTCAAACTGTAAACATTTACTTTGTTTAAAAAAAAAAAAAAAAAAGAAAAGAAAAAAGATATATATTACAAACTGCTGTATGAAGGCATAAGAGAAGTTCCAATAAGACTGACTAAAAAAGATGGTGCTTTTTGGGGATTTTTTTGACCAGTAGCAGGATAATTGCCAGATAATTGCCTTGAGATACCTGGTAGATTTTATGAAAACTTGTAACATCGTGCACCAGTAATTCAAGTGACCTGTGGTTTTACTGTGCAAAACAGTAGTGAAAGGGACTAACCCTATACTCAGAATAGATGTAAAGACTTGCCTGTATTAAATGGTATTAATTTAGTCACTCTTTAAACTGTTTTATCACCTCTTTAAGTACTTCTGAAGTTTTCAAATACTGTGTAACTGTGATCAGCAGTACAGCTTTTTAATTCTGTCTTATAAAATCCCACTGTACACAGTGAAAATTGCATTCATCTGTATTTAGGAATTTGCCCCTTAATAGAGCCTTGTAGTAAATTGAGAATTTGGCTCATTGGAAATACAACACTAAAACTAGAGATTATCCAGTTCATTAGAGATACTCAACTTTTACAAGATCGGAGTACTTTGACTGTAGATCATAAATTACTGCTAAATTCATATTAGAACATAAAGAATATATTAAGCAATCTCAAAACATTATCGTTTCCAATTAAGGAGCCACTGCAGTCAATTTAGATTTATGTTGACTTCAGTAGGTGTAGTTATCAGCCATTAAGACAGAGATTCAACTGTTTAACTAGTATAATAAAAGAAAAAAGTTAGTTGTTGCACAGGTTTACCACTAAAGTTATAAATTGCAAAAGTGTACAGTCACTATTCAAACACCGCTATTATTGCTAGATATGATCATATAAACCCATATTTAATGGGACATTTATTTGAGAACGTTTGCTTTCTATTTCCTATTTTTGTTAGATTTCTGTTTACTATTTTTTACTTACCTTATTTTACTTATCTTAATATACCTATTATATTTACTGTATTTACTATTTTTAATCTTTATATGGCCTGCACAATGCTCAAAAATCACCATGTTAACTTTTCAGGTAAAATGTGCAGATGTTTATCTCCTCATGAGACTTGCGGAATAAACAAGCAGCAGTGTTACCTGTCAAAACATAAAAATAATGTGTGTCTAAGGTTTGTATAAGTACCAAACAGCCAACTTGTGTTTTCCTCAGGTATGAGTTCAGTAGAAGTGTGATACAAAATGCAGCAGAAAGCTCTTTGCATTGCTGGCCCCGAGCAAGGTGTTGCAGCACAAGACATGTTCGAGTCAGAGATGGTCACACTGAGCTCCCTTTATTGTCAGTAGAGAGAAGCAGGGACTTTTAGAGGATTCACCTGACCTGTTTTAAACAGTTACTCAAGTGAGATGAATCATGTTCCATTCTATAGAAACTCTTGATAGGGTCTCTACTAACTAGCTGAGATGCAGTTATTGTAAAACTCCAAAGTTTTTATTATAGTAGAGTACCTTTGCACTTGAAACTCATTGCTAAACTGTGGCTCTTGAGGTTTTCTGTTTTTTCACCTTCAATCCTGACTCACCTTCATGGTCAACTTGATTCAGCTAGAAAGGGACCTCTGTAGCTAGTCTAATTCAAGTGCTTCTGGGTTATCTCAGTTCCTTACTCTAAAAGGAAATTCAGTAACATCTCCACCTCTACTGTGAGCAGTTTGCATCGTGCAGTGTGTCCTACGGTACTGGTTCCCTCATTGTCCTCCTTAGAGAGCATACATGGCTCCTCACATACCTGCTCTGAAAAGGAGAGAGAGAAAGAGGGAGAATGAAAGAAGCAAAGAAGAAAAAAAAGCAAGGAAAGAGGGAGAGAAGGGAAGGGAGGCCTCGGGGTGTGGTGGTGCATGATTAGGTCTCACCTTCACTGGCTTTACAATGCAAATATAATTTCTGGAAGTAGCTGAATGGTAAACCTGAGCTTGCCATGGGGCCGGAAAGTCACAGCTAAACCATGAACCATTCCGAGAGCGAAGCCTTCCCTTGATCTTTTAGGTTAGGTGGCACTTGGCTGTCTGAAGACTTTTGTATGCAGCTCAGAAGGGCAGAGAATCTGGCCACTCCTCGTCTCCTAATCTGTTGAAATCAATGGAAGTTTTGCTTGGGAGCTACAAGTTTGACCAATCTAAGATTGTGAATGAAAATGTCTTCTGAAGTATTTTAGCCATTCCGCTCAGTGAAAACGCAAATTTGTTTAATAAATACAGTCCTTGTGTGCATACCGCTATGTTCTAACTATTCAAGTAATGAGGGTTTCTCATGATTCTTTTAAATGACTGTATCACAGTTCCTTGTAAGTCAACCTTTTCAGTGAATGTTTTCTAAGGATTCAGCTTGATTGAAAATATCTTCTGCTGGGGAATACCACTCCCGAGGCCAATGGGGCATCAGAAACCCTGTCTAGACTGCCTTTTAGACATCTTAATGACATTTCCTAAGTAACAAATCTTTGCTCTTGATCTGATGTGTTCAGGTTTTACTGTGAAACATCACTTTTCCTTAGAGAAGTCAGGCATTTTTCTCAATAATTTTTTCCTCAGGGTCAGTTTGTCTCAGGAAAATTTTGGTCAGTCAAGTCCTCGGTGGAAAAGACTTTCTGCTGGAAAAGATGGTCTATTTAAAAAACTGAGACAATTTTTTCAGCACAGTAAGGCTCACTAAAATATTTTGTTTTAATAATGACATGAATTTTCTATATTTTATATTCATCTGTAGCACTTAGACAAAATTGTATATATTTCCATGCTTTCAGTTTTCATGAAATCACTTATTTGGCCTAGCATAACTTTAAAACTTTCCAGCTTCCATGGATGGAGAGATCATTACAAATTCTTTTCCATTGATTTGGAAAGCATTTTATTAATCCTTAAAAAACAAAAAAAAAAATAGTTTTCATCTTACAGTAGTAAAGCTTTTGGGTTTTTTGAAACTGTAAAATATCTCTCTCTCTCTCCTCTGCTTTATTCTCCTTGCCTTTGTAAAATTTCCCCAGTTAGCATGGACGATTTACCACCGAAACCACCTTTCCAACTGCATAGTGATCTACTAATCTGTTTCATTCATTCATAGCGATATCTCGCTCCCCTCAGTGAAACCCCAGATTCCACACAATTCCTGTTTCAGATCTCCAGTTTGCAGAATCTAGTCCACTTTGTTCAATGACAACATTCAATTATTTTTTATTCAGTAGAAATATGAGTGTTTCGCACTCAGTGACAGTTTCTATAAATGCAGATGTGTGTCTCCTTTTCATTAGGTTGTATTCCCTTTCCTCTCAGAAGGTGATTTCACCACACGTAACGCAGTGATACAGCCCTCTCCAGCCAAGGGAGGCTGGCAGACTTGAAGACTCCAACTTCCTTTTCAGAAAGTGTGGAGTTTTTGCCCATTTCTTATTACAGAATATCCTATGCTAGAGCACAATCAAAAGAACCATATTAAATTGAATGGGATTTTTTTTTCCATAGACTTTTCTAGGTTTTGGATCAGTATCCACCAAAAACCATCTAATAAATTTTGGAATAACTGATAGTCGATGACAAGAGTTTCAAATGCAGGCTCGCCACATTGCTGCCAGCAGTGCCTTGAAGAGATAGAAGCTATATAAATCTAGGAATAATGAAATCATCCATTTTTTCCAGAGAGCAATGCAATCCAGAATTGAAGCCATGAAACCACATCTGATTCTAGACAAAGGCAATATTAACATACATATGTTTCCAACTATAGGGATATTTCTTGAATAGTATGTGATTATTCTTGCATTTCAGCCAGCTTTTTTTCAAACCCAGCTTTTCCAAGTGAAGCACTGTGCTGCACAGGTGAGAAAAAGCTGTTGTAAATATGTTAGAGGCTGTTCATGCAGCCAGACACTGAGGTTTTGCTGATTTCGTGTGTTTCTCTGAAATCCAGGGACCTCAGAGGCAGAATTTAGATGTTTTGTTGTTAATATTACTTTGCCCATCAATCTTTGTCATTTTGAGTCATTGTTTTTGGGATACCTGCTTTTTTGGAGTTCATTAGTTTTTGTTGGGCTGCTACTTTTATATTCTGAAAATGTTCATTAATAAGTAATATTTAGTCTGAAAGCTCAAATATTTGTGGTAGCAACATACTTGTACAATCAGACAAAAAATGTCTGACAGCATTGTGGAGTTGCATAAGCTGCTTACAGTGATAAATCTTGCATGTGGGACCGGGGTTCCCATTTTTATACATAGGAATTCATACAAGCGTTACAATAGGGATGTATAAAAATCTGAAAAAAAATAAAACCTGAAGATTAAGGATACACTTTTGCATTGGAATTGATGCTGATTTGTTTTCATGCCTACTTACTTTGCTCTTGAAAAGGTTGCTCACATTTCCAAAATATATTTACAGAAGCAGGAGCTCTCCCCAGTAAAAAAAAAAAAAAAAAAAGTATAAATGTCCTTGGGATATTCAAAAGGCAATTACTACACATCAGGTTTAAATTGTAAATGTGCACAGCCACACTTGGCAAGTGTCATGCTATAGACAAAGTGGAATTTGTGGATTTTATTATCATTTAGGCCCTCATATTTTGAGAACCTTTGCTCTGCAGCAGGTCAAAGGAGGTGGCTTCTATTACATGGTGCTGCCATTACCCACAGATGTGTATTTCATCATTCAGTAGGTGAAAAAAAAAAAAAAAAAGACACAGGGTAAATATGAATGTTGTAGAACCTTTAAATTTTCATTACAATTTTCTGTAGATATTTTTGTTTCCTGTGAATAGAAAGTTTACCAAAACTGAAATAAAAATGTTCTTTCATAACCAGAAGACAGGGCTTGATTTATAACTTGTCCTTTTTTTTTTTTTTTTCTTCATGAATAGCTGTTTACCCATTTTGATGAAATGATCCAGATTTCTCTGTACAGCAAGAAAGATGGTCACATCTTCCCCTGCTAAGTACAGCAGCCTCACAGAGTTATGGGCCTTAGGTCTCACACAAAGAAAGGGGCAATAGACTTTGAAGTGACCATGAAGAATAGGGGTGGGTTGGGGGTGTAAGAGCATAAATGATGACCACATCCAGACACTGGATGATGCACCAATAAAAGGAATGTAAAAATTGCCCTTTTATCATCATAAGGGTATAAGCCAAATATGTGATGCAGAAAAATTGGTGATAATTTTGGAGCACCTGACCTCCTTCAGTTTCCATGGACTGTTATTTTAACAGAGACTTAAAGCAGCAAACATATTCAGGAGAAGTTCAGAAGCAAAGTCTTCAGAAGTGCCTGTAATAAGATATGCATCAAACAATATCAGTTTGAATTAGACTCATGTGACTGAAATCACTGGCTATCTAAATTACATCCTATTAATTTGCTTAACTTGTTTGTATGACCTGTAAAATTTATTTTCATGTAAAATACAGTAAAAATGCCATGAAGCCCTTCAAAAGGCTATTAAGTCCATGCTTAACTGTAAATGCTTTTGTGGATTTTAGACAGACCCTATAATATATGTGATTTTAAGTTATTTTATGTACTATACGATTATTATAGATTGCTAAAAGAGACCCATCTTTAAGAAAATTAAAAATAAATTAAAAGGTTATTTTCTTAGTTGGTGGCAGACATTCAAAATCTGCTTGTAAATGAGTGTATTTTTAAAACCAAATACAAAGGATCTCTTTAAGTATATGTTTTCATACCTTGAGGCTCAGACTGAAGTTTTTGTGTATGATTTGTTGATACAAAGGTTAGATCTGGCTTCAAAAATGGCAAAGTATCTTTACGTAAAGTCCAAATACGTCAGTGTTCATACACTACCCCTTTCTAAGACCTTGCAGAACCCAAATCAAAATGTTTATTTAAACCTGTTCCCTCACTTCAGAAAGCCAAAAAAAGAAATACAACAAAATTCAAACTGCAACACCTCAGTTGGATTTTTTTCCATGATGGTCAGGCAAAAAAGCTGTTTCTAGCATTTTTACAAGAAACCTTAGCTTATCTTGGTACATGGTATATTTCCATGAAAAACTGCAGCCTCTGTACATTTTGCTTTATATATGTACTCTCTGTTTGTGTATGTGTATGTAAAACTTCACACAAGCTATGTGAAAAGATAATGCAGGTACATTGTATGGGAGGTGTGTGGAATATTTGAATTATGACTGAATGGTCACCATAGTGTAGTTAAAGGTTATTTTCTGTTTGTAAGAAAAATTGTCTAGCTGATCAAAGTTTTCAGAAAATAATATTTTTAAAGCAACAGAAAAAACCCTCTGCTAGGCAATTAAAAATACTTCCTCGAAATTTATCAGTTTTAATTTATACTTTCTGAGTCTCCTAGTACTGTAAGAAATGGCTGAATGAAAAAAAAAAAATAGGTTATGACTTCTGTCTTCCGTACAAGCTGTGAATGTAGGATCTGTGACACTGCAACACCTCTTTTCACAAAAGGCTTTTTTTAGGGGAAATAATTATACGTATGCAATCCCCCTAAAGGAAATGGAAAATTAGTTAACAAAAATGTGCAGTTATTGATCAGTTAAAGTTATTCTACCTAACAGATTGAGTACAAGGCCTAAGAAACAATAAAATTAAACATCATCCTATATTCACCTAGCCAAGGGAAGTATCTCACCAGCAGTAACTTTTATGTACCCTCTCAGACCTGTGCTAGGAGGGATAACCGTTCTTCAGCAGTGTGCTGTGCACACAGTGTGATGCAACTGAGAAGAAGGGATGATCTATGGGACATCAGCTGTTTGTAATGCAGTTAGATAGCAGTAAACTGTATTTTCCCATTACTTTTAAAGGTAAGAACATCCTGCTTTTGTCTGTCTTCACAAAACAGATGTTTTTTGGGGGGAGTGGTGGTGGTTGGGTTTTTCTAAAGGATTGTAGTGATGGATATTTTATATTGGTTTTGGATACTGACTCGGGTTTCTTCTGAAGAAAACAAAAAAACACCCCATAGCCTAGATCTAAATCTCATGTTTAGATCTCAGAGTGATGAACAAATGTATTTACTGCTTTGGTTTGGACCTGGCTTTATCTGGTACTTTCAGGGAGTATAAAATGTTTCTGCTTTTATGTATTGGCTAACTTCTTCCAGAGTTGATTTATGTAAATAACTTCTATCCTCCCCTGCCTGGTTTGCCTGGCTGTGTCTGTTCTGTTCCTGTTTTAATTCAGAGTGTAAACTCTTCAGTGCAGGGACTGTTTGCTTGCTGGGTGTTGGTAGAGTGCCTAATCAACAAAACCATGCTAAACCTGGCCTCTCGGCACTCCTGTAATTCAGGTACTTATTCAGGTATCCTGAATAAGGTACTAACCCAGGACCTCAGAATCTTGAAATTGCCAATATATACCTCCTAGATACAACATCGTGAAAGTAACTAGTCTTATAGTCTTATTTGGGTTTGTTTTACCTGAGTCCCAAAACTGAGTTTATGAGCATGACTTCTCTCGGTTCATTGCATTTGTTGGGATTGAACATCATCCTTTAAGAAGTTACTATCTCTCTGACAAGGCCAGCTAAACCACTAAACTGGGGGCTGTCTCACCCTTCTCAGTCAAAATCAGCCCCTTTGATCTTAAACAGGTGAGATAATTGATTGCCTGTCTCAGCTATTGATTGAAAGCTGTTCAATAACTACTACCATGGGCTGCTAGTGCAGTGAGCTCTGGGCATGCTGGCGATGTTCATGTCTTCTGATGGGACAGCAAAGGCCAAAGAGATGTCCTGAGATGCATTCAGCTCAAGAGTCTTGTGATACCCTATGGCTAGCTTATCTGCTGGTACAAAAAGATAAATGTTTTTGAAAATAAATACACTTTCGTCCATTTAAACATTTTGAAATTTGGCCTGCATTTTCCAAAAACTTCTGATATATCAAAAGAGGTTGTCCTCTTGCTAGATTTTTAGTGGTATGTCTTCAATCCTGTGTGCCTTAAGTTTTAAAGTACGTGAAGTTTATTTTCTTGAAAGGAATGCTTATGGCGTATAGCTAAAGCATTTGGCTTCTGACTTCTGGCTTTCATTCCACCAGCTCAATCATGAAGTGGTTAAGTGTTATTTATAGCTCTTAGACATTCTTTAAGGATGAACACATCTACTGAAAAAACAAACAGTCTTGGTGCTTGTGGGTAATTTATAGGAATTTTAAAGTTAGGAGAAAACTGTGATCTCATACTACAGGCTAAAAACCTGTCCATTCATTACTGCATGATAATGGAATTTGGTTGAGAGGTTGACATAATCTGAGGAATCTGAGATATACAGCATCCAGGTACAACTGAGCAGGGAAAGGCTCAGTTAAGTGTCCTGGAGAAATTACATAACTTTCCTTGCTCCTGTTCTCTAATACCAGACACAAATAGAAAATCAAAAAGACTGTGTGATTTTTTCAGTGCACAACATACATACTTTAATTTAATTTAAAAATTGAATTCCAACAGTGTTGGAATGTGTCAGCTTACATAAAGCAGAAACCCAGGGTTTCTTTTCAGTAAGATGATTTTATATTTGAAATCATAGACTGTAGGGTCAGAAGATTTTGGGGGTTTATACCGTATTTCATCAACTGTAATTTATGTACACCTTTATATCATCTTGAATGCACAATGAAATCCAGTCTTGGTCTGATGTCATTAACAGACAGAGAATGTGTCACCTCTTACGAAATCATCTCACTGCTGAGATGCTTCCCTGCCTTGGTTTCAATGTCTGGTTTCAATGCACAGCTACTGGTTTTAATTAGATCTTTCCTCACTAGATTAAAAAGCTATTCAGTGCATTTAGTAATTTCTTCGCATACTAATACATTGCAAGATATCTTCCTGTTTATAAAATAGTAGAGTGAGCTTCTCACTTTCTCATTGTAAGGCATCTTCTCCAACCCTCAATTTCCTTTTGTGGGTTTTGGGCTTTTTCTTAGTGTTGTGTTTGGGGTATTTTTTCTCCCCTTTTTTAGCTAAAACTGCTATTCAACATATTTTTTAGACATGTGCACAAGAGAGCAGAGTTTGTCTAACCATTGCTGTATGCTGAGCTGAATTAATCCTTATTTTCTATTTCTTCTCATGCTGCCAAGGATTGTCTTCACTCACTTTGCCTCTTTCTTTTGTAGCGGCAGGAAACCACAGGTCTTCCACATAGATGGGCAAACAAGGAGTTTAAACAAAGAGTTTGTCACTCCCATCCTGCTTTGTCCTTAAAACACATTTTCTTGAAGCCACAGCTCAGTCAATGGCCAAGACTGGCAGATTCCCCCATTGGGAATTCCCCCATTTTTTAGGCAGGAGAGCGACTTTCACTGCTAATGGCCCTTTGTTGCTTTTTCCATACTTTCTGGGCTATTTCCTACACTCCAGGTTTCTATGAACAAATGAAGGGTCTAAAGCACATTGCCTTTTACAAGCTTGGTGTCCATAAAATGAAATGGAATTATTAACTGGACTCATGTGCATTGCTGAAACTGCTACCACCCTCAATTTCAGTTTGTCTGTCCCTGTCTCCTCCTCCATTTATGTCCTTTCTGAAGAAGCTCCAAAGTCTTCTCGCTTTGCTCTGTCTTATTTTTTCTCTTTAGTGTTTGGTGGATTTATCAAGAAGGCTGACATTTTGTGGAGACTGATTTCAAACAAACAAACAAACAAACAAACAAACAAACAAACAAACATTAAGTACTAATCTAAATAGAAACATACATAAATACAATATATTTTGAAAAAATAATTTCTGAAGGAGAAGCTCCTGATTTAGGCACAGATACAGAAAAATACCTAGAGCACACATATAACATCTTTTTTAAAAAGTAATTTTGTTGTCTTCAGTAGGTTCCATATACTTTAAACTAAGCACAAGCTTCCATGTTTCCTCTGAAATCTTTAGCTGATTAATTCTACATTCTAACCTGGACTTCAATACAGTTGTTCAATAATATCTTTCTGTATTTAATGATTTCCAAATTAAAATAATACTTCAAGAGTTTTCTTTCTTGAATAAAGGATGTTTTTTGGTTGTTTTTTTTTTTACACCTCAGCGGTGCACTGTGATCTGGCAGCACCTTGCATTTAGAGAATTTTTTTTTAAGACATTTTAAAGATGAAAATTAATGAACATTTTAATCCTGTAGTGAGTTCTGTTTGCATGACTGAGGCTATAAACTTTATTCAGTTTAACTTAGGGTCACTTTCTGATTTTGTATGTAGAATTTTTAGCATAATGAGGCCTTGTTCTTATTAGAGTCCCTAAGTACTGTTTTAATCTGAATAATAATAAAATCTATGCTTAGATAATGAAATTATTCTTTCATGAATCAAAACAGTATATTTATTTGCTCCTAGAAGTCTCATTGGACAATCTTATCATACTTTTTATTATTGCTTATTTGGTGATAAACCCACAGTGGGTAAAAGTGTGATCATGTGAAAACCTGCTTTGGCTGAGGTCATAAGTCACTGAGGGAAGAAGACTTGACCACACATAAAAAGCATATCGAATTTTTATGTCGTATCTCCAATGTCATGGCTTAACAGCCTCATCCTCTAAATTACAGTCTCATCCTGTAAGTTGTAGAACATAATCAATTTATGTGGGAATCAATGAGAAGTTATGTTGCTTAGCACTTCCTACAAATGACATATATCAATACCATTAATATTTCTTGTTTCATCTGGGGACTGCCTTTGAAATTACATAAGGCTCCTAATTCTCTGAGGCTTTGATTCTTTGCATTTTTCAACTTTAAACTAACCTACTAACATATAACAACATAATTACACAGATTACTGTGGATGGAATACTACCTAAGTCTTGATGTTGCTTTTGCATCTCCTATGATATGGAAATAACCATTGATATTTTGATATCTTAATTAACATTAAAATTAAGTTTCTACCTCTTAGATTTGTTGCTGATTATGGTTTAATGCTTTTTTCTGATTTGTAATGAACAAATACGGGGAAGTATTGGAGTTTTTAGGAGGAATAAAGTTCTCCATTTCAAACTATGCCACTTGGAAACGATCCTCAAAGGATTCATTTTACCAGTGATGATGCACTGAATTGCATTTTGTTTCAATTATCAACCTTTCATTATTGAAATACAAATAAAACTTTGAAGGGAGATGTCATATTCTGAATAGTATAGCACAATTTCTTTTATATCCTCCACTGAATTACTTCCATTAAAGTTACCTGTTTTGTTTATCTTGGAACAGTGGGATCTATCTGAGGTAAATAAAATAACCTGGTTTACTATTATTCTCTTTTCCTTTCATTTAAAGTGTCTGAGGGAATTTTAATTACCCTTTGCATTAACATGCAGAGATTCTATTTACAAGAGAAGGTACAAACATATCTATTTATATTATGTAAGCTTGCATGTACAGTACATTGTGTAACTATTATGGTCTCAAAGGAGGGCACCAAGATTCTCTTTAGTGCTTCAAAATCCTTTTATTATCTTTTTGCAGCAGGTTTGGTGCTACTAAACAGATTATATGAGGTGTCCATGCTCACTGGCAGCCTGTGCTAAGTTGCATCTTCAGCTATTGATAGGTTGATTCTGGATCTCATTACCAGTTTGGGAAAAGTGTCATGACCTACTTTCTGAAAGAGACTCTCCCTTTCATGTGATCTGCTGAAATTTAAATTCTGTTCATTAATTAATTAATTCAGTGAGAAATCTTTTGAACAGCACAGCCAATACTGAGAGGTTGTTGAAAATGCTTGCACTCAGGAAGCTCATGTGGCCTTGACAGGCTTATGTGGTCAATGAGAGTTCACTAAACTAAAAATAAATGAAGTTGCTACGTTCTTGTGCTGCTGTAGGGTTTTGAGATCTCATGTTGTGCAAAAAATACCCCTGCCAGTTGGAGAAGTTCCCTCACACACATGTGCAGAACTGGAGGAGAGGTATTCTGGCCAGGGTTGAAGTGTTTTTGTGTGTTGATGACATGCCCAGTAAGACATTGACAATGATGGCCTAACTACAGTAGATGCATGGTCAGTATAGCTGACTGAGCAGCTCATGGTTCTAAATGGAGAAAGAGGCGTCTTTGTCAAGACAGCACCCTAGGAGCACCCAAAAGGCATGTTTCACTGCATATAGTTTAGCCCGACATTTCCTCTACTCTCAGCTGAAACCAGAGAGTGATGAATCACCTGCACAAAGGAAGCTGTGAGTTGCTTTGGATATCTGTTTGATTTTCACATCCATATATATAACTGATATCTACCCAGTCAAACCTGGCATCAATTCCTAGTCACTGAGACCCAGGCAGATGCCCTGGCTAAAGTCTGACTCCATATGGAGGCAATATGTAGACAAAACAAGAATGTCCTCAGCCAGGGATGGTCTAAGTGAACAGTGACTTCAGCTGGGCAGCACCTCAGTCATAATTGATGGTATGGAATTACCTGATGAAAGCAGCTTGTAGCATATTGTCCTGTAAAAGCACTGGTCAGGCTTGACTAGGTGTGGGTTCCCTCAGCTAGAATAAAATCAGCAGGATAACAATCAGTTATTCAGAAAATAGCTATTCACAGTTTATTTCAGAACAATATGCTAAATGCTATGAAAGATGTGGAGGAACTGACTCATGACAAATTATGTGAAGAGAACATCCATTAGAAATTATGCATAACTTAGTGATAGTTTTCTTGACTGATAATTGTAAATAAGAACATAGTGTAAGAATGCGCATGCCAGAACAACTCAATGATCCATGTGAACTGGTATATTGCCTCTGGTGGTGTTGCATAGCTAAATATTTACAGAAAGATGATATGGAGACATAATTATAATAACTACCCATATAAGACTGAATTCTGCCATTGTAGGTTATAGTGAATAGCAACATACCTCTGTGAGTAGTCTGTCTAGTTCTAAATATGTAGTGCTGTGCAATGCAAGAACGATAGTTTTGCAGGAGAGGTAAAGGAAATACCTTTATGACCTCATATTATCCATTTTTACTCTAAGTCATTAAAACGACTGCTTCTTATAAAAGTTATCTTTGCTAGTAGAGGAATATGTGGGCAAATACTCCCTCTGACAATCAGTGTGCTTTGGATCAGACTCAAAACATACATATTATTCAAACTTAACTTTCCTTGACTCCTGAATTATTTGTCCCCCAAAGAAAACATCTGACTCTCCATAAAACTGCAGTCAATGGTGAAATTCCTGTCAAGTGCTGCAGGTCCAACATGCTCCTCAGGTTAATTGTAAATTACAGCGTAACATGTTATGCAAAAATAAGATTCTGTTCCAGTAGTTTTCAAACCTGAGGCCCACCAGTGAATAGGGAACAAGAGTCTATTGTCAGTTGGTTAAATTTATTACACAGCATCCCTTCCATCAATGAAAAAAAATCAGATCTACAAAACAAAAATTATTTCAACAACATTCCAGTGTGTCTAAACATGCAGCATCTAAACAAGTTGCCTTAGTGCTTGCTGGTTTCAATTGTAGAGTAACTTTATTCTTGACCATGTGAGTTATTTTCTGTAAATGTTAAGGGCCTTACTAAAAGAAAATGAAGAGGAATGAAAGAGAAGTATGAAGAATAGATGAATTTCATAAAGCTGTGGTTCACTTCATGCCCACATGTCTAGGTTTTCTTTCTATGGAAATGAAGTTACAGTAGGGGGATGTTTCATAACAAGGTCTTGCTCTGATGTGGCAGTAGGGATGTGACAGGACTGCATTCCCCGATCAGGGGAGTAGGAATTACTTCCAGGTCCTGCAAATTAGGTTTAGAAGAAAATGTATCTTGTTATAACAGTTCAGACAGTGAACTCCATCATTTCATCCAGTTTAATCCACTTTTGCTCAAATACTTTGGTGGCTAATCTGATTCAGACAGTGTGTCATTCTATTTCTCAATAATTTTATTTCAGTTAACCACATTTTGCTAGTCAGTATTTGTTTTTGCAACCATAGTGATGAAATATGTTTATTAGCTATGGATACAAGAATTCTAAGCAGGTGTCTAGCTTTGTCAAATTTCAGTAATTCAGAACATCTCCCATCCATGGTACTAATAACTGAAATTTAAACATTATAACCCTTTGTTTCTCTGATATCAAATCATAAATCTCTCAATTTAGAATTGGCCAAGAAGATATGAGAATATTTATCAATATCTTTTCCAGTATTTTACTATTAATTTTGTGTGATTTTCTTAGAAGATTGTTGTCAGTTAGTAAATAACTAGTTTTCCTCTGCTGGTTATATCTCCATTTGATTTGGTGTCTTTTGGTATAGGGTGGTATCAGTGTAACCTGTTAAGATATCATTATGGGAGTGACATCTGATACTTAGTGACATTGACGATTGATAGGATATATTTGTGGGCAAATTTTTAAGCTGGTATTGTCCTTCAGTGCTGTTGAAAATATCCTTGTAATCAAGTATTCTCGAGCTCAGAGATGTTTATTTTCATTACAGAAAACAATTATCCCCTACCTTGTGTTGCAGCAGAGGTCAAAAAGGAGCACTATTTGGATTTTATTTTTCATTTTGAAAACATGGTTTTGTCATTCTTTGGTTATATCTCTTTCTGCTTCCCTTTACTTTTCCCCAAATAATCATAAACCCATAGAAAACAGTTAATTTTAACATTTGTCTTAGCCATGTTAGTGTTGCAAAATGTACAAAATACACTTTTAAAAGCTGATAAAGGACTGTAATACCTTTAAACTGCGTTTCAGAGGAGAGAACATTTTGCTCCACTCCTGCATTTATACATAATCCAACCACCCACAAAGTGTTTAGACACAGAGAGTATTCATAAACCCACAATAATGATCTTTCTGGGTCCTTTCTTATTCCCATAATGTACATTGGAGGTGTTTGTATCAAAAGAAATTAATATAAGGAAAAAAAAAAGTTTATTACTCTATTGCATAATATCTTTCCCCTTTCCCCCCACACTCCCATGCAGATTAGTATCACGCTTGTCCTTCTGATTCTGACAGAGAATGAGCTGACTGTTTTATTTAGATACCTGCTGGTGGTTTAGATTATTTTCTTCCTGAAACACTAAATGTGGTTTATTAATACTTAAGAATTCTAAACTTTTCCCATGTACTGGCAACATTCACCACATCAACTATTTACCCAGAGTGTTGTGTTTATTGGTATTTCTTAGACTTGTTCTTAGACAGCCTCCATGGCTTTGCTAGTAAATACTGTCATGATAGTCATCATGGCTTTTAAATCTCCGTTAGCATTTCAAATTTTCTTTGTGCCTGTACTGGGGCTTGGAACACCTCCATTCTAAACTCTTCCCATTTTGAAAACTGGCTATTTATTTGTACTTTGTTATTAATATGACTTAATCAGCTTTTAATCTATAACAGCATTCCACCCCATGGCTATAAATGTTTTGACTGCCTCAAGTGGAAATGTCCATATAATCAAAATTCTAGATATTTAATATCTCTCTTGACTTCAGCAGCCTTTCTCAATAGCGTTCCTGCTGACAGAAATTTGGCCTAAGACGAGAAATAGATACTGAATTCTCAGAAAGAAATTTGTATTAAAAAGGAGGAAGCTGTGCAACAGAGATCATCTTGCTGATATGTTTATCTTATAATGCTTTATCTCCCTTTGACTCTCCTACTTCACTGTAAAAAGTTCAGAATAGAGACTATAACATCTCTATGTATCTCTGAGCAAAAACTCTGCAAAACTACTAAGCAATAGGTGTCTATTGTGAAACCAGCCCATAGCTAATAGAAAGCAGTAAGTGAATACACAGGAGTCTGCATATGCAGAAGTCTATAAGTAATCTCTTTCAAAAGCAAACGAGCAGTTAGTATTAGCTTGTTCGTATGTATTATCAAGGAATTTTAGTTAACAAATTCTTAAGTTATAGTCACTTAGCCCATGTCCCTTTCCTGTACAAGATGATAAGAAACTAATTATAAATATTCTTGATGTTTAATATTCCAGAGTAGAGTTTTTACTGAGTAAATATCGGTTACATGATTGAACTGGTGATTCTTATGGGACATGGAATATTGGATTAATACAGGAATATTTTTTATTCCCTGAATCATATTTGGAAAAAAATACTGCCTAAAAAGATTTTAATTTATTTGTAGCTATTTTATATTTATGAACAAATCAAAACAAGAGATGCTGGAATCTTGGTGTTCAGAAGAAAAAAATATCTAAATGGCATTTGGAAGCATGTTTGAAAGCTGAGGCATCTGTGTTTGAACTTGATCATCTCAATATGAACATAGACTAAATAGTCTTCAGCAGATATATGTACACACACACATACATATATATAGATATATATGAAGGTCATCTAATTTCCTTTTGCTTAACTCCACTGTGTATAAAGGAAATCAATGAAGAAAAAGTTATTTGGAATAGATATCTTCATGATTAATTATTTGAAATGACTGGCGATTTGTCTATACAAATGACACAGTGGACACTAACATGGAAATGGGCTGTACAACTGCCAGGTATGGCAGGGACAAAAGTAAAATTGTCTAACCAGTGTGAAAGTATAATGAACTCCTAAAATGTTTCAGGTGTGTTAATGTATTGGTAGCATTTCTGAATTTCTGACTGCTATATTATCATCAGTGTACATACAAGTGTCTTACACAGCATCAAATCAGCATTTCAGAAAGCCCTGTCTACCTTTTACCCAGGTGGGGAGAAGTGAGAGGCAGGCACTTGTTTATGTCTATTTTTACAGTGGGTATCCACAGCTGGCACTCTTGCTTCTGGTCCTTCATCTCAGTCATTTCAGCTATGTTTTTGATTGTTTTATTTATCTTTTCCTAAGCAGATACTGAGATGGATCTAGACTTGGAACAGTGGCTGATTATAATATCAGCTTGGTTTCAATTTTTGGCAGCTAAATCTGAAGACTTTTGGGAACCCCGAAAAAGTATATACAAGGGAGGCTACTAAAAACATTAGTCAATTGGGAAACATCCCTTTTTCCCTACCACATATAATGAAACAATGAATAACATGGACACAACTGTCAGTGATATAAATTGTTGTCACTGCATTGAAGCCGATGATGAGACAATAACTTAAATTTATGATCTGAACTGTTGTTCATTTTAGTTTCCCATAAGTAGATATATTAAAAATCTTGCTAGAAGACATTGAATTTAAAATAGGAATGACTTATTCCCATGGAATTGACTGTAGCATATTGAAGAAACTACATTTGTTATTAAAATTTCATTTGAAAGATAAGATGCCAGTGAAATGACTGGAAGATTATAATTTTCTTTCTCCCCAGAAATATTATGAAATACTTAGAGTGTAACAGTCCACTTGGTAGATCCCTAAAGGATAATTTCCTTTCCCTGTCTCTCTACAGTTCATTCCATTCCAAGTACTGCATGCTTCTTTTATTTATTTTCCTTTTATACCATAAAATTTGACTGTCACTGGTTATATTTTGTTAGGATACAAAATAGCCCATTCAGCAATTGTTTTGCATTCACACCTTGCATTTCAAAAGAGGGAAAGTAGTTACAGAAGAAAGTGCATCCGAGGACAGGCAATATAATCTGTCTTACTTGTATTGTATTTGACTCTATGGAAACTAACTGGCACTATTAATGAAGTAAGCTGCACTTCATCCTAAGTAAAGATGGCACAATCTGAGTACTTTTAAAAGAGAGAGAAATGAAACTGGATAGATTTTACTTATGAACACAGCATTTTGAAGGTAGAGGCTAAAGTAGATTTTCCTCTAGTTCTGAAAAATATTTAGTTTGGAAAATATGATAGACAGATTGTTTCCTATCTCAGGGAGTGCCATCCTTAAGGTATGCTGGAAACTCTCTCCAGTGCTTATCTCCCTGAATCATAAAGAAGATTTTCATGACATATAAGAAAGTATCAGTTTAGACATCAAAACTGGAAACAAGTATGATCCCTATGTCCTTTATATCAAAACCATGTATCTTTATCTAAAGGAAAGTCTTATACACCTTTTCCATTTTCTACTGAGCAGTTACCAAGAAATTCTTTATTTATTGCATTGATTTAAAGGACTAACAGCTTTTTATAGACAGGTTCCTACTGACTGTTGGCTGTTTCCAGAAACCACAGAACTTTACAAGTGGTAATACAAAGTATACAAATGATGCAAATTGATGGGGGTTATAGGACACTCTGAGTCATCACCTGTAATAGTGTAACTCCCAGAAAGTCCAGAGGGTTGCTGGAGACAACTCGAATTTGTGCTAAGGTGACAGTACCAAGTCCTCCTGGCATTCAAAGTGGAGGCCCAGACGTGTGAACGTCTCATATAACCCAGTTTCTGTTAGTGACTAATAAAATGAACACAGACCAGTCATTTGATCTTTTAAACTTTGTTTGCATTGACAGAAAATAAGGCAAATGTATGTGTGTGTGGATATAGATACAGATGTAGATATATGGATAAAGTTGAAAGTCTTGGAGTTTTTTGCTCTTGGGGGCAGGAGGGAGAATAAACTCCTTAAAATCTTTTGTGATCAGGTTTCCATTTATCAGGGAAATGAATCCTCCCAAGAGCAATTTCCCAGTAATGTAGCAGTAGTCTGCATTGGGTGGAACTGGCTCTGTTAATGCAAAGCTCCACTACACTTTTCCTCAAAGTAAAACTGCTGTTATTTTTGTTGGCTGCAAGAAGACCCCAGCAATACCTGCTGTCATGTGTTTGTTTGGGTTTTTGTCTTCTTTTTCACAGGAACTTAATTAACTGAAGTTGGAAGAAAGATTTTACTAGTAAGCTAACATCCTTGTGTTACTGGATGTATACTACCGTAAGTGACTAATAGGACCAGTCTGGGGCAATGGTGCTAATCCAACGATTACCAACACATTTGAAAATGTTACATTCGATTTGTACTTTTAACAGTGGTAGTGCAATCGGAAGAATTCCTGAAGGCTTACCACAGTATAACTAAGAGATGTATTTGGTCCTTATGATGCTTATCTTTCAAAGAGAGAGAGAATGTTGGAGCAGTAATAAACAATATATCTAGTTTTTGTGGGGCTTTATCAAGCAAGCATTTTTTTTGTGATTTTTATGATTTTTTATGTTATTGGACAGTACAACACCTTCCATCAGGATTATATTTAGGGTAACTCATAGTATGAAATGGCCCTGAGGCAGAAGTCTCATCCATATCCCCAACTACATCAGCACCAGCAAAGGACAGGCAATTCCTCTGTGTGGCAGACACCTGGCAAAGGCTGAGTGGTGGTACTGGGAATGAGCCTGTGCACCAGCACCTCTGATGGGACTATGGCATGCTTGTGATGTGGGCAGTCAGTGAGGTGCGAGTGGGTGGAGCTGCCCATGATGCTGAGATGTAATGGTGTGGACCTGATGTTATGTCACAGTCTTGCTGATGTCCATTGCCAGCCCACTGCCTGGGCTAGTGCACTATGCTAGGACAGCTCTCCAAGGCAGGGAATAGGTGATCAAAAGGGCACTTGTTCCTCTTCTGGAACTGGCTCCTGAAAGTGTTAGTTCCTGCCATCAGTACAGGTGTCATCTGTCACATGGGGGTCACTTAATCTTCCTAGTTCTACCTGTCTATTTCTTTATACCACTACCACTGTGTGGAGGACATAGATTCCATTAGGTAATAGTACTTATACTCTGGTTTACATGTGTATAGGTGGAATCTGTATGTCTGCAAGTTTTTCAATGCCACATATACATAAGGAGTCTTATAGTTGGCATTCATTAATATGTTCTGGGATGAACTTCTAGCATACCATGCTCTGTTCTATGTCAGCATTTAATTCCCAGTATTTGTCTCACCTTTGAGCAAGGAATGCTATTAAACACCATTCTTTATGGTAGATGTCTATGTTTTGAGCACCTGCTATCCATCTTACTTTGTATTTCAGCTATGTCTTGACATTGTTTCATATGATAGCAATATTTTTTTTTTTGATCCTTGGCAGGAACAGATGTTTTTTATTATACAGAGAGAGGTAGCAATTCAAATGGTTATTCTATCTTTGATTTCTAGCTTTGTTTTAGAGGCACTTCATTCACCTCATCAGTACACTTGCTCCTAATTAATCCGTTAGAATCATCAACAAAGGATGTCCCTTATTAATATATCTTGTATGTGTGATTTATGGCCAGTATTAGTGCTATCACAGTCATGGAGGTAAAAGATTATATCTGTCTTCTATGGACATTTAGTTTGCCTCACCCATTTTACGAGCAGCTTTTATCTTACTCTAAGCTGGACTGCAGGCCTGATAGCATGACTCCACACACTGCTAGTGCTTCTAGTCCTTTGTCGTTGGCTAATTTGGTATGTTCTAGTCAAGCAAAACTTAAAGAACTCCAGCTTGCTTTTTTAAGCAAATTCTGTAATGCTGAATTGATAAAAAAATGCTACTCAGAAGAATTTTGGATGTAGTCATGTATCGTGATAGACAAGTGCAACAGCCACAGCACAGTCAGATTCTCAGGAGTGGATAAGTGCTGTAGGTAAGTTTGCTGAAGAGAGATGAATTTCACCTCTTTATACATAAGCATTATGTACTGTTTTGATTACTGATAATCTATAGATTTTGTACTTCATGTTTAAATTTTTTTTTTTTTTCACTGGGAGGAAAGAATGAAAACATTTTGTCTTCTACTTCCGCATCAAGCCTCTTACTAGTGGTAGGACTGAAATTCTTACATCTACAACTGCAGATATAGAAGCTTCTATTTATATCAGCCATAAAATATCTGTCTATATAGATTAATTATGAGTTGTTCTTATACATGATTACTTTAAAAAAAGAAAACTTGTAGGGTTAGATCATAAATCATTATAAATAATATATTAAGAAGATTTTTGACTGCAGGCCAAGAGACTAAAAAAATTATTACCAATGAGTGGATGGAGGAAATGTGCTCGGAGCAAAGAATTTATAAACAGGTCGCGTTTTCTCTATCAATGTATTGTCATTAATGTATTATCAATTCAGTTTATTATCATTAGAATGTGGAGTCTAGTTATAGAAAAGAAGGCAGCATCCATGCAATACATGCCTAGTCAAGAAGATAAGTTCCAAAGGATCATTATAAGTAATGTAAATGGCAATATACATTTTCACAGTATTTTTTATTTCTCGTACTTTACATAATTATGTCAGCATTAACAATGAAACACTGCAATAAAATGACAGAATTACTTTTAACCAATAGAATCTCCAAGAGTCAACAAAAATACTCCATTAAAATACATAATAAATGATATTTTATCTCATAAATAATGAGACACTGGAGGAAGAGAGGCTCAAATTAGAAGCTAAATTAAAGAGTTGATGTGTTCATATGTCAGCCTCAACAGATCTGCAGCATATGGGAGGTTCTGTAATTTAAATGCCAGTTTCGTTTTATTCATTGTGAGTGAAGTCTTACTTACATCAGAGCGAAAAATAGTATATGCAAATTTTGAAAAGTATAAGTAAAATAACAGCCTCAAGCCCAGTTTAGAATTCATAAAGTCCCACTCTTGTGTTTGGCCTGTTTCCTGCCGACATCACTTGGCCTGTATGGAGGTAAATGAGGTGATGCAACATTGGAGCTTAACTGGGAATCTAGATCTAACTCAGCCATACTTTAGGAATGTTCATATTTTAAAAGATGACGTAGGATCTTTTCAATGTTGAACAATTGTTTAGAGCAGAATAATCTTTGGGGGTTCCCTGGCAAAAGGTAATATTTTCTTTTTTAGTAACATATTAAAAATCATTAGTAGTGAGAAAGGTAGTTGGTTAATGGATGATGATAGAATTGTAGTTTCCTCTCTTCTGTAGAAAGAAATATTAGATGAATGGTAACTACTGAACTGAGAGAGTTTGTTAATGTGAATAAAAGCACAGCTTTTACCAAGGTTCAGAATTTTGTGCAGAAACTATGCCAAAGTTCTTTATATCCACATATAAATATCATCATTTGGGAGGTGATTATTTTACTGAAAAATGTGTTAGAAACAGCTGCAATGTGTTGCCATAGCACCTAGACAACTTTAAATAATTTTCTGATCACAAAGATCAAAAGTGGCAGGAGGAACTTGTCATACCTTTTCTGCAATTTCGAGACTTACCAGGCAACTGAACTGCTTGTGTGTGCAGGGATCATTTGAGGGGCTTTTCTTTGCCCATCATTCACACTTACGTGAGAAGAGGAAAACATTTAACATTTTTAAATCTTGGTCATTACAGTAGGTGATGTACATACGTGATGCTATGGTAATGGCATGCTACTGAATTAAAAGACTGGAAACATAAGATCTGTCAAATAGTTCAGTGTTTGTAGAAACATGGTTATCTGCAGAGCAAAATTTTTTTTTTTCCTGTGAAAAAATACAGTGAAATTGTCTTGTATAGGTTGCCTATAAACACCAGACACTACACACACACACACATACACTATACCACAACAATACACTTGTTCAGACCTGGAAGTGGCAGTCAAACATGAATTAGCAACCCCAGATTTGTGTATTATGTTAATTCATATAAAACATGGGAAAAAAAAGGTTATGTATGACATTTGCTGTTATACAGCTCTCTTGTCAAATTCAACAGCATTAAAACTGTTCTGAAATTAAAACCAAAATCGTACAGTCACCTCTCCCCCTACTTTCCACCCTAAAATCTTAAATGATGAGAAAAAAAGTTACAGGTTATCAAAATATTCAACAAACAGGGTGCGGAAAAGACTATAACATGCAAGCATCTGTTCAAAGTAGATGTTTTGACCAAGCATGGGATCCCTTAGGGCAGAAAGATAGGTCACAAAGTCTTCCTCAGGCACGTAGTTTGCTCTGCAGGGCAAGATTTATGATTTTGTTGCCTGCTCCTCTAACAAGATAATTCCTGTCAACATATCAAGTTTGTGGATGAAGCAAGATCACAGCTCAAATACTGCGCTCTTGTGCCAGATGACAGCTGATCCTAGAGACGTGGCTTCTCTGCGAGAGGTATGCACATACATCCTGCTTCAGTCAAACCAGTATCAGAACAAACCATGGCCACAGTAGCCACAGCAGTGTCCTTTATTTTGTATAAACATATTGAGAGCATTTAATAACATTGAACTCATAATGTGAAACTCCTTATAGCAAGAGCTCCTCCTGATTCAGTTTCAGGGAAGCTACTGCCAAGACAGGAGGTGTCTTAAGCGCCTCTGTTCTCTGATAACTGCATAGTTCACTCCTCTTGAAGTTGTCACTCAATAACTCTCACTGTGCCTATTTAATTTCTGACCTGTACATTCCTTTGCTGAATACTGATTCCCCCACTGTAAAGGTTGCCATCAAAAATGCAAACCAGATTGTTTACACCATGGATGAGGATGGGTTTGTGCTGTGAACTGCAACAGTCAAAATGCAGAAACTTGGTCTCCTGTTGATTGTTACACAGAGGCTGTTGCCACCGGTCAGAGTGATGGTAAAAGGTAGGTGGTGGGAGGCTGGGCCCACACTTGATTTGAACAGACTGGATTAGAGCTGGTGTCCAGGTGAGAGACCATCAGGAACTGAGAGCAAGCCTGCTCCTGCCCAGCTGGGCACATGGGCAGGGTGGCGTCCTCTGCCAGAAGGGCCAGGGCTGGGCTGGCAGAGCTCATCACATCCCTGTCTGCATCTTTGCAGTTCTGCCAAGTCTTGAGGAGGCAGCCATACCTTATAACACCAACAAGTGTTCCTCAGGAGAGTGTGAGTCAGACCCATGTTTCTCATACGCAAAAAATTACAACAGAAAGCCTTTCCTACCATTGAAATATTTTAAAGGTAAAAGCCAATGTATTCCAGATATTTATGTATATACATATATATATATATACATGCATGTGTTTATGTACACATATTAATAATCTTCTGAAGTCTTTTTTGCATGCCATCCATACTGTGTGACTAGCAAGCAGCAATGAAAGTGTTTTGTTCAGAATGGGTTTATTTTTCTGTCTTTACACATGAAATATTTATGTTCTCCTAATGATGTGAGACCTTGGTCACTTGTGTATATGAGGAAGGGGTGAGAAGAGACTTCCTCCAGATGTTCAAATTTTTCAACAACGTGTTGTCTTATAGTTTTAGTAGGCACTGAAGAATACAACATGCCTTGTAATACTGGCCAGTGCAAGGATGAGAATTACATGTTCAGCTGTTCTCGTTTTGCCCCATGGTTATACGCTTTTCAAATTCTGGAAAAGAAAGAGTGTTAAACTACAGTGACCCCAACATGTTCAGACAGGAATTTTAGCCTCAGGTACATGGCTTATTTCTCCTCTCCTTCACACTCCCCTCCCCATAGCCTGTTCTTTGAAATATTACCTAAATTTTAATAATAATCTTTGGTCATGAGTTTCAGATAAGATTACTACAAGGTTTCAAAGGAAAAATAAAGTATTGAAATGAATTTTAATTTTACCTATTATATTGTGGTTTAGAAAATTAATTAAAACCTTCTTTCAAAGCCACAGTGGCATTCTTTTATTCTTCCAACAATTCAGATTGTTTTAATGCACTCCAAAGCCTTCTTTATATGGCACATGATGCTAATTAATGAAATGATGCTTGATAGCATTAATTTCACTACTGATTATAACAAAATAAACTCACTTGGCAAATAGGCTTGTTAATAAATCTAAGTAGATCAAGAAAGAAAAATAACACACACTTTCCTGAACAGTTTTATGTATTTAATCTATATTTATTTATGACTTTTACCCCAATGTAATCAGTCTCTTAATATCTAATGGTCACTCCACACTTAAGATAGCCACCATCTACCTACTATTGACTTTATATCAAACTGCCATCAACTTTTGCCATTCAGTTGAGCAGAATTATTTTTTCATAGGGGTTTCAACTAGAGAATGAAGGCTAGATGCAGATAGGGAGTTATCACTGTTTAGTATTGCAGGAATGAACCTCAAACTGCTTAACACTGGTACTGAATTCAGAAAATGTGTTGGTTTCCCAAGATCTTTACCCCTACAGAGGGGCATTAGATGCCTCAGAAGGGAATGAAATAACTAAAAAATGGAAAGAAAAGATGTGCAGAGTTTACCCCTTGAAAGTGTTGAGTCTGACAGGGATGTTCCATTTCTCTCCAGAAATTGGGTACTGTGCCTCCTGTCACAGGGAGTATAGAACT
>JAVJGJ010000014.1:101046928-101075988 GCA_035590215.1 Microhierax caerulescens
GCAGACCCTGTGGGGAGAGGGGCAGGGGGGGAGGAGGTGCTCCAGGTGCCAGACCAGAAATTCAGCTGCAGCTCATGGAAGGCCATGGTGGAAGAGGTGGATAAGCCCTGAAGGAACCGTGGGCATGGAGGGCCTATGCTGGAGCAGGTTTACCCTGAAGGACTGCAGCCCATGGGAAAACCAAACACTGGCACAGGGGAAGAGTGTGAGGAGTAAGAAGAGGCAGAGAGGAGCCTTTATGGACTGACGACAATCCCCTGTTCCCCATCCTCTTGTGCCTCTTGGAGTGAGGGATGTGGTAGAAGAGTTGGGAATGAAGGAATGAGGTTGAGAGCCTTAGAGAAAGAGGTGGTAGGGGAGGGTGGTATTTCAACTTATCTTGGTTTCTCATTATCTAAACATATTTTAACTGGCAATAAATGAATTTAGATTTTCCCAAAATTGAGTCTATTTTGTCCATGATGGTAACTGGTAAGTTACTTAGGTCCTCTTGACTCAGGTGCTTTTTTATTTTATTTTCTCCCCCTGTCATGGCTGAGGAAGGAGGGAGTGAGACAGTGTCTGGGTGAGCATCTGACAGCCAGCCAAAGCCAACCCACCCAAACTTTACCAGTTTGTTATATCATAGCAGTCAGAGGAAAGCACACTGTCTGGAAGGACTTGTACCTTCTGAGTTCTGAGTTCTTCTTTTGGTGATGTAGAAATGCAGACTTATAAGGCAAAGCTTTCTTTTAAAGTCTGGGTTTTTTAGATATGCTATAGCATGTTAGTCCTTGGTGGGACAAATGGAAGAAGACAGGCTGGTTAAAGACTTTTTTTGTTGTCTGATTGTTTCAGGGCTGTTTGATCAGAAAACTGATTTTTAGTTCTTTCCATCAGCTGATGGAGAGAAAAAAAGGGCTCATTGTATGACCTGCGAGGTGTTATCTAGATTGTAATACTACACTCTTTCATAGCTGACTTGGAAGTTTAGAAACTATCTCTCAATGAAAACCATTAGAACATGACTTAAAAATTATTTTGATGATATCTTGCATGATTATAATGAGAAGTAAGCTACTATACACCAAAAATGTATTAAAATACGAACTGTGCTTCTGAAAATTATTTCCTTTCATTCTTCCACATTAATCTTTACATATTTGTATTACGAAGTTAATGCTTCTGACAGAAATCCTCAGCTTCTCCCTAGTTCCCTTAAGAAGCATTAACTTGGAAGCAGCCCACCTGAGAAAGCAAGCCATCTCTGTCACCATCATCTTGCCAAAAATTGTTTTGGCACTGACAAGGCTGGCTGACTCCTCTCTTGCAACATTTCCCTTCTAAATGCCAGTTTCAGACTGTCATGGGGCTTGTGCAGTTCTATATCAAGGGACTTTCTGTGATGTGTTTGTCGTAAGCAGTGATCTCACTCAGGTTCTCTTGTGCATTCTTATCACCCTGGGTCTTTGGAGAGACAACTGAAGCATAGTTGTCCTCTTGCCAAAGCTATGGATGAACCTGACTGAATTATGCACTGAATTCTGAGCCTATTTTGTTATGTTTACTGCTGCTTTGAAGAGGCTTCAGGTTTAGAGATGTTAAGGAGAACATCAATGTTCATAAAGCCTCAGCAGAAAGCCAAATTGTGTCTTGCTGTGTAGGTATGTTCTCTGTCCTTACGTGTCATTGTTATGAGATGAACACCATTAAGTACAAGTGTAGTAAGACAAATAGCAGGAAAAACTGCCAGAAAATTGAATATGTCAGACCACACAATGGTCTGCAAAAGGAACAGAGTAAGTCCTGTATACATGTTTTCATCCTCCTCTGAAAGCCTAGGTTTTTTATCTTTTCTGTCCTTGTTTTCTTTCTCAAGTTACAAGGTCTCTGTACCTAAGTCTTCTCCCACAGCAAAGAAAGGAGCTGTTCTTAATCTAATGTAGTTTTGATCACATACAGGTCAGCCAGACACAGTCCTGTCCATTAGTGGTGCTTATATCTGGTGCGTATGATTCTGTGTCACATGGCATAGTTGTGAGTCAGCATCTGTGCAGCCCTTGGGTCACATAATTTCTGTGTTTGCCCCTTGTTGTTCCACTGTCCCCACCCTTGAACCTGCAAAGGCTCAGGGCCCCCTCTTTGTCTGTGGCTGAGCCAAAAAACTTGGAAACTGAGATATTATGATTGATTCATCAAGAACACCACTACAAACAGTAACAAAAATTACTTGAATTTCATGCATGATCAGGTAAAGAATGCTTGCAGGTAACATCAAAACCTTGAGGTTACCCAAATTTACACAGTTTCTTAGGTAAGGTATGCATTTTATTTGGAGAAAGGAGAGGGCAAGGTGGTTTGCAAGACATCCAGAGATTAAGACATAAGAAATAGTTATTGGGAAAAGCAAACGATAGACAATAGGTGGGGAGAAAAAACACTGATGGCTGAATAAGATTAGTAATTGTTAAATAAATGTAAATGGCAAATGACAGAACAAGATTAAGATGTAAAATAATAACAAAAAAAAATTAACTGCATTCAATTTAGTTAAATTTTTTGACATCTCTGTTAAAAAAAAATATATTCTAACTCTGGTGGCTTTGGAGGTGGTTAGAAATGTTAAAATACTTCAGAAACATCTGTGTGTAGGAAAAAAAAAGTTCCAATGCTGTCCTAAAGAGTAGGATTGAAAATGGTATCAGAAAGTTTTGATAATATCTCCAGACCTTCTTTGCAGACCAACAATATGTTTATATGCTTTAGTTAGATCCAGATAAGACACCATTTTGAGATATCTCTTCTGACAGAACTGACATGTTTTGTAATTTACCTGTTGCTGAAATGCTCTGTATGAAGATCAAAAAAGAAAGCTTTTTTTATGTATGAATGTAATGTTTCAGTGTGAATTTGTGGTTTTCTTCTTATGTAAAATATTTAAATGACACTTCTAGAACTCTCTTCTGAATGAACCAAAACCTATTGTTTTGTTCTAGTATTTCTAAAATAAAAGGCAAGCTAGGCTGTTATGCTGGTTCTACATTGGCACTCTGATTATAAACAATGTTGAGATAATCCATCATCTGTCTTGAACCTCAAAATAATGACATCTGGACTACATCCTCACAATGGTGCAGCACTGACACTTCAAACAAACCTAGAAAATGAGAAGGGAAAAAAAAAAAAAAAAAAGCACTACTTCCAATTGTCCCATGAGCATAATCATCGGCATGCAAACAAAAGACTAAAAGACTCATTTTTGCTGGAAACATTTGAAGTTGAAGTTTCTTCCCCACCCCCCTTCTCTTTTCCTGACTTTAACTTATTGAACTTTTTAGAGGCAGCCTGAAGGCACTGAATTACAGATGGTGCTCACTCATACTAAAATTGAAAACTTCCTGTTTCAAAAGGTAATTGTTTCCAGTCAATATGTGCAACATGAAGTGTGTAAGTCAATGATTTCTAAAATGAAAATAGCTTCTATATTCCTGAGAAGGGAAACTCCCTGTAAAGATATCTCTGTCCTAAGAAAAGATATTGCCTTCTCTTTCCTTCACATATGATCTAACTTTGTCAAACCTGCTCACATTAACTTTAGCAGAAACAATTAAAAACAGCAAGTGTTCCTTTATTATTTATAGTTGATGAATGGAAAAAACAATATTGGAAAAAAGCAGATTATATATTAGAAAACATAAATATTGCCTCTTAATATTTTAAAACTTTCGTATAACAACTGGTCTTAGAGTTCTAGAGCCTGTAGCCTTTTTGAAATTGGAGTATTTTGAAGAGCAGATCATGTAGTAACTGTAAGACTATGCAAATGGAATACACCATTTTACAGTGCACTTGGTTATGTATCTAACCCACATTGGAAAAAAAATCCCTATTCATAATATTTTTATCATTATTATTATCATTATTATCATTATCATTATTATTATTTATTATTATTTATTATTTATTATTTATTAATTATTAATATATAATAGTAATATATATAATACACTATTACAATCAGAAGAAGTATAAGAAAGTTTGGTTGATTCTGTAACTTTTTATAAGCTTCTTGAAGGCATGCACACTAATAGGGGTTTTCTGATTATTTAGCAGCTCCAGATCTAGAGTAGGAAACAGCTTTTTGTCTTTACTGTTCAACACAGATGTGAGCACAGACCTTAAAGGGAAATGAACTGTGCCTTTTCTCACTGAGGTTCATAAATATATGCTGATAGTAAAGGCATGCTGAGCTTCAGGAGTTCTGCATCTTATTTCAGCTCTGAAGAAAATGTGCTTTAGGGTTACAAATTCTGCTGCCTCTACACAATGTCTCGTTCAGTTTCCTGCTCACATTGGCTTCTTCTCACAGCTTCTTCTCTCTGTCCCCTATCCTGGTCTTCTAGTTTCTTGTCCCTGTTTGCTCTCTTGTAAACAAAACAAAAGGATTAACAACTTATATTCATGTCTTTAGAATCACGACTTTGAGCTGTTTCAGAGCACTTGTCTTACAAGTAGAAAAGCTGCCATGAATGCATACTTGCAAGTAATATAAGTAGTGTTGCATGCAAACTCTCAGGATAGTTTTTGCCTGTGTTTCTGTGACTGAGATATGAACATTGAGGCCTGAATGCCCAGTGCTTAATTTGAATCATCCAAGTGAGATGAGCTCAATCAATAGTCATGTTAGCCTTATTTAGGAAAAAAACATACTCCAGCTGATTACTGCTCCAATGAAAACGGCTATTTCCAACTGTCCATTTGCACCTTTATTTTCTTTAGTTGACTCAGATAAGAGGTACTAGTTTAAGACATATGAAATTAACAACAGGTCCCTAAATTTTTGTTCCATGCGGATGACTTGCCTCTCTTGGGGAAGCCATGTTGGCCTGATGCTCATATGTTCCCCTGGAGACTATTTTTTTCAGGGGGGCAAGGAAGAATGAGTTATTTTGTACACACAGACTAGCTCCACATACAGCTTGGTAAAATTATTATAATGTTTAAGATAAGGCATAAGATCTATCTTTCGAGTGGGAGAGGGGAAAAAAAAACCACTTGTCATCATGGAAAAAAAAAAAAGACAAAATAAAAAAAAAAAGAAGACATGAACTATGACTATGTACAGTGAGACAGGCTTTCCTTAAGGAAGCTTAGCCCCTGGGCAGCACAAGGCCTCCATGCCCCCTGATGTTTTCCTGCCCAGCTTCCTGGCAGCTCACTGCCAGCTGCAGAACCTGCTTCCAGAACATGGCTGCTGATGCTGTACGCACAACCCCCCCGAGTTCATAGAACATCCTTGGGGTCCTGAAGTATTATGTGATCTTTCAGACCATCTAAATGCTTGACCTAATTAAAACTCAACAGGACAATTCCTTTTACTTTGTGAGATTCCTGCTCCTGTTTCAGAATTAAAAGGTTTGCATGATGAAAAGCTTTTTCACTTTTTTTTTTCTCCAGGTGTGCCAGCTAGTCTAGAAAAAGCTATTATCTCCTGCAAGTCTTGCTCCTCGGTAAGGATAGTGCATGTATGTTTTTTGGTGATGGGTTTTTTTTCACTTTCAGGACAGATTCACACAAGGAAAAATCTGATTTCTGTTTAAACTCTACTCCAAGAGATATAAAAACATCTGTAAATCTTTCTTTCTGGAAAATAAACTAAAGGCTGATTGAAAGTTAAGGTAGAAGTGGCCACTTAAAAAAAAAAAAAAAAAAAAAAAAGAGAGAGAGAGAGAGAAAGAGGAAAACACAGCATGTGTCTAAGTATTTTGCTGACTATGATAAAATTAAGCATATGCTTAAATGAAAAAGGGCAGTAACATCCTCTTTCCCCCTGCTGGAAGGTGCCTGTTCTTGAGGGGGTGGGTGTACCAAGGGAAGGTTTTTAAACAAAGCCATGTCAAGTAATACCAGTTCCCAGGCACAATCTGTTTATCAGGCAGGGAGCCTGGCCCATGGTAGTCATACTGCCGATGAACTCTTCTGATTTCTATCATACGTCCATTGCCAGATTTGTGAAGAATACCGATTTAAACCATAAGTGTTAAGAAATTACATGTAGTTCTCATTGTATATCTTCCTAAGATAATTAAAAGTATTTCTATCTTTTAATTAAGACTTCTTGCTGCTGAAACTAAAAGCACGATGCTTAACCTAATGTGAATTACAGTTGAAGACAACGATAAAAGCGAGGAATGCTTAACTAAGCGCTTTGACCTGGGTGCTGATGGTCAATAAGCCTGGGTTTAAGATCTGCTCTAATCTTGGATGCATCGTGTGGTGTTTAATAAACTGTCAACTGGCAGTTCTAAAGGCTATCCTTTAATAAAGTGATCGCTGAAATTTTGCTTTCTCTGCTCTGTCTGTAAAGACAGACTAGGCAGAACTGCATTAACTGAGAATGTATTGCTCCTTGTGGAAATCGGTGGTTGAAATGAATACATGTGTAGCTAGGCAGTATAATTACGCAGTATATAGAAAATTTGTCCATGATTTACAAAATATTTGTAAAGAAATTTAAAATCAATTTCAAACAAACCAATTTAAAAAGAGGTAGTGAAGATATTTGGGCACTTAACACATGTGGAAAGTAGATCTTATCATATTTTTTTCCCCCACATTTGCTTTATGAAAAAAAGAGCTTGGAGAAAAGATTGCACTTTTGCACCTCCCTTCTGCTATATTTTTTTTTTTTAATTTCCAAGGTGCATCCAAAATAGCTAATCGTTTGGCAAGGCAAAATAAAAGCTTTTAAAAAAATGTAGCTCTATTTAATCATTAATAGGGAATGAAAGAGTACAGAGAAATTTTCTTATAAAAATGGCAACAGAAATCACTCTAGTAGATTAAAAAAGCAGCCTGTTGGGGGTGGTGAAGGGGAAGAAGAGAAGGTGATCTCATTAATAAAACAAAGCATGGAGTGTCTCTAAAGAAGGATGTATTTATTATGTTGGAAATCAAGTGAAGGATGCACTTGAAAGGAAAAGGTGCAGCTTGGATATTTGACCGTAGTTTTTTGAGACAAAGCTTGATTAAAAAATTGAGAGAACAGTCAATCCTTCATAAATGCATAATTGTATACTGCTGCTTCCCATACAATGGTTCCTTTATGAGCTGTCTCCCGTTCTCTGCTCTGTACTAAGCTCCAGCTCTGACAGTACAGGTATGACTTGGAGTCTTGAAGATTTTGAATGTTGGGGTTTTTTTTTTAAGCAGACCTCAGATCTTCTGAGTAACACAAAGGCTTAGCTTGTTCTGAACCTAGGTTTTTTTGTTTGGTTGGTTGGTGTTTTTTTTTAATTCCCTTCAAGTATAAAGAGGAAAAGTTAGTACTTTACTACCTGAAATACAAATAAAAACATTCTTTGACTACAATTATTGAACACTAGCAAAATATTATTTTAAGCTGGGTAAACTGATGCTGGTTCCATGCTAAACAGCATTCAAATCCTACAATAGCAATGTGGAAACTCACTGGCTGAGGGTGTGTGTGTGTGAGGGGGAATTACCACTCATGATAAAAGCAAAGGAATGCAGCCAAGCAGCAAGTAAGGAAAACATGAAATTGATGGATTTCCCTTGTTTTTTAATGAAGCCTGTTTATTGTGGAAGAAGGACTTCAGATTAGGAAATCTCATTGTTGGATTAGGAAAAGGTCTTTCTCACATCCAACAACTTTTCCCAGAATATTTTTTTATATATAAAGGAAAAAACTGTATTTTTGCTTGAATGCTTCTTTTCTACTAGTAAGGAACTGCTGTCTTACATGAAAAAATATAAAAAAAAATCAATGACAGGAAGAAAAAGTTTGCTTAGAGAAGTTTTACCATTGCTGTGAATTAGTAGCTTTGGTGTCTGCCAAGGCACTTGAGCAAGGTAACTGGTGCTGTCTTAACACCTGATGCCTGCACTTGCAGTGTGTCCCTCCTAATCTCTCCCTGCAGAGATTTGGTAGAGGTCCCTCATCAGCTGAAGCCACCAGCTCTCCATGCTAATGCAAGAGGGAGCATCTTTGCTTATGGAGTGGGATCTATGCTTGCTGTGCATCTAATGAAAATTGCCCTTTCTTTGTGTTTTTGTAGAAACAGTCGAGTCAGCTCTAAGTATAAAGTGCTTGTTAGTTTTCTCATCCAATATTAGATCTCACTCAATGAATAATGAATCATGGGTGTGTTGTGTTTCCATCCTTTTTCACCTTTACCACTTACTAATTTTGGAACTTGAGATTTATAATGACAGCACTGAGGCAGGGCTCTTGGCTTAGGAAATGAGACTGTTTTAAAGGGAAGCATAGCTGCATCTTGGTTGAATACACCATTAAGACTTTGACCTACATTAAAAACTCAGAAAACTTTACAGCCTGCAAATGAATAGAGGGACCTAATACTGAAAAGAAACATGCATCAACTTCTCTCTAAAACACTAGGATACACAGAAATAAAAATGGAAGAGTTATTGTGGGATTTACCATTACTTGTTTCAGCAATTATGTGGCAGTGCAGTTTGTTAGTGTTTACTTTAGTGCCTAGTGCAGTAACCTGTAGATTGGACTAAGCAGACAATTTGATTTGTCCTAACATGTCTCCTGAATGTCACTAAATTAAAGACCACTTCTAGATTGTGTGTTAAATTAGTAGCTAAGTAACATAGGTAAAAGAACAGCTGATTAAATTATTGGTAAGGTTTGTAAAGAGGCTTTTTTCTGATGCTGCGTTAGATAGTTCCATCTTTTAAGTGGATATGGGACTCCTACTGCAGTATGAATAAACTGTAAAAATGATACATATTTAGATTGCTGTTGCATATATAAAATGCACATATATGCTTTTTAATTGCTGTTATCAACTATGGCTTTGCTTTCTTACATAGATGAATAAAAATTAGAAAGGAAATTGTCACCCAAGACACTAGTGATATAAAGTGTAAATGCCTTGTCTTTTTTGTGTGCTCCAGGAAGGAGGAGTTCAGGAATTCAGACAATAAAGTTTTGTCTGTCATGTATGATTTACCTATTACATAAACCTTATGCCTAAACAGTCATTGGATTTATTTATACAGTAATTTTTGTTGTTATATAAACGTACACACACATGCTTCTTTCCTTCTCTGCTGTAAAGCATATAAGGGAATAGCCTCACTTAAGTGAATGACTAGTTTATATTTTATAATCTGATTTTTATAAGCCCCATAAAATGTATTTACTTATTCGAATTTCATTGCTACTGCACTGATAGCCATCAGCCAAGCTTCAGACTGCTGTTCTGCTGCCACACACAGTGCCTCAAAAGTTACTTGTTAAAAGCTGGATCTCAAAGGGAGAAGCTGGAGTGCTTAGGGGCTGCAAAATTGTTAGCTGGCAAGGTGCAGAGCTAACGGTTGTCTCAAAATGGCTGAGGCCATGTGCTGAAGCCAATAAAACCCGGCGTGAATCTCACAGGCTTCTTACAGTATCTGACAGTCTGCTTGTTTGCTTCCTGACTGTATTTGGCTTTAAATACTGAAGAGAAAAGGCATCTCTTTTGATATAGAAATAAGCTTTTTCATAAAAAACTGTCTTCAAGCAGGTTTTAAGCCTCTGTTTTCTTTCACTGGCTTGCAAATTGTTGTGCTGCAGCCATCGGTGCCACATGCAGCAATGCTAGTGGTATGAACTAGGAAAGAGCAGTCAAAGCATTGCTCAGATTTAAGAAGAAAAAAAGAGGAAAGACTTGATTTAAAATTTCAGCTAACTAAAACCCCATGTGTTGATAACTGACATTCTGTAACAACAACTGAGGAGGAATTATTCACGCACATTAGGGGGTTTTGGTTTTACTTGTTTGTTTTGGTGGGGGTTCTGAAGCTGGGCTGAGGATCCAGTACTCTAGCAAAACTAAACAAGTCGACAAACAGAGGAATTGTCCGACATTATCAACTTTCCTGGCATTAATATTAAAGGGTCACACCAGGTTTTACAGTCACGATGTCCGGATTTGGAGGAATGTATTCATGAGCAAGAGAAAGGATGATGTTGCTGCCAGGAAATGTATAAGATTTCCCAGTTTCTAAATATACATTTTGAACACAGAAGTCCAGTTTCCAAATGCACAATGATGATTTTTCAGGCAGTTTAAACTTACAGCAAGCAGAAGTCTACTTATATTTTGTAAGCTATTCCTCAAGCCTATGTCAGGACAGCAGCTTCTTTCTCCTTATGAGAAAGCCCAAGAAATATCTCTGTGAAGTGCTTTTTCTGTTTCATTAATTTCTAGTATCTCGTGTGATCAAATTCCTGTGTACTAGTGCTGTTTCCTTTATACAGGAAAGTATCCTCCTCCTGGTATCTGCCACTGTGTTTGTTTTTCTGGTTGTGTTACAAATGATCAGCTCAAAATTCAGTAGACTTCTTTTCAGTAGGTCAGAGTCTGAGAGATGGAGTTTCTGAATTTCCAAATCCAAACACTGAATCTGTGTGCTGAGCTCTCCTCTGCTTGTTGGCAGGGTGCCCTGACTGCAAACTAGAATTAAAGATGAGGAATAGAGGCACTGTAAAAGCAAACGTACTGGGGTTTTGAAGGTTGGATCAAAGTTAAGCTGTTTAAAGCCAGGCAAGTGCACTCTGATCCAAACAAAAAAGTTTTCCCCCTCCCTTCCTCTCTGTCCTTTTTGAGATAAATTTCCTTTCTTTATGGCAATCCTGCTTGGATGGGTGCAGCGCTGTGTGAACATTTTTTTTTTACACAGAAGTTCTCTGATAACATTTCAAACCCAGGTCAATTAAGTCAGAAATAAGGTAAGCTCAGTTCCTGAAAACAATGCAAGCCTTTGTGCCTAAATTAAAGGGGCTACATCGAAATCCCTGCGTTTTATGTTTGATCCACTTTTAGATCTTTGCTGTGATATGTGCAGTTTATTGCACATGCCTTCTATGCTGCATCATTTAAAGAAGAAATTATTTTTATATCTATCGGTGGAAAATTGCACATGATAAAATTATAGTAGGCCACAGTGAGTAAAGCAAGATGGCTTTTTGATATCTGATGTGTGCACATGTGCTAGAGACTCGGAAGATGCAACTTGGAATAGGTACAGGTCTTCATCTCCCCAATTTTGGCCTAGAGTTGAATTCCCAAGCCACTGACATTTTTGATTTATAACTACCCTGCAGGTCTATCTAGGAAAATTAATTATTAAAGACCCTTAGTCTACAGTTAGATCTGAGCGTACATAACTTTATGCTTCACAGAGTTCTAGCCAGGCTTGGGGGGAAAGGAGTTGTCAGTGCAGATATGAAAACAGCACTGAGGTCATAGCCATCCTCTCTAATGAAGAGTTTTGGCAAGCAGAAGACCCTACTAACTCAGTGTCTGATGTCATCAGCCTGCAATTTTAGTGAAAGGACTGTTGATGTATTTGGCCTATGATTAGGATTATGAAGCAGACTTGATTCTGCACTTTCCCATGAATTATTCAAAGATGAACAAGGCTAAGTTGATTGTATTCAAACTAGGTACCTTTTCACAGCCATACAACTGATATGCTTAGTGGGATTTATTAAGGAATGCCCATTCATTTTCTGTAGATTAAGGATCTGTTTGGAAAAATTTCTTGCAAAATTTTGAGGTACTTGCTCACATGATGTGTTTAGTCTGAAATAATATAGCACATATAAACAAAATCTCTTAGAGCAGGGTTAATTTTGGACACAGAAGCATAACACAAAAATAGCTCACCACAACACTTTTACATATGTTAAACGTCTCTTTGAAACATGGAGTGTGTAGGGGAACGATTTCTGAGTTCAGCATGAAAATATTGACCTTATCACTGCAGTAAATTCCATTATCTTCAGAAATTACTATATTTTCACAATGTTTTAGTGGACACAGGCCAAGAAACAAGAATCATCAGAACAACTCCTGCAGGCACTATGGAAAAAAAAGTGTGTTTATTGTCGTGTTAAAGTGCATTCCATAATACACACAGGCTATTTTTCTTAAAACTGTATCTTCATCCTAGAAAAAAAAAACAAATCTGAACTTTCTGTACTGATGTTTAGACTTTTAGTTGGTGTTTGTGCCATATTACAAGGGAAGTAAGACATGCCACTACTGGTATAAAACCAAAAATTGTTTTATAATCAGGTTAGGGTTTGTTGGAACTCATCTGAGCAGCAGTGAGCTGCAAACAGTTGATGACAAAAGTGTTTGGGTAGATCCAGCCAAATTTCACATGGTACAAAATGTGAGATGGGAGGACAGAACTGACTGAACACCACCTTCAATGTCCTGGCATACTCCACCCCAGCATACTTTGGTATAGGCTCAGGCCTGCTTCAATTTACATCCAGCTGCAAGAGCCCTCCTGTAGGCCATTTTAATAACTGAATCTCTAGAACAGCACTTGAGGTACATGGGGGTTTTTTGGTTTGGTTTGTTTTTTGTTTTTGTTTTGTTTTTGTTTTGTTTTGGTTTTTTTTCCATTTATTTTACCTTAAAAACAGCTTGTGAACTGCAAATATGGGGGCAAAGCTGGAGAGATGCTTCTTTGCCCAGGATACCAGTGCTTTAAGAGTAAGAGACTCTTTCAAAATGAGGGAAATTTCAGGCACTACCAAAATGTTCTTTGAAGTGTTTTTGTACTCATAGTCTGGCATGGAGCAGCCTTCAGAAGAAAGCCAAGACTCAAGCCTTTTCTCTGGCATGCTTGTATGTTGGAAATGAGAGCACACTGTTTACTTCAATCACTGCTGATGCCCTCAGGGAGATTTAAACAAGGAAAGTGCCAGAGCTGGTGAGTTCCACATAAAACAGCAGGGAAAGGATGGGAGGTTGCAGAGGAAGCACCAGTCGGAAGAGGGATGGCCCAGACCAGCCGAGATAATGCTTCCTGAGGTGTAATCACTGGGTGATAGGCAGGCATGAGCACTCCACCTCTTATTTCCTTGACAAGAATACATTTTTTGCCCTGATGGGCTAGTAAATCCCATTAACTCTTTCTAGCCTGAAAAGTTTTTCTTACTTTTAAACCTTCTCAAAACTGTGACATCTTTCCTAGATAAAAACCCTACCCATATGTCTTATTAACAGATACTATTTATGACCTGGTTTGGATGCTGTTGGGGGCTGACCTTGCAACACGGTAGTTAATGTGAAATCCAACTAGGTCCTGTTTTACATCCACAAAATCTGGATGCTCCAGGCTGCTGTTCCCTTCTCTATTTAAATTATAAACCAGTGGAGAGAGACAAAAAAAAAAAAAAAAAGAAAAAAAAAAAAAATTCTGAACTGGATAAGCCTTTAAAAGTGGATTCTGCTCTGCTTTATGACTGTTTTAATGATCTTTGCGAATGTAACTTGCACTTTGGGCCAAATCTTTGCTAGAGTATCTAAGTCCAATTGGCACCTATTAAAGCTGACATTAGTCCTGCAATGCAAAGGGACAATGGTGACTATATGGACAGCGGGAGTGGAATTAATTACTTTCATTTCATACACTTTCAGTTTTTAGCCTGTTTTACAATGTTACAATACTGAATGGGTCTACCCAGCCCATTTTCAGCAACACCGAGGGGAAAACAGTGGTTTAGGTAGCAAAATAAAAATTGCTCTGTAATATATACTTAAGCAGCAAATCTTATTTCAGTATTATTTGAGTTACTGGAATTCAGTGACTGAAGGATATTTTTAAGTCACAGATTTAAGAAGATACACATTGGACTAGTGGATGTCTGTATAATTAAGATTAATTGCTTCATATTTATGGTTAATTCACATACTATTTTTCCTTAGAAAATGGTCAAACAAATTACACGTTAGAAAGCAAAGTGAATACATGGACCACATATTTGTACACAAGAACAGAGGCTTTGCTGGGTGTGTACTTAACCTAAAGAAGAGGTGATTTACCAAATGAAGAAAAAAGGTAGAAGAAAACCTTGAGAGAACTTGAATATGTTTTCATCTTACAAACAAAAATAAAATTAAAAAATCATGACAATTAAACAGAGATTACCTAGGGGATATATCTTACATTTTCTTTGCTTATTATGAATTTTTTAGACTATTAATTGATTTTTGACATCACTAAACCATCTTACAGACATTTTTCAGCAGGTGATTAAAAAATCTGAATGATTGGTTCCCAGTGTTTTTTCATATGCTCTCTATGTTAAAATAATAGGAGCACAGAGCAGCAGTCTGTCAGCTTGAACCTTTCCCAACTGTAAAGGTATGTGTTGGTTTTTTTTTAAAAAAAAATATTTTATAACTAAGATAAATAAGCATTTGGTTTTCCAGTTTCAGATTCCTACTGTATTCCTATGACTCAAATTCCTACCTACAAATTCCTATGATTAAAATGGTGAGTTATTGCTTGTAATGTTTTTCAAGGGGAATTAATCAAGCACCTGTTTCCAAGGCCAGATCATGCCTGTCACAAGATCTATCTATACAGCTGTCTGTTTGAGTAACAGTCCAGGTACTTTTATTTCTATGGTATATTAAGATTCCTCCTTCTGAAAAATAAAATTAATACATTAATTTTAATATATTCATAGAAATCACCTTATGTTAGTAAATCAGATTACTGTATACTTAGGCTGGGGAAACATGTAATTTAATTACTTTTCTGGGAATAACTCTTTTCCTATTTGTATGATGGAAGAAATGTTTGATGAAATAGTTATCAGCATAAAGAAATGCCTTGTAATAAATTTACAGGCGAGTAGGAATCTGTGGCTGACAAAAGGGACATTGGCATTTTTATGTCTACCTAGTCCACAATTAGATGTTTATTTTCAATGTGTATTTAGTGGGATTGCTTGTCTGGCTCGTGAAGGGACCATACACTTTCCTGCCTACTCATCTCATGGTCCCATTCACTGCTCTTGTGTACCATTCCGCCAATTCTGATGGGAGGGGTTGCTGACAGCATTAACAAGTGCCCGCTACATGGAGAAAATAAGGAATGCCTCTAAAGTTAAGAGGCACTGACATGTTTTTACCTTGTTTTTGGTACGGAGGTAATGAGGGAATCAGAAACCACAATAACAGTATGGAAAAATTCCTGAATTCAGGATAAAAAAAATTTAGAAGAGTCAAAACTGTGTAGAAACAGAATGACTAACCTGCATTTCTTTTAGCAACAGCTGAAGCAATGTGGTTGTTTCCAAGCTGTTATACTTTAAGGTGCAATCTTTCATAAATTCTTAGTATTGTGCATTTTCTTTACAGGAGTATTCTTGTAAAATGTGTAAAATGGAAAATAAAGTACTGCACAATTGGAAGTACATTTTCCTTTGTTATTTATTTACTGCTTCTCTGTATGGATATGGTATACGTCTGCCCCCTCCCCCCCCCAAAAAAAAAAATAAAAAAATCTCCTTTAAAAAAAGAAAGGAAAACCATGACAAAATGTGTGAGAAATGGATATTCTCTGAAATGGGATTTACACCTCTAAGTTGATGAAATCTACACTTGTGCTGAGTGCCGATATGAGACTTGTACACTTTTTAAGAGCCATTTAAGGCCTTCTGTGAGGAATCTCTGGAAGGAGGTAACTCTCAGCCTAAGAACTAGAATTAGGTCCAAATTTTCACAATTCACAAACCTACAAAATATCAGGTTATTAAATGCCTTGTGCTACATTTTCATTATTTTCAATGATGGGGTAATTTTCTTTATAGTTATCTTAGGCAAATATAATCCTCAATTTCTTTATTTGTTTCATCCTGACCTTTCTAGTATTTTGGGTTTTTTTTTCTTTTTCAAACTTCAGGCAATATCTTGTATAATATAGAGACACAGTATTTCAAATGAGGGTGCAGTTCAAAATAGATCTCTGTGCTCATCCAGTATTCTTTTTTGCTGCTTGGAATGCAGTTTGACCACCTGGACATGAGATTTAAGAAATGTAGATGTGCAAAAATATTCTGAGAAATGTAGGCAAAAAAATGAAGGATCATCAAGTTTTACATGTAAAGAATAATTGTCTTTTAATGTGTAGGTTGTTTTTTCTTTAGCTAGTTATTACTACATTGATGTTATATATCATTAGAAATATCAATGAAATGATAGGTACATCCTCTAGGTACAAGGTGTCTTAGCCAAGAGGTAGGGAATTTCTCAGGTCAGCAGCTGCCTCCAGACAGAGGAAAGGGAAGGGAGCTGTGTGCTACCTGAAGACTTATTTCATCAAGAAAGCTAAAAAGACTAACAGAGTGGAGGATTATCTAGGGTGCAGATTGTGGATATGGAAATATGGAATGATTAAATAGTTCCTAGAATTTTATTTGCTGAAGTTACTGAATAGTGAAATCAGCTCTGTGCATAGCGAGGAAGAGTATGTAGTAAATACTGCACTTGGGAAGTGAAGTAGCATGTAGTATTTCGGGGAATTAATCTGAAAAGGAGGATAGTCTTTTAGATAGGAATGCCTCTTAATATCCCCTATGGATATAAAGTTTTTTGATTGCTACCAAATTCTAATTAATCTGAGAGTGATCCACTATGGAAGAGAACTGTAAAATTTCATTTAAATGTAATTTGATTTCGGACAATTATCAGGTGTTGATGGACAATCCTGACACAAGCAAAGGACCAGAGAGCAAACAGAACAACATATGGAGGTAAAGGGTCTGGGGAGAGGTGGGAGTTGTCTGCTGCTTATGTCTTGAGATCAGGTTTAAAATGCTGACTGAGATGTCAGTGGTCATCCATTGCACAACCTGCGCTAACCACAGTCATTGCAGCAAATAGAGAAGAAGAAGAAGAAGAAGAAGAAGAAGAGGAAGAAGAAGAAGAAGAAGAAGAAGAAGAGGAAGAAGAGGAAGAAGAAGAAGAAGAAGAAGAGGAAGAAGAAGAAGAAGAAGAAGAAGAGGAAGAAGAAGAAGAAGAGGAAGAAGAAGAAGAAGAAGAGGAAGAAGAGGAAGAAGAAGAAGAAGAGGAAGAAGAAGAAGAAGAAGAAGAAAGGGGAAGAGGAAGAAGAAGAAAGGGGAAGAGGAAGGGGAAGGGGAAAAGATTTTGGTGGTTGAATTCCCCAAGGGGACATTCAGAATTCACAGTTTTCTGATTTCTCCTTGACAAAGCATAGTTACAGATCCACTTATATTCTTTAAAGTCAGAGAAAGCTTCATTTTAAGTAGTTTCATTTTTTTTCCACAATAATGTTGTGGATTACTTGATTGGCAGAAAAAGTTATTTAGTCACAAATGTGTGACTAATGTGTCTGAGGTCTCAGGCTGATGCTTTCCAATTATCTGTGTCAACTCTCTGGTCTATGATTTCAGTAGGGTTCACAGAGAACACCATTAACAAAGCCTACCGTCGTTATTCTAGCTTTTATCTTGGGTATCTGTTGAGCCTCCCACCACAAGATGAGATCAGAGTTTCCTGTAATATCACTCATGGACAAGTGCTTGCCAAATGTATGCTACTAGATCTGTATAAGTGCTTGGGGCAAGCGCAGCAGTGCAAGGTGCTTCTAATTTTTCCTTGTAAACACCTCATCAGATATTCCAGAAAAATAATATTCAACTATGCAGCTGTCCTGAAATGCCCTGACAATGGAGATAATAGTTTTATCAGAGGTAGGACATGGTTCCATCTGCTTCTGTCAGGCTGATTTACAGAACTGGAAATGTTTCTGTTCTTTCATTTTTCCTCCAGAGATCACCACACCTATTAATGAAATGTAGATTTCTGGGCTTCTTTTCCCCATTGTTCAAGGTTAATGAAACAGCATGAAAGCATGGTTACTTTGTTAAATTTCAGGCACATTTTGAACACTCATTGTTCCAAAAAGAAGACATTACCTTTTTCTTTTCCCGTAAGTCAGTCAAAAGCTGAGATTGGTCATATCCTTCTGACATAGTAATGAGACAAGAATTACCAGAAAGAAATTTCAAAAAATAAGCCAATGAACTCAGGAGAGACCTTTGTTCCCTTGGTAAGATTTATTTCCTTATTAAACATATTCTAGTGCCTGTTCTAAGAGTGTTTCCGTCAAAATAGTTATGATAGCAAAATACTGTTAAAAACTATTCTGTGATCCTGGGGAATGGGGGTTTAGAATTTTGTACAGAAAAAACAACAACAACAAAAACAAAAAAACAAAAAAACAAACAGAAATCATAAGAATCCAAAACCAAATACAAAATAAGTGTGATCATACGATATTGGGCAGTATATCTAAAGATATATAATATACTTTGCAGTCATTCACTGAACTTGGCTTTTGAAGATTCAGAGACACTTAAAATGGATGCCTGTGTTTTAGACTTACTTAATGGCAAGTGCCACTTCAGAGAAACACTCAGTGGCAGCCAATATTCCCCATGACAAAAGGCTAGCTCTAGGAATCAGATGAAGGCAGGTGATTGAATAGAATTCAATCACCCCCCCCAATAACCACACGAAGGGGGGGGAGGGGCACAGCGATTTTTTTTTTTTGGGGGGGGGGAGGGGCTGCTAGCCCAATTTAAAATATAATATAGACATGTAAACATGTAAAAAAGGCGTTCTTTTTTGTTCTTATCTAACCAGTTGCTGTAATAGTTGTAACAATTTCAGAGTGCCTGGGCATGTGAAAAAGACTGCATATCTATGAAACATACTTTTATTTTCACATATTGTTCTGTTGCAACTTAGAAAATGTCTTGTAAAGATGGCATAATCTGAAGTGTATAAATAAAATTATGAATGTTTTTACAATATATGGTATAAAACTGCAAGTATACAGTTCCTTATTCTTCTTGGCTCTCATCACCTCTGGAAGAATTGCCTTGCTTCCATTCCTGGATTAAACTTTGTATCTCAGACTTTTTTTCTTTTTTTCTTTCATTAATGGATTTGTGTAACTTCTTTGGGTCTTATTTTTACTACTTCATATAGGTTTAGGCTGGCCAATCAAATCCACCTGTAAAACACTAGAGAAGGACAAACTTAACTGTCAAATTCAGAATTCTGTTCTTCCAAATAGGCATCATCTGTCATCTGGTTTTCATGTTCTGTTAAACCTCTTCTGAAATCTATGAATGCAGACTTTTAATACAAAGTAAGCAATTCTTTCATAGTATGTATTTTTGAATGATGAAGCTGAGGTGTGGTTCAAAGTACATGCTTCTTTTTTCTTACACAGATATTTTACAGGTGCTTTATATTAATTTCTGTCATGTTTCCTGAGGTAGAGATAGTTGAGGCTAATGCAACAGTTGCAAAAACAAAATTAGGTGGCCCTTGTGCTCTTCAGTGGTATTTTCTCTTCATTAATTTCATTGTTGAAATATCACAGATTTTAGAAATAAAAGGAAACCAGTTATTCTATAATGACTTCAGTTACTAAAGTAGACCCAGCACCTTTTTTGGAAAGTGTATGTGCCTTTGGATAGGGCCACCTGTCATCAACTCTACCCAAACAACTGCAATTTCAGTGGAACTGTGGCTCACAGAGATTCCTGGGAACATAATGTTATATAAACATATTTTCTCACCAGTTCTTCATCAAAATCAATGGTTGCATTAAAAGAAAATATGTACATATATATATATATGTGTGTGTGTGTGTGTGTGTGATCACAACTGAGTTGGAGCAACCAATAACACTGTCTTTACTAGTGTTTCTTACTAGTACCTTAGTACCAGAATTTTCTTATGATGTATTGTATGCTCACATCCTTGCTTCTGCGTGTTCACATGCTCTTTCCCTGGGAATATCTTTAGAAGAATGGGCTGTCGTGCCCATAATTAGGTCTATGCATGGACACAAAGTACTCCTTGGTAGATAAAGAATGTTGCACATGGGAAGGTATTCCAGCCACGTGGAGGGAAATTAAAACATACCTACACTGTTTGCTGTCATCTTCAATATTCACTTGGAGGGACCATTTTCCAAGACAGGAAAAAAAATACAGAATCTGGCTTTTGTACTAAAACTTCAGGCTGGTGCATAAAGGATACTTACCAACAGGGCCATCCAATTTTCTGTAGTAATGTTCTGACTGGTCACTTTTTCTTCCTTTCCGAGAAGCATCCAGAGAGGTTTGCTATTGGAAAAATTATATAGAAGTGATTGGCAACAATTATACCCCATTAGGGACCATGGTCTATAATGGGAGATTACTCTGCAATGGGAGGATACCTGTTGTGAACTCACACATTAGATCCTCTCTGCTAGCTGGAAATGGAATTCAGACAAATATAACTCTCCTTCCCCTACCCCTCACCTGCCATTTCAGTACTCCTTGAGTAGCTCTGTAGGGATATTTGTATTTTGCTTTGTTAAAGAAACATTTGATCAGCCTTCTTTTGAGGACTGGTTATAACAGCATATAATGGGAGAGATAGAAAGGACAGATAAAACTATAATAGGAAAAAAAAGAAAAAAAGGAAAAAATTAGTAATGTGACAAGCAGCTCTCACAGTTCCTCATTTGTTTTGCTTTTGCTTGGCCATTATCTGTTCTGTCAAAAGATGATCATAAGATTAAATTATGGGAAGGTAAACCTAACTTTTTGAATGTTGTGAAGAAAAAAATCACATTTCCAACATCATCAAACAGGACATAGTTAGTCATGCCTTGTGCTATACCTACTTATATATGCTTTGCTTCAGTCTAGTTTGAAAAGTGTATGTAAACTACCATTCAACAATCATACCAGTAAGTCTTTAAATGATGTCATCTTAAAAACTAAGCAAGGGAATCTAAAAATCCAATATCAGCAGTATTCTTTTGGATATTGAACTTGCAGTTGGTTACAGTCCACTTAACTTCCCTGAAATAATTCAGGCTGCTTCCAAGCCTATTTATAAGCCAACTGTTTCATGTATTAGGTGCAACAGTTTTTCTTTGCTAACTTTCAGCTGGCATAATTGTTTTTCACAGAAAAAAAAAAAAAAAGAAAAAAAGAAAAAAAAAACTTTAAAGCATTACTCTACTGCTCTCTTAGGTTTTATAAAAGATTGCTGTCGTAAGAGACATCAGGTTCAAAAAGGCAGAGAGATTGTTTTTCATCAGCATCATGACAGTTGGTAGGAAAAAATTTCCAGAGGAAAGATTTATGGAAAAGAAGAAAAGCACAATTTTATCACTGAATTTTGTTTACAAACTGATAAACAGAACTGTTTTCTGGCCATTGGAATCTCTCACTATGTTTAGTGGAGAATGAGCACACTTCCAGTCTCTGCTGCAGATATTGAAGGTCTGCACGTAAACGGGGTCACGTACACAAGAAAGCACTCCTGCTTTTTTCTCTTTGTAATGGATACTGAAGTTGACACAGATGGTAATAATAAGAAGGCAAACTCCAAGGCTGCCAACTGCGTCAGTTCTCGGTCTTTCAACACACCTCATCTGAAACGATAACTATAATTCCTCGTCCATTGTGTAGTACCACTGTGCCACACATCTTTTAAAAATATTAAGAAAATTATTCAGAGGACTTACTCTACTGAAGCATTGTTGGGGAAAAAAAACCTCTATACATAGTATCCAAACTTTGTCTCAGAGTTTTAATGTTTCCCAGCAATGATCTCTTTTCAAAGTTGAATTAGAAGTTGCACTCACGTTTATGTCTTAGCTGATTCTCCCACTGTGGCTTGTGTTATCAAAGTGTCAGCTGTTCAGTCCTGCAGTGCAGTACAGCAACAGAAAAGGCAGGAGTGAGTAATATGTTCCAGGTGTGTACTCTTATCTGGATTAGAGTAAATGGGAATTTGTTCAGTCTAGAGAAACTACTCCCTTTCAGGTTTTAAACTGAAGCATATTAAATAAGCATAAAATTAACTGGGAAAAAAAGGGGTTGTGATACATTTTTTTACCTTCAGGGGCTTTAATATAATGGTGGCTGGGTAAAAGTATTTTAAAGTGGTTTGCACTTGAAAATCCTTTGCATTGTTAGGCGTGTATAGAGAAACCATCAGCAGAATGAAAAAATGGACTCTCCCTTTAGTGTCAACAGCAGCCATTTGCAACATTTTCATTAATGCTAGGATTACACTGACTCAGTGCATACTTGGTGTCACTGGTTTAAATCTCTTCTGTGCTTTACATTATATTTTTTCTTTGGTTTTTTTATCTTATTTTTCTGGGACTAACAAGAACCACATCTTTACAGTTAGTGTGTAAGTACTGTTTACAGTAGCAGAAGAAATCCTTAATCCTTATTTTCTTCAAAACCCTGTTCACTAAGATACCTTTTTGATCCTTCCAAAAAAGGTCACTTCTCAGTCTTTTCTCCCTGTTATACGTAACAAGTGTGGTATATAAATATTTATCAATATATAAATATATAAATATATACTTATGAATACCCCCTCACACACCCCCTGCCAAATAAACTGTGAATCAGCCATGGCTGTGATTGATTTATACCAAATACATCAGCTGTCCTGGAGCTGGGGCCAGTACACTGAATTCCTCTCTGTCTTCTGAAGTCCCCTGCTGGGATGCTTTCTTGGAGAATGGGTGGCAAAGTTTGAAATCCCCCTTTCTGAGGTGTAAGTGGAGTCTGGTATCTCACTTTGGGGGTGTGACTTTCTTTGTTGTATATAAAATGGAGGACACCCCGGTACTACTGTATTTTATGCTGTGATTAAGAGCAGGCAATGGCAGTGCGGGGAGATCTGCTTAGGTGGCAGATGTACATGTTAGAAGGGTTTTGACAGTACTCACCTGGTTGATCCTCTGGGCTGGAGAACTGCCCTGCTGGGGTCTGCTTAGGCCGATGCATCAAGCAGGTCCCACGGGTCTCAGCCCAGTGGAGGTCAAACACATCTGGATCTATGAGGGGCAGTGGAGTATATTGTCTAGATCTGAGTTTTGGACACTGGTACCTTAGTTTGATTCAGGATGCATGATAGCTACTTCATTTAGATTTAGCTTTTTGTCCTTTATGAAATGTTTAGTACATATTGGTGAAAACTAAAATGAATCTCAGTATTTTCTTTCTGGTTACCTCAGTGAACTCTTTTAATTCAGGACACAATGTACAGAACTTCAATAAGCTGAGAAAACATGTAGTCTTCAGTGGAATAGCATCTTATCACTAACTTCCACCTTCATGGTACTCAGTTTTAATCTTCCACTTGAGCATGAAAGGTTTACTGAAGAAGCAAGAAAATAAAGAACTCTCACATTCATGTCTGCTTTGTATGAAGTATGTAAAATATCTTCAAACACTTTTTCATTTCCCTGTGCAATTATTTGCCTTTCTCCTTCTCTGTACTCTTTCTTTTCTGATGAAGGCTAACTCATAATGGTGCTTAAGATTGAGCTCAGATTTAAATTTGTGAATATTCCCAATCACTGTGCAAAGTATGTACTTACTAAATTGAAGCTTGAATGACAGGAGTTTTTATTATTTCATTGCCCCAACATGCATCAACAGCATCAACTGCACAGTGCACTATGCAATAAGAATCTGTCTACAGAGAATAAGAATGTGTGAACTGTTTATGAAACGGTTTTGACCAACAGCAAAACAATGTACTTTATTTGTTACATGTTTGCTAATATGTTATAGTCCTTACCAGTGTAACTTTTGGGGGTTTTATTATTATTTAAGAGCAAGTGACGAAATGCTGGAAATTATTTATCTTTGGATCTACATGTACTTTGCAACTCCTCTTCACCCTGCATATCTCTCTCCTGCTTTTTTTTTTTTTTAATTATTTTCCTGCGTGTAAGGAATTGTCTCACTGAAAGAATACTTTCTGCTTATATCTAGAAATGGAATTAATACCACTACAAACAAAACCATTAAATACAAAAGCAAGATTTTAGGTGTCAGTCATACAGAAAACAGATGAGTGTGGTGGTTGGGAAGTATGCCTTTTATTGGGACTTTAAACGAGAGCCCTTTACCTAATGCACTGAAAAGTTTCCTAATAAAAAGAATCCAAATCAGTGCTTTTTGCAGTAGAAAAAGATGAATAACCTTGCAGACATCAGTGTTGAATATAAAGGGAATTCGCTGTAGAAATTAAATGATCACATGCGTTAGATTCTTGCCGTTGCAAGCAACAATTTAGCAGAAACCACCAGTGGTTATTTTTGTCCATGATTTTTATTTCCAGCAGGTGTCCTCTTATGGTAGTGGTGAGGGACTCTTAAAAGACAGAGTGGAAATAGTGAGTGTATAAATACTCCCTCAGGTCTTTTAAAATTAAATGGGCATTCCTGAAACTTAAAATATCCTTTAAGTGTGCACTTAAAATTTTATTTAAAGGTAGATGCTGCTTGTCAGGAACTCCATTTGCTATGAATATGTTGACAAACTGATTCTGCTAACTATTTATGGTTTGAGGCCTAATCAACAGACTGGCTTTGAGGAACATAGATATTACAACTAATATAACTTTGTAAAATATTTGTTTGATAGCCTACCACATGTGATGGGTATGTATTTCCCACAACACCATAAGATAAGGCATTTTCCTTAAGAGGGTGGACTGGCAAGATGTTCCACTAAAAAAAACAAAAACAAAACCAAAAACCTCAACCATGAAAACATTAAGCCTGGTCTGACCCTAAATGTTGGCCCCATGCAAAGTCCAGGGCAAACATATGGAAGAGAACCAATGTAAGACAAAGGACATCCAAAGACTTCATGAGAGGTCATGGGAAATGTCGCCTACCTTGAACTTGATTATAATCAGTTCTAATTGTTACAAGGCTCATGTTGCTTTTAAAGAATGCAATAATAAAATTTCAGCTTCCTGGGACTTGAACTAAATGTTGCATTTAATATGAGAAGAGTCTTTCCTTGGAGCTTGTGTTGATTGCATAGTGAATGTGACTTGTCATATTTAGTTTCAAATAACCGTCTGCACAAAACATTACTGGAATGCTTAATATTGTTACTAAAAAGAAGATAAAAGTAATTTTATCCTTAGGCAAAATAAATAAATTATAGTTGATTATATAATAGGTTTCAATTTTTTTGAAAGGGGTTTTCTTTTCCTTTGTTACTTTACATGGTCATTAGCATTATTATTATTAATTTTTACAAGTTCAAACACTAAAAGTGCATTTTAATGGTTGGAGCTTTCAGCTCACAACAGCTACATGGTATGTGACAGCCAGCAGCAGCTGTTCCAAGCATGCTGCACTTGGTATACTGGGCCAAATTCTGAGCTCCAGTAAATTCCTTTGAGACACTCAAAAGGCCATGAATGCTTTCTTCTGAACTAGGTTCTTTTCTTTTTGCAGTCCACCCTCGTGTATTGGGCAGTAAGAGGGGCAGACAGATTTGCAGGATCCCATATAAGAAGTAGGGTTCAGAAAATCTATGTATTTTAGTAAACCTCCTCCAAAATAAAGCTTATACAGAATTATGCATCTCTGCTACAGAATTTATAACTAGACCTGAAATACCCTAGAGAGGTGATCAATCCATTATACTTTCTATATATGCTTTTTTTCACAAGGAGATTTATGCAGGATATTTTTCACAGGCAGAATGTCACCTATGACTTTTTCTGTCCCTCATTATGCCCTCATTATCAAGTCCCAGGCCAGAAGTGTCTACCTGACCCATGTAATTATCTCATTTTTAAGATACATCTTAACTTCCAGTCCCACCTTGACTTCCAGTTTCCCATGGCATATGCTCACATCCTAAAGCTCTCTTCCTCAACAGAATGGAAGACTGGTGTTCAGCGGTCAAAATGCCATTTGCAACAAATTACACAGTTGAACTCAATGACCTTAAGGGTCTTTTCCTACCTAAATGATTCTTTGATTCTATAACTCAATCAAACGATCATTTAAGAGAAACTGTAAATGACAAACCAGGCCTTCTCCAAAGCCTATCCTTCCTGGATCTGAGTAGGCCTGTGGAGACAGCCTATTTATCCAAAGGAAATGTATTTCTTTCTGTCACTGTGTCACACACTTCATAACGTTCCCCAGATGACTTCTCAAGGATAATTCCCTTCTCTTCTTGAGAAAATTTAATAGGTCATTACTGCATTTTGTTCTGCAAATCCAGAGCCTGGCAGAAATCATTTGTGTCTTTAAAAGTAGGGTACATGGTTCCTGAAGGTGATGGATCTGTTCATTGACTTTCAAGTACAGTTGGACATCTTGTTCAGGAATCTTTGTCTTTTTTTTTCGTTTTTGTTTCTGGTTTGTGTGTGTGCGTCTGTGTTGGGTTTTGTTTAGTTGTTTGGTTTGGTTTGTGGGGTTTGTTTATTTCATGGCATAGTAGGACGGCACTGTAATTTTTGGAACATTCATAAATGTTTCCATTTATAGATGACATCTCCATTGTAGCACCTGTGATGGCTAGTTTCACATTAGTCAAAACAACTCTGTGATCTACTGTCAGAATACTCACTATAGAGATAAAGATGAGGTCTTAAATAGCTTTGATTGCAACTAAATATCAGCACTGTTGAGCATCAGCACAATCTGAGTGTTGACACATATGGCTTTTTTGTTGGAAATGTCATGGAATACACTTCTTGAGCCCTACTGCAATTGGGTTACATTAGAGTTTTCTAATGTACTAAGGAATTCCTCTCCCACCTTTCCTTTTATTCACTCTTTGATATAAAAAAAAATGTCTGTTAATCATTTTCAGAGTGAGATGAAATGGAATTGTTGTTATTGATCTATTTGTACAGTCTTCATTTTCCTGGCTGTGATAAATTTAATAACTGTTTATTGGTCCTGGGTTCATTGATCTGCATTCCTCCTTCTCACGCCCATGGAAGGTTCTGCGTTTGCAAAGCCCTTGTTTTAAGTTTGTGCACCTGAGGAGGCCATTAATTCACAGGCTGTGGCTCTCTCCAGAATGAAGGACAAAGTACAACTGCTATTTGTGTTTGGGAAATCTGATCACTTGATAAAAGCAAGTAGTTGCATTTTCTGTATTTTTATAACTGTACTTATGTGTCTCTACTTTTTAATATATACCTTAGAAGTGACAGTCAGAAATTCAAGGATCCTAGTTTAGTGGCATTTGAGCTACCAATGGTGACAACAGGAAAGAATAACACTGATGACATTTTACCTGTCAGAAATCACCTGGAAGAGGAGAATCTGCCAAAGAAAAACTATTGGTCAGCTGAAAATTCATGAGCTCACATGAGAAATTTGCAATGTGGCAAATACATAGGTTGACACAAAAATCAAGGTCTTGCCCGTTTTTTGCCAGTTTGCCTCTTACCCTGGTTACTTTGCTCTTGCACAGTATCCTCATCTAAGGGCTGAAGCTGCATGTGGCAAAGGAACTCTTGACCTCCTGAGCGTTCTGGTTTTCTCCTGCCTTAAAGCAGCCTGCTAAAAGGAGTGGCAGTTGGACTGAGAAATGTGTCAAGGAGGAGTCATATCTGATGCCAAAATATTTCCAGGAACTGAAGATGAAAACTGGATGGCAAAGGACTTCTACAGCTGGAGAAGATGATTTTAACTTTAGATATATTTATTATGTCTCATAAGAGCAAGATCAGTGCTGAGAATCTGCTACTGGCAAGGAGAAGGCAGAAGGAGATGATTTCAATTACAAACGTATTTATTAACAATGAATGCAGGGACATGATAGGGAGAAAGATTTCATTCTTAACATGCATTATTAATCATAAATGAAACTAGGGTTACAAGCAGGAATCTGCCTGGAGGCAGAGGGCAGAAGAAATTATTTTTATTAAACATATTGAGCCAACTTCTGTCCTGTGACATATGCACACATCTTGTATTGAACTCCTTGGGAGGCCTACAATTGCATTGCCGGGCTTAATTGTACTCTGCATGTTACATACATACTAAACCTAATTTAAAATAAAGTTCAAGGCAGGGATGAGGGATAAGTGGTCAAGGCAGGGTTAGGGCCAAAGTAATCTACTTTATCAGTATAGATTTCCTGAGGTGCCTTGTAAGGTGTTTCCTGAGGCACTCCTCCTCAGGTGTCTCCTAAGGCAGCGACAAAACTACAAGATGACTGAGGGAAATCAAGAGACACTTCAGGGCCTTAGGGTGACTGGTTAAGGAATCAGAAGCACAGGCAGTGTTCTCCTCTATCCTTCCAGTTGCAGGGGATGATGAGGGAAGAAATAGGAAGAGCCAGCGTATCAACACCTGGCTCCAAGCCTGGTATCACCGGCAGAATATTGGGTTTTTTTGATCATGGGCGGTTTCACACAACACCAGGCCTGCTGGTGACAGATAGGGTACACCTGTCTCAAAAGGGAAAAAGATCTTTGCACAGGTGTTAGCAAGGCTCACTGAAAGAGCTTTGAACTAGATTTGAAGGGGGAAAGGGATACAACCAGGCTTGCTAGAGTTAAGACTGGGAGCAGCACACCAATGCTTGAGGGATGGTGGACTAGTGAGGTCCTTCAGTCTGGCACCTCAGTGGAGGTAGGGGTGGAGATCAATGTGGCAGCAAAGATGCAAGGGTCATTGATCTGTTAGAAGCTGCAGAAGGGCCTGAGAGTGGTCATGTGGGAATTAGGGCTTCTGCCCTCCGTAAAGGTGGCAGGATCAATAGCTTAACTGAAGTGCATCTACACCTGCGCACATGGGCATGGGCAATACACCGGATGAGCTGGAAGCCATTGTACAATGGGGAAACTATGACATATTTGTGATGATGGAAGCATGGTGGGATGACTCGTGCAACTGGAGTGCTGCAATGGATGGCTATAAACTCTTCAGAAGGGATGGGCAAGGAAGGGGAGGCAGTGGGGGAGCCCTGTGTGTTAGGGAGTATGTGAATGCCTAGAGCTTAATGATGGTGACAGTAGGGTTGAGTCTTTATGGGGAATAATCAAAGGGAAAGTCAACAAGGCAGATATCCTGGTGGAAGTCTGTTATAGACCACCCAACCAGGATGAAGAGGCAGATGAAATATTCTACAAGCAGCTGGGAGAAGTCTCACAATCTCTAACCATTGTTCTCCTGGGGGACTTGAACTTACCAGGTGTCTTCTAGAAATAACAACACAGCAGAGAGGAACAGCCTGTGAGGTTCCTGGAGTGTGTTGCAGGTAACTCCCTGACACGGACAGTCAGTGAGCCAACCCAGGAGAGGTGTCCTGCAGGACCTGTTGTTTACAAACAGGGAAAGACTGGTGGGTGATGTGGTGGTTGGAGGACACTTTGGGC
>JAVJGJ010000014.1:101079952-101109005 GCA_035590215.1 Microhierax caerulescens
TTTTAAGTCATGGGAAACCTTTTGTTGTCCTTCCCATAAGTGGCTTTGTTTCAGAGGATGTTTGAGCCACCAGGTAGTGCCCCACAGCTCTGTGTGAAGTACCTAGAGATATGAGTGAAATCATATCTTTCCCATAGGCTTTAGGAAGACATAATGTTTTGCTTCATCTGAAAAAAGGGACAATATCTAGACAGTTTTGGAAGAGAAAAGGACCTTCTTCCCTGAGAAAGCAGATATTGAGGGCCAAGACACCAAAAACTCTTCTTCCTAAATGCCTCCTGCACCTAGTCACATATACCATCTAGGAGAGTTTCAGGTGAAAAGCCTGCTCTCTGGTTTTCTTCAGAATGCGGGAGTTGAGGCTTTAGTAGAATGATGTGGATTATGATACCTTTTCTGCAATCTAATTTAGATCTTATAGCTACTCATTTTAAAAGTATTCATTTGTGGAAAACCTTAGAATTTGCATGGTTTAGAATTCTTAGAATTCTGGCTGGAGATTCAGCCACATATCTTCACCAAGGCAGTTTCTGGGCTGCTGTGAGTTCTGAAGACTGACTGAATTTTTTCATTCAGGTCAAAGGTGCCAAATGAAGTTACTTTAATAGATGTCATGTGCATGTGTATACATATATATTTTCAAATAGCCTGTTCAAACAAATTACATTCAAAACAGATGGAACTGAGATATACCTTACATAGTTCTGCAAAGTTACTGAGCTTGCTTAAACTTCTGTCGAAAAAACTCAGATTCCAGGTAAGAAAGAATAGAATTAGCTGTATAAAGATATATATATATATATCTTTGTATATATACAAAGAGTATAAACTCTTGGTGCATCTTATAGATAACGTGGAGTAGCCAAAAAATAATTGAAACTAAAACATCAGATAGCGAGGATGCTATTGACCTGAGATTATGAATCATATCTGTATTGGATAGAGACTTTAATAAAGATACTCATTTATGAGGAGTCAAATTAAACACACAAAGGAAGAGAAATCAGAAATTAACATATTTTCCTTCAACACCTGGCCCTTACTCACTAAACAATTTCTACCCATGTTACAAACTTTGTAGATGGTACTAACTTGTAAAATGCATGTAAAACCATAGCTCTGTTTGATGTCTACATCAGTAAGATTGTTTATTAATTTCTAATTAGCAAAGATCATGGATGTTATACCATTTGACATAAAAGATTAGTGTCAAAATAGAGGTACATTTTTTTTCCCCTTGTAGGAAAAATAGTAGGAAATATACTTCATTTTAATAAAGACATTAAAATATTTTAAAATATTACTTATTTGCCCTTTAACAATAAATGTATTTATTAAAATCACACTTAAAATATTTTATTTAAATATTTTTTATTAATTAAATTAAATATTTATTTAAATATTTTATTTAAAATGATTTATAATGTAGATATTTAGGTCTTGCTACGGTTACAATTTCTTGAGGCTCCTATGGAGAAAACAGGAGAGCACAAAGTGGTCATGGAGGTCTCTCATCTGTTCTACCTGTGCCCATTCTCCCCATATTTTTCAGGATCAATTGTTTAGGGACAATTTCTGACTCTGCAGGTATGTAATACATAATCTGAATGGTTTGACTTCCCTTGCATTCTCACATGTATACTTATCATTATACCATAACTGTATTTAGCCTATCTAAATTTGGTCACAGGTGGTGACCTGAGTGTGGGACTAGCGCACTGGACGAGAGGTGGGTTGAAGCCCCTAGACATCAGGTGGCTGACGGCCCAGTCCTTGTGCTTTCTTAACCTCTGCAGGCATTGCTTGGTGGAAAAGAAGAACGCCTGCTATCAGCACTGCAGGGGCTGTTCGGCTGGTTGGTACGCTGAATGGCCAGGAAGAACAGTCTACTGGTGTAGTCAGCAGAGATTATTTCAGGGTTGTGGCTGCATGGCTTATGTGACAATAAAGGAATGAGATCATGGTATCTATAAAGTCTGCATTATGCTTAAAGGAGAGGAGATTGTTTTTTAGAACTTTGGATAGCTAGTACAGTGTTTTCCTTATGACTATTTAATTCAAAATTAAGAGGTTTTCTTCCTAAGCAAAGTTTTCTGCTAATGAAGATTACAAGTGACCAGTACAGTTCTTCACAAAATACCAGATAATGTTAGTTCAGCTTGAATCAAGTCTTCTGACTGCAGTTTCTGGATCCATAATAATTTTTAGTATAGAGGTAACCCAGTAGTGAAGTCAGGGGAACTGTGTGTGTTTAAACAAGGATATTTGCAGGGTTGAGATCTGTAATCTAACATGTTCAAAAGTTATGATTCTTTTTGTTTGGAAGATGATGAGTAGATTAACTCCTTGCTATTGCTACCTGTAGATAACTTGGTAAGCATACCCAGGTGCTTATTTAGTAAATAGTTAATGTCATACTATGTAGAAATTTTATTTAACCATCATTTCAATAAAGGTCATTAGAGAAAACAGCTATAAACAGGTGAAGGCTGTTTACCTAGGTCTTTCAAAATGCATTTTTTATTATACAGAACATAGGAAAATAACACATAGTGTCTGGATTGTGCTTGCACTTAAACTGCTTTCCCACTTTCTGTAATGTTCTTTCAGGATGTTAAAAAGAAGGTTAAACTACATTAACTCATTCACCCGGTTGATATTATGGGTACTTACCCAGAATGATTTTGAATTTTCTTGATTCATGAAATCAGTTTTTTTCAAAGCCACTGTCAGGTTGCAACAGAAATCCTCCATGGGTAAACAACTTGAAATTCTTATGCTAGACTGAAAACCTGTTATTTACCAAGGTACTTGTTTGCTGACTAAGAGGATTTCAATACCTCCTGGATATTAACTCACATGCTTTATGAATTAGCAATGAGAAATTATTCACTTTTTAAAAGTCAAATTTACCCAGATGCTTTTGATTTATCAAAAATGTTATTTTGCTTTAGCTGTTAGGCTTTAAAAATAAAATAAAGTTGCAACAATAAGAAATTACTGAGTTCAATTTAAATATTGTTAACCAGTAACTCTAAGGGTTTATATGAACAGGTTCAACCTGAATTCTGAAGTGTTTGACAACTGCAATTGAAATCTACTTAGAAACCTTAAATATATACATTTTAAACATTTTGGACAGCTGCAATGATGATTTCATAATTTCAAGCGGCAATATTTTTGATGATAGGGATATAACATAACTAAGTCATCTATCAGATTTCAGAGGTAATAGAAGCTCTTCATAATGTTTCAGTGAGCAAATCTCAGGAGGCAGTCTTGATAGTGTGCACAGGATGTTTGGAATGTGATGCTATCTATGCTGGACCTACTTTCACAGGTTTGTAAATTCAAAACCCAGACATATTTATGATAATTTGTTCTGAAAATTGTCACCAGTTAGAATTTCACATGAAGATCTGGAGAACAGTCCCTAATTTTTAGAAGACAGATGAATTCATGACCCATCATGTAGAACGAAGACTAGAATTATTTAATCTAAATTCTCTTTAAAGCAAAGATTAAAATGGGATTACAACAGATTAAAAGAACTGTATACCTATATTGACGTTGGAGAATATTGGACATCATCATCAACTGATACAAATATCTTTAACTTAGCCTGCCTTCAGTTTGACTGCCAGTTCCATGTGCATCTGAACATGTAATGAGCACCCATACAATTATTCCAGAAAGTTTTAGTTTTAAAGCAGGTGGCTATGCAGAGTTATGTGAAGCAAATGCTTGTTTAAGTATTTCAGTGTTACAAATTTTGGGTTCTGATGCTGCAAAGATTTATGTTCGTTGCTAACTTCATTGATCTCTATTCATGTTATGCTCAGCAAGCCTGGATACTTAAAGCTAGACATGCATGCCTGTGTGGTGCGCAGGGTTCAAGCAATGCAAAGTTAGAAGCACAAATGTTCATGCATAAAACAGATAAAGTGCTTTAGGATCTAATGATGATTAAATAAAGGTACCTGACCATAACAGCATTAAAGGGGGAGAGTGAGAATGGGAGACTGAGAAGTGAAGAGGGAAGAGGAAGAATATGTCATCTGCACACGTTTGCAGTAACTTCCTACCTTTCTTTTTCTATATCCAAACCAATACCAGACACTTCATAAACTTGCAGGAATCAGTTCTTTTTCAAGAACGCCACACCTGATATTAGTATCTGCATAATATGTCAAAGGTTTATTTAAGATCTTATCTATAACTGTAGTCCATATAAATTATATAATAGTGATTAGTTGTTCAGATAGGGCTGTCACAAAATTTGTTGTATTCAACAGAAGGGTAAAAGAAAATTGCATCAGTTTGCAAATCTTGGCCCTTCTTCAGGTTTTCATGCTCATACCTTACCACTCTGAAAATCATGGTGACACACTTTCTATCCCAACTATGGTATTTAGTGTTTACAGTAAAATCAGGAGATCAGATATGTGCAGGAAAAATGTTTATGGGCTAATTTATTTTTCAAATAGTTCACTTCAAAGCAATAATATCTGTATCAGATCAGATGAAAGAGAGAATTACTGAAGTTTTTCAGTTGAAATCTGTTGTCACAAGAATCCCACTCCCACAATGATTCTCTATTGCATAAAGAATCAGTAAACATTTTAAAAAAATCAATAGATATAATAGGTAATTGTGTAAGCCTCACAACTGATACAACACTGCAGTATCATTTTCCCATTCTGCCCTACACAATTATGGGATATAGGCTAAACTCCTGGCTCCACTGAAGTCAGGTCCAAAGCTTCAACCATTATTCCTGTGATGTGGAGAGTTAGATCAAATACAGCATTTTCAAGTGACCAAAAGTTTTCATTTGGACTATTTGTAAGAATCTAAAGTGACACAGAAGAAATTGTTGCCATTCTTGCAGCTTTTCCAACTTAATGAATAGGTTTTAGTTTCAACTTCTGTATGTCTGCTTTTTTTAATACCACATTTTGAGAAAGAATATTTAATCTGTGGTAAGCAAAATCAAATAGGAATAACAAGAAAACAGAGACAGTCTGATTATTAATGCTGTTAGAAGGGTGTTTTTTAACTGAAATAAAACAATGCTTTTATCAAGGTTTTCTTTTATTCCTGCGAAATATGTTTTCACTTCCTCTTTGAGTTCTAGCTTCACATTTCTGAGCATGATGATTGATCACATTGAAAATACTATTTAATTGTATGAAACTATTCCCAAATGTGGATGGAAGCAGACATCGATCCCTTAAAAATTTGAAATAAAAGCTAAAATTAAAGATTTCTACCATTAAATAGAATTATTTCAAGCTATTTGTACTAAAAGAAGAAAAGCTCTGGCATTGTTGAGTCCAAATTGCTGAAGGGCATTTTCTGTGTCTTACATGACCTACTTTTGAAACCACAAGCCTTTAAAATGTCAGAATGAGTAAATTTATCTATCTTAGTATTTTATGCTATTGAGGCAGTGCAAAAGATTAAAATCTCCATTTGCACTAACTTATCCCAAAACCAAATATACAGAATAGACAAAGGAACATAAAAGTATAATTTCTAAAGCTGTTGTTCTTAAACTTCATGTATAGGATGCTCTAAAACAATTCTGTAATACAATTAGTCTATAGTACAATTAATCTTCTGTCTTCCTATGTTAAGACTACTTTTGGACACCTGTTATCACAGAAGAATCTGATCTTTAGGAAAGAACTTGAATTATGAAGTATGGACCAGTAGCAGCACTCCGCTCTCTCACATGCACAGCAGCATCTCTTTTCAGAGGCAGTTTAGAGTGAAGTTTTAACCTCTGTGCAGTGTGAGAAGATAAAATACCTCTTCAATTTTATGGATAGAGGCTGTAAATAAGAATGTGACTGTTGGTCTGTCTTAAAAGAAATCTGTTCCATATTTTCTGTCAAAAATTAAGATCCTTAAGAATTATCTCTTTTCCCGACCCTTCTATTTATTTTTCAAATGTTGCATATAATTAAAAATCCCTCTTAGTTCAGGGCCATTTACATTTCAAGAGTGAAGCACTGGTCATCTTCCCTGTCTGTTTTTTTGAACTGGAACAACTGGCTTTCCTTTGCTATTGCCATTTCATGAAACCTTGTCATGTGAAAAGTAACTGCAGTCCACCAGGATTTCTCTACAGCCCTTGTTTCTAAGGTTTCCCAGAAATCAACAGAAATAATTAAAATGTATGATAAATAATTGAAATGTGATATATTTTAGTCTTTGGAGATTAGAAAGATATTGTAAAAGTATCTTCATGTTCTGTACCTCTGAGAAGGAAGTCTGAAGAAACAGAAACATTATAAATCACAAAGATAATACTCTGACTGTATTACCTTTATTACCAGCGGCTTGGGACTCAATGCACTCAATACCTCAGCACAAATGTCCATAACTTCAGGTAACGAAGAAAAATTTAACTTTTGGTAGGTGGCTACTAGACAGGAATGTCATGCACATAACTGCTTTCAAACAGCAGTACCCTCCTGCAGGATCAAAGCACTTCTTTCTTTCCAAGGCCCTCACTTACAGGGTTGCTCTATTGTTAAGACAGCTGTTGGGGACAGGATACCTACACGTAACTGTTTAACACATTTCTGCCTGAATGGCAAAGGTTGGCATCTGGGTCTGCAAGCTGGGAGCTTGGGTGACTCCCCACTAGAACCTAGTCCTTGAATAGAGAGCTGAGAGCAACCTGCACAGGTGCCGGAAGACTGCGGGAAACATGGCATCCTTGATCGGCCTCCTTGATCAACCAAGTGAGGATGTGTTCACATGCAGGGGCTACAGTGTTCTTGCTATTCCTAAGAAGGAAAAAAAAAAAGTACTGTTTCTTCTGATGATCCCTGCTGATGCTTCTACATTTCTGTTAAATTGCTAGCTGGACAAGATAGTCTTCTCTGTTAATTCATTTGTGAAGAATTGTACATTTTCATTTATTTATTTATTTTGTTATAAGAACGAGCTGTTCAAATAAAACTTCCTGCACAAACATAATCCCTTAAACCTTCTGTTCTGAAGTCAGGATCTGTCTGTGACTGGTGATAAATCCCAGTGGTACAGAAAAGCCTAGAAAAAGCTGGCCTAAAGACTCAAAGTTGGAATTTCCATTAAACACAATTAAGATTCTATGGGGTTTGTTTGTTAAATGGAAATGACTGATTCTTTCTCAAAGTTTTGTTCAGTTACTCATTGTTATTTGCACAAATCATTCCCAAAAATAAAAATGAGAGCATATAAAAGAAGTATAGATGGTAGCTGAGTAATACTGAGGCTGAAATAAGTTTCTTAAAATTAAGGATATTTGAAGTAAGTATCATTGATTGTATATTGCTGTGAATGAGGCACGTGACAGTTTTCATGTAAGAGCAGAACACTGATTCTATTGAAATATTTTTTTTTTCTGTAAAATTTGCCATATTCTTACATGTTTCATGGCAGAAAATAATGATAATTTTCCAAATAACTGTATGCATTACAGGACTGTACACACTCCTGCAATGAAACAATTTTTCTCATCCAAAACCAGAATGTAATTTGGGGAGTGAGCCAAAGTAAACAATAATACTTCATACAATAATAAAACATCATAGCTTTAAATATCCAGAAGGATGAGAGCAAACAATATACATTTCAAAGAATGTAAAATAAATTAAGAGGCTAAGTAAAGTTGTGCAATTACTTTTTTTTCCTTTTTTTATATTTTTACTTTTTGTTCTTTTATTCCCCCCCTTTTTTATTCTTTTTGTTTTTAAATTTGGTTATTCAAAGTGGATCAGAAACTTCAGCATAAGTGCAACTTTGCCTTTCTGCCTCTCTTTCTCTCACTTTCTCACCCTTTGACAAGTCTGTATTTTTTTCCAGACATGTAACTGAAGGTCATCCCAGCCTCAGCTTTAACAACTTTTCTATGATACTTAAGGCACAATGAAAACAGCACAGGTCTTAATTTTGGCTGCACATGTCCAGCTGGGAGGAAGCTATTCAGTGAACAAACCCCATATTGTTTCTATCTCTACAGCTGTAAGTATTTGGATCAGGTAGTTCAAACCTAGCTTAAGTGTGCTTATAGGATCTGCCATCATTTTCCTGGATTGTGAGGTAAATGCATCTCACAATTCCATCTTCGGATATTCCCTTGAGTATGCCTCATATCAGTATAGAAGAAACACTGCAGAGTCCCTGTCCTCTAGTCTGTCCCATTACTGTATGTAGTGGCCTGATAAAATTGATAGTGTATAGCTAGATAAATCCAAATAATTCTAGTTTTGGTAAATATATGGACACAGCAAATCTGAGGAAATCACAGCTGTTGGCTACAACATCTGCAGCAAAGCAAGGCTGGGTTTTTTGCTGCTTACAAGTTGAGGCTGAAGCCTGTGCAGCTTCATTTATTTCACAGATGTGGGAAGCTGTGGATGCAATGGTATGCAAGAAGACACAGTATATTGGAACAGAGATAATAAAAAACAGAACTTATAGATCTCATTCCTCAGCTTTAACTGCTAAATAACAATCTTTTCTGCCAAGCAACAAAAGCTTTGAGAAGGCGAATGTGTAATGGAATTATCGAGGAATTTACCTACTAAATCCTCTTCTACCGCAGGGGACTACAATGTTGGCGATGCTCTTGATCCTCCCTGCTCATTCTTGTGACATGTGACTCTGGTGGCTGTTGATCTTTGGGTCTTCAGTGTGTTATCTCATGTCAAAAAGTGTTCTGGGTCCTGAGCCGGGAGGATATTAATGGAGCAAGTAGTCTGGTCCAGACAGTCTTTACAGAGCAGAATAGGATCTCTGGCCTGTAACAGCAGCATTTGTGAGCAGATGAACCCTCTCACATTTACGTTCAGGTGAAATGGGGAGAAAAATGCATACGCACAAGAATGAAAAATGGCCCTCACTGTAAAATACAAGTATGGATTTCAGTTGCTATGCAATTCCAAGTTGACTGCAAAATAATAAAATCAAAATACTTTTAAGATAAGCCATCCTACCTGTAAGATTTTGGTTCATTTGTGTCAGAGTTTTAGAGGTATGTAGAACTGCAATTACTTGTATACAAAACAGAAAACATACCTACAGAGATTTTATTGCCCTGGCTTATTTCCCAGATTATAGAGTCCTGTTTTCTCTTCCTGCACTGTTAGCTGATGATTTCTTTGTACTGTGTTTCTGGTTCTGAGTTTTTGTTTTGTTGTGCTAAAAAATATTTTCAGATTATGTAAATTGACTTTTTTTTTTTTTTACTCATAATGAAGAAAAAAAAAAGCCCATTACCTTTCTGTAAAAAATTCTCTTAAATTTTCTCTTAAATTTGACAGTAGATCAGTAATACAATGGTCTTCTTACCCCAAAAAAAGGAAGGAAAAAAACCAACACCACCAAACCACCCAAACCCAGCAGGAATTGCCATATCTTTCTTCCCAGGAGAAAAAAAACCCAACAAAACAGTAGTCCAAAACTTGCTTTATACTTTGAGATATTAATTATTTAAGCTGAAAGAATGAGATGTTACTGTTGTTCTGCATCAGCATTTTGGTTTAGTTTGATAAAATCCTTCTCCTACCATAAGGTGAGCCAGACCTCAAAAATGCAGATCAGCTTTTTACTACTGTGTGTGATAACATAACTTGAAGCTAATCATTAGCCAAATTACAAACTCTACCTGCATTGTGACACAAATCCTAGTGGGACCAGGGTCTGGGGTTTTTTTTGCTGTTTTTAACTGATGTAATAAGTTGAAATGCATATACAGGATTTATATATTCTTTCTACTCTCTTTATTAATGTATAGATATTTTTTCCTGGACTACAGAGCAAAATATGCTATATCAGCAACCAATAAAACCTTCAAACAGGAATGTTTCCAAGGAGACCCTACTGGCTTGGCTCTGGCATGGCTTTTGTTCTTATGAAAGCTAATCCCCTGCACTGAATAGATGATTTCTTTTAAAGTGTAACTTATAAATGCAGTTTAAAATTTCCCATATGTTAATAAAAATTACTAAAATATTTAAAATAATAGAGAATATTCTTGTTGTTCTGTGGCTCAGCTCTGCAGTTTCTCACATTCTCACTGGGACCCCTGGTGTGAGAACCATAATTTAAAAAGCCTCCCCCTCTCCTGGAATTTGAGGAGGATGATTGTTACTCGGGCCAATGCCAGCTGCAGTAGGCAGGGATGAGAACTAAATTTTAACTGCACCACAGGCAAACTTCACCTGCATAAGAAGCCTCTTTTAGCATTGTTTTTTGATCTTTTTTAATTTCTGAGGCTGGCTGACAACCTAATCATAATGAGGCAAGTGGAAGCATCTTCTTTAGTGGAGCTGGGTTATATATACTGATGGGGAACAAAGGTAAGGTAAGAAAAAGGCAGCAAAAGGGAGGCTTCCCTCCATTTTTGTTCTCTTTTCATGATCTCTTTATACTCAGGCCTAGAACGACATTTTATTCTCATGCACTCAAAGTGATTTGTTATCCAGCCTTTTGCCAACACATTGCTGCTGAGGGAGACTTCAACTCTTTCTCATCCTTTACTCCTTTTGCTTTGCTAGGGAAATGCTTTCTTGGTTGGTGCCACAAGGTGGAGAGGAACAAAGGGGCATCAAGAAGAAAGTGTTTCTGGAGGCTGGAGAGGAAGAAAGCGGAGACCAGGATATGCTGGCACTGGGGGCATGGATACAAAGGAAAATATACACAGGAAGATAGTAGAGAGAGTTGCTGTGAGGAAATGGCTTGTCTCTAGCATAGTCTTTATGTTACTCTCAGATTATTTTTGTACTTAGAATAACCATGAAAGGCAGAATATGGGCATACATGGGTAGTAATTTTTAATACATTATTGTATAAATATTTTGTTACTGTGTGGGTCTGCACAGTAGGAGTTGGACTATTTTTTAGTTGAATGTTGCACAGGCTGAAATGGAATGAACATAGACATTTTTCTAATTAGATCATTTCATCATAATAACTAAAATTACATTAATAATGCTTATTTTTTTTCTCAGAGAACAATATGCAGATAATATAAAATCAGTGGCTACAGGAAACTTCAGTTGTAGAAACTCTTTAAGGTCAACATAAACTACTAGAACAAAATGTTGTTGACTTAGCACTTGCAACATGGAGTGTGAAAATCCACAGTTAAATTCAAAACAGAAAAAAAGCCCTCAAGGAATTATTTATAAAACAATTTAATTTTTAAAAGCCTGTATGAATTATACCTCACTGACTTGTGGTTCTTTGTTTCAAAAGTGAAAGGTGTTTTGTTTTTAAAATATTAACTACCCCACTCTTCCCAAGGTAGTTAGAAGGAAAAAAAAGAATAAGGCCTGTTTTCTGTGGGAAGTAAGAATATTAAATTCCAAAGGAAGAAAGGTTAAAGAGTAAGAAAGAGGCAACTGAAGTCTGTGATTTACCATGCTTTGCTGGTGTCTGGGAAGCCTTAGTTTTGCCCTCAGCTGGTCTCCAAGCATCTTGAAAGTAAGTGCTGACTCACCACCCTAATATCTGTTAATCACATCGGACTGCATTTGTCAACAAATATTGGGTATCTTATTATAGACTGACATTGTGAGACAGTGTTTTCTTTGTTAACTTTGGGGGTTGAAACTTGGCTTTGTATTGCATCTGAAAAAAAAACCCAACGATGACAACTGGCTTTTGTTAAATTGTTCATGGCCTTTTCTGCCTTAAGTACATCTTCGGCCACATCTTTTACATGCCCAAAGTACCTTTCCTGAGGCTGGTGCAAAGAAGGTTCACCTTCCTGGAGAGAACAATAATGCGATTTCACTCTCAGTGTGCTAATGAAATGCCAGTGGATGTTAGCATTCAATTTCCACAACCCAGAGTGAAATACATTAGACTTTTCAACATAAAATGAACAGTACACACATAAGTCTGTTCATAATTTTTGCTCTAATTATCTAGGGAAAACAAAGCAGGGCAAAAATCTATTACTATATTGTTAAATCTATCTTAATTTTTATAGGAATGAGGTTCTTAGACAAGTCCTAGAAATGATGTTAAGGTAGCAAGTGCTGTAAAAAACAACCTTGAAAAATAGCTGTATGTCTCATGAAGTTTTAGGTCACAAATGATTCCTTATTTATACATACTTTATTTTTATATACCAGTATATTCTATAAAATAGACAAAACCGAATATCATGTTCTATTTGGCTCATATATATTAAGATGGCAAAAACCCAAGAAGCAAGCCATTTTCCTTCCATAGTGACATTCTGTTTCTTTCCTTCTTTGAGGCTATAATGCTCTTACAACTCTTCATTAACTTTAGAAAGAAAGGTGTCAATGTGGGACATGTGCCAAACTGCTAATACTATATTTATTTTCTCCCTAGGACAATTACTTTTTTGGTGAAAAACAGACTCGTGGATGGAAGAACCATTATGTGTTATAGATAACAAAAGAAAAAAGGTCAGGTTTGTGACAAAAATCTGGGTACTTTTTTTTTCTTTCTTACTTTTTAGAATATAGTAGATTTTATACTAGAAAGACTCGATGAGACGTAGGTTTGTTTTTTTCCTGGATTGGTTTCAATAGGTGAGGGGTGTGGTGCTCTCACTTAAAGTTTCCATTGACTGAGTTCAGTACTCTCTGGGATCATAAACTCTGTGCAAGTTAAAACTGGATTTATTTGTAGTTAGGAATCTTAATTCTATATCTATAGCTGTTGCTTCAGCATGGTTTGGCTTCTGATGCCTTTTTTTTTTTTTTTGCTTTCCCATTTCTATGAATGGTTTTGTTTTAAAGTATTACTTGCTTATTTTGAAAATCTAGTCTGAGGAGGCCAAAGTAAATCAAAAGCCATACCCATGAAACTTTTAACCCAAAAGAAGAAAAAAAAGAGCTTCTTTTCCCAGAACTCTGTATTTAATTTCCCCAAATCTGCACAAAATAAAACAGAATTACATAGCACAAATATTTGTTTGACTGTCCTCTGAAGATGCCTCTTACGGTTGGCTTTATCTTTCCTCTTTCTCACTTAGTGAGCACACAACAGATGTCGGTTGCATACTTTCTCATTTAAACAAAAAGCCTGACCCAGAGATAGAGTTACCAATGATAAACAGGACTGCATTTCTCACTGTTCTCTGTTCTTTTATACGCTTGTACTTGTTCTTTTGTACTTTTGTCCTTTGTTCTTTTGACTATCTAGAAAAGACTAAAATGAGATAGCCATGTTTCTTATGATCATAAACCTTTGATCGGTTGGGGTCAGTTGTCCCACCTGTGTCCCCTCCCAGCTTCTTGTGCACCCCCAGCCTGCTCACTGGTGGGGCGGTGTGAGAGGTAGAAAAAGGCCATGATGCTTTGTAAACACTGTTCAGCAATAGCTAAAGCACTGGTGTGTTATCAATGTTGTTTTGGTCACAAATCCAAAACTATAAAGCTACTATGAGGAAAACTAACTCTATCCCAACTGAAAGCAATACACTGCCTCCCTTTGTTTCATACCTTTGAAATATTTTCATCTTACATTATTCCACAAATTTAACATTTTTTATTTCACACCTTTGGAAAATGTAAGAATACAGCTAACTAAGCATGCTAGTTATCTTAAACACTTCTGTGTACAGTACTTTCAGAAACTAGCTGGTAAGACAATGGTTTGTGAGAGTTTTATCATTTATATCTTTCTTAAATAAAGAGAACAAAACTGAAAATGTGAAAGAACTAAAAAAAAAAAAAAAAAAGAGTTCAAACTGATATATCAAGATTCCTGACTGAATGTATAGGAACATTAAAATAATAATAATAAAAAATCTTCCATTGATAAGAGGAAAAATAGGAATTCAAGTCAAAAAAAGGGGCAAAAGGCTTAAATCTTGTGCTAAAATGATAAATCTTCATTGAAAACCTTGTATTTGACAGTATTAAAAAGTCCAATTTATCTAGTAGTCTAGATCTGTTCTTGAATTTCTTTATCTTGATTAATGAACCCTTACCTCTTCCTTTGTATCTCTTATCTATAGTAATCTTTTCTTCTAAATAATTATAACAAAATAATATAAAAAGTAACAAAATCAATCTGTGTGTGTTCTTAAGATATTTTTTGGTACGAGAATTTCTTATTTATAATTAGAAATTTGAAAGCTAATACATAAGCAGTTGTAATTCCCTTTGAAACCTGGACGTGAGTTCTCTTAGTTAAAAACAGAACTATTTTTCTTATATTGCAGAATACTTGAATTCCCATTTTGTCTTAATAGAACTTTATTTAGCCTTCTCTGTGCAAATCAAAAGTCCACATGCTCATTAAGAAAGAAGATATGATGTAACTGTCTCACAAAATTAAAGAAAAACCAGCAAACAACTCCAAACCCCAGTCTTATGCATACTATTAACAACAGCTTTTACACATTTTGAACAGGAGGCAGTAGGAAGGCCATCAAAAATTTATAAAAGCATTTTTAAAATCAATGAGCACAATTGCTACTCAGTCAAGAGCAGAAAGTCTATATTCATAATTCAACAAAATCTCAGTTACACATGAAAGAATCAGAGAGGACCATGGTCACAATCCATAAGAAAGAGGACATGATAAAATAATATGATTGCAATATAATGCAAACTGTATTCGGTTTGAAAACAAAGCAGTGGTAATCAAGGACTAGAGACTACAACTCTCATTGCACCTGTTAAAAAAAAAAAAAAAAAGATTGAGTCCTATCAAGTCTTTTTGACAGTATGTGGAATACCCTGCTCCTCAGTCATCCGTCAGTCTGGGGTTGTCACAGTTACTAGTGAATTTCTTATGATTATTCTCTATGGCAAAACTCCTTCCCAATGATCCACAGTTCCCATTCCCACTTGAAGATACAGTGAAAACTAATTTTTCCACTGTGGTTATATCAGTTGGTCTACAGCTAGCAAATAACACAGCAGGTGGCTTGCTTGCTCTGCATTTTTGTATTTACAAGCAACTGAGTCTTCATTAAAGGTTTAAAGTTTAAAAGGTGGCTTAGAATGGTTTCTCATACTGTATTTTGGAAGAGGAAGAAATCACTCCCTCACCATACTCTCTAAGAACTCTCTGTTCCAGGTCAAACAGGAGCATTTTTCCATTCCTTCACAATCAATTACTTCACAGGAATAGCAGTTCCTTCAACAGCCTTCTTTTTTTTTTTTTTTTTTTTAAAAAGAAGCAACTATGACTGAATTTTGTCCCGGATTCTGTTGGCATGTTCTTAGACATGTTCGAAGAATATCTACAAGGCTGAAGCCTTTGGAAGAGAAGTACCCAGTCTCTGGAGCCTGATCATGCTTAGATACAATCTATGCCCTGGGTTGTTCACAAACAGCTTTGGAGCCGAGATGCTGAAACATTAGCAGGATGTTCCTGTGGCTGGAGGATTTTAAATATGCCAGCTTGGAAATTTGGAAATTTGCTTCCTAAGTAAGTCAGTAGCTAAGCTAATGAATTAAACTTTGTATTTAAATTCATGTCCCCCTCCAAGTGCCTAAACCCCATTCTGCATCTACCTCCTGGTCACTAATGCTGTATTGCAGAGATCACCCAGCTGTCAATGGAGAACACTACTCGACAAGCCATGGAAGAACTGAGCATACAACAAAATCCTCCTCTTTTTCAGACCTGTGTAGAGTTTTGACCACAGTTTCAGCAAGACTTTGATTTTCCTCCATGTTCATCAGTTTTTCTTGACAGATGGAATGTAACTATTAATTCACCCTTTTAAGCAACATATGACTGGCCCCAAGTATCATCACATTAAAGTCCATGTGTAAAGGCCATTTTTAATGATCTTTATGCAGAACAATTAATAATGTTTTTACATTTTAATATAATATATGCATAACACACTCCCTTTTTCATTGAGATGGGAATGAAAAATGAAGTTTTCCATATAGATAATTGATATATATTCATGTTTTCTGAAAGATTACTAGTTCATCTGTACAAACAGTGCAAAATAAAAAATTAAAATGCTTCTTTTTTTCCCCCCTCTGTAGCAAGGTATAAATCTGCATTCCCTTACACTCTGCTTTTTCACCTACACAGGAAGAAAAATTGATGGCTTCCCTTGTTACTTCCCAGCTGATGGAATTTCCTCAGTGTCTTATTTTTTGTTCCAGGAATACTCTGTGAAATATTGTGACAACCTATAGTGACAACAGCAGACTCTTTGTTTTTATTATTTATATTTTTCAGGTGTGCAAAAGATGCATGAATAACAATTCACGTATTTTCTTCCTAGTGTTCCTATAGCTAGTGGTAGGAAAAAAGAAAAAGTCCATGAGAAACCTCAAGTGTACAACAGCTAAAACCAGCTGATACTACAGCGCAGGAGAAACTAGAAGCATTTTCCAGTTGCTCAGTTTGTCTCCATGTGTTCTACTACATCTCTTTTACTGCTGAAATGAAAGCCCTGAATATTTCATATGTTCCACATGGGACAACAATAACTCCAGGAATTTCAAGATCTGTTTGAGCTTTTGATTACGCAAAGAGCTTTCAATATGAATTATTTAATGTCTTCAGGGTGAAATTAGAAGAGCAACAAAGATTTATCTATTTTTCAATTTATATATACAATTATTGAAGACAACTTTACAGCATAATAGCATTTCATCAATTTATTATTAACGTAGAACATTGCACAAGTGCTTGTGTGTAATTCTTTGACCTTCACAGCTATTCAAATGAAAAATAAAAATAATCTCTGATAGGTATATGCTACTCACCTAAATGAAGATAAGGCCAAATCTTCCACATGAGTATCTCACTCTTATTTTTTTGGTACAGACAGACTACTACAACATGAGGCAAATGGGCTTGATATAATCGGCCTTTATCCAAGTGTAGCACTTTACACCTCTGTGCTGAGCTTTACCAATCGACCAAGCTATTTCTAAGCCTAAAATTTTTGATCATAATTCATTATGTACTCTCACAAAGTCAAGCCAAAAACTATTGCTAGGTAATTGCTGATATTGTAGGTAGTACTTTTTGCAATAGTGATAGAAGTTCTCTTTCTAATGTACTAGTGAATAATTTTGTTTTGTGTTTCTATTTATATTGACTTTAATAGATGTAAATTTCATAAAGCATAAGCAAATACTTCTGAGGAGGTAAAATCATAAGTTTTTCTAGCAAAGTTCAGATTGTGGAACAGCATGTTAAGAGGGCTTACCTTTAAGAACTATATATGTAGAGCTAAAGTTTTTTTGATTAATTTTATGGCTTGCAACACACAAAACCTGTCTTTTGTAGAAATATTTATAGTTCTGTAATATTTAGCTTCCCTCTGTAGATGAGATTTGAGAACAGCTAGAGCTGAGGCTGAGAACCAAGTATATACCTGACTGACACAGCTGATTCTTAACCAATGCTGTGAGAACATGCATTAAATCATATTTTGGAGGCACTTGTGCCTTATTTAAAAGAAACAAACAACTCTGGCAGCAAGCACTTATTTTTGAAAAAACAAACTAAACCAAACCAGAAGCCACAGGAATGTTCAATGAAACTTCTAGAGGATGAGCATCTAGAAAGTGTGGTAGAAAAACACCCCTTCTGTCTATTCAGTAAAAAATCCTCTAAGTCATGAATCTGACCACAAGTCCTTCACCATGATTTAATTTGGTGTTGGTAAATGCACTACTGGGGAAGCAGAGTGAGCAATCAGACATGAACAGCATCTTCAGACTGGAAAAATGGAGGTGGGGCACATGTTGATTTTGAAAAAGTCTCAAATTTCTCTTGATTGCTATAGTCTAATTCAGTCATAAAATGATTTTATTTAATAATGAAAAAATAAAATATGAATAGATTTATTTATTATTTTTTTTTAGTCAAAATATGCTGACTGGGTAGTAAACCATCACTGCTTAGTTTCCTGTTAGGCAGTTACTTCCATTCATCAGACCTGTGAAAAAAGTCTAGACAAAACTTTATTTAATTTTAGAATGAAATGATTTTCAGCTTGGGCCAGATAGTGCACATTGAACTGAGACCACCTGATCACATTTTAAGAGAACCTGGCCAATCTATTGTTTTAGGTGGTGATAGCAGGAATTCTTAGTGGGCTTGATTTACAGCTGCATAAAATTTTGGCAGTCTTTGTTATGCTTCACTGTGAGTCTTGGGGCTTATTCAACCCAGAATTCAAATTTAAACACAGAAGTTAGGAATTTTTATGAAAACAGACTGAGAAAACATCAGAGAAGATCCCAGTGCATTGAGGTAGCAGGTAAGAGATAGCATGTCTCATTACTCATTTCCTTTTGTCTTTTCTCCAGGCTACAGAGTACAAACACCGCATGAGACAGCTGCAGTAGATCTCAAGTTTTGCATAATGAAGAGAATTAAGTCAAAGCCTTATGTGGTTTGAGCTACTCATATAGCTGATTTAAAATAAAACAAAATATAATTGTTTTTTTGACTTCTACTAAGAAATTACTACTATTTCCAGCTCTTGGTTATTTCGCCTTTCCCATTTCTATCTCCTTTTTCGTTTTGCTTCTCCATTCCCTTTTTGTCACTATTTAAAAAAAAAAAGGAGAAAGGAAAAGAGGAGACACACACACACGTCCTCAAATCTTACAATTCCAGTAAAAGAAGTCTTTCTTTGCAACAGTTTCAGTCAGCTTCAGGCTTTTTGGGAATCAGCTTGAACTTTCAACAATGTTTTCAATTGTCAAATAATTGTCAAATCTTCTCCTCAAGAGCTGGCAAACACATGGGAATAAGACCTCAAGGATAAGGATATTTTTAAATGAACAATATAAGAAAAAGCTTATAGTGAACCTACAGTATGATGAAGACATGGTGACAGAAAATCTTAAGCCAAACAAAATAAAATAAAATATATATGGTAAGTTGCCAAAGCATAATAGAACTGTTCCTCTATTTCACAAAATTTATGGGTAGATGGCCTTAAAGAATAGACCAACTTGAAATACAGGAGTTGAAAATATGAGTATTTTTTCAGTGTTTTTCTTGGTTGCAGTTAAAAAAAAGGTGATAAATCTAATGACAATAAATGGATTTCTCTCCTCAGCAACTTTATTTGGTTTCTTGGTGTTGAAATAAAATGGCAATGAGGATAAGATTAGGCTACCAGCTGAATCCCTGGCAGATGCCAGAAATGCAAGGTCAGAGAAATGTGGTTTTGCATGCTTTCCACCAAGGAATTTTTTGGTGTCTCAGCTTTGCTGCAGAGGTGTAGGGATGGCCTGTGCTGTGGCACTTGCTCCTGGGCACTTCACTGCTCTTGGGCACTTCACAGCACCTGTGGCTGTGTGATCTGGCTGGGGTTTGAAAGCGACTCTCAGCACTAGTCTTATAGGGGAGCTTCCACAAAGACCGTGGCAGGCTCTGCTTGAGATAAAATGATTCATTGAGGCTAATATAGCTCTGACATCACAGCCCAGGCCTGACCCGACAATCCTGGTTTTCCATCAGTTGTGGCTAAAATACTGGCCTACAGAGCACACTTGGGCCTCACGCTCTGAACTCTCTTTTCATAGCACATTACGCACCACACTCAAACAGCCAGCAGGTCTTCATCCCAGTGAGCGCTGCCAGTATAAACACACGCACCTTTGATGAATAGTGAGGAAGCCTTCCTGACTGTGCTCTGAAAAGAAGTTTTTATCGAGAGGCAGCACTCTGGTCAGTTTTATAGGTCTCCGCTGGGAGTCCCTGCTAAATACCTGACTGCTAACTAACACCTGAACTGGGAAGATTGCACACAAATCACTTTGCTGGTGGGCTGTGAGCCTGAACTAATAACGTGTAGCAGTACAGAAATGAAGAGCTTAACTATTTCAGGAATGAAACAGCCTGTGTGCTTTGCAATGTGAAGCTGTAAAGAACATTCTTATCTCTCGGTGAATTGTTTTTTCAGACAATGTGTGCAGAAGTTGCATATCAAAACATGCAAGAGGATATTCTGTAGAACTAGTAACTGTTTGTGTGGTATTGTTTGTCCATGCATTGCTAAAAAGCTGCTATGTCCACAGATTTGTCAGGATAAGTAGCATAATAACATTTTTGTAATTAAAAAGTTTGGTTATACTCAGCAAGGGTGCTCTTTTAGTTGATAAAATACTATATAGACATAAGGTGAATCTAGTTCTGGTTGATGCAATGTTACTTCTATGCAAACATTGCCTTTAGTTTTGCGGCTTAATGCTTTAAAACAATTTGCACAGATAAAAAGAACTGGCATGATATGCCAAATATTACTCATCATTTTTTTTCAAAGTTAGTTCTTTCAAATGCATTCAGCAGACCAGTCTCAGCTGTGTAGAAATAGTTACATGCAAATAAAAAAGTGTTGCAAGTTTCTGCTCTTTGATGGTTCTATTGTTTTGGAGACCGTCGTTGGCCCTTCTGTAGAAGGGGAATCCTGGAACTGCGCAAATCCCAGGAGATCATCAGAATGCAAGAAGCTAACAGTACCAAGCAAACTGATCCTTGATTCTCAGTTTTGTCATTACTCAAAACATTGAAGGAGTCTAAACTCTATTCATTTCCTCTCCCTCTTATTGCTGAAAATATTGTCACTCCATTTTCTTCCAGAATTGAAAAGGCAACTCTACTGGGTACAGAGTCCTTTACTAGAAAAATTAATTTCTGTACTAATCAACGATATGTTGCACAAACTGTATTTTCTCTTAAGATAACGTATTTTTATTTTTAACTCAGAACATATTGATGAGCTTTGAGGACTGGTTTTGACTCCAGTTCCTAAGAAAGAATCCCTTGTTTATCTCCAAGAACAAATAAGCATGCTCTGTTGCTGTCTACTTTGCCATTATGTTATCAATTGTAATTACTCTTGCTGGTGCCCCTTGGTTTATGCAAACTAGGTTTACAACAGAAGGGATTACCTTTCTTCTGAAAGGGCAGAAGTGTCTTGCTTAACAAACTGCTTTTAAAACAATTTTTATGTACTTGTGTCAGTATGTAGAAAGTAATTTTGCTGGTGCCAAGCTGAAGATGCACATCTGTTATGAAATGAGTTGCACTTACAGGTAACCTTGACATGGCAAAACATTTCTTATTCCCTTCAGAGATCTTGGTCAATGATTGTCAATAATAATAATTAAAAAAAATAATAATCTAATGAAGTGTACATATTTATTTTTTTTAATCTTTCCAAATTAAATGGAATTTTAAGTACTTTTAATAAAACCACATAAATTTCCTATACTTCCTTGATGAGGTAGGCAATGATGCTAGTCTCTGCTGTCATCCAGGTTTCCAAATACCTTCTTCTACTGGACTGTTTGCAGTTACTTGAGTTTGGCCAGATGATTTGAGTTGATATTTCACACCTCCTTCCTGGAGGCAAATTTCATTTTAAATGCCCAATTATTTCTGTGAAAAAAGACAATAGAAAATCAAGTATTTTATGATTTGAAATTAATTCTATTAACGTGTGTTTAGACAGCTCAAACTTGTGCTAAGAGTAAAAGTTTGAAATTTGGCTGGAATGTCCTTTGTGTGAAGGACATAGTTTTCCTCTTTACAGAATCTGTGAAAGACCCATCCAGGAGCTGTAACATGCGACATGCACATGTGAGCATCAAGCGACATGTGCAATATCAGCTACCTGTGAGCAGGATTTGTTTGGGCCATGGTAGACTGATAGGTAAAAGTAACAGGAACTGAAAAGTGCAGTAAGATCCATCGGGAATAAATCATGGCATTCTACTTTCTGTGGGAGTCAATCACTTGAGAAGAACATTTGTCAGAAGCCTACAAGCTGCTTTGTTTCAGGCATCTTTGTTTCAGGCATCTAGAGGTCTTTTGTGGCTATCTTAGTCCTTTCAGTCCTCCTATTGGCAATTACAAATTACTGTCATTTTTCTCATTTTATGTCTTGTTTACCTTTTGTCTTGTCTGTCATAAATTTTTCAAGGATATTCTCACAACTTTCTCATAGGAATTCCTTGTTGTATTTTCTGAATATATAATACCATTATGAAGAAATTAGTAACTATAAATTTAAACCAACATATTCATTTTACCACACCCATAACAAATTGAGGCCTTTGGAAGATTAGGTAAATACAGTAAGAAGAGCAATAACTTTACTGATTCATGTTTAAAATGCTTCTTTATCACAGTCTTACAACTGCAGATGATCACTTTCTAATTAAATTCCTCGTACATATGACAAAGTGCACATAAATGTACTTAAACTGTAACTATAACAAATGATTTTGGAGTGTTCTTGATATTACAAAAAAAAAAACCCAAACAAACAAACCAGAAAGTGATAAGAATTCTGATCTAAATAGAAAAAAGGTACATATTTGCTTAATATTGGGAAATAAATCCTAGATCTTATTTTTTTATCGAGTTACCAATACAATCAAAATCTATTGTATTAATATCCTTTTAAATTGGATTTTATTATGACAGAGATATTGATATGGATGGAGGTTGTAGAAGGAAAACAAAATCAAGTGTGGGACATCTATATCAGCCACTGCCATTGGAAACAGGTCTCTACTTTTGTCTTCCCTGAGATATGGAAATATGACTTTTGGCAATTTTTTCATAATTACTTGTAGATTTTAACATTGGTGTCCTAGAATATGTCATAAGCACCTATTTACTGCCTTAGTTCTTACAGACAAGAGGTACCTTTCTCTGGTATTTGAGTGTAAAAATTAGCAGTGCTGTTACAATGGAATTAATCTTCTAATCTGTGATCTTTACGTCAGCAGTACTGCATATGCATAACTATCGTTTGCTTTTACATGTAAAGGGGCTGGATTCTTATTTTGACTAGAGTAGTATGTGTTTGCTGTCACTCTTGGCTGCAGCAGGTAGAAATTAAACCACTTTGAGCACCAATTCCTGAAGTATCACAGCAAATATTTGCTTGGGCTTTCTCACTGGAAGGTATCCATAGAATAAGATTCATTATGGCATGAGACTGCAATCTGACTCAGAACTGATGTGAATCAGCAAACCATGTGTAAATTCTTTTAATTTGTTAAATGCAAAGTAAATTCATGTAAGTCCATCATTTCTCCCAGTGGTCTCAGTAAGTCTGTTATGTTTGTTTTTCTTAAAATGCTCTACATCTCAGTATTTGAAGAAAGACACAATTTTAAAACCAATGCTTTCTGATTGCATGCATGCATTTTGGTTCTATACTGTGCTTTTAGTCTCCAGTATCTCATTTCTTGTTATTATCCATAGAGTTGTGTATCTTGTAAAATGTCATTAGAAACATCATAGCACAGTAAGTTTAGATTGCAGTTAAAAAGCTCAGACTACTTGTATGTCTGTATCTTGACAGAAATAAACAAGCAGGCACTTGGTAATATCATCATTATATTCTCAATTTAAACAAATGAGAAAAAACCTATGCCTCTGCCCATGATATTCTGCTTCTTTGCTCTGTTGTGTACCCACTGATAGGAAGAATATCTATTAAAAACTTTAATAAAAATAACTGTTACTTGCAAGTATTTTCAGCAGTTAATATCTTTATTTTGCAATTCATTTGCTTAAAGATTACCAATGCAGGATAAAGTATATGACCTGCTTAGCAATTAATTTATCATTTTTTTCCTTCCTTAACTAGTTAATTACTTCCATTTTCCTTTTTTTGACCTCTGTAAGAAAACCTTTCCCCAGAAAAATAAATAGGCTGTTTCATTTAGCTTACCATATTGATCATGCTGAGTTTTATGGAGAAATTATTTCAGAATTCTTTCACCAGAGTAAATGGGTTGGAGCTTGACTTCTGACTTGTTCTGCATAATACAGGCACTGAGCCAGCAAAACAGCTTCTGTGAGAATGAACCCTTATCAGCTTCCATTAGGTGAAATACAATTCCATGCAGACCTCTTTTCTATTTCAAATAGAGAAAGACTAAATATGAAAGAAAAAAGAAGTGCAATTTATTATCAGCTAGTGTTTATTGCCAAATATTATTAAATATAAAGGTGCTGGTTATTTATATTGAACTTAGATGATGAAACTAGTGAAAATCATGGTTTGGTAGTTCTGGACCCAAACATGTACTGAAAATCAGTTCCCACTGTGAAGAAGTTCAAATGATCCTACATGGCAAGTTTTACTAACCTTTGTTTGCCTTCAATCACAATCCTACAAAAGCATGCACACTTTCTTAACCCCTAGCACTGTGATCACTTTGCTCAAAATCAGTAAGGGGGGGTGGGGAGTCAAGGCAAATGACTTGCCCTGTGCTTTAAAGCTGATTAGTGTTGGTGTGGAAATGCACTCAAGCATTTTTGAGTTCTCTTCCACTTTAATGTTATGGCCTCTAAAGGATGTTGCTTTGATTTATGTTATTGATCAATCATTATCATACAACCTTTCTTTGAATATAATAGCTTTCTTAATATTTTATACATTTCTCAATTTTATTTTGCTCACTCTGATCTTGAAATGGTGGGCAAATATATATATTTTGGGGGCCTAATCCTTCAGGATGCTGAGAGAACATAGTCCCTATTGCTATCAATAATGTCATATTCATAAATGTGTTTGGAATGTATACATGTTTGTGCTAAATGCTTTCTACTTAAAAAAAAATGTAAGAATTCACACAAGATTTGGTGTGAACTAAGACTTCTTCATTATTTGATTTTGAAGCAGCTTTGGAGTAGTCTGTGCACCCTTAGGAAAATAACTGTCTTTATGGGGACAATTCATGAGCAACCTTCCCCCACATTATAATAATCCAATTAGCTCTCACTGTTCTGCATTGAACTACGTAGTTCTCAAGTGTGTGCAAACACCACAGTCAGCTAATGACAGTAACAAAATGCTGGTTTGGTTACTAAACTACTTCTCCAGCAGCTTCAAGCCTGAGGTTCCCCACAGTCTTCCTATTTTATACAAACATGGAAATTCTAGTGGCACTGCTATAAAAGGACCTTTATGCTGCCAGCAGTACCTTTACATCAGCCAGCCACTTCCTAAGGTGTTATTCAAATGCTATTAAATAAACACATTTCCAGCTATTGAACAAAATGATACCATTAAGAATGTATAAACCATTATATTACATACAGCCTGTCTAAGGAAATGTAATAAACTGAAATACATTTTTTATAAAAAAGTGAATAGTAAAGCAAACAAACAAGAAAAAAATTCAAATGCCTTCTGCAACACGGGAAAGACCTCCATGTATCTGGATTTTACCAAGGTTCCCCAAAACATAAAAGGGAGCTATCAATTACTCTACTCTGAAGAAATGGGAGTGCAAAGAATCTAGGAGAACACTACTGTGAAGAGACAGAAAGAGCTGAAACCCTCCCACTATTGCACCATTTGATCAACGCAGGCAAGCAGAAGTTATTTGCACATGGTCTTAACCTGAATCTGGGAAAACTGATCAGGTATATTCATCGGTTCTTTATAATTTGTACTTTCACATGTGCTGCCATACTCCCTTTTGTTTTTTTTCATGCAAGATTTTTTTTATCCTTTCCCATGTGAAGTGTATATATATGTGTGAATAAAATCACTGTTTGCCTATTCAACATTTCCTTGCCTTTGTGCTTAATGTCTTATCACTGGGGAATTAGCTGATGAAGATCTTGAATAGAAAGAACATTTGGACTGTTATTGCATCATGTCTTGGAGCAATCAGAGGGTATGATGTTCTTCTCACATGTCTATAATAAGGCTGGATATAGATTTCTCTGTTAAGACTCGGAAGACTTGACACCAGATAGATTCACTAGCTGAGTGGCTTGGGAGGCTGGGTAGAAAAATAAAAATATGTTTAAGACTGTGGTTATGATATATTAGAATAATTAATAATTAAGCTAAAAATTAATCTGTAGAACTGGTGACAAATATATTTAATTAATTATATTTTTTTTTCCTGTATGTATTTAAATTTTGTATGAGAAGGCATAAGGGAATGTTGACAGATCTACCTGTACTAGGACTCACAGCACAGTATTTATTTAACCTTGATTTGATTTATGGGAGAGGAAGAGAGAGCAGGAAAAGAAAGAGAGCAGACTTGACACCTTGGCTATTTTTATTTTTTTTTTCTTCAGGGGTGGCCCAACAAAGCAATAAATGTTGACATTTTCAGTGGAAAAAAAATAGTCTTCTGTGTAAGTGGAAGACAAGTGGGAGGAAATGAAAGCTAAAAAAAAAAAAAAAAAGAAGTACTTGGAATTGAATGAATTGAAAGAAGCCATTCAAATGGTTAGGGATGTGAATTTAGATGAGCTGTCTTCTGTTTGTGAACTCTAACATGGCTACAAACATGCTAAAGAAAACAAAATAAAAATTAATATTAAACATTAATTTAAGTTGGCAGATAACAAATATGTTCACAAGCAACGTCAGCTTTTACAGGGCAAAAAGGATTGTGCAGTACAAATAGTTTACACATCTGATAGCTAGCAGGGAACCATTGATTCCTACCATTGACTTTCTGAGATAGATGAGCCTATTCAGCCCCAAAATAGAAAAATATCTATTTAATTTTCAGAAGGATTTTTGTAGCATAAAAATGCATTAATTACCTGGTTATCCCTAGATTTCAGATTTCCAGTTTCATCATTTATATTAAATATTCACTTTTAAAACACAGTGGTAGTAAATAGGATCATACAGGTTTAAATAAGAAAGAAAAAATCCCAGTCAAAACACCCAAAACATATTTTTCGTCATTGCTTGATATGGGCTGGAGCAGTTTTGTGAGTTATATTATGAACAGTAACAAATGCATCAAGATGTCATGTCAGTATTTCTTACGTTCAGTCCTTTTACATGTGTAGTCACATGTTAAGCTCCAGGATCATACTTTTCTGACCTAACTCCTCAAGTCATCAGTGAGATTAAAGAAAAGGTATATGCTGCTCAAGCGGACAGAGGGATAGGCTGCATTTTTCCATGTAAAGAAAAAAATCACCTCTGTTCCACTAAATTCACCTGCATGAATCCTATGTATTAAAACAGGAAAGGCAGGTTTCACCTCAAAGGAGAGTACATGGGCACTAATTAGTTTATCTAATGTAAGTTAGAAGGAGTGATGCTGGAGGTTAGGCACTGAACTTGGAATCTGGAACTTTGACTCTGGCTTCCTGCTTCATTGTGAAATTCTTTGTACACAGAAACCTCTCACAGATCTCCTGATCTATTACATGCTTACTATTCTAGTCCTGAAACATAGTTAGTAGCTCAAGAAAGGCAAGAGGAGAAGATAAGCTGGATATAGTCACAAATATTTCTGAGTGGAGAAAGTTATGGAGATTCACATGCTGTATGGAAGAGCCGGAGGAATTTTCTCAGATGAAAATGTCATACAAACAGGACTGACAAAAAATGGTAGATGACACATGTAGTAAGAAGTGAACAGAAACAAATGATTTTCAGTATAAAAGTATTAAACAGCAAAAATACCAATCAACCCTGTAGTATAACTTGTCATTTCAGTTTGTGTGAGAAGCAAAGAAGTGACAAATAGTAAAAGTGATTAAAAAACCCCACAAACCACCAACAAAAAAAATCTCAAAAGAAACCAAAGATAAAATAAGTTTGAAATCTATGTGGGGCAAATTAGTAGAATTGTTCAAAAACATAGTAGAATATAATGCAGACATATAATTTCAAAACAACATTGTAGATGGAAAGAATACCTCAGATCTCGTAGGGAGCTCTCTGAAGAAGTCAGCAAATGTGCTAAGCATGACAGTGCCCTCATGAGAGGTTTATAAATCAAATACATAAAATAGGTTGTGCTGAGGTAAAATGGTGCATTAGGAGATAGCTCCACAATGGAAGGAATTTCCAGAAGTCTTTGGGGTTGATGCAACCACTTTCACTGTTCAGCACATTCACAGATGGTCTGGGAAAGGAGAGGAAAGAGAACAAAATAAGACAAAAAAGTTGTTATGAAATAAAATCATTCCACTTTATGAAACGCAGATCATGCCTACATCCTGTTAAATACAGGCAACTCCTTTTGCAAAGGATAGCAAAACTAGGAAATACAAGAGAGGTACCAACAATAATGAAAAATTTGTGCAACGGTTTCTGTTGGAGAAAGATGCAATTGGTTAAAGCCCTCTGACCCAATGAAAACATGACTAAGAAGAATATGTAAAGGTATAAGGAACCAAATATCTTGAAAGGGTAGGTCAGGAACAAGTATTCACTATTTCTTAATGAAAAGAAAAAAAAAAAAAAAAAAAAAGCATGTTATGTAGAAGCATTAAAACAAGTGACAGAATTTTTCACACATGTAATTTCTTTGCAGAAGTCACTGGCCCTGGATGCTGAGGACACTGGAAGTAAGGAGTGGTTCAAAATGGAATTAAAGTGCTTTGGGACTCCTGTGAACAGAGATGCCGTCACCCAGAATAAGGCAGGGCTCACCTGGGTGGAACTCTTTCCTTACACGCTTTCCCTGAGCTCTTGCTCCTGGCCCTGCCGATACAGCCTCTTTGGTCACAGCCAGCATAGTGAGTTATTAGCTAAGTACCTACAGCTACAGGGAAAGATTATTGATTGCTAAATTGTTCTGCAAAATGTTTTGGTTTAACAAATGAGAAAGCAAAATGGGAGGATTCTTCAGTGACATTAGGCAGTCTCCTAGGAGTAAGTACCCTTTGAGGTAAGACACCGAATCGTGCAGAGGAGCTCTACTCACAATTCAGAAGCAAACACTACATTTCTTACGTTCAAACTGATTGTAAGAAACTGTACATATTGCCACCTTGTACTGCATGATAATTTATACTAGAACACAAAAATGTTTGTAAGAAATGCTGTGGTTTGACGTGTTTCATGCCCACTTACCTTTGTCACCTTTGTAACTTGTATGGTTATCGTCTTTAACCATTCAGAATTATGACATTGGATAAAACATTCATGAGACTCTTAAAACTTCTTGAGGTTTTGATTTTCAGTAATCTAGGGCTTTTACATTCACATCTGCAGCTCTTCTCCAGCAAGTTAAAATTAAAAAAAAAACAGGGGGGGGGGGGGGGGGGGGGGGGGGGGGGGGGGGGGGGGGGGGGGGGGGGGGGGGGG